>OZ024746.1:82385773-82513273 GCA_964016885.1 Eledone cirrhosa | reverse complement strand
TGGACATTAGGAACGTAAGTGAACTTGGCTTCAGTCGGGGTAAATATTTATTATTACATTCGCTCTCGAGATGGGTGTAATGGTATTTTTATATTTAAGGATCGTTAGTTGATAGGTTTGGTTAGAATTTTAAAGATAAAATTTGGGTATCTTCTGACTTTTTAATGAATACGGCCTTAAGTTACTAGTTATCTGTTGTTCCCCCACCCGAGAACTCCATAACACCCGTCTCTGTGACAGGCGTAATAATAAAAATTTACCTCAGAACATTTTCTTCTTCTTTAAATTATAGTCTAGTAAAGTAAATAAAACTATACAAATAATAACCAAGTACTTAAAAATAGAATTTACATTAAATTACTGAAAAGTATTTCTTTCAACTAAGCAAAATGATTGTGATATATTTTTCCCAAGAATATTAATAACGAAAGTGAAATTATAGAGAAACCAAAGCCATGATGCAGGTTCAGCTCATCATGCGATTACCTCTTACTCTATGGCATTAACTGTTGCTTGAAAATAACAGAGAAAGTGTTGTTTTTAAACATAAAAAAGATTATTAAATAGTGATTTCGAACCCGTTTCCTTAAACATAGGCGAAAATAGAAGAGATTTTCGGGATGTGGATTTTATACGAAAACTCGATAATTCACTTCGACCATATCACCGGCGGTGTCATCAGTAAATTTGGTCATATATTTTAAAAAAAACCGACTTTCGTTTTGCTTCTAAATTTCCTTTTGTTTAATCATTTCTTATGGTGTTTTCCCTTTCATAATATTTTTCAAATGTCATATTTTTCCGTAAATAATACATATTTATATACATATGTAAAGTTTATTAATAAAGTGCCATCCTAATATATTAACAGTTAAGGAACTTAAAATAACCGCCGTGGAATTTAAAATTTAACGACTAGTTTAAATATGTTTTGTTTTGGCAGCCGCCGAAATACGATCTCGCTGAAATTATATTTGAGTGTATATATATATATATATATATATATATATATATATAAAGAGAGAGAGGGAGAGTTTAAAATATAGTACTTAAAACATTCAAACATTAACTGAATGAGCACTCAATATATGTGGGTAGAGTACAAATTTTATTTTCTTAGTAGAAATGTAGTAGTGACTTCGAAGTTTCAGCTTGGTTACTTCATCTGGGTTGTATTTCTAAAATAAATGCCTCGTCATTTAACAAAGAATAAGCTTAAAACAATATTAGTCATATTATGAAAACAAAGTAGATTCAACTTCGTTTTCACAACACTTCCTAAATTTAGCATATTTGCCCAGTTACTTCCTTCCGTCTTTAAACTTGAGTGGTTTTGTAATTCATTCTTTTTCTTCTTTCATATATTTATCATAGTTCACTACGATAGATATAGGTTTGTGAAGGAAGTTGCTACTGTTATCAGTTCGCAGCAATTGCCACCATTATACTCTTCCTATTTCTCTGAACCATCACTCCTATCGCCGCCACCACCAGGCTTGTCGCGCAACGAAGAGAGCCTTTACGTGGCCGTTCAACTTGCTAGAAATAGCAGCAAAATCTCTCTCAAATCACACCCTATCGTTTAAAAAATCGATACTCTGAATAACGATGTTCGGGCATTCCTATCCATAGAAAAAACGAGATGGTCAAGAGTGGAATGTTTTTGATCGTATGTCTATTCGATCAAAGCTGATCTGAGTGGAACTAAATAACATCAAACTTATAAATGAGACGGGAAAATATTGCTAACTAAACGGCTTACTCTAAGCCTGAATTATTTGTTACCTATGAGATACGTGATTTAGAAGAATGATTAAATGTATTTGGGGTTTGAGCTGGGGGGAAAATATTCCAGTAACTGCAACCATAAATTATAAGTAAAATAATTCTGGACCCTTGAAAATTAGATCAATTCTTGGCTAATATCTTGGACGATGATTCTGTGTTGGATATACAGCTTAACCTTTTATATACTGATGTGTTCACTCGTATTAGGAATCCTTGTTGCACATTACTTCAGTTGGGATGATGACTTTTCATTCGAAACTATTCGGAATTCTCCAAATATGGATAGTGGCAATGATTTTCAAGGAACCTCATCAATTACTCAATGTTTTAGTTTGAATCAACTTGAAATGAGAGACCTCATCCATGATCTGAGCCTCTCACATGTGGATTCTGAATTGCTGATCGACAAATTAAATGAAACTAATTTATTTCATTCCAGAACCAAACTGTGTTTTATGGTAGCAGAAAAAAGAAATCGTATCAGAGGTCTTCTGAAAAAAATGGATACATCAGTATACAAGTCAAGTTTTTCATTGACAGTTTCAAGTGAAAATTAAAATGGCAACTTTACACAATAGTTACAAATATAGCCCCATTTCAATTGGTCTATCTTTCAATATGAAAGAAGAGTTTAGTTTCGGAGAATATATAATCAACAAGTGATTTTCTAAAGATGGTGAACTTTCACCGTTGTTAGCAAAGTAGTGATATATAACATCTGTCCTTCGGAAAACAAAGCATAAAGTGACTAATAAAAAAAAGAGTTGTATGAAGCTTGGCTAAATGTAAAGGCCATGAATAGACATATATATATATATAGAGAGAGAGGGAGGGGGGGGGAACCACAAATCATAGGAGTATTCAATGCATGAGGAGATGCAGATTGGGTATAGAGAGAAGTACGGACCTGACCACGATGCTAAACGAAACCGCTTGGCGTCGTGGTTGGTGGTTGGGTAAATGCCTCTCCCCACTTTCTCTCTCTATGATGTATATATATAAATATATAGTTTCTTGTTTTTATTGAGTGAACATCATTAATTCGAATTGTGTCATCGCTTGACGAATTTTTCATTATTGCGAAATTTGTTTCAATCCGTGACCTTTAATAGGTTTAAAAGGTTACAAGAGTTTTATTATACAAGGAAAGTTGGAAATTCTGAAAGCCGTTGATTCACAGTGGGGCTGGAGGGAAGAGAGATATTGTATTGCAGTTTAACATTTCTTCGTCGACTTTGTCCACGCACAAGAGCTGGGTTGTTCGAAGATATTGAAGAGACATTTACAAACCAGGGAGAAAAGCATTCGAATTAGCGGACCGCTTATACAAAGAAAGCTTTAGGCATGGAAACACTTTTGAGACACTCGGATTTTCAGGTCAATGTATGTCAGATAGCTGAATTGATTTCGTGATCGCTATGGGATGATCTCGAATTACGGCGAAGGAGCTGACGTTTCAGCACCAAAATACAAGTGAATGAAAGAAGGGGAAATAAAGCAGTTATTTTTTCTTATAATAAAGACGACTGTTATTTTTTTAAAACAGTTGTTACTTCATTGTACTGTTGAGACATCTGTAAAGGAAGAAAGAACTAAAATAAGCATTACCAGTTCGTTAACACTGCTATATTTGGTGGGTTTATAAAATTATTAGTGGCGTATTCCTCTGTGGGTCACGAGAGATGTAAACAGCTTCTGAAGGTGATTCCAACTAGAACTGAAATCCAGGTCAGGTTTTCATCTTTATTCGATCTACAGCGAAATGCGTAAATAATGATTTCTAATATTGGCACAAGCCCAGCAATTTTTGGGGAGAGTAAAGTTGATTAAATCGACTCCAGTACATGACTGGCGTTTTATTTTTATCAACTCCGGGAGATGAAGGCAAAGTTGACCTAGATGGTATTTGAACCTAGAACATGAAGGACCGAAACAAATACTACTAAACATTTACTCCGACACTCAAACAACTCTACCAATCTCACCATCTTTGTCTAAATATATAAATGTGGGTGTTTATACATACATACTCACAGCTTCGGTTAAATAGTTTCTGTACATATACGATTTTACAGAATATTTCAACAGATTGGGACACATTTTGATATATAATTAAATTAGCTACCAGTATATCGCTGTTACTGCCATATTTGGTGATTTTATAAATTTACAAAGCTCTCTGGGGGTCGTGAGAGATATATACAGCTTTAGAAGATGTTCTAATTAGAATCAAATCTCGGGGTCAAGCCATTCTTCCTATTCAATCTAGAGAAAAATACATAAATAAAATATGTGTACATATATAAATGCCTGTTTACAGACCCACTTTCGCTACTTTGGTTAAATCTTGTACTGTTTCGATACAGATACGTATTTTTAGTATGCGTCAACAGCTCAGTGCATAATTTAATATACAGGTGAAATTTCATTATAACGAAATTCAAGGGTTATAAAAATATTTCTTTAAATGAAAATTTCGTTATGATGAAATCATCGAAACCAAATCGCAAAGATGCTTTTATTCAATGCAACATACAATAATAAAAGCATTTATTAGCATGTTTATTTTTAACCCTCTGTCGCTTTTTAAAAAACGGTTCCCGAAGTTTTATATTTTGGACATCAGAAACCCGATTTTTCAATTCTCGTTACTTTGAATTCTCTTCTCTTTTGCAAGATCTCATTAGGCTGCCAGGGTGTGATGAGGTAACATTCGATTAAAAATATATATAAAAAAAACAAAAAACAGTCGCATCTCAATACGTCTTCTTTATTGTAGGAAGAAACAACTTTCTATATTTCCCATTCTTTCCACAGATAAACTGATCTGTTATCCTGTAGCAATCAGAAAATCGATACAGCTGTCTGACACACTCTGACCTGAAAGTCCAAGGGACCCAAACGTTTTGCCATATCCAAAGCTTTCAGGTCGAGATTGCTCAGATTAGTTCGACTTTATCATGCCACCCATCTCTATACTGAAAAGCGTTCAAGAAATCATCGCGTGTCCATGTAGAGCTGGTTGACCCGTGTATGTACAAGTCGTCATGTCGATGAAAGTATATCACTAACGAGTCCTTGTTTATTAATCCAGAAATGCTCCCCCCTCTCTCTCCACACATACTCTCTCTCTCTCTCTCTCTCTCTCTCTCTCTCTCTCTCTCTCTCTCTCTCTCTCTCACACACACACATTCATGCGACCCCTACACACACATCATTATCGTCGTAAAAGCCTGATAATAGATGCGAAATCCCTGTAAACATAGTTGGCAATCTTGATTCAATTCTTGTTTGACGAAATTCTTTTCTTCATTTGTAGCTAATTGTGGCATATATTTGAAAATACTACTTCTTTGCATAAGATTATAGAATATAAAATAATAATATAAAAACCACATAAAACGACGGCTGCAGCCTGATGACATCCTTAAACCCCATACCAGTAATTGGATCAGGTTATTGTTGTTTGGCTGAGAAGGGTAGATTATGGGTTTGAAGGATGTGTTTGAATTTGATTTATAGCTGTAGGTTTGAATGTGCGATTATAGTTTACATTTGTTTGGGTTTGTGGATAACAGATTTAATTTAGATTTGTTTACATTCTTCTTAAGGCACACACAGTCTTAGTTATCAGTATAATAAAATGTTATGTTCTATGCCCATATAAAAAAAAAAAAAAAAAAAAAATGAAATTATGATTAAAGTATTGTGTAGATTCCCTAACAACAACACTTTCATAAGTATCGATACCTATTCTACTAGCTGAGACCATGCTGGGACATCGCCATTATATACAAACTGAAGAAGTGATAAATTGCATCGTGTTAATGATGAGTTAAATTCAGAGAGAAAATTGTTTTTAATAGCTATAGTTATGGAGAAAGGGTTTTGATAACTATTTTAGTTTTATTTTATCCACAATAGCACATGGAATAGTTATATATATATATATATATATATATCATCATCATCGTCTAACGTCCATCTTCCACGCTAGCGTGGTGTCCATACTTTACCAATTTTGCTCAATTAATCAGAGTTTGAGTGCACTTTAGCTGCATACCAGTTGACGAAACTGGTTAAGACCTTGAAAAAACTTAGGTAATTTTTGTTTATTTGCTCTTCACACTTTATATATATATATATATATATATATATATATATATATATAGATAGATAGATAGATAGATAGATAGATAGATCTAGGGCGGGTAAAATTCCCGAGATCCATGGACGAGTTCTCTCCAGCGGTCTCTGTCCCTCATTATCGCTGCCATGTCCTGCGTCTCCAACAGACCAGAGTCTGTCCTTAGGACATCAACATACGTTAACCTTGGTCTTCCTCTTCCAGTGTGTCCATGTAGGGGCTCCCACAGGAGCACTGAGTGCAATGTCAACTCTGGATGTCGGTCACTTTTGAGCTGATTTATATATATATATATATATATATATATATATATATATATATATATATATATATATATATATATATATATATGTGCGTGTGTGTATGTGTATTGTATTGTATTGTATTGGATAGTATATAGAACTGTAGTAGAGTATATAAATTGTGATGGCGAGTCACAGAGTCATGACAGTTGTTTAAATATTTTATTGGGTAGGGCATACGTGTTGTAAAGGAGTTCACTTCGCAGATATGTTATTTGGGATTCAGTCCCAGCGTGTGTTACCTTGGGCAGATGTCTTATAAAATAGCGTTGGGTTGACCAGTGTCTTGTCAGCGAAGGTTAGTTGACGGACGTGTGTGTGTAGAGAGAGGGAGAGAGCTTATAAACAACCATTACAATTATATGTAGTACTTTTGTTTCACTCATTACACCGAGGTAATGTTAGGACACATGCATACACATTTATGTATTTATGTACCCTTGTCCGTTCTGTGTTTATGTTTATGTTTATTAAATTATATTGTGTAGAACACATACACTCCCTCCACACATATATGTATATAATATATGCACTTCCCAATACAATTTATATATGAAACCTGAAAATTTAATACTGGGATTAATCTAATCGATGAAATTCCTTCAGGGCGTTGTCCTAGCATAATCTCAGTTTCATGAGTGAACTAAGTAAAAGATCAAATGTATTACATATAATTCTAATGGTTGTTTATAAGCTACTGTAGAAGTAAGTGGATAAGTAATTAAAAATTGGTAGGAATAAAGTTTATACTTGCTCCAATTCCTTTTCGAACAAGTCATCTTTAAGCGGTGGTGATTATGGAAATTTATTTACCCCACAGTACAGAGTTATTGTGTATTTACTCTTATTCTATTAATGATTGAGGTTTATTTTGTTTGAATTTTATATGTTGTTTATTTTGTTATATTATTTTACGATAAAAACCAAGCATCCTTTTCCGTCTTTAATGTTTTCTTCCTGCGGACCATTTCTGATTAATAAAAAAATAATCATAATTGTTTCTATTTTTGGCACAGGGCAAGCAATTTGAAGGGAAGGAGAAAGTCAATTAAATCGACCAAGGGGCGTTACTGGTATTTTATTTTATTGATCCCGTAAGAATGAAAGGCAAAGCTAATATCGGCGGGATTAGAACTCAAAATGTGAAGGACCGTAACTATATGCTACGAAGCATTTTAACAGACAATAACAACTGCAATAATAGCCTGATGGCCGGCAATTTGGGAGAAGAGGAAAGTCGATTATATCGACCTCATTACACGACTGGTACATTATTACACCCGGAAGGATGAAAGACAAAGTTGATGGGAATTGAAAGGAGCCGTAAGAAACACCGCAAAGTATTTCGTTCGACGCTTTAACTAATAAATGCAAGGATTGCTTTATTATACAACAATCATAATAATAATTTTAATTATTAACAATATCAGTGGCGTAATTGCCTTCTGACGCATATTTTGGGGACAGCAACGACAATTTAATCGAGTCAGTTCATATTTTATCAACTATAAATGGATGAAAGGCAAAATTTTCCCTGACAGAAATTTAACTCAGATTGTAAAAAGTATGTAGTTAAATCATTTTTTTGGCCATATCACCGATTCTGTTATTAATAATTTAAAGCAACTTGCAAAATTAGAGTTATCCCCCGTGGACCTAAAACTATTATTTACAAATATTAAACTATTTAGAGTTATGGGCCTTTACTTGCAATTCTAAAAACTATTGACGCCATCTTTTTTTCGATAAAAAGGGAGATAACCCTTTTAAACAGAAAATATATACACGATAACAACTTTTTAATTCGGCATTAAAAATACACATATATAACTTATAAGTATTCCTTTATTCTTTTGGTGGCTTCAGTTGTTGGACTGCGTCCATGCTGGAGCACTGCCTTGGTAATAATTTCAGACATCTAACTAATCTATTTATGTTCCTTCAAAACCACTATCTACTTATAACGAGAAAACGTCTTGGTTGTCCATTGTAAACGATGACATCTTCTTTATTGTTGTTCCCGTCTGCCGTGGGCGCAAAGGTGGCTGTGGAGGCCGATTCTTGACTTGCAGATCCGGGGACAGTGGAGGCAGGAGAAGAGACCGGAGTCGTTTGAGACAGCTGCTGATGCCTTTCTCCTTTCACGGGCCTCAGTGACCTCTGCCCGTCTCTTCTCTTCAAATGAGTCTTTGGCGCGTCTGGTAAGGGCTCGCCACTCAGTCTTGTCCTGAGCATGGGACCCGAGTTGTTTTGAGGCGATTCCAGTGTTGTTGATGCTGGACTTCACACAGTCCTTCTACCTCTTGAGAGGCCTGCCCTGCTTTCGGTGCCCCGAACAGAGTTTCCCATATATCAGTTGCTTCGGAATCCTGTGATCGTCCATCCGGACGACATGTCCCACTCATCGAAGTCCGCTCTTCAGTATCATAGCTTCGACACTGGTTGTCTCAGCCATGTCAAAAACTACGAGGTTGGAGACATTGTTCTGCCATTTGATGTTCATGATTGACCGCAGGCTGCGTATGTGGAACCGTTCTAGCTGCTTCAGGTACCTTCTGTACAGGGTTCATGTCTCACATCCGTAGAGGAGGCTGGTGAAAACAACGGCCCTGTATACCTTGAGCTTAGTGGACTGCCTGATGTTGTGCTGGTTCAGGACGCGTGTCCTCAGGCGGCCGAGGGCTTGACTGGCCTTGCAGAGCCTGGAGTTTATCTCCTTGTCGAGGCTTCTACCGCTGCTAATGACACTGTCGAGGTACTTGAAGGCATCCACCATCTTTAGCTGGGTCCCTCCGATGGAGATGGAAGGAGGGTGAGCGACGGAGGCAGGTGCAGGCTGGATCAGGACCTCAGTCTTGCCAAGGCTAATTGTAAGACCGAAGAGGCAGGAGGTCTCCGGGAACTTGTTGACGATGACTTGGAGGTCAGACCCCTGTGGGCCATGAGGGCACAGTCGTCAGCAAAAAGTGCCTCCAGGACGATCCTCTGCACGGTCCTTGTCTTGGCCGTTAGGCGCCGCAGGTCAAACAGGGAGCCGTCCAGTCTGTATTGCAGATACACTCCGTGCTCGAGGTCCCTGACGGCATGATTGAGCACGCAGGTGAAGAACAGGTTGAAGAGGACGGGAGCCAGCACGCATCCTTGCTTGACGCCGTTGGTGATTCCGAACGGCTCCGATGCCTTTCCGCCTGAGCGTACCTTCCCGGTCATTTCGTCTTGGTCGGGCATCCAAACTTCGATAGGATCGACCAGAGGGCCTCTCTGTTGACAGTGCCTTCGTCAAGTCTATGAAGACGGCAAAGAGGTCCATGTTCTGCTCGACACACTTCTCCTGCACCTGGCATACAGAGAAGATCATGCCGATCGTGCTGCGGTTTGGGCGGAACCCACACTGGGCCTCAGGCAGGTTGTCCTCCGAGATGTTGGCGATGAGGCAGTTGAGCATGACCCGAGCCAGGACCTTCCCAGCGATAGACAGGAGAGAAATGCCCCGATAGTTGCCACAGTCAGTTTTGCTGCCTTTGTTCTTAAAAAGCGAGACAACTGTGGCATCCCTGAAGTCTTTGGGCACCTTATCTTCCTCCCATATGCTGCCGACTACGGATTTTTGTGGGATCTGGTCGAGGGCGGCAGGGTCGACAGTGGAGGGCCTGTTGAGCAGGTTGCTGAAGTGCTCTCTCCACCTCAAGTTGATGCTGCTCTTCTCCTTAAGCAGGGTCGAGCCATCAGCAGACAGGAGCGGTGTGGTGACGGGCTTGGGGGGGGGGGGGGGGTCGTAGACGTCAGCGATAGCGCTGAAGAACATCTTGGAGTTCTTTGTGTCAGCATGTCTCTCGACTTCTTTGGCCTTCTTCTCACACCACTCGTCCTGCATTCTGCGTAGCAATGCTTGGGTCTGCCTCTGGAGGTGCTTGAAGCGGTCGCGCTTCGAGGTGGAGGAGCTGTCATTCTGCCACTCAATGAAAGCCCTCATCTTCTCGTCCAGGAGTTGTCTGATGCGCTTATCGTTTTCATCAAACCAGTCCTGGTGGACTCTCTTCCTCGGCTCGATGGTTGCCTTGGCTGACTCTGTCACCAGCGACCTGAACTGGTCCCACTGTTGAGTTGGGGTCCGGTCAGTGGTCCATGGGCAGTCAGCCGGCCGTCCAGGTCTTCCGTGAACGAATCACGATGATGCTCTGACTGCTTGAGTCGTGCGACGTCAAAAGCTGGCCTACAGACGTTCGGAGTCTTGCGATGCGTCGGGGGTGATGTGCAGTGACAGGATGGTCCTGACAAGGTGATAGTCGGTCCAACACTCTGCACCACGCATAGCCCTGGTGATTCTGACGTCACGGATGTCCCTCCTGCGGCATATGGCAAAGTCAATCAGATGCCACTGCTTGGATCTGGGGTGCATCCATGTCGTCTTGAACTTGTCTGCCTGGCGGAACAGTGTGCTGGTGATGATGAGGTCGTTCTCGGCTCAGAAACTCAACAGTATGAGGCCGTTAGAGTTCAGATTCCTTGTGCCGTGAGGTCCCAATACGCCTCTCCAGTTGCTGCTGTCAGACCCGACTCTTGCGTTGAAGTCCCCCGGTAGGATGAACTTGTCGCTTGGGGGGACGCCCTTCACGAGTGCGTTGAGTTCCCCGCAGAAAGCGTCCTTTGCTTCATCGCTGTTGGTGAGAGTAGGGGCGTACGCGCTGATGACTGTGGCATGCTGAGATGGGTCGAGGTGGAAGCGGAGCTTCATCAGCCGCTCACTCACAGGTGTTGGGAGGTCTGGTAGCTGCTTGCAGAGCGAAGTCTTGATGGCCAGGCCTACCTCGTGGATTCTGTCCTCGTCCTTTGCATTGCCCTTCTAGAAGAAGGTGTAGCCTCCTTTCGGTTCTGCTACTGATCCTTCTTCGGCGAGTCTGGTGTCGCTGAGGGCGGCTATGTCGATCCGGTAGCGAGCTAATTCCCTCCCTATGAGGGCAGTTCTTCTCTCTGGCCTCAGGGAGGTTTCCCTATCCATGAGGGTACGCACATTCCATGCGTCAAGAATCAAGTTCTTCTTTCTATTATGTTGGTTTCGACCGCTTGGAAGGGTAAAACCGCCAGCCGCAGTAGACTGGCCGGCTTTGTGTGGGACGAGCATTTGGTTAGGGTTCCTTTTACCTGCTCAGTCGCCCGGTGGAACGCTTGATCTCCTCTGTCGTCCCAGGGTCAGGAGGAGAACGACTTGCGCATCCAGGCCGCCCACGTGCGAGTTTGAGACTGGCAACTCCCAGTTGAACAAAAGGAAGGTGCACTGTCTGTCAATTACATTATAACCATTAACTTTAACTTTTCCCTTCTTCAGGTAATAAATCCACCCATCCATTATGACTGCTAGAATAACAACGCAAGATATTTTTTCTCTCTAATGGTTGTATTTTGTTAGCTATTATATATGTTGTTATTATGTTTTTGTATTTGTTTCTACTTTAGCTCATTAGTTTGATACAAATATGTCTCTCTGTTCATATTGGATGTGTCAAAATAGTAGGTTATTTGTTGACAAAATGTATGTAAACAAAGACGTCACTCAAATCTCAATATTTTATGCCGGTATGTTGGTTTCTATACGGAAATTTAAGCTCTTATACCGATGAATTTATATATATTCGTTTGCATTTTTTTCTTCATTATATGAGTATATGTTTAGATATTAACATATTCATTTAGATTGTTTAATATAAATGTTTCTCTCTATTTTGTTAGAACAGTGATCCATCTCTTAATACACCTTTTATAAACGAAAGAAAGCTATTTTGATAGTTTCATTGGTCTGATTCTGTCATTTCTGAACAAGAAAACATGCGAGAACGTTTTAAAATACGAATTCCTATTTAAAGGTAAATGATTATTTCTAACTTGTTGAGATTATTTATCTAACACATTGTGGTGGATTGGCAGTGTCGGACGCCATGCTTTGACGCATAGAGTTACGGCCCTTGCCATTCTGAGTTCAAATCCCGCCGAGGTTAACTTTGCCTTTCATCCTTACGGGGGGGGGGGGCGATAAAACAAAGTACCAGTAACACACTGGGTAATTGCTGGCCTTGTGCCAAAAGTAGAAACAATTATTAATCTAACACATTATTTGAAGCTTAACTTCAATAACAAATAATAATCCTGATATTAATTATTTCTAATTTAGATACAAAGTCAACAATCTGTGGGGTGAGGGGAAGTCGACCACGGAAGGATGGAAGACAAAGTTGACTTCGACGGGATTTGAACTTAGAACGTTGACCTGTAACTAAACACCACAAAGCTTTTTGTTTGATTCTACCTATCCAAACACGCAATATAAAACAATCTTCGGGATTAAATATTATACAGGGTATAATATTTATAATGACACAATTTCGTAGTCTAATAACAGCCAATTCTCGCCCAAATGATCTCTAAGTTTGACAAAATGTGTAAAAACTAACCAAGTTTAATGTTAAAGGTTTTTTTTCTACTAGGGAGATGGATCAGGCGTGCCAGTGATAAAGATGTGCTGGCTGCCACGTCCACCTGACTTGACACCATGGGATTTTTTTCTATGGGACTATGTGAAAGGACTGGTCTATAAGCAACCTCTTCTTATTCGAATTTGGATAAATAAATCTTGTATTGTTCAACATGAAGCTTATTTAATTTCATTTGCCTCAAACATTGTTAGGATAAACAACCCAAGGGTTATAACTCTTAAAAATATTACGCTTAGCGAACAACGAAGGGGAATAACTCTAAATATTTAATTACAAATTTCAACAGTATCTTATAATTTCCACGAAGTAGTCAATATAGATCACCAGGGTCCCATGGAACTATGCAGAAGGTTGAAAAATGATTAGCGGTAGATATTCGATAAAATTATGAAAAGTTTAACATGTAAAATAGTTAATTAGATATAAAATTGAAAAAAAAAACAAAAAAAACTAACCAATTCCTGTTCAGCAATGTTTCATATGACCAACAGCCAATATAAGTAATTTTTTAAAAATATTGTATAATTTTTTTTTATTATAAAAGTATAAGAGTGATTAAAGATATTAATATATATATATATATATATATTTGCTAAAGTTTATGATCTTGGTCTTTGAAATAATGCTTTTGATTAAGAAAGAAAAAATTACAATGAAGAATGATACATGATTATTTAGCTTAGGATTTTAACCTATTGATCTATCGTTCTCTTTACTATATATTTAAAAAAATTCAAATCAAGAAGACATTGTAGAAAAACATGATGTACATCGAGGAACAATAAGGCCTACGACTCAAACTCACAAATGCTCATCTTATAGTCATTCTATTAGTAGGTATGAAACTTTTTATTAATCATTAGTAAGATCATTTATTTGATCTTACTTTTCTCCTAATAGGTATTGATGTATTATTGAGTATACTGTAGCTAGTGAAGTATTGTTTTTCAATAAATTGTAAATGAACTAGTTTTAACTGCAGTTTACAATCCTATAATGTTTAGCCTTCATTCATCTAGAAATTTGCAAAACATTTTATTTTAAAATATCAAGGACAGCTTGTTAAAAGATAAAACATATTCAGCAATATAGCTTTTACCATGAATATACAAAAATAAATATAGAATAATGTAAATGCTAAAGGCTTAAACTATCAATGTAAGGTAATTTATCTGCTTATGATATCTAACAATGGACACTGATAACATTTAAAGCATTTGTATATTGTGGTTCATTGTTGATAAAAATAGGTTATTTCATGATTTAAAAAAAAAATACTATATATTTTTATTACTTAAAATTTGTTCTTTGATAATAAATTGATTTTATGAATGTACATATTGCATAAACTCTCTTTTGAATTAATTCCACTTAATTCTGAGATTATCATATTATTTCATAAGTGTTTGATTTGGGGATGGAGAGAAGTGAAGGATGGTTCTGTAAGAATATAATAGGTGTCAAACCAGAGATTTAACCAGAATGCTTGCAATAGTGTGAACTCTGCAACAGACACTGGGCAAAGTATTGTTTACCACTTCAGAATGCATCTTGAATGACATTATAAAAATGTTGCTAGTTCATCCAAGGGGTAGAAGGCAAAGTTTACCTTGGTGGGATTTGAACTCACTGTGCACAGAGCCAGAACAAAAACTGCAAGGTATTTTCCCCCCTCCCCTACTCTAATGACTCTGCCAATTTATTGCTGTTTTAATGCTAATTCTCAGGTGGTAAATTAGCAGATCCATTAGAATATTGGATAGAATACTTTGCGGTATATATTCTGACTCAGCACTCTGAGTTTAAATCCCAATGAAGTCAACTTCGCCTTTCGAGGTATAAAAAAAAAAAAAAAAATACCAGTTCACTATTGAGGTTAATTAATTATTCCTCCATCTCTTTCTCACTTCTCTATGTTTCCCTCTGTTTTCAGACCTTGAGAGGTGATGGGTTCTACCTGGTTTAAAAAATGCCCAAGAAATGCTGTATGTCACTGCAGTGTTCCTACGATTCCACTAAGAATTACAGATACATACAAATACAAAGCTAATTCTAAATATTATGTCAAAGAAAAATAAATCAACAAAATAATTTATTTATTTATTTATTAATTATAGAGGAAAAGCCATATAAATGACTTTTGTTGGCTCTTCCCAAGCAGTTGATATTTAGTTTGATTTTCCATACATTGACATCTGTAACAAAACATGAGGCAAGGGTGTGAGAGACAAAGTAAGACTGATGGGTCAAAGAGACATGAATGCATCAGGTGGGGGTGGTATGAAACATGATATGGAGGAAGAGAAGATACTGTTGCTGTAGTAGAACAAATAGAATGTATGAATAGTAAGTTAATGGTTGTTGTTTAGACCATTGTCAACTCTAATTAAGCAGACCTATGATCAAAGACATTCCAGCCACAACTATCCTATCTTTGTCTTATGTGAACATGTAAACAGACTACATTTTAAGACAATAGTGTGATTTGAGGGATATTTTGCTGCTATTTCTAGCAGTTTGAGCGACCATGTGAAGGCTCTTAGTTGGCTCAAGAGCTAGTTGTTGTAGCATGCTGGTTAGGGAATCTTTAACCAATCAACCAAACAGTTTTTTTAAATTGTGGTGAGACAATAACTGATCAAAGCTAAAATATTTACTGTGAAAATGTTAATTATGAGAGGTTACCATTACCAGATCACCAGAGATGGGAATTTGTAGCAAACTTGAGAGTTTTAGTTGCATGTTGATCATCATTATTTTCTTGGTATGTATTCAGAAATTCTGAATAACTTGGACAAAATTTCTTAATCCAACTAAAAACATGAAAATATAATAATAAAGATAGAAGCTACAGCTGAAGTCACTTCCGGAAAAAAGAAGGATGGAGGACAAGGGAGACAAGAAAGTCATGTCTTGTTATGACCCATCATATGATTTGTTGTGAACCATTTCAAATTTTGGCAGGAAGTTGTAGAAAATAAATGGAGAATGGGGCGTGCATGGTAGGGTTAACCTAGGCTGCTGAGTACTCTAGCACCAGCCCAGTTGACTAGTTAGCCATAAGATACAGGAATTAATGGTTAATATATGGTAAGAAGATATGAAGTATGCAGACCTGATAAGGTAGTAGAGAATGATTCCAAATGGGATCAGAAACATAGATGGCTAAATAAAAGCTGGGTTTAAAGATGAAAAATAAGTCTAGTGTGATTAGAGTATTGGTCACAAATGAGAACATGAGGATAATAACCAGTACAAACGATTCAAAATAGCACACTGAATTGAAAGCAACAATACATTTCAAAACATAATTGGAGCACAAATAATATGTAAAATTTAAATGCCAGCCAGTCAAAAGCATATATGTAAAAAAAATGTATATAATTTTTAAAGCATTTTTGGTAAAAAAATAATTTTCTTATAGTAAGAAAATAACAATGAAACAAAACTAAACAAAGCTTCAAAATAGCATTAGATGAGCAAATCTAATTAATAAAAATAAACCAAAAACTAAATTCCTTTGAAATCACATCAAAGAGGTCAGACACACATCAATTTGTAGATTGACAATAATATGGCAAAATATTCACCATATTTTGGCAGTTAAGCAACACAGAAAAATACAATACTTTCTTTTTGATAAACATATCAGACAAGCACAATCATTTGTTAATCTAATTTTTAAAAGCCTTTATGGCTTGTAGTCGAAATTCAATGTCTTTTTGTATTTCCATCAAAGAACTTTCATCCAATTCCTTGATAAGTTCAAATACAGCTTGAAGGATATGATTGTTCTGAAAAAGAAAGAAGCATTTTAAATTATATTTAATCAGTAGATTAATGCAAAGATTTTACATTTCTTACCTTCAAATTGTATTTGGTTATGTATACATGAAGGCGCATGGCTTAGTGGTTAGAGCATTAGGCTTGCAATTGAAAGGTTGTGAGTTCAATTCTAGGACCGGGTGATGTCTTGTGTCCTTGAGCAAGACACTTTATTTCACATTGCTCCAGTTTACTCAGCTGTAGAAATGAGATGATAGGGACTAGGGTTCCTATCATCCCACTGCAAAGTGGTCATAGAGGTGCCACAGCAAAAGAGCACCCAGCACTCACTGTAAATGAGGTTGGTGTTAGGAAGGGCATCCAGCTGTAGAAATCAAGCCAGAATCAGTTCCCATCCCACCCTTGCAAGCAGGGAAAAGCGGACGTAAAATGAAATGATGATACATGATGTTTGTTGACATTTAAAAAGCTGTGATTCAGCTATCCAAAAGACAGTAAGACTTGTCACGGTCCCTTGGCTTAATGATTTAACCCTTTAGCATTTAAACTGGCCACATCCGGCCAGAATTATCTCACCTCTTTCTGTTCAAACCGGCCGTAACTGGCCACTTATACTGATGTTAAGGTATTATTCTCAAAATAAATAATATCAAAATCTCATAGATTCAATATTATGCAAGATAAAAACTTAACTGTGAAAATACAATAGTAAATATAGGTTAATGTAAATGCTAAAGGGTTAAAGCACCTAGCTTATATCTGGGAGATATGGCGTTCAATTCTTTCAACGTCATTAAGAGTTTTCACCCTAATTTTTAGCATATTCACCCATGAGCACACTCTTCTTTATATTAACTTTATCACCTCAGTGACATTTGTGAGATCGTCTCTGTATACACACTGTTGAATATATTGTATGTTATTCATGTGTCTGAGGAGAAGTATTTCCTTCAGAACATGGATAAGAAGCAGTGGGAACAAATTTAGTTAATTAGGGAGTAGAGTAAAGTGTAGATGGTAAAGAGAAGTATATTCCTCAATCTTTCATCATCATCAACGTTTAACGTCCGTGTTCCATGCTTGCATGGGTTTGGACGGGGGTTTTCCCACTTGAGGCAAGAGTGATTGTCTTGCTCGCATAGGACTATCTGGCGGGTTTTCTACAGCTGGATGCCCTTCCTAACACCAACCACATTTACAGTGTGGGGCTGGGAGGTTTTTACCGTGTTGCCTACACGGCCACATTACAGCGTGGACTGTCTGGCAGGTTTTCTACAGCTGGATGCCCTTCCTAACACCAACCACATTTACAGTGTGGGGCTGGGAGGTTTTTACCGTGTTGCCTACACGGCCACATTACAGCGTGGACTGTCTGGCAGGTTTTCTACAGCTGGATGCCCTTCCTAACACCAACCACATTTACAGTGTGGGGCTGGGAGGTTTTTACCATGTTGCCTACACGGCCACATTACAGCGTGGACTGTGTCTACACGATCTCATTTGTTTCAGCCTGGATGTTGTGGCACCAACATAACTTTACATTGAAGGGGCGGTGTGGATGGGGTGGGGGGTGGTGGGACGGGGGTGTATTTTGTTAGAGATGCCTACTGGCTGTAGTAGGCTTTACTTTGTATTTAGGTAAGGCGGGTCTTCTCTATTACTGAGTACCGCCAAAGGTCTCGGTCCAGTGACATTGTCTTGGAGAGGTGTAAGTGTGTGAGGTCAGAATTTATCAGCTCGTCCCAGGTTTTTCTGGGTCTGCCTACTCCGTAGCTACCGTCTATCTTTATTGCCCTGCACTTTGTTATACAGCTGTCGTCTTTCATGCGCATCACGTGACCATACCAACGTAGCCTACTCTCGAGTAAACAACATCTGATCCCCCTTATTTCTAATTTTTTCCTTAGTTTGCTTATGCTTTGCCGTTCACGTATGTTACTATTACACATCCAGCGGAGCATGCAAGCTTCGTTCCTCTCTAGTCTGCGTATATCCTCTGCACACAATGCCCAGGTCTCACTGCCATGCAACATTGCTGTTCGTATGCAGGCATCATACAACCTGCCTTTCATTCTTAGGGAGAACCCTTTAGCGGCTAATAGTGGTATAAGCTCTCTGAACTTTTTCCAACCAGTTCTGACTCTAGCCACTGTACTTTCAGAGCACCCTCCCCCACTGCTGATTTTGTCGCCCAGGTAACGGAAGCTGTCCACTATTTCTATAGAACCCTCTGCGCAATTGAAAGAGCTAGTATTTTGTGGGCACTTGCTGCTACTTATTGCACCAGAGCACCGGCCACATGTAAAATCTATGTTCTTAGTAAGCTTACCTGTGATCCCACTACATATTTTATGCACCCATACTTTGCATTTGGGACATAAAATGGAGTTTCTACCTACGCCTTTCCTACACACTGAGCATGGCCATTTCCCGGAAGGGACCGGCGCCTTATTTTCTTTCCTACAAACTAGAACTTTAGTCTTAGCCAGGTTAATTTTAAGGCCTTTTGATTCTAGGCCGTGCTTCCATGTTTGGAATTTCTTCTCTAGCTCGGCCATTGATTCAGCTATGAGCGTTAGATCATCTGCGTATAGGAGTTCCCATGGGCAGCCGGTCTTGAACTCCTCTGTTATAGCCTGAAGGGCAATAATAAATAGGAGGGGGCTAAGAACAGAGCCCTGATGGACACCAACTTTTACGCTAAACTCTTCACTATATTCGTTGTTAATTCTAACCTTGCTGACTGTTTCTTTATACATGGCTTGTATAGCTCTGACAAGCCATTCGTCAACACCTAGTTTTCTAAGAGCCCACCAGATAATGGAACGGGGGACTCTGTCGAAGGCTTTCTCCAAGTCAACAAAAGCTAAGTATAGGGGTTTACTTTTAGCTAGGTACTTCTCCTGTAGTTGTCGTACAATGAAAAGAGCGTCTGTGGTACTTTTACTTGACACAAACCCGAACTGCATTTCATCTAGATCAATTCTCTCTCTGATTAGTTGCGCTATTACTTTTTCCGTGACCTTCATGACCTGGTCGATTAATTTAATGCCTCTATAGTTACACCTATCTAGGGCATCTCCTTTACCCTTGTAACAGTTAATGATGATGCTTCTACGCCAGTCCTTCGGAACAACCCCATTCTGTATGACTTGGTTTACTATCCGGGAGACCATGGTGTGTCCCACCGTTCCAGAGGCTTTCAGCATCTCAGCAACTATTTCCGAAGGCCCAGCCGCCTTACCCGCCTTCATATCTTTGATTGCCTTACTTATTATACTACCTTCGACTAACACTGCTGGTCCCTCTATTGGGTCGATGTGGGGGAGACTGTCTTTCTCCCCTTTATTCTAAATAATGTCTCAGGAACCAAAATGTGTGCTATTTAAAATGAGAATCGTAATCCATAGTGGGACATGTAGAAGCAATAGTTTTTCATGGTTGAAATTATTGTTGAACCTGAAGAGGAGATCCAAGTCTCTTTGATGAGAATATAGAACATCCAAGAGAAGTTGATATTCTACTGAGGCGAATGTGGTTAATATTCAGAAATAACTGCAGTAGGTCAATAAAATGTGAACAGGTAGTGTGTTCTAAAGGGCTGTTGTAGTTCTGGAGTGTGTGTGTATGGGGAGGGACGCAGTCAAACTGAACAAAGAGTTTAGTCCAGGATTTAGGGATGATAGCGACAGATGCATTGAGTCAATTTGGGCAAAATTTGTACACAGCTTACTAATTCATCAGGATACTGAAAGCTGCAGAGTTGTTCAAGAGAAACTGGAATCCAATGTAGATTTTTCATAGAAATAAGTAACACTTAGAATAATAAAAAATGATTAGATTGTTGGGTCATACTGAAAAATGTATGAAAAAGATATGACAAAAACTATTAACATTCCCAGTGAACAAGAGGCTGAATTTAAAGGAGAACAGAATGGAAAGTTAGGGTATTTGTTTGGGAGTGAACATGACAGGTGGTAATTGACAGAATAGTTATGGTTATTTAGTGAAAAAGAAAATAATATTGAGGATTACAGAGCTTAGGGAAAAGGGTACCAAGATTGATCAGGCTTGTGATTCAGTGAATATTGAAGAAGTGGGCAGAAATGAGCTGACCAGTATTAGATCTATATAGTTAGTTCTTGGTATAATTTGTAGGAAGCAAGTTTGACTATGTGTTTTGTATGCCAGTTTTGAAAATCTTTCCTCATATCAAGTGTAATGGTTTTAGATTTGCAATGCTTAAAAATTTAGATGAACCTATTAATGCATCACTAGTCAGTTTGAGATTTTGGAATCCATATGGGGGAGTGCAGGTGGGGTGCAGTTCTAATGGGAAAGATTGAACAAATTATTTAAAATGCTGTCAGTGTGGATAAGACAGTTGTAATAACAGGAAGAAGAGAGGTAGTTACATTATATTCTACAGAACTTGTTAATTCAGGAGATCAGAAACCATTTTAAGTACAGTAGCAGACACATGGTTGTTGCATATTGGTGAGTGTAGGTTTATAAAACAGCCAGCTTCACTTCTCAATTATTTTAAAGATAAAGTCAAGAATGTTTATATGTGTATAAGCTGCACCATAGTGTAGATTGATCTTGTTCTTTGCAGATGATTAACAACAGGTTAAAGACTAAGAATGTTCTAACCTTGAAAGGGAATCTTAGCTTTTTGGATGTCATGTTGGCTATCTCATATGTGCTCACAACAAAAGTTAAGAGATTGTGAAAGGTAGCATTTGTAGGAAGTTTGGAGGTTTCAGTTTGTGTAGTGTCCTTGAGTAGGTAGGGTGTAGTGTGTTTCTTTGATATATATGTACATATTAAAGAAATGTATATACATAAATACAATCATTTCATAGATTTAGACAAATATATACACAAATATATTTAGAAGTAAAAATACAATTTTTCTGTTTAATCTGTTATTGAAGTACACACAATTTGCATCGAAATATGAGATGTGCTAAAAAGAGTTTAGGTATGTTTTCAACAAAATAACAATGGATAAGAAATACAAGTGTAAATAGTAAGCAAAGTAAAGGGAAATCTTTGATAAATAAATTGGTTAAATAGACACAATACCTATAATTGTTATTTCAATTTCTTCACAAATTTATATGAACAAACAAGTAATGGAATATTTTTATGGGCAAATTATTAGGTTTCTGGTTAATGAATAAATAGTTTGCAAAGGTCCTTGGCAATATTCATTGCTTCACATCATAATCCTCATTTTATATCCATTTTTCTATTCAGGCATGGGTTGGACGGGATGTTTTCGGACAATGTTCTACATCCAGATACCCTTCTTGAAGCCAACCCTTTTAGTCATAAGATGACATGCAGAGTATGATGTACATATTTCAAATGCTGGGATACATATGGCTTCTGTAAAGACAATTAACCCATATTGTATTAGTCTAACTAGTAGTAAAGTGATTAGAATGTCTCATGAAAAAATGAACAGATTTTACGCACAAAACCAACCGGCAAGAGACCCAGAGCAAGATGGTTGGCTTGTCTTGCTTGAGGATCCAACCGGATCAGTTGGTGATGATTGCTTCTGACAGGACCTGCTGGAAGGGGTATCTGAGGACTTTTCCCCCATGACCTTCTCAGGAATTAGCGGGCGACAAAGAAGAAGGAAGGAAAGATAATTGTTTCGACTTTTGGCACAAAGCCAGAAGGAAGGAAAGATAATGACACAAATTTTCAACACTGTATGACTATGAGAATGACTGTATATCAACAAGCTAATTCTCATTACAAAATCTGTTGAAGAACTGTAGAGATTATGAAGTTATTAAAAATATGTTTAAGAGGGTATGGCTGAAACTAAGGTACTAAGTAGTAAGAGGAGTCAGTGTAAACAAGGAATAAGTAAAAGAGAATTCTGAGAAAACTCTCACAGAAAAAGAATCAGTGGGTAGGTTGGGTGACATCAAATCAACTGGAGTAGCTTAGTTATGAATAAAGTGGAAAAGAACAGATTGCAAAAAATAGAAGAGAAGTCCTATGACATAATCAAGAACTTGAAATGGAGCTAGGGATAGCATTGTATTATGTTAATGAAATGTCATGGATGAGGTAACAGCAAAATATTAGGAAACATTGGCAATGATACACACATCACATTAGGCTTCACAACATGGGGAGACAGAGAGAGAGAGAGAGAGAGTAATACTCTCTTACAGGTGTGTCCAACCCATACTAGGGTAAAGAATATGGATAAACAAATTATAAGCAAGGCACAAATACCTGTCTGCTTCAGTCTACTTTACAAACAAAATAAAGTAGTCAGTAGTAGAAAGGGTATCCATGAATAAAAGCAATTGCTCTAAAAGAAGAAAAACCTATCACCTTTATTTTATGTTCGTTTTTCCATGCTGACATAGATTATACAGGTCGTTCAGACAATGTCAGTACTTAATCAAACCTACTATTCCCCTAGACAAGTCAGGGGATCAAATTTTGCTTACATACATTCCAGTTTTGACAGTTTTTTTTATGGCTGGATACCTTTCTTAATGCCAACCACGTGTACTAGGTGTATTTTATCATAGTGTCAATAGTAGGGAGGTTGCCAAGTCCTTGACATGGCTGAAGAGTACTCCCTACCTGTTTTTGGCAAGGTTTCCACAACTAGATGTCCTTCTAATGCCAACCATGTTACAGAATATACTGAGTGCATTTTATTGTGACAACAGCCCTAGAGAGAGTGTCAGGTTTTTGACTTGACTAAACAGTCCTCTTTCTCCTTGTTACTGATTTCTCTTTATACAAATGTGGAAAAAACAAACATAAAAAGCAAATGATGCAAAACAAAAAAGAATGATATGAAGGTGGTGTGAGAACTGTGACATGTTAGAAAGGAATACACAAATCTGCTCAATAAAATTTTCACTCCTTAGTTTGTGTAATCTACAAGTTAATTTCTAAAAAAGACATTAAAAAAAAAATGTACATAAATACAGTGTTCCAGCATGGTCTTAGCTGTGATGATTAGGTGAAGATTTTGTATTGCATGTATTGTCCCATAACTTGTGAGGGAGTTGTAGGACGTTTCTAGGACATTTAAAAAATCTGGCAGAGCCCATTTCCTTTCCAGGTTTAACTACAGCCGATTTCTTCCAGAGAAGGATAAAGTGTAAGAGAATGGAAGTGAGAAAGAGATATAGAGGAAGAATCAGAAACAGGACCAGAAACAGGAGGTATTCAAGATTGCGAGGCAGTGTGTCAGAGATAGTTGTGATGTCATTGGAGAGAAGTGTATCCGGAATGATAAAGGTGAGCTTGCCCTCACAAGTGCTGAGAAGAAAGATGCATGGAAGAGTCATTATGATAGATTACTAAATGAGGAGAATGCATGGGAAGAAGAGACCCTACCCCACGTAGACCCTATAGAGGGACCAGCAGTACAAGTCAGCGGCAGCGTAGTAAGTAAGGCAATCAGAGATATGAAGATAGGGAAGGCAACCGGTCCATCGGGTATAGCTGCCGAGATGCTGAAGGCATCTGGGTCTGTAGGTCACACTATAACCACATGTATCGTTAACCAGGTAATACTAGAGGGGGCCATACCAAAAGATTGGTGCAGTAGCATCATTGTCAACTGCTACAAAGGTAAAGGCGATGCACTAGATAGAGGAAACTATAGAGGTATAAAGTTGATGGACCAGGTCATGAAAGTAACAGAAAGAGTTATAGCACAGCTGATTAGGGACCGGGTGAATATAGACGAGATGCAATTTGGGTTTGTACCAGGGAAAGGCACCACTGATGCGCTCTTCCTTGTGAGGCAATTACAGGAAAAGTACCTAGCTAAAAGTAAGCCACTCTACTTGGCATTTGTCGACCTTGAGAAAGCCTTTGACAGAGTTCCACGTGCAGTAATCTGGTGGGCTCTTAGAAAACTAGGAGTAGATGAATGGCTTGTGAAAGCGGTACAAGCCATGTATAGGGGAGCAGTCAGCAAAGTTAGGATTGGCAATGAGTATAGCGAGGAATTTAGCGTACAGGTTGGGGTCCACCAGGGCTCTGTTCTTAGCCCTCTCCTGTTCATCATAGTCCTGCAGGCAATAACGGAGGAGTTTAAGACCGGATGCCCATGGGAACTCCTGTATGCTGATGACCTCGCACTCATAGCTGAATCTATGGTAGAACTAGAGAATAAATTCCAAACCTGGAAGCAGGGACTAGAGAGAAAGGGCCTCAAAGTCAACATGACAAAGACTAAGGTCCTTATAAGTAGACGAGAAAACAGAACCCAGATCCCCTCAGGGAAATGGCCTTGCTCAGTATGTAGGAAAGGTGTAGGTAGGAACTCCATTCTTTGCCCCAAATGCAAACAATGGGTACACAAGAGATGTAGCGGGATCTCAGGAAGCTTAATTAAGAATGTAGGATTCACATGCAGCAGCTGTGCTGAAACAGCAAGCAAACAGCCACAGGAAACAAGTACCACCAATCTCTGGGAGGGCCCTGTAGAAACAGTAGACAGCTTCTGCTACCTAGGTGACCAAATTAGCAACGGAGGTGGGTGCTCAGAAAGTACAATAACTAGGGTAAGAACGGGATGGAAGAAGTTTAGGGAACTACTACCACTGCTAGCTGCAAAAGGCTTCTCCCTCAGAATGAAAGGCAGACTGTATGATGCGTGTATCCGAACAGCGATGTTGCATGGTAGTGAGACCTGGGCGCTGAAGGTGGAAGACTTACGTAGATTAGAGAGAAACGAAGCCTGCATGCTCCGATGGATGTGTAACAGTAATATACTTGAACGACAAAGCATAAATGAATTGAGAGAGAGACTGAGCATAAGAGGAATCAAATGCTGCGTGCAGGAGAGGCGGTTACGCTGGTATGGACATGTGATGCGTATGAAGGATGACAGCTGCATAAAAAGGTGCAGAGCACTAGAAGTTGATGGAAACCGCGGAGTGGGGAGACCCAAGATGACTTGGGATGAGGTGATAAAAGCCGACCTTACCCAACTACACCTCTCAAAGTCAATGACACACGACCGTGACTTCTGGCGTCACGCAGTAATACAGGGTACCCGACCTCCCATGGGTACATGCTGGAGCATATAAACAATATGCCCCCCCCCCCCCCCACCGCAAGGTGGTCGTGGAGGTGCCACGGCAAAAAAGCACCCAGCCCACACTGTAAAGTGGACGTGTAGGCGCCACGAAAAAGCACCCAGCACTCACTGTAAATGAGGTTGGTGTTAGGAAGGGCATCCAGCTGTAGAAATCAAGCCAGATCAGTTCCTGTATGAGCAAGGCATGGTCAGCCGACCAGACACTGCCCACAACAGGACAACCCGTCTAACCCATGCTAGCGTGGAAGAACGGACGTAAAACGGTGATGATGATGATGATGAATCAACGCCAGTACTAGACAGGTACTTTTTTTTAAATTTTTTTTTATTGATCTTGAATGGATGAAAGGCAAAGTTGACCTCGGTAGGATTTGAACGCAGAGAGCCAAAATGAATACTGCAAAGCATTCTATCCAAAGTTCTAATGACTCAGCCAATTTGCCAACTATGAAGACTTTAAGTATAAATGTCTAAATTAATATGCAAAAAAAAAAAATGATTCATTTATCATTTTCAGTATAATTAAGTGTAATGAATGTTTAATGTTAAAAATCTTGGGTAATGACCGAAAGAATACGATCGCAAATACAAGCGAGTCAGAGAGTCACTCTAAGTAGAGCCACTACTTCTCTGAATTGAAAGAGCACAGCTCTGATACTATGGGTATGTGGTTAGAATGTCTCAGGAAAGAATTGCTGATCAGATTTTACGAGCAAAACCAACTGGCAAGAGACCCAGGGGTAAACCTCTAGCAATATGGTTAGATAATATCCATGAGCTTGGCTGGTCACGTTGATGGACATTTGCTTCTAACAGGACCCACTGGAGGGAGTGTTTGAGGACTCTGCTTCCATGAGCCTCTCAGGAATAAGTGGGCGAAGAAGAAGACAAACATGCACACATGCACGTACACAATTCAAATGTTGATAACTGCAACAACTCACAAATATAATTACTTGTATGCAATAATGTCTAAATATAAAGAATCCTTAGAACTTGTCCAAGCTTTCAATTTTTTGTTGTTTTCTTCATATTAGAACAAAGTATTTGAAATGTCAAAAATTATTAACAACCATTTTAGGGTAAAACTACATTAACATTTATTAAATTGATTTATATGTAACTGATAATTATATGGTTTTATATATTAAAAAAAAAAGGTAAAAATATACTTTTTATAAAAATAGGAATAAAATTTGCAGTGGGAATATAAAATTTACCTTGAATTGAACAAGTGATACTGTAAAATAATTTATATGTTGCTGCTTGAAGCAAGTGAAGCTAAATGAAAGAAAAGGACAACAACGACAATAAATAAAAGACTATGCTAGCTACAATGAGATAAATGAAATTACTGACCTTGTCAAAATCCTCATCCTAGAGTTACATTTAAAATAAAAAAAAGAAAACAGGGATAAAGATTACATAGTAACAGCAGAAGATAGCTGACTAGCATGAGAAAACTTTCATACTCATGTTTTATTTTCATTTTTTATATTAACCCTTTTGATAGCAAACTGTCTTTGGTTTTATGATACAACAAAACCTTTCATTTTCAACTGTTTTTACTTAAATTAAAACCTTACATCATAATAAAAAAATAAAATTTGTTTTTCACTCTGAACATGGTGGATAACTGAATGTATTCATGAATTAATAATAATAATAATATAATAATATCATAATATTATTAATATTCAGTGATGAAGTTGTTCATCTAGAAAACACACATGGTGCTTATGAGGCTGTTTGCTTGCAAACAAACCGAATATTAATAATATTATAATTATTCACTAACAAATTACATCATATTTTTTATCTAAAAACCTTTGTTAATTTATGTTTCAAACACCAACTTCATAGTGATTTCTGATTCAGGCACAAGGCCAACAATTTTTGGGAAGGGTGAAAGTAGATTAAATGGGCCCCAGTGTGTTACTGGTACTTTGTTTTATCGACCCAAGAAGAGTGAAAGGTAAAGCTAACCTCGGTGGGATTTGGACTCAGAATGTAAAGGGGCATAACACTATGCTGCAAAGCATGTTGTCCAACACTCTACCGATACTGCCAATCCACTAAACATTAACTTAATAATGATGTCTACATTAGGCACAAAGCTAGTAATTTAGGGAAGGGGAAAGTTGATTAACTTAATACCAGTACTTAACTGGTACTTTATTTTATCAATCCAGAAAGGATGAAAGGCAAAGTTGACTTCAGCGGGATTTAAACTCTGCTATGCATTTGTTTGACTGGTGCCAGAACGTGGTCTAATGGCAAGGCTGTTGAACTTATGATCATAATGTTGTAGGTTCCATTCCTGACTGGGTTGTGTGTTGTGTTTCACAGTATACTCAGCTGAAAATGAGTACCAGCAATAGTTGGGGTTTAAGACTGCGATGAACTGGGTCCTGTCCTGGAGGGGAGTCTTGTACTCGCAGTCACTTAATGCCACAGAATCTGGGATAAGCAATGGCCTGATGAGCCTCCAGGTTTGAGACACTTTTTTTTGTCTGATACCCTAATAATTCTGCCAATCCACCACACTACATTGACTTAATGAAAAAAATTAGTTATATTACTAAATCCATTCAAATTTTGGATTATTTTCAAATTATTGGAAAATCTCAGACAGTATCTTTCAAAAGAAATATGGTAACAAAAGGATTAATGTTCAATATTGTTTCATAAACATTTGATTTGAGGTTGGAAATCCAATTTGTCTTTCAAAGAAATGAAACAAAAACAATTATTTGAAATAACAATTGGACATCAAACAATACAACTCCTTCATACAATTGAGAATAATACCAAAAGAAATACTAACCCGATGGTTACAGTAACTAGGTGGTAGAAGTTTATGTATCTGCAGTGGTTCCAAGTTATGTTCTATTCGGACTTTACTGAAAATAGATATAAAAACCATTAATATGTAGTATTTTGTTTCAATTGCATGATATATGAACTATTTGCCAACTGTTTAATGAAAGTAGTTCACTTTTTTACTTTCCAGTATAGAAGTAATTATTTATTGTTCAATGTAAACCAGTGAGAATGTTTGAGTACAGTATTCTGAATTGTATTTATAATATAATAATAATGAAAATTATTGTGTACAGTGCTCAGGTGCACTACAACTCATCAAAAGTGCATGTGTAGTACATGAAATAATGTACAAATGTCAGGAAAGTGAACAGTGTACGAGTCATGATATACACACAGACATGTGTGCATATGTATGGAGGGGGAATATAAGGTGGAGTGTTGACAAATTTTGGGAAGCATGGAAGTTTTGAAGGATGCAGTGTTCCGACAGCTAACAACCGATGCAGGTAGTTTGTTCTATGCTTCAGCAACTCTGAGTGCGAAAAAATGTTTCCGAAAGTCACGGGAGCTGTGCTATTTTCTGACTTAGTAAGCATGCCCACAGGTGTTAGAAAAAGATTTCTTTTCTCCTATTCTCTCATTTAACTTTTAAAGTAAATCGTGGAATAGGTGTTCAAATCTAGTTAAAGTAGTCTACTCTATATTGTTTATTTTCTTTTTCCCCATCTTCACATGCAGAATTCATTTAGTTGTGATTGTTTAGCCCCAAATTAGCAGCCCTGATCAAATTAGAATTATGATCAAAGACATTCTAGTCATAAACATCCCATATTTTTATATAACTAAAAGCACTTTCTCAAATATGTATTTTTAAAAAGATCTGAGGGAAAATTGGCAGCTATTTTTAGCAGTTTCTATGATCATGTAGAGGCTTCCTCATTAGCTGAAGCTCATTTCCTGATTTGTAGAAGCTTATTTTAATATTCTAGTACGAGTCAGATTTTCAGAATCTAATCAATGTTTAGCATATAAATAACACATAACACTTTGTATGCACGAAGAGCACATGTGAAATAGATTCCCTCTATTGCCTGGGAAGCTCCCTAGAAGTTACTGACAGTTTTTGTTACCGATGTGACCTCACCAGCAGTGGAAGAGGATACTCTGAAAGTGTAATAGAAGTTTGGGGGATGTGGTACCTTTGTTGACAACAAAGGACTTCTCTTTCAGAATGAAGGGTAATAGTATGATGCTTGCATGTGAACTGCCAAGTTACACATTAGTGAGAAATGGGCTTTGACTTGCAAAGGCTAGAAAGAAATGAAATAAGTATGCTCTGACAGATGGGCGATGTCAGTGTGCATGAATGATATAGCATAAGTGAGCTGAGAGAAAAACTCAATATATGAGGAATCCAATGTAGTGTGTAACAAAGAAGGCTGCAATGGTATGGTCATGTGATACGTATGGAAGATGTCAGCTGTATAAAGTGCAAAGAAATCTCAGTGTATCGGACTCGTGGAAGAGGTAGACCTAGGAAGACATAGGATGAAGTAGTGAAGACCAATAATAGAAAGCTGAATCTCACAATGACGATGATAAAGGATCACAAGGACTGGAGACATGTGGTACAGAAGACCCGCCTACCAGAATAAAAAATTTGACCTGGCTCATTTATGCTCTTACCACCACCACCACAATCATTGCTCCTTAGTAACTATTCTCACCATCACTGTTGCCCCCTCACATAGCCACTCTAATCAGGATCCACCAAGGGTTGAGAAGACTCTTCAGTTGTGTCAAAGACACACCTAGTGTTGGGGGTCATAATAAAATGCATACAGTGCACTCTGTAGAATGCAGGAACATATATAATCAAAATGCCCACCTCCTTTAGCTGATCTGAGAGGTTAACAGCCTTGATTAACTCTTTAGTATTTAAACTGGCCATATCCAGCCAGAAATCTCCCACCTCTCTGTCCAAACTGGCTGTAACTAGCCATTCATACTAATGTTAAAGTATTATTCTTAAAATAAAAAATATCAATATCTCATTGATTCGATATTATGTGAGGTAAAGCCTTTACCGTGAAAATACAATTGGTTCTACTTTTGGCACAAGGCCAGCAACTATCCCAGTGCATTACTGGTACTTTATTTTACCGTGAAAATATAATAAATATATAGTAATGTAAATGCTAAATGGTTAAGTATTGTCTTGGTCTGTGACAACTCATCCAATTCTTGCTAGCAGGGGGGGAGGGGGGGATCTATGTTAAATGATGATGATGATGATAGAGAAAGCTTTTAAATCTAGGACAATCAATTCTCTTGCATTAAAAAGAAAAATCACCCAATTTATATTTTATCTGAAATTAAGCAATGACGACGATGATGATGATAATAATGGCTAGGAATATGGTGGTAATAATGAAGTTTTTAATGTAACTGGAAAATAGAAATAATTCATAATTGCAAATATTACTTGATTTCTTCAATAGATAGTTCAATGGCTTGTTTCCAGTTTGAAAATGCTGGGATATCTTGTTTAGGTGGTGGAGTAGGTTCTTTTGGAATGCAAATCTCAAAACCTTTTGTCTTAGCCGTTTCCTTCTCTAACTGAGTCACAGCTAAAAGAGAGCAAGAGAGAGAGTTAAAAAAAAAATGTTTGTACTATATTGAATAAAAATAAAAATTATGTTTTTAAAAAGGAAAATTTGTTTTACTGATATCTTAATATATATATTTTTTTTATTGCTTATTCAATAATAACAAGTAAGAATTGGCAAAGCTCATTATTGAAGTTGTTTTAATCTACTCAATATCAAAAGATGTGTATTAGCTATCAGGACACTGCATTGTCAATTTTCATTTTTGTGTGATGCACGAAGACACCAACCAACAAACATCTCTTTTATATTATATATAGATAAAGGTTAAGAAACACAATATTTACTTACAAACATTATCAAGTTTTTCTAAGCTTGGCAGATTACGAATTACAGTATGTCGGTAGTTTTCTAGATCAGATATTGGGTTCTTCTGTATCCACAATACTTTCAAGTTTCTTAACTCTTTCAAATAGCAAAGTTCACCAAGATTTGAAATATTGTTATTTCGGACATAGAGCTCTCGTAACTTCTTACAGTTTTGAAAGTCTTTCAATGATTCAACAAAATTACTGCTGCAAAAGGCAAATTGAAATGATGAAATTGTATTTTGTGTGACCATGAAATACAGTCAGTATGATGGTTAATATATTTTGATCAGGTTTTCAATATATATGATATGATGTCAGGAAAAAATTAATGTGGAAATACACAGAAGTTCATTTACAAATTCACTTTTTCTATAATCACAAACCAAATATTTGTATATTTGGCACATCAAATAGAGTTAAGTTATATGAAATATTTTTACTAGTTTCAACTGTTTAAAACAAACCTTTAAAAAAATAGTTAAGAAATTAATTTTTCTCTAATCATATGCTTGGTTGTCACCAAGATTAAAAGAATCCTGCATCTCTTCTGCATTTTGTCTGAGGAGAACATGTTTTGGATTAACCTCTAAATTGGGTTAATACTTAATGATAACCATGTTATCCTCTAGTTGTATAGGAAAACTTCACATAAATATGTACAGTCATATCTATATATATATTTATCATCATCATCATCATCATCGTTTAACGTCCATCTTTCACGCTAGCATGGGTTATATATATTATTCTTACAGGCACAATAATATGTCTATTGTCCAAAAGTGTAAACAAAGTCATAATGTCTGAAACCTTTCCAATCTCAACTGAAAAGTTTGACATTAAGATAAATTAATACATTTAACCTTTTATTGTTATGTTTTTTTTAATAAAATATATTGCCTGTAAGTTTTTAATTCATTTAAAAAATAATGAAGAATTTTGAAAGAGGTAGTAAAATTATCAACTTATACATTAATAAGCTGGTATTTTCAACATCTCTTAACAAAAGGTTCTTACATTAGATTTTGACAGAGGGTGCAATGTAAATATAGATAATATAAACATAACATAAACATAAGCCAAAATCAGTTCCCGTCCCACCCTTGCAAGCAGGGAAAAGCGGACGTAAAATGAAATGATGAAATGATGATGATGATAACTCATTGTCTGATTTAACACAACCAACTAACCCATAGGTGCCTTTAGCTGGGCTCATTCTGTTGCAAGCATTTTCTGGATTGAGGACAACCTGTGTTTTATTTGTTTTGATTTTGTGACTTAGTCAGAAGAAGAAGAGTAGTACCAATGACCTTTAGCAAAGCCTCTGAGACTGGTAGTGGGAGGTTATTCTTAGATCAGGTGTCTAGCCTGAGTTCCTGCATCAAAGCAGATTCTGCTAATGTCACTTAACCCTTTAGCATTTAAACTGCCTGTATCTGGCCAGAATTTTCTCACCTCTTCCTGTTCAAACTGGCCAGAATTTTCTCACCTCTTCCTGTTCAAACTGGCCAATCTTACTGATGTTAAGGTATTGTTCTCAAGATAAAAATCAAAAAATCTTGTAGTTTCGATATTATGTGAGATAATTATGTAAGATAAAGCTTTTGCCACAAAAATAGAATAGTATATATAGAGTAATGTAAATGCTAAAGGGTTAAAGACAGGCAGTGAATTGGCAGAATCATTAAAATGTTGGATAGAATGCATTATGGTATTCATTCCGGCACTCTGCACTTTGAATTCAACTTTGATTCGTTCAAGATCAATAAAGCGACATATATGGAAGATGACAGCTGTATAAAAAGGTACAGGGCACTCAAAGTCGATGGAAACCAGGTTTGGGATGAAGTGATAAAAGTTGGCCTTGCTTAATTAAACCATCATATCACCATTTAATGTCTAGTTTTCCATGCTTGCATGGGTTAGACAGATTGTCATGTTATGAGACAAGTCAGGTCAGGAGACCACATCTTGCTCATATGGATCTATATTTTGGCTTGGTTTCTACAGCTGGATGCTCTTCCTAACAGCAACCACATTGTATATATATATTTGCTATATATCTATCTCTCTCTGTATATATAACAAAAAGCACCCATGCAAAGCTTTAATTCAGAGACAGGTAGCATACTCACCCCCCACAAAAATTCACCCTCTCCCATGAATGATGGCAAACGCCCAAAACTCTGAGTTGAAACCATCAATGTAAGCACAATGAAAGGAAGAGCAGGAGAAATTGTAGAGATGCTAGAGCGAAAGGAAATTGATGTATGCCGTGTGCAAGAGACTAGATGGAGAGGAGAGTTTGCTAGAGTCCTTGTAGGCAAAAATCAGTGCTATAAATTGTTCTGGGTGGGAAATGACAACGGGATGGGTGGTGTAGGTAGACTATTAGCTGACAAATGGGTAGTCTCGGTGAACAAGGTGAACGCAAGAATCATTAAACTCAGACTAGTCCTGAATAGAACAATTGCTACAATCATATCAGCTTATGCACCCCAATCGGGGTTGCCAGACGAACTTGAGGATAGGTTTTACGAGTCTTTAATGTAATGCACATCACTGCTCTAACAAATGAAAATGACTTCCTAATCATTGCAGGAGACTTTACTGGACACGTTGGGAAACACTGTGGCGGCTTCTATAGAGTCCATGGAGGCTACAGCGTTGGCACAAGAAATGAAGAAGGCTTCAGGCTTCTAGAATTCTGCGATGCCAATGACATGTCGATATGTAACACACACTTCAAAAAACCCGATAACCATCTGATCACCTATAGATCTGGGGAGCGTTCTAGTCATATAGATTTTATCCTCATCAGAGGACGAGATAGATGGACAGTTGTAAACATAAAAGCCTTCCCTGGTGAAGAATGTACCTCCCAACATAACTTAGTTGTCAGCGACCTCATTGTCAGAACTAGACAAACTTGGAAACAGAAGGTAACCTGGAGAAGAAAGATCTGGAAGCTGAAAGACCCCTCAGCCAGTAACAGATTTAAAGGTATCTTACTCGATGCCTATGACAGTAAAGAAGAACAGATAGAGACATTCAATGTAGAAGAGCACTGGGAGTTCCTAAAAAATAACTTACTAAAGGCGACGGATGAGATCTGTGATTGGAGCAAGACCACAGGGAGGAGGAGAGTGACTTGGTGGTGGAACAATAAGGTAGATGAGGCAAGAGACAGGCATGGAAAGAATGGAAGAAGGGGGGAAGCAGGGTACATTACATAGAGACCAGGAGGGAAACGGAGGTGAGAAAATTCAAGCATGTTTTGCAGCGTGAGGACCAGATACAGGAGGTGTTCAGGATTGCGAGGCAGTATGTTAGAGAGAATTGTGATGTCATTGGGGAGAAGTGTGTCCAGAATGATAAAGGTGAGCTTGCCCTCACAAGTGCCGAGAAGAAAGATGCGTGGAAGAGCCATTATGAGGAGAATGCATGGGAGAAGAGACTCTACCCCAAGTGGACCCTATAGAGGGGCCAGCAACGTAGAAAGTAAGGCAATTAAAGATATGAAGAATGGGAAGGCAACCGGTCCATCGGGTATAGCTGCCGAGATGCTGAAAGCATCTGTGTCGGTAGGTTACACCATAACCACACGTATTGTTAACCAGATAATACTAGAGAGTGTTATACCAAAGGATTGGTGCAACAGCATCCTTGTCAACTGCTACAAGGGTAAAGGTGATGCACTAGATAGAGGAAATTATAGAGGTATAAAGCTGATGGACCAGGTCATGAAAGTAACGGGAAGAGTTATAGCACAGTTGATTAGGGACCGGGTAAAACTAGACGAGATGTAATTTGGGTTTGAGTCAGGAAAAGGCACCATTGATGCCCTCTTCCTTGTGAGGCAGTTACAGGAAAAGTACCTAGTTAAAAGTAAGCTGCTCTACCTGGCATTTGTCGATCTGGAAAAAGCCTTCGACAGAGTGTCTCGTGTTATAATCTGGTGGGCTCTTAGAAAACTAGGAGTAGATGAATGGCTTGTGAAAGCTGTACAAGCCATGTATAGGGAGCAGTCAGCAAGTTAGGGTTAGCAATGGCTATAGCGAGGAATTTAGCATACAGGTCGGTGTCCACCAGGGCTCTGTTCTCAGCCCTCTCCTGTTCATTATAGTATTGCAGGCAATAACAGAGGAGTTTAAGACTAGATGCCTATGGGAACTCCTATATGCAGATGATCTCACACTTATAGCTGAATCTATGGTGGAACTAGAGAAGAAATTCCAAACATGGAAGCAGGGACTAGAAAGAAAGGGTCTCAAAGTCAACCTGACAAAGACTAAGGTCCTCATAAGAAGATGAGAAAATAGAACCCAGATCCCCCCCAGGGAAATGGCCTTGCTCAGTATGTAGGAAAGGTGTAGGTAGGAACTCCATCCTTTGCCCCAAATGCAAACAATGGGTACACAAGAGATGTAGTGGGACCTCAGGAAGCTTAGCTAAGGATGTAGGCTTTACATGTAGCAGCTGCGCCGGGACAGCAATCAGCAAACGGCCACAGGAAACAAGCATCACCAAACTCTGGGAGAGCTCTGTAGAAACAGTAGACAGCTTTTGCTACCTAGGTGACCGAATTAACAGTGGAGGTGGTGTTCGGAAAGTACAGTAACCAAGGTAAGAATGGGGTGGAAGAAGTTCAGGGAGCTACTGCCACTGCTAGCTGCAAAAGGCTTTTCCCTCAAAATGAAAGGCAGACTGTTTGATGCGTGCATATGAACAGCAATGCTACACAGTAGTGAGACCTGGGCGTTGTGTGTAGAAGACTTACGCAGCTTGCATGCTCCGATGGATGTATAATAACAATATATGCGAATGGCAAAGCATAAACGAACTGAAAGAGAGACTGAGCATCAGAGGAATCAAATGCTATGTGCAGGAGAGGAGGTTGCATTGGTATGGACATGTGATGTGTATGAAGGATGACAGCTGCATAAAAAGGTGCAGAGTACTAGAAGTCGATGGAAGCTGTGGAGTGGGGAGACCCAGGAAGACCTGGGATGAAGTGATAAAAGCCGACCTTACACAATTGTACCTCTCAAAGGCGATGACACACGACCGTGACCTCTGGCGTCACGCAGTAATACAGAAGACCCGACTTCCCATGGGTACTAGCCGAAGCTGAAGCATATAGACAATATGGACGTAAAACAATGATGATGATGATTTAACTGTCTTTAGTTTTATCTTGTATTATAATTCCGATCACATCTACAATATATGAGACAAATCTAAATCAACTTGATAGGTAGTTATTTTACTGACACTGGAAATCTGAAAGGGTTGTTGAACCAAGAATGTAATGACTTAAATATAATCTAATGTAACTAAATACCAGTCATTTTGTCTGAAAATAATGATTCTGTTAATTCACAGTCAAAGCTGATAAACTATTGTTACATTGTTTATTTTAGAGACACTCCTATAAATGGCAAGTAGTTAAAGTGGTGACACAGGCTCATATTTTTTAGTTGACCAACAATAAACACAACCACAAAAAATGACAAACCAAAAATAAGCTGTTGAATCACAGAGGAAATCAGTGGGTAATGAAGACAAACCATAAAGAATCAGATTAGAGCGATAATTAAGAAAAGTGGTTTCATCATCTTTGTAAGATTACCAACCAACAGAAAATATTTAGTTGAAGGTAATAGACAAACTGGATAGTTTTGAATGACTCAACCTATTCCAGCTTGTTATTACCAGAGAATTTAGTTCTTTCAGACAGAATTTTAATTAAATTAAAATTAATTTTACTTATTTAAAAGAAAGAAACCACAGTAAAATGTCCAGACAGACAATTTACAAATAACAAGCTAAACAACCAGAACAGTCATACAAACAAAAAACAAAACAATGAGGTTAAACTGTCTCTTGTACTTTTTTGATACTTAATACTATTTCTTTTTAGATTTTAATTTAATTTCCAACTTACCTAATGCTGCATATTTCCAGATTTGGCAGTTTATTCAGAACTGTAATGTCAGATAAATCACAAGACCTATCAAAATAAAAAAATAAAATAACATATTTGAAGGAAAGAAATATCAAAACAAAAGCAAACAACAACAAATAATCATAGTTATATAGAAAAATTTGAAAAAAAAAAAATCATGAAAACGTTCTATATGGTAAATTGTAGGCAAATGTCATCATGGGTAGTTTGGCTGTGTCGGTAAATTTACTTCACAACTACATGATTTTGTGTTTGATTCCACTGCATGTTCTTGGTTTCTTTCCATTCTCATTACTGAGGGTCGGCGGCCATGGGCAATAGCACCAATCTATATGATGTGTTAAGTTCATAATTCTCATTGTAAAAATAGTGATGTTGGTGGGTCCCGAATCCTTGTTTGACCCTTTCTTGGAAGTTGGCTTCTGAGCTGCAGCTCATTTGCCTTTATCACAAGGTTGAAGTCAATGGCCACATGAAAGGTTGTCACCAAGGTGACAAAGGAGTCCCCGCTACCCTGGTACTAGCTGAGTGAGTGTCACTCATGGAAGATAAACAAATCTTGAAACAGCGCTGTCTGACATTCTCGACTATACTGACAACTCTGTGTTATGTTCATGGAAGAAAATAGAAAAAAATGTTTTTTGATAGCGAGCCTAATCCATATACTATATGTTTCCATATACAACCCTATTGTACTTAAACCTTTTCTTAGTGCTACTGCCAATATATATATATATACAGACATACATGTAAATAAGACCGTTATTGCTCCAATCAGTCTACTAATAATCTGCAAACACCCTAAACCGAATGCCAACCTGTACCCATGACTCCTACCAAACTAAACTGTATTCACCCTCCAAATTTGGCAAATCAAACATGGACCACCCATTCTCCCAAACTGACACAACTGGACCGCAATAGCCACCCAATGAGAAAGGCAGATGTTATCAAGCTGCAGGTGTCATATTACGTAGTTTCTATATAAAAAAGCCAAAGCTATTATCTATATATATAAAACTGAGGATGCCTGTCTGTGTGTGTGAGTTTGAATCCCTAAAACTCGAGAAACATCCAACCTACTGTTTTCAAACTTTACACATGTAATACTTGTTTCAGGGAGTGTTCTGAGCAAAAAAATTTCAAAATTTTAATGCCCTAGGGACCGCATTAGGCAATTTAGCGATCTCTCTCTATAATTCCTAGTCTTTCTCTTTTTAGATAGATACATACATATAACGTCGCGCCCTTATAATATCTGTCTGTATGTCTGGCTGTCTGCATTACGTCACTTCCCTGAGGATGTCTGTGAGTTTGAATCCCTAAAACTCGAGAAGTACCCAACCGATTTTTTTCAAACTTTACACATGTATTACTTATGTTTCAGGGAGTGTTATGCACATAAAAAAATTCAACTTTTTGATCTGGCATTAGGTGAAAAACTGCGTTTTTTAAGCTTTTTAGGGGTTTTTTGAGGCATTACGTCAGACCGATTTCCTTGAAATTGTAACTATGTATTAGTCTCTTCAAAGAAAATCCAACTTTTTTTTTATGCCTAGGGCCCACATTAGGTGAAAAACTTCATTTTTTCAGCTTTTTAGGGCTTTTTGGAGGCGTTACGTCTAGCCGATTTTCCCGAAATTTTCCTGCTTCATCGAGGAAAATCTTAAATATTATCCAGCCATCAGGGTATTCGGTTTATTTTCTTTACATATTGTCCTGGCATGCAGTTTTTCCACGATTAGGCCTGATGGCGGCCCGCGTTCCAAAATACTTTATCCTGTGCAACGCCGGGTACCACTGCTAGTTATATATATATATATATGTGTGTGTGTGTGTGCATGTGTGTGTATATATATGTACAGATCATGCATATCTTTCTGTGAATGAAGTGCTTTATCTCTTTAGCATTTACATTACTCTTTATTTACTATTGTATTTTCATGGTAAACATTTTATTTCACATATCGAATCTACGAGATTTTGATGTTATTTATTTTGAGAAAAATACTTTAACATAAATTATGAACAGCTGGTTTGAACAGAAAGAGGTGAGAGAATTATGGCTGGATATGGCCAGTTCAAATGCTAAAAGGTTAATATACACCATCGTACCCCTTCCATACACATGCACACATGTGTGTATCATGACTCGTGCACTGTTCATTTTCCTGATGTTTGTGCATTGCCCTATGTACTGTACATGCACTTTTTGATGAGTTGTGGTGCACCTGGGCACTGTACACAATATTTCATTATTATTATTATTATATCATGACTCATACACTGTTCATTTTCCTGACATTTGTACATTATTCTATGTACTATACATGCACCTTTGATGAGTTGTAGTGCACCTGAGCACTGTACACAATAATTTCATTATTATCTCAAGGTATAGCTGACATATGTTGTCCAACTAAGGAGTATGCTGTTAGTTACCCACTTTCATTTTGTTTTCTCTCTCTATCTTTTTTGTCTTATTTTTTATTGTGACAGACTGGAGGTTACAGAGTTTAGAAATCAAAATTGAACAGAGTCAATATAGGATTAGAAAGGACTCTCCAGTTTAGCCTAACATATGACAACTTCTCTAGTGCTGGTGCCACAGTTAAATGTACACACTATACTCTGTAAAGTGTTAAAGTTGGCACCATGATATAATGTACCCAGTCAACTCGGTAAAATGGTAGAATTGTGATGAAAAACTCAAAAGCACACACAACAAGGTGGTTACTATTAAGAAAAGTATCCAGCCATAGAAACTACGCCAAATATGGAATGTAACAAGCACGAGTGGTCACTCTGACCTGTCCACCCCATTCTAGCATGAAAAATGGACATGAAATGATGATGATAATGATGATGAATTCTAAATAAAAATTAGCCAGTATAATATCCTGATATGAAAATATAATGTTTTGTCTTTCATAATGTTACTTTTGTTTTATATAGACATTTTTTTGATTTCCTTTATCTATGATAATTACTCACACCATTAAATTCCAGGTTAGATAGTTTATGAAATTCCACTCATATTAAATCCCCAAGGAAATCAGCTCCAATCCAATAAATATCTAATTTGCTTTGGTCTTCAATTCTTCTTTGGTTGTCATGGTTACAAACAAGAGGATTTGGTATCAGGAAAGCAACTACCTTCCCACATTGGAAAAGCAATTTAATGCTCATTTTCTGTTTTCAAAGAAGAGAGAGAGAGAGAGAGATAGTCAGATTGTGTGTGGGAGAGAAAGAAGAAAGAAAGAGGAACAGTAGTAATTGCTCTCCTAGTGAGTGAAATTTGGTAGACAGTAACTATGCATAACCATGTGTATGAATGTGGATGGTGTTCACTTCACAATCAAGTGGGTCTGTGTTCAGTCCCACTGAGTGGCACCTTAAACAAGTGTCTTTTACTATAGTCTCAGGTAGAGCAATGCTTTGTTAATGAAGTTTGGTAGACAGAAATTGTGTGGAAGTCCATTGTCATCAGCGGACGTAAAATGATGATGATATATATATTTTGTTTTTGAATTTGTTTTGGGAGTCATGTTGCCAATAAAAACACACACACCTGTTGGTTTTCACTTCAATTTATTACAAATTTCCGTTTGGTTGGTTCAATAGCCAGATAGTTGTTTAGATATTACCAAAGCTCTTTTGTCACACATTCTGTGACCTCCTCAGTGAAAGATTTGTCATTGTGTGTTTCTCCTTTGTTCTGTCCTACAAGATGGAGCAATCAGTGACCAAACCAGCTCCCCCACCACCATCGTCATCGTTTAACGTCTATCTTCCATGCTAGCAGGGGTTAGACGGGTTTGTCCTATTTAGGGGCAAGTTGGGTCAGGCGGCCATGTCTTGCTCATGTAGGACTGTTTCTGGTCGGTGTTCTATGGCTGGATGTCCTTCCTAGCGCCAACATTTACAGTGTGGGCTGGGTGCTTTTTGCCATGTCTTTTACACGGCCACTTTACAGTGTGGGCTGGGTGCTTTTTGTCATGACACCTACACGGCCACTTTACAGTTTTGGCTGGATGTTTACATCCATTTTCCATGCCAGCATGGGTTAGACAGATTGTCCTATATATATACACACACACATATCTATATATACACATCACATATATCCTCAATGACGCCCCTTATCAACAAAGTCCTAGAATGTGTTATCAAAGAGAAATTGATTGTATTCCTAGAAGAAAATAACATTGTGTCAGTGACCCAGTGTGGGTTTTCATCTGAAGAAAAAAGCTGCCTCACATGCCTATAGTATTACAACTGGGTGTTAAAACAGTTGCTCAATCACTGACTGTTAGAAACTGCATGATCTCAACAAAAGTGAAAAGTGATATGACTTAATGGTGCCCTTTTATTTGAAAGATTAGTAATGAATGGAATCCCCCAGAGAATTCTGTTGAGGCTACAGCTGTTTATTGTGATTCTCTAAAGCATACCCACAGTTATAAAGGCAGCTACTTTAACCCTTTAGCATTCACATTACTCTATATTTACTATGATATTTTCATGGTAAATGCTTTATCTCACATAATATCAAATCTATTACATTTTGAAAGTATTTATTTTGAGAACAATACCTTAACATCAGTTTGAGTGACCAGTTACAGCCAGTTTCAACAGAAAAAGGTAGAGAATTCTGGCCGGTTTGAACATTAAAGAGTTAACTAGCAATGTTAATGATTTGGAAGTATCACAAGCAGTCAAGAACCTTGATTATACTACACACCAACAACATGACTTACACGTTATGAAATATTTATTATAGTTTCAATAACCTAGAATTTTTTTTCAACATGCTGACACATACGTGTATATGTGTGCATGTGCATATATATATACATTTATATGTATGAGTATATATATATATACATTTATATGTATGAGTATATATATATATATACATTTATATGTATGAGTATATAAATATAAACGTGCAAACTCAGATGCACTTACACAAAAATACACATTTACACAAATATACATACATTCACATAAATGCACACACATTTACACAAACATACACATACACAGCAAATGAAACGCCAGCTGCTGTTTCGCTATAGTTTTATCGTCATCCCCTTCCTTTTACACACACACACTGCGTGATGGACGGATGGAAGCCACTCAAATTTATAGATAGATGCTAGATTAAAATTTATGGCCAAAGCTATGAGTAGAACTTATTAAATTGAAATGTCTAACTATTATGAATATGTACATTGAAACCTTTTGATGACCATATTTCTAATAAAAGATATTGTGTATGATTTTGAAAATAATCAAGATTATTTTCAAATAATTTTCAAAAAATCTTTAGTAACTAACATTCTGATTATTTATCTGGAGTTTGGGACATAAAATTATCCACATAATATTATGATGAAAATTATTTTTAGAATTATATAAATGCTTTAAAACTGAGGTTCTCAAGGGGATGGGGGCGGGGCGGTAGAGAGGATATAATAGTATAATAAATATCAGATGATACATATTACATATAATATTTATTTATACATAGTATATAATATATCATTTATTATATATATATATAAATTAATGATTTAATTTATTATATATTATTTACAATTTGCATGTAGGTCTCTCTGGAAATAAGGTGGGGGCGCTGAGGGTTTTACGTGGCTGAGAGGGGGGACAGGGGACGGTGGACCAACAAGTTTGAGAACCTCTGCTTTAAAATAACAGCTTAGTATCATAAAACCAAGGGCGGGTGTGGCTTAGTATCAGAACCTCTGAACTATTCCTTCATTATCTTCTAACTCCATTCTAAGTAATCAGTAATAAGGTTTCTGAAAGGTATTGAGCCCCAAAGTGGATTTGGAGGTATCCTAGTGTTTCACAAAATAAGGTGTCTTTCAATAAAAAAACTAGTACCTATTTTTTAAAGCATGGTTCTTAGTTTATCAATCTGATATTGTTGAACTGCTAAGTTAAGGGACATTAGCAGATTCATAAATGTAAAAGGCATGGATACACACATATATATATACAAACGATGGGCTACTGTAATTTTCATTTACCAAATTCCACTCATAAGACATTGGCTAATCCGAGGCTATAGTAAGAAAAACTTGCTCATGGTGCTGTACAGTGGGACTGAACCCAAAATCATGTGGTTGTGAAGCAAATTCCTTAACAACATAGCCATGCCTGAACCTATAATAAATTCTCTTTCTAAAATAATTTTTGTTTTATTTGACATCTTGGATATCTTATTTGAATTAAGATTGTGGAGATTGTCCATAAAATATAGGTAATGGTTCTAAGATTTTTTGAGAATTGTACAAGGGTTCTGCATCAAAATAATTTTAGGAATCACTTCTATGGTAATCCTAATCAATTACCCAGTTTAACACAATCTGGACATTGCATGCTTTTAGACAAGTCCAATGCCTTGCAAGCATTCAAAACAGATCTCTGTTTCTACTGCAACAACCCATGATCAGGTTTTCTACTATTCTTTTATCACTAGTCACAGATGCACCACAAAAATAGGTACTTGACTTGCTAGAAATAAGAGCCATATTTCCATATTGTATACTTCCATTTTATAAATAATGTAAAGAGGACACATTGGAACGCATGACTAAAAAGACAGAGGAGGTTAATGAAATAGTTTGAAAAATTGTTTAATCTAGTGATTTAGGTAGGTCTAAAATACAGGGTGTCCTCAAAAATGTATACACAAAGGCTGCGCATTCTAATTAATATTGCCTGAATAGGTAATCAAAGTGTGTCTACATTTTTGGGACATCCTGTATATACAGGTATTGCTTGCACCTGCATAGTCAAAGTAATCCTCATCCACACACGCATGTGGATGCAGCAAGGTTGAACAGTTAGGAAATTCACTTTGTAATCATTAGGCCCCAAGTTTGATCTCACTAAGATACCTCTTAGCCAAGAGTCATTTACAATAGCCTTAAGTTGACCCTTGCTTTGTGAATGAAACTAGATAGATAGACACTGTTTGGAAACTTATCAGATAGAGTGTCCTTGTAATTCAAAGGGCCAGCCTTGTCACATACACACAGTGACATGCTGAATCTCCCTTAGAATTACACATGTATCTGTGGAATGTTCAACCACTTATACATTAATTTTATGAGCAGGCTGTTATGTTGAACGAACAACTGGAACACTCATTGTCAAAACTGATGGAAGTCCACTCTATATACACACACACATACATATATTACTCTTTTACATGTTCCAGACAACTGACTGAGGCCATGTTGGAGTACTGCCATTGAAAAGCAGTAGATTAGCAACTGGATATATATATTTTATATTTCGAAATATATGGAACAAATTTCTAAATGACCTAATATCCTGACAAACCCATCTGAAGAATTTCTTTGCTTAAAATGAACAGCTCATGTTACTTTGTTAATTTAGAAATATAAGTCAAATGAATTACAGAAGACTCCAAGCCAAATGGATGAATTCAAGTTGGTTTGTACTGTTGTACTATTTCTGTTTTCATGTACTTTTAAGATTAAATTTTCTTTTTAACCAAACACACAGACACATATAGGAATGTCATAATTTTTGATATAATCAGCAGTGGCTTGGGTATTTATAAAAAGATAAAATACCCTACAAACACTTTAGAAAAATATTATGCAGATACTCTCTCATTCATTCATACTTTCACACTCTTAACCCATTTACCCTGATTCTCTCGGTCACATTGCTTTGAATAAATAAGACAAAATCAAGTAGTGAGTATATTTTAGTCTAGCAAGATATCAGACAACCTCACTAGAGATGGACCCACAATAAAATACATCCAGTACACTCACTAGAGATGGTCCAACAATAAAATATACACAGTACACTTTGTAAAGTTGTTAGAAATTGAACAGACAGTGTAGGGTTGAAAAGACCTCTTAGTTCTGACAAGAATATAATTCTTCTAGTGCTGGTGCCACAATAAAATGCACCCAGTGGTTGGTGTTAGGAAGCATATCCAACCATAGAGGCAATATTAAAATGGAATGGAGAAGACTGACAGGCTCCCAGCCAATCTAGGAGGGCAGTAACTCTGAATAAGAACTAATTAGGAAGTAACAATCAGTTCATCTCATGCCAGCATGGCAAGCAAACATAAAAATGATGATGATACATTACACACACACATACATGTATCTTCCACAAGAAGAATAAAGTCAATTGGGAAATAAATGGTGCTGTGTAGCATTTAAACCAGCCGTATCCAGCCAGAATTTTCTCTCCTCTTTCTGTTCAAACTGGCCACTCATACTGATGTTAATGTATTATTCTCAACATAAATCTCATAGATATCAAAATCTCATAGATTCGAGATTATGTGAGATAATTGTGAAGTAACGCCTTTACCATGAAAATATGATAGTAAATATAGAATAATGTAAATGCTAAAGGGTTAAAAAAAAGCAACAGGAACACATTTGATGACAAAGAGCTTCAAACCAGGAGTTAGCAGAGTTAATGTTATTTTTAAACAACTGAAATATTTTTCAAATTACACCGTGTAACAACTAAGCTATTCACTAGAATTATTTGTATGCTGGATTTTACGTTGTATGTAAGTTTAATTTGCTAATGTGTAAACACGCCTGCACACCTACGGTCAGACCATAGTTATGCTGTCTGCATGCTCATTCAAATGCATTCACACTGGCCGTCTCAAAGACATACAAATATGGCTTATAAAACTTATCAAAGTAAAGAGCCTTCCAGTGCACTCCAAAGCTCCAAACGCCCCCCGTTGAGAACCTTTGGTTTAGAGTGTTAAACACTTGCTTTTCACCCCACTTCCCAGTTTAGTGGTGCCAGTGCTGCAATGAGGATGCATGGGAGGTGGTTTGTCTGGCAGAGCTGATCAGTTTATACCCACTATATGGTGCCATTTTATTGGGCTGTAGCTGTTCCTCCTTAGCTATTCAGCTTGGCCCATACTGAACCTAAGCACCGACTCTGGGCACCTTTAGTGAAACCTGCTCTGTTACAAGCATTTGGACCAGGTCCTTGCTTTAAGTAATATATTGATGTGCTGCTTCTATTGCAGCAACCCAAGAGTTAAGGTTCATTCCTCCCCTTCTTCATTCTCATTAGAGACCCCCGAGAGGGGTCATCAACGTTACCCTTCCTCCCCTGACATTAAAAAAAAATCAGAAAAAAAATCTATCCTAACTGGGTTATCAATAGGAAATTTCAATAATTAAAATAATATCTAATTATAGCACGGATTTTATATCAGTGATTAAATATTGCATTACTTATCTTTCTTTCACACACGCATCCTATTTTTATAAATAGTTTCGATTGCATATAGTTAAGTTTAGTTAAGTCTATATTGAAAATAGCCGTATGTTTACATTCTATATTAGAGAAAGAATATCATAAATCTGAATTTCGAAATTAATTACACTTTAAGTATTACTATAGATTTTCTGAAATAAACTATTTCAAACGTCTTCGATGAGAATATTGTATTTTAAAAAATTACATGAAAAAAACAAACAAATAATTACATCGTGGTGGAGTTATATTAGTAATTGAAAATACACACAAGTATAACCAATTCAACAATACTTTGAATGGTTTTTCAAACCTATTGTAAATATTTCATATACATATTTTTGAGTACAGTAGATTTTGCAAAACGGGTTTTTACATGCAATTGACGTCAATTTACTACTTGGACCAGTAATTTCTCTAACGTGAGCATTAGTTGCATTTCTTTTTCCTATAAAGATGCGGTCTTCTTGTACAATCAATCTTCGTAAAAAGACAAATAATCAAATGCCCAAATTATGAGAAGAGAAGTATTGAAATTTACATATAGCATATTGTATCGTCAGCTATATAGGAACGTTTTGATAATGATGATGATGATAATCACATGGGTTTGAATTACGGTGAATCATTCTCAGTTAGACAAGTAGCCCATAGACACAGCGCCGGATTTAGGACAAATGAGGCCCCAAACATTTGAAAAATTAATCGTAAAAAGTTTTGTTGACAGAAAATGGACCCCACTGGCCAACGGGGCCGTATTTAAACACTGCATAGACTAATGGGCGGGAATATAAAGTATTTAGACATCCTCCTCCACTTTTCTTTTGAGTTTCGAATAAAACTGCGCAACGTGTAAAAAAAGAAATAATTAAAGTTTCTACATCTCTACCAAGAATATTTTAAATAATTGAATTATGATTAAAATTTAATTATATATATTCATGTATGTGTGTGTTGATAATAGTTTAGAGAAATGTTGTTTATCTTAATGATGTAAGTTAAGCAGTTTTAGTTAAGTGTCGAAATCGGATTATATTTTATTCGTGATAATCATCAATTGACAACTGAAATGGTTTTAATTTTATAGCTCCGGGTCAACATTGATTAAGCCGGCCTATGACCAAAGGCATCGTAGTCTTGACCATTCCATCTTTTCAGAGCTACCTTGGACTACATATCAAATGTGTCCCTTCCCTATTTTAAGGTGTGGTTTAGAGAAAGTTAGCTGTTGTTTCTAGTAGGTCGAGCCATCATACACATGCTCTCTGTTGACTACTAAGTGACAACTAAGTATGGTTACACAAGTTTATAGTTTACATTTTTTTAATGTTTTATATATTTTTTTCTAATAACGAGAAAGGAATGAACTCGAAGAATGATTTACATTGTTGTTATACACAAACACGTGTTGACTTACCTAAAAATAATATGAAAACTCCAACGTCCCTTGATGTGGCGTGCGATTGAGCGTACAGGGGCCCTTATTTGTTCGTAATACGACATCATACATACACATATAAATATTTAAAAAAATCCAATTGATATAATTGAATAAACTAAAAGTCTAAACAAAGAAAATAAAATTTAGGCGAGAGAAATAAGAGGGAATATAAGAACCAATATTTTCAGAAGCATAGATATAAATATCTCAGGCTCCAAGTGTGCGATCTTTTCACGCTTAAATTAGTTATGTTTACTAACAAATCTTCGATTGACAACAACGAAAGTAAAACTTACCAGAGATTCAAACGTTCTACAGCTGTTAAGGATTTCACATTGGAAATCTTCAAAATGGTTTCTTCAGTTAATACTTTTCCACCTATGAGTGGTTTTTCTCGGAGAAACGTTGTATCAATAGGTGCGATACAACACGGGTACATGTTAGCTTCCATTGTTTTCCACGCTGTCACAGAAACAGACTGAATGCTTAACTAGTACATAGACGTCTGCAGCGGTAAATCCCGTTAGAAAATAAATCTTCGTAATTGTGTTTGTAAAATAAACTTTATAAAATATACGTGATTATTTCTAAAATTAAAATATATTTTAAATTTATATAAATTATGATGTCGAAAAACAAAAATATATTTGTACAGTTTTAGAATTATAAAATTTACGAATCATTTATTTACTATCGTTTTCTTCACTGCGGAACTACAACGGCGGTTAATTTAAAACTACTAACGTTTCTCTCTTCCTAAGTTATAAAAGAAAATGAATTTACCATTCGAAAATATTTGTACATTACATTATAATTATCTTAAAATATAGTAAAAATACATTTATTTTACATTTATAAATAGTTTAAAATACATAAACTAAAAATGCCCGTCCTTCAAAATACAAACATTCACGACGAAGGGAAAGATATAATACAATCTCTTAAAAATGGAAAATCTAAGGAAATCTGTAAGCAACTTACGGTATGTAATATTTGATTTCAATATTATACTCTTTGTACGTTATATCTATGAAGGGGTTGAAGTTATTGTAGAAAACACCCAACAAAAACTATTTAAAGCTTATTGCTACGATTTATTGATCGCCAGTTAATATTTAAAAATTCCTAGTAATAAAGAACCAGGGTTTGGGTTAATATCTATTAGATGTAGAAAAAATGTTTATAAATTTTCTATTTAATTTTCTTCTTTGATTTACTGATGCAGAAAATTTCAATTTGAATCTATTAGAATAACAATAATAAAGATGTTCATATAGCCAATGACACAGTTCCAATGTAACACAAAGTTATTTGAATTAACTACTACTAACAATTATACAATTTCGAATAATATAAATACACAGTAATAATTAGCTATTTCTATAATACAATTATAATACAATTAAAAAAAAGACAAAGCCATAATTAATTTAAATTATGGTAGTCACACATTGATGACAAAAATAAACAATTAAGTCTTAGATGAAACATGAAAGATGTTGATAGCAAAACTACAACATTTAAAATTAGACAATCAAATAAGTAATGCTCATAGTCTAAGGTGTCTGTTTAAAATAAATAATAGTACAATTTCTTTCTAATTCATTTCATATTTTAGGGAAGATGTATTTTGCAAGTATTTTATAAAATCTACACGAGAAACCCTTCGTGTATATTTCTATTCTGCTTATTGGTTTGCAATTGAGCTACGCTTAAAAGACATTCGTCAAGATTTTGGTGATTTGATTTAATTTTTAAAAAAATATTTCAGCAATACTATTAGTTGTAGGATACTTTGTCTAAAGTTATCATTACCGTTTAACGTCTATTTCCATGCTTGCATGGGTTCGACAAGTTGTTACGTTTTGAGGCTTGACAGGTCAAATGTTCAGACGTTCCGTTTTTAGCTTGGTTTCTTCGGCTAGATGTCCTTCCTAACGCCAACCGCTCTATATTGGGAACATTTTTAGGGGCACTTGCACAACCACCTTACTGGGTTGATTGGTTGTTTTTGTCGTGGCACCACCCTACAAGGTGGACTGAGCGTTTTTTTTTTATTGACACCAGCTCTATCATCTCACAGAATAGGCTGGGTATATTCTATCATGACACCAGGACTACATTATTACGTCATTTGGGTGCTCGTTGTGTCTTTGGTCCGACTGCAGGGCTGTAGTGAGGGGAAGTGGGGGTGGGTTGGGGGAACTACATGTTGCTTACCAGGGGAGGGTGAAGGGGGGTCATCCCTCAGTGAGGATAAAGGATGTGGGGCAAAAATAAGTTGGGCGACTTAGATTGTGAAAGAGGTGGTGGGACAGAGAAAAGTATTAAGATGGAGGAAGGTACCAACAGTAGATTATTGAATTCTAGTCATAATAAATAGGTGATGTTGACATTTAACAAATCCCTTTACAGTTAGAACGTCAGATTTTCTCATCAATGGTTCAATGTAACTACTTTAATGATTTTATCTGTGCATAGCCATTTTTGATTTTTTCAATGTGGTTTCATAAGGAAGAAAGGTTATTAATGTTGCCATAAAACTTAAAGAAACGACTGCAGGAAAATCATGTACAGAGAGAGAATTTCAAAGACCATATGTTCTAGGAAGGAAAGACTTGACATAGGGATTTGTGTAGAACTGATGGGGAGGGGGTTAGTTAAAATGGGTGATGAAGCATGAGATTAATCAATTATGAGAAGCAGAGACCATTGTGATGGTAGTAGAAAAATCAGAGAGTGGAGACAGCACTCAAGTGGACGTGGGGTGTGTTGGTGAGCAACTTAATAACAGTCAATCAGTGTGTTTTTAGCAACAGTAGTCAGAGGTTTGAGAATTAACTTTCAAGAATCCCTAAAATGAATATTGTACTGTGATGCGCATGGAGGATGACCGCTGGGTAAAGAAGTGCCAAGAAATCCCAGTAGAAGGAAGACGCAGTAGAAGTAGACCACGAAAAACATGGCCGGAGGTGGTGAGAGCAGACCCCAGATCGCTGAAACTTACCGAGGTGATGACGAAGGACTGTGACAAGTGGAGAGAAGCTGTGCTGAATAGGACCCGTCCAACCCTTGCAAGCATGGAAAAGCGGACGTAAAATGATGATGATGAACAATCAACCGTCATAATATATCACGTGTTTATATATTTATATATATATCATCATCGATTAATGTACATTTTGTACAGGGCTTTCTAAACCTTTTAAATCATCAACACGTAGGTATATAAGAAAATAAATCAGTACATAGAATAATAAATAGACAATAAAAGCTATCATCATCATCCCCATTTAATGTCCATTCCTCCATATTGGCATGGGTTGGTCTGGTCATCATTGACCAAGTTTGCACTGTCATCACAATTTATATATATAAATCAGAAATCTTTCTAAGCAAGTTTAATGTATTTTATGTATTTTCAATTCTTATAGAAATATCAGGTTTTGGGGTCAAAATTGGTCCCTTTTGGGACCCTATCTACTATGGTTGAAGATACTTGCCTAAGGTACCACACATTAGGGAAAAAAAACTAATAACATGTGGTTGCAAATCAAATCTTTTAATCAATCAGCCACGCCTTGAAATTTATAATTTACTATTTTAACCTTTTGAATGTAATAATGGTGATATAATTTGTTTTTCAGGATTATTTATTGCAGTCATCAGAGTCATCGGATGATTCCACCTTGAAATATTATGGTCACTTTGTTGTGTCTGTTCTTCGTACATCAGTGACTAGTATCAAGAACGATGGACCTCAGCATACGTTGTTGTCTATTGTGGAGCTGAGCTACTCTTACTTCAAACAGCTTGAAGAACATATCAAACTCACCGATCCCTGCTTTATCTCTAAAATATTCCATGTAGTTCTTGCATGTATTACAAGAGTGGTAAGTGGTTAATTTTATTATATTATGCTTTATAATATGTGAATGACAGCTGTAGAGTGTGAGTGCGTATGTGAGAGAGAAAGAGAGAACTGGGTTGTTGTATGTTCCATTGTATCAGCTGCATTATGTGTAATTTAAACATGTAACAATTATTCATCAGGGAATATATTTATTGTTGTAATAAAATACTCTACATAGTTCATGGGTTTGTCATCTAGAATCATATTATCACATTCATACTTGAAAGTTCTAACTTGAAAAATTAATTGAATGCCTGTAATAAAAAGCAAATAGGGAAACCATTTAATGAGGCGGGGCCATTTATATAGTATTATAGATTGACACAGTGTCTTGCATACCCTTCTCAGCCAGCTCAAGTTAAGAGAGAATTTGATAGTTTTAAGAAAACTCCCCGAAAAATTTGACTTTTTCTCTTTTTTTTTGTTTTATATATTCTGCATATTTCCCCTAATTTCACTCAAATGATATATAAATGATGAGAGACATGCTTATATTAACTCTTAATGTCTTGTACCATGTGAAACTTTTAGCAAAACGTTCTTGAAAAGTACAAAACAGCATAGCATTAAAAAGGAAAGTCTTTACTTAGGTTTACTGCAAATTTTCACAAAGGTGTGTCCACTAGTAAAGACACTATAAACATTTGAATTAACAAATCCATTTTTAGATATTTTCTACTAAATCATTACAGGATTTTATGAGTTAAAGGAGGAAATATTAAATAGGAAAGGTGGACATTCACTGGAGACAATTAGAGTTATATCAATGATATATTGAAATAGAGCAGAAAGAAAAGGAGAAGCAACAGAAGGCAGTGGAGAAAGAAAACTAAGATATGGAGTGTTAGATGTCAAGTTTAGTTAGAATGGGAAGCCAGCTATAAAAACCATGTGAGATGAAATGTATGAGTGAAACATCCTCTGATCTCTTGAGGAAAGCAAAAAAAAAAAAAAATAAGAATAAGAACTGATTTAGAATGTGATGATCCATACAAGCTTGGAAAATGGACATATGATAATAATAATAATAATAATAATTGTTTCTACTTTAGGCACAAGGCTAGCAGTTTGAAGGGGAAGGGAAAGTCGATTGAATCCAGTAGTTACTGGTGCTTTATTTTATCGACACCGTAAGGATGAAAGGCAAAGCTAACCTTAGTGGGATTTGAATTCATGATGATAATAATAATTGTTTCTATTTTAGGCACAAGGCCGCAATTATCCATTACATTACTGGTACTTTATTTTATCGACCCCGTAAGGATGAAAGGCAAAGTTAACCTCGGTGGGATTTGAACTCAGAATGGCAAGGGCCGTAACTCTATGCGTCAAAGCATGGTGTCCGACTCTCTACCGATACTGCCAATCCACATAATAATAATAATAATAATGAACGAATCGAGTTAGATGGTTGGATAACATCCATGAGCTTGGCTGCTCTCGCTTGGGAATCCAGCTGGATCAATTGGAGATGGTTGCTTCTGACTGGACCTGCTGGAAAGCGTGCTTGATGACTCTAACCCCAGGACCCTTCCAGGAATAAGTGGGTGAAGAAGAAGATTATAAATCTTTCATAGTGTTTTATCTTGATGTTTTTGTTTCTATATTCTAAACTAGTTTTATTTGAATTGATTTTAGTCTATATTTTTTTCAATTTTTCTGATTTTGAAAAGTAACAAATCATTTAAAATGTTTCTATAATTTTTTCTGTTTTAGGTTGATTATGTTGACTACGTCTTAAAATTCTCAGAGTTTTTCTACACTGAGTTGCTTGAATTAAAATCTACTGACCAAGATGTATCTACTTTAATTAAATCTCCGTTTTTATTAAATTTGTCCATAAAGCTTGAAATGCAGGAAGAGTTTACAAATTTTCACTTAACGCTTAGACTCCGGCATATAGCATTGAAATTATTAACTATGAATGCTCAGAACATTTCTTTATTAGTTTCGGAGATAGGCAAAACTTTTGAAAGATATCGTCGACAAAACAACAGGAACAATATGGATAAGATAAATCTAGAATGTGCAGAAATTTGGGACAGTATTCTAAAGTGTGTTCTGTTATCATTGCAATCTGAGCAAACTCCAACAGATTTTTTAACTGATGTTTTAGAATTACACATACATCATGCACGCTTCATTTGTTTTTATGGTAAACAGTACAAAAATTCTAAGGATAATTTTCAGAAAACACAATCATTTCTTCATAATTACATGAAAAAAGATAACATATTAAAAGGTTTAACTTGTTTATGTGATGCTCTTTTGTTATTAGAACAAAGTGATAAAAAGAACTCTGATATTAATTTCTTATTTATTTGCATTGAGAATGTGAATAGCAAGCTTGGAACTATAGCCACTGAGAGTAGCTTAAGTACAGACTTAATTAATTTAATTACTGATGCTTATGGAATATTTATTGATGGCTTCTCTCAGTGGGAACCTTTTAAGACTGGGCAACTGGAAAAGAATATGTTGCAAGCAATAGCAAAATTACTGGAAATGAGTGTCTCTGTACTTCACAGAATGTCTGAGAATAACAATACAAACCAGACTGGAAAATATACAGTGTTCATGCGTAATACATATGTTGTATATATGGAGGTTTTGTATAACCTCATGAAAACAGGTGAGTTTACATGACAATATTAACTTTCATTAAAAAAATTACAGTTGAGAATTATATTTTTTAAAACAATTTCTTAGATTTCTTAGAATTTAAATTAAATTGGTTAATCAAAGTGGTTGACTTAACCCTTTAGAATTTACATTACTCTATATTTACTATTATATTTTCATGGTAAAGGTTTTACCTCACATAATATCGAATCTATGAGATTTTGATATTATTTATTTTGACACAATACCTTAACATCAGTATGAGCAGCCAGTTTGAACAGAAAGAAGTGAGAGAATTCTGGCCAGTTTAAATGCTAAAGGGTTAAACATTAGGAAAATTTGAAATGTGTGTATCCCAATGTAAATTATCAGTGTAATAGTTGTTCATTATAACTAATAGTTGAAAAAATCAGGTGTGTGGTCAGAGAGTTGGATTTACAATTGTGAGGTTATGAGTTTAATTCCCGGACTGGGCGATGCATTGTGTCGTTGAGCAAGACACTTTATTTCATGTTGCTCCAGTTCACTCAGCTGTAGAAATGAGTTGCGATGTCATTGGTGTCAAACTGTATCAGCCTTTATTTTTCCCTTGGATGACATCGGTGGCATTAGTCATGAAAGTCCTAGCAAGCAGGTGATGGAAAATAAACTTGCTATCAAAAACGCACTGAAGGCCTCAATCTGAGGTGGGGGGATGTCTTCTGGACTGACAAGCCAGAGGCCTACCTGGTGTTGGATGGAAGTGAAGAAAATCAGGTAAATGAATATATTTACCCAATTTTTTCCATCTCCAGGAGCATTTACCTGATTTCCTCAGCTATTATCTGTTGAGGTTGATTATTAATATGAACATTTACATTTGGAAGCACACATTTCAAACTTGGAAAATGTTACTGCTATTCAAGTTATTAGGAGTGTGGAGCACCAGAAATGATAGTGCATTGAACTAAATGCTTTTCAGTGTTTACTTTTGATCCTCTACATTATAAGTTCAAATACTTCTAGAGTGAATGAAATAAGTAGAAGTTAAGTAGTGGGGCATGGGTCAATTTAGCTGACTTGTCCTTCCCTTAGGTTCTCTTTTTAAACATTTAAAACTCCTGTGGTTTCTCGATTCTGAGAATTAGTGACTAAGTACTGTTACTCCAAAGACTCTTCAGGGGAACCCCATTTTGATTGCTTGTATTCGCGATCATATTCTTTTTGGTCATTACCCAAGATTCATGAAGACATCGAGTTTAGTTTTTACACTTACCTTTCTTCTGATGACTGAGTGCCAAAGCTAGCGCCAGCTCCAGCAAATCCTGCATTTAATTCTGCTTTCCATCACTCATACAAATGGTTCTAAAATACTCAAACTTCACCTGCTTCAGTGTTACTCCACTCACATGCTGAGTGCACTACGCAGGTTTTCTCGAGAGGACAGATATCTCAGTCTTTACAACACTGATTTTCATTCCTGCTGTGCAATGCTTGGTAGCGAATCTATCCAGTGTATGTTAGAAATCACCTTCAAAGCAAAATTCTCTTTTCAAAATTAAAACAAACTCAAAATTGATGTGATTTTCTTCATTTTTGTTCTAGAGGATGCTGAAGAGTGGTTGTGTGAAGCTAAAAGAGTAGCCAAAACATACTTATCTGATATAACAAATTTGACTGATGTTACAAAAAAGATGGTAGAAAAGCATGTTAACTTTATAGGTAAGTATTTAGCTTTTTAGGAAATAATCCTAAATATTTACTAAGAATAGGCTGTGAAATGTCAGTTGTTAGAGCATGTGATTGCACAATTACTGAGGCTTCAGCCAACAGTGAGTGAATTGGAAATGACTGGGTAGAAATTTACTAAGAAAACTAATATTTCTCTTAGATATCAGTTGAAAGGAAACTATCCATGTTTGTTGATGGTTAGTGGAAGCAGTATGTAAAGGATGATCCATGCTTTGTGAATAAAATTGGTAGTCAAACTGTATGAAGCTTGTCGAGTGTGGGCATATATATATCATGTGATGTTGACAGATATGAGAATGAGTACTCATTACTGAAGCAGAGTTTAAATATTCTTTGTTAGAGTTAATATTTACTATTGTATTTTCATGGTAAAAACTTTATCTCACATAATATCAAATCTATGAGATTTTGAGAACAATACTTTAACATAAGTATGAGCAGCCAGTTATGGCCAGCTTGAACAGAAAGGGGTGAGACAACTCTGGTCGGATATGGTTGGTTTAAATGCTAGTATTGTTACTCTGGAGTTTTTACTTCAGTAATCTTTTCATAACAACAGTGAAAATTTGGTGTGACATATCTAGGTTATGTATGGCAGATTAATGAATAGTGAAGCATGGTATCATTTAATAAGAACCTGCCAAACAAAGGGCCAGGAGCTCTCTTCAATTGTATCTCTTGTACTGGTACCATGTTAAAATACACTTTGTGGGGCTCGGAATACATGTGAGATGCGGGCTCCCAGCCAGCCCGCCGAAGCATTTAGTACAGTGTGGGAATGTGAAATGCAAACTCCCAGCCCATCTTGAGTTCTGACTCAGTCTGTGATGACACATCCAACACTTGCTAGCAGGGAAAATAGACATTAAATGAGAATGACGATGATGATTGTGTGTGGTGGTTAGATGTAGTAGTGAGAAGGTTTCACATGTACAGAAGGAAGTGTGTGTGAGATATAACTGAGCTTTGTGGTAGGAAATGTGTGTGAGATATAATTGAGCTTTGTGGTACACTAGAATTGGTTGGAAGGATGTTATGATGGAGCAGTTTGATAGAAATTGAAATGTAGCTTAGAGATGAAACACTTTTGTTATTATCTCTTTTTGTCTTGTTATCTAGGACAGTGGCTGAGAAACTTTAGTCGGTTTTGTTATATAAATAATTATAATAAGGCTGGAGTAGGCTTCTGCAAGCTGTCAGTTCACTTGTTGGGAATTCAGAAAACCTATGGAGAGAATGTTGAGCAGGTAAGAAAGACCTTGCATGGCAGCCCTATATTTACATAATGCAAATCCTCTATATCTCTTTCTCATTTCTTTTCTCTCACTCTTTCTATACTTCTCTGGAAGAAATCTGCTGTATTCAGACCTGGAGAGGAGATGGCTCTGCCAGGTTTTAAAATACCCTAGAAATGTATGTCAATACAGCACCCCTACGACTTCTTCAGGAGTTATGGGACCATGCATGTATAATGTTATTCATTTAATGTTTACACTTTTGTTATATTTATGTGGGTTAGCTTTTGATTTATTTTTCTCAAGAAAAATGACTGTCTTTAACTTTTTTTCCCTGACTCTATATTGTAATTATTTTCTTTCTCAGAGTTATATAAAGACCTATGAGTATCTTGCTGAATTCTACAAACGATGTGGAGACTGGGAAAGATCATTAAAAACAGTCATCAGTTGTTTATATATTAATACTGATGCAGCGATGGCTGCAGCTTTGAAAATTTGGATACGCATAAAAAAAGAATATAATAAAAACTCGGATTTGACCAACATGTATGTAAATTTAGCTATAACATCCATCATTATCATCATCATCTCCATCACTTTTATGTTTGTTTATCTATGCTTGCATGGGTTTTCTCCAGCACAGAGTCTCACCACATGTTTACAATCACTTGTCATCTATTTCATCAGGTTCAGCCTCCTCACATCAGCTTTCACAACTTATTCCTGTGTCTGCTGTGGTCTTTCTCTTCTGCTCATTCATTCTGCTTGGATCCCATGGTACCTCTTTACCTAACTGCTATCCTCCATACACTTGACATTTATTCTGTCATTCATGTTCACTAATATTACACATCCAGCGAAGCATGCTCACCTCATTATTTACCAGTCTTTGCACGTCCTCCATATCCAATGGGGATGTGTGCTACCATGTGACACCACACTTTGTATTCAAGCTTCATACATTCTACCCTTTATTTGGAAAGACAATTTTTGTTTTTGTCAGCAGTGGGAATACTTCTCCGAACCTTTTCTATTCCATTCTTACGTTGGCTACTTTGCCTTTGCAGCACTCACCTCCATTGTTAATAATGTCACCTTTCTAAGAAAAGATGTCAACTACTATTAAAGAGTCTTCTGGGTGCTCATACTGCTAACTACTCGTGTATTTACCACATATGAAGTCTTCTCTCTTTCTGTTAGCTTGTTTGTGATCTCACTACACTTCTTTTGAAACTGTAGTTTACATTGGGCATGCTACATGGAATTCCTACTTACTCCTTTTCTGTATATTGAGTATAGACATTTCCTAAATGGCAGTGTACTCCTGTCTTCTTTCTAGCTAATTAAACTTTAGTGTTTGCTAGTTTTTCTTTGAGTCTTCTCAATTTTAGGCCTTCCTGAGGTTCTATAGATTCAGCTATAAGTATCACCAGCATACAAGAAATTCTATGGACAGTCACTCTCAACTCCCTGTTATGATCTAGTAACTTATAATAGAGAGTAGAGGGATGAGAACTGAGCCCTGGTGAAGATTGCTAATATTTTCTTTTAGAAAGAAAAAAAATCTTTATTTTTCTAAGCCAAGCAGCTATTTCTGTTATAATAACAACTTAATCTTCATATCTTTTTATTGAATCCCATCCACATTCTTAGTGTTGATACTAGTTTTAATTGAAGCTCTATTTCTTTTAGAACTTTGAAGACATATGTTGAAGAAAATGTTGCAGAGTCAGACAAAGACAAAATAGATTTGAATCGACTCTTAGAAAAAGAATGGCAGATGTATCAATCTTCGAGGTGTAGAAACTTTTGTTGTTTATTCATATAAAATTGTTTATCTTTGCATTATTATTCCATGTTGGTATGTGTGTATATATATATATATATATATATATGCTATCGCCGTATTTTGACTAAAGAAATTAAAGAAATTATTTAGCCTGATAGTGGGGTTAAGAACCCTTGGAGAAATGGAAAAAGATGAGTATTGACGTACATGGGAGTCGAACCCACATCTTTGGTTATACGGACCACTGTCCTACCATTTACACCAACACAGGTGATGTGTTGGTGTAAATGGTAGGACAGTGGTCCGTATAACCAAAGATGTGGGTTCGACTCCCATGTACGTCAATACTCATCTTTTTCCATTTCTCCAAGGGTTCTTAACCCCACTATCAGGCTAAATAATTTCTTTAATTTCTTTAGTCAAAGTACGGCGGTAGCTTACATTTCTAATAATTTCAAACCCACTCGCTGTTTCGAAAATATTCTTACATATATATATATATATATGTATGTATATATATATTTGCAAATTTGAAATTCTCTGGTCACAACTTGCTCAATGCTTGCTTTACTAACTATTGTCCAGATTTAAAAGTTGTTTCCTCTCTGACAAGAAACTCATGTATTCTTAACTTTTAATCTTCTGTACTCTATGAAACCACATTAGTAAAGCATTCTTGAAAGAACCCACCCACCCCCCTCCCCTCCCCCACTCCACTATGTCTGCATAATATTAAAAAATAGTCTTTAATGCTGAAAATTTTCAAAATGGTCTGTCCTCTATTAAAGACGTTATAACATTCAAATAAAAAACTTGCTTTTAAACATTTTCTCCTAAATCAATACAGGATGTTAATAGTTAAAACATTTTGGTCATATTTAACACAAAATTTCCAAGTGAAGTTGTTCAAGAGAATTTGTTTCAGTATGTAAAGTTTAACCCTTTAGTATTTAAACTTGCCATATTCGGCCAGAATTCTCTCACCTTTTTCTGTTCAAACTGGCCATAACTGGCCACTCATACTGACATTAAGGGATTGTTCTCAAAATAAATAATATCAAAATCTCGTAGATTCAATATTATGTCAGATATGTGAGATAAAGCCTTTACTGTGAAAATGTAATAGTATATATAGAGTAATGTAAATGCTAAAGGGTTAAAAGAATCCTTCATTTTAGAGATGGGTGAGTGAATAAGTGGTTGTCCTACATTCTCAATGATTGAGTTTAAAATTCACTTCAAATTTTTCATTATGTTTCCTAGCTGTCAAAAATAGGTAGCACATCAGTTGTGAATGTTGTCTGCATTACACCGGCACTTTATCTACAGAAGATTTACCTCTTTTGCTTCAAGCCATGATACAAGAGCTAAGCCCAACATTTCAGGATTGTGGAGGCATTTATATTTTCCACATAATCATGAAAATTATTGAAATGCAGAGTTGTTTTCTCCAAGTGATGAGCAAATTTTGATATTAAACTTCCTGAAACTACCCTTGGTTCTATAATGTAAAACTATTCATTTAAAAATGTTTATATCTATCTAAACACATAAAAATTATGATGGAAGGTAAGAACCTTTGTTTAGTTATGTTCCAAATACCAGCTAAATAATAAGAAAGTTATATTACTAAATTCCTGATTATTTGAAAATCACTGGCTGTCTCTTTCCTTAGAAATATAGTAACAATAAAGTTAAACATAATTAAGTTTCACAATCTCCTCAAATGGAAGATAAAAAAAGTGGTCAGCCTTGATTAAGCAGATCCATTGTATTGCACATAGGTTGTCAACCAAACAACTAGGTGTGATCCATAGCTTTTGATATGTTATACCTCTGTCTAGCTGAGGAACATAATGAGATACAGTGATTAAATGTATGAAAGTGGCTTTTATTAATTGTGTATATATGGTAGGTAAACAGCTCTTAACTCCTGATGAAATTATATGTGTCACCCTGACACACAGTGTATCATGGTAATTTTAAACTTAGCAGAGCCCACCTCTCTCCAGGCTCGAACATAGCTGATTTCTTTCAGAGAAGGAGAGAGAGAGAGAGTGATAGAGAGGAACTGAGAAAGCAATAAGGAACAAGAATCGAACCCAGTATTGGACTGGCACTTTTTTTTAACAACCTTGAAAGGTTGAAAGACGAAGTTGACCTTGGTGGGTTTTGAACTCAGAGTGCTGGAACAAATACTGCAAAACATTTTATCCAATGTTCTAACAAGTCTCCCAATTGACCCCCTAACTGTGTATATAACACAGTCAGAAATTGCATGGTAGGAAGCTATTGATTCACTTAGCATTTTTACAAAGTATTTGGTGTTAAATTCAATGATCTTTGAACTTAATTCCATATAAATATTAGTATGATATTGGTGTCAGTATAATCAACTTTGATTTATCCCCTCCCTCCAAAGCTTTGTTCCTAAGGAAAAGATGCTATTAGTAATATTTCTATTGTTTTTGTTTATCTCCATGTGAAAATTAAGCATAAGTTTGATTATAAACAATCGGGTGTTGAATCAACAGAGTTGTTAGACTGTCGTGTAGAATACTTTGTGGTATTCATTCTGGCTCCCAATCAACTCTACCCTTCCTCTGAATTTGCTGGCTTTGTGCCTAAATCAGAATCAATATTAGTAAGGCGGTGGATTGGCATTATCGGTAGAGGGCCGGACGCCATGCTTTGTAGCATAGAGTTACGCCCCTTTACAGTCTGAGTTCAAATCCTGCTGAGGTTAACTTTGCCTTTCATCCTTATGGGGTCGATAAAATAAAGTACCAGTAATTGCTGGCTTTGTGCCAAAAATAGAAACAATATTAGTAAAGCAATACAAGATAGAGAATGATTTTGTCTTTCCGCCAGATTTAATGTAATTAAATACTAGGAACTTCATTCTATGGTATAATTAATTGCATTGACAGGTGTATGTATAGTACATAGAGTAACCTACAAATGTCAAGAAAGTGAACAATGTATGAGTCATGATATATACACATACGCACACACACACACACATGCAAGCGTCTGTATGGAGGGGGAATATCTGGTGTAGTGTTGGTAAATTTCGGGAACTTGGGAAGAAGTTTTGAGCATGAGAAAATGTTTCTGAAAGTTATGGGAGCTGTACTGTTTTCTGATTTTGAAAGCATGTCCTCAAAGCAAATTGTTAAACCCTCTACCGATATTGCCATTGTCCTGCTTATGTATATATATATATATTACCGTAGCAGAAGTCCGATGAGCTTTTGATTCTAGGGTTGGGCCAGATCAAACCTTGAGCAGATCAATCGTGAAATGCGTGTCACACTGAATAAACGTAATGAACACCTAATACTTTGTCCTTTTTATTATTAGTATATATATATGTGTGTGTGTGTGTATATATATATGTGTGTGTGTATATATATATATGTGTGTCTGTATATATATATATATATATATGTATGTGTGTATGTATATATATATGTGTATGTATATATGTATATCATCATCATCATCATCATCATTTTACGTCCGCTTTTCCCTGCTTGCAAAAGGCAAACAGCACAGTATATACACATATATATATATTTATACATACATACACATATGATAAGGCTTTAAAACAACCAAACTATAGTTTAAATTATTTTTTGTTCGTTTGTAATTTTCTGTTTCTGTATTTTAGTATTTTCAGAAAAACCCAGGGAGATCTTGCCATTTCTATGCTAACTGAGCTTTCTAAATCTGCTGCTACAACATACCAGAAATGCATTTATCTCTATGAATTGGCTCAATTTTTGTGGCAAAATACGAAAAAAGATGAAATGTAAGTTTTCTTTTTACCTTTCTACATATAGGTTATTTTGGTAATATAAATGCACTCAGTATGCTCTGTAAATATGTTGATGTTAGGAAGGATATTTAGCAGTATGAACCACACCAAGAATGGAATGTATGAATGAGCAAGATATGGTCTTTTGATCCATCTAGGTGGGCAGTAACTTCAAATAAGAATTTATCTGGACTTTGATGACTCATTCAACCCATGCCACCATTATGGTGATGGTACATTTTTTTGCTTGTTATTATACTTATAATACAGGAATTAATGAGATACTGGCAGTAAATTGACAATTATTAAATCATAGAGTTCCAATCTCAATGAATTCAACTTCATCTTTCATCGTTGACAAATTACCAGTCCAGGGCTGTAGATTAGCTGAATACAGGGATTTTGAAAAGGAAACATTGTGGAGAGTAAAACTCATGGCTCTGTCTTCACACTAAGCAAACTCTTTAGTGATTGGCTCTAGGAAGCTAAGGAAACAATTATAAATATGAGACTATGAGAGAGCTACTATACAATTATTTATATATTACTTGATCTCCCTAGTCTTCAAAACAAAGACCACTGTTTAACCCGTTAACATTTAAACCGGCTGCATTTGGCCAGGATTCTCTCACCTCTTTCTGTTCAAACTGGCTGTAACTGGCCACTCACACTGATGTTAAGGTATTTTTCTTAAAATAAATAATATCAAAATCTCATAGATTCGGTATGTGAATTAATTGTGAGAGAAAGCCTTTTCTGTAAAAATATAATAGTAAATATAGGGTAACGTAAATGCTAAAGTGTTAAATGTGATCAAAAGTTTTAAAATATAATCTGATATTCACTATTACTATATTTTTCCATATTTCAGGTGTGGTAAAGATTATCTTCTTGAAGCCATTGAATTAATGAGACCTCTTTTCCCATCAGCTTCTTTGAACGAGAAAATTCTGTTTGGTCAAGTTAATCTTTTGCTTTATATATTTGAACACGAAGAATTTTGCCGAAAGGTCATCTATTATTCTGTTATTTTAAAAAAATATAATTTTTCTTTTCTTTTTAGCCACTTTAAATAATCTAATAGCAATTATTTAAATTTAATATTTAACTTTTATTTACTAGTAACAATAATTACTGAAGTGCCTAGACAACATGCTTAAGGAGTTAAAATGTCATAGATTGAAACTGTGCTAAAGCTTGTGTATATATAAGTAGTGTAGTTAATATGAAGCATTGTGATATATGTAATAAAAGACCGATAATTTAAAAAAACGGTACTACAATGTGGTAGAAAAATACGAATGACAAATTAAAAACAAAACAAAGTAATATTTTACCCAGTGTATTTCAACATTTTAGAGCTGTTACTCTCTTTTTGAAAATTATCCTTCTTTTATTACACACATCTCTTTCTCTCTCTCTCTCTCTATATATATATATACACATGCACACACACACATTAACAGTTTGACTTACTTTTGCATTACCTAATGGTTTTGTGATATAATGGAGAAGCTTCCTATTTTCAATGCTACTGTTAAATACTTAATATAGAATTTTCTCTTCAAACAGACATCTGAAGTTGAATTATTGCTTTTTTTTCAGTGTGCAAAAGAATTCTACTCTGAAGATGAAAATGTTGAATTGGATAACAATTCAGAGGAGAAGCAATTTCAGCTCAGTCTAAAGGCGGAATCTGTTTTAATGGAGAACCTTGAATTATTTTTGGAAATATTTGAGAAATCATTTGATGATGAGAAAGCAGTAGATGATATATCAGCTCCTCAAATTACACACATTCTGCAAACTCTTCTTCTTTGTAATTCTATTTTCACTTTAGCTCTCAAGGTAAGGTTTCCATATATATATATATGATACTAGCAGAAGTACTCATATAAAAGACATAATTGCAAACAATTTATAAATAAATCAAACTATAATAAACATAGTAAAATGTTCAACTGACAATTTAGATTTGTGTTATCCCTGGGAGTTTAAAATAATAATATTGAAATGAAGCAATCAATTAGGACTGATACACCTTTGATCGTTTCCCCACTCACTCAATAATATAATTAAGTCAGTATCATTAAAATAGTGAGGTTCAATTTCTTTAGGTCAGTCTCATTGCCTCTAAATGATAAGTATCAGGGGACCTCAAGATGGCTATAAAACATTCATCATTGTAAATAAGTATATATGTGAGTGTTTGTTTCTCTTTGTGCTGTTGTTTTGCGTTGGACACAGCTAGCAGTGACATTTGTTTATGTAGTTTAACCTTTGAAATTCAGCACATGTAAGGGTTGGTATCAGGAAGGGCATCCAAGCATAGAATACTTTCTCAAAAAGTCTCATCCGACCCATGCTAGTATGGAAAATCATGTAAAAGCAGTGTTAATAATAAGTGATAATGATGATGATATATGTGTTATGCTTCTCCCTCCATAATACTGGAATCCACATATCAAAAATATGTATGTTAATGTTGCAGCTTTTTTATAGCTGGATACCTTATTTAGCGTTAATCATTCTGTTGTGAAATGACTACCCACTTTACAAATAAGATGAGTAAAATAATGTTCTATCCTTAAAACCACTATCATCTACATCACCCCTTCATTCAAAGTACTATTATTCTGGGGAACTACATGTCCTGTATGTTCCCGAAGTACTGTAACCTTTTGAACCTTGTTTTAACTGAACCAATTTTGCTTATCTTTCCTTTACATTTGATATCATCATCATCATTATTTTACGTTTGCTTTTCCCTGCTTGCAAGGGTGGAAAGGCACAACATCTCTCCATTTGTCACAGTCCTTCATCATCTCCTGTGTGAGCTTCAGCGATCTGAGGTCAGTTTTCACCACTTCCGCCAATGTTTTTTGTGGTCTTCCTCTACTGTTTTCCTTCCACTGGGATTACTTGGCACTTCTTCACCCAGTGGTCATCATCCACGTGCATCACATGGCCATACCAACATAGTCTTCTCTCTAGCAGACTACAGTCTATTCCTCTTATACACAGTTTCACTCTCAGCTCGTCCATGCTTTGTCATTCACGCATCATCACCGCAATAGTCAAATGTCACAACAGTAATTATAATTTAACAAATAAACACAGTTACAACATTTCATTCATTATTGAAATATTTAAATTGATTTAAAAAATATTTTCAATCTAAATATTATTTTTTTCTTCACTTTTTAAATTTTAGCCCCTTCATTCACTTCGAGTATTGACAGTTGCTCTGCGAGTAGTTAATTTATCAGCTGATGTCTCTGTTGAATTGCGCTATAAAATCATCTCCCAACTTTGCAGCACTCTTTCTTCTTTTGGTGCTGTTGATGTAGCTTGGACCATATTAAATGCTATGTCAGATCCCGTATCAGCTGCCATTACAACTTCCAATAGCAATAGTGATGAATCTGAGACCATGAGTTCACTTTTAAAGATGCTTACAAATGTAGAATTACTTTTGAAACAAAAACAGGTATGAATAACTTCCATATTTCTACTCTCTTCTTTTTCAAAAGCGTATTACTGGATATTGGATCTGTTTTTATTATTTTATGTAAAACTTGTGCCCTTATTCACAGAGTTGTTGATTAAAAATATTATTGCATGTATATGAACAATTTTGTGTTATGGTAAATTAGATTCTATAATCGTTTATGTTTATTAATATAATTCATTTACTTATCAAGTTTTGTTTGTCTATCATTCATAATGCCATACATTATACCTATATATTATTGGAAAAGTGGGTGTAAAAATGATGTTGATGATGATATATAAATGTTATTACAGTCTGAATAGCATTTTAAAATATTTTCTTTCTTCAGTATGCCAAAGGTGTTCAACTAAATCAAAAAGTGGCATCCCATGATATTTTCCAAACAAGCAAAACGAAGCAGGCTTGTGCTTTTCTTGGATTTTCCAAACGTCTTCTATCAAAACTGAAACTTGTTCCTGCTACAGATGATGTTGACTCTGATAAAGACTCTTCTGATGATGAGTCAGCATTAGAACTGGCTTACGATGCTGTGAGGATGTATTCAACCATAATGCAGTATCTAAATAAACCCAGTAACTTGGATTCATATACCTGTGCTCCCTTTGCTGATTTAGGTACAATATATTTTTATTATATTTCTGCTTCCTCATATCTTTTTACATGTTTGTTAAGTGAAATAATTTTAAAAAGGATTATTATTTTTTTTTTATCAGTTTGGATATTCTCTGCTTGTTTAACCCTTTTGATACCAACCCACCCACCCAAAACTGCTTCTAGTTCTATGAAATGAAACGACCCTTTTTAAAGGATTTAGAATAAAATCTTCCAACATTATTTTATATATTGTTGGGTTATGTTACAAATACCATCTTAATACAGACTGTGACAAACCACTCAGCCTGCCATGGGAAGTGGATGTGTGGTGATGGTGGTGGTTTTTATATTTATTTTTTATATTGTTTCTTCTATTACCACCATTATCATTATCATCCTCATTAAACATATCCAATATTAACTTATGCAATAATTAAAAATAATAACAATTGTTAATAATCGTAGTAATAAATTTATGGAAACATAAATATCCGTTTATGTGACTTTTAGTTTAGAATTAATTTTCCGCAATCCTGTAGAATAACACTATCAAATGAGTATCTGGTCCCTTGTTAGCAAGGACTAACTAAAGGTATTGCAAATTATATTTCAGGCTATAGTTGGGCTGGAAGCTTTGAGACACTTGAAAAATGGGAACTTGTGTCAGAGATGTTAGAATCTCTTCTTCACCTGAGTCTAATCTACTGCCATGTTGGTGATGAAAGAGAAGCTAAGTGTTACATCAAAGAAGGAATAAAACTGTCTTATATTCTGGCATTACCAAGGTGGTAAGTTTTCATTTGTTTCCTTTCTTATGGAAAAACATGATGAGTTGTGATTTTAGCTTAAGATGTTGACTCCTGACACAGATTATGAACTGTAATCTTGGTAACAACCATTGTAGTGTGTTTCTAGGTTGTAGGAAATATGGCTCTTCTTGACTTTGACTGATAATAGATTCTGTCTTCATTCAATTTAATGATTAGTAAAGATGATTTAGCTTTAAAAGTACTTCAATCATGGTTGCAATTATGATCATCAACCTGTGGTTGGTGATAGGAAGGATATCCAGCCGTCAAAAATGATGCTGATGCTGATGTTCCATTATTTATTCTTCACAGTATATCTGATTAATGACATGTTTTTGTAAAATAATAGGGTGATATGAATGGAGTTTATAGAAAATGTTGTGTTTACATGGTTAACACACCCAGTACACTATAAAGTGGTTGGTGAAAGGAAGAGTATAATAATAATAATGAAATATTGTGTACAGTGCTCAGGTGCACTACAACTCATCAAAAAGTGTATGTATAGTACATAGGGTAATGTACAAACGTCAGGAAAATGAACAGTGCATGAGTCATGATATACATGTGTGCATGTGTATGGAAGGGGTACATCAGGTGTAGTTTTGGCGTATTTCGGGAAGCATGAGGGTTTTAAAGGATGCAGTGTCTCAGCAGCTAACAACTGACGCAGGCAGTTTGTTCCATGCTTCAGCAACTCTGAGCGTGAAAAAATGTTTACGAAAGTCATGGGAGCTGTTTTCTGATTTTGTAGGCATGTCCACGTGTGTTAGACACATGGAGATCAAAAAGGTGCTCAGGATTATTGTTGGCGAGATGGTTAATAACTTTGTGGGTGTTTACCAAGTCTATTGCCAGACGTCGGAGCTTCAATGAATCCATACCCAGGGAAGCAAAGCGTTCAGAGTATGGTAGATCCCTGATGGAGGGTATGCGTTTGGTTGCACGTCTCTGAACAGTTTCCAGGAGGTCAATGTTCTGAGCAAGATAGGGGTTCCAGACTGATGATGCGAATTCCAAGTGTGGTCGTACCATAGCTGTATACAGCTTTAAATAGATGGCTGGAGAGCGGCTAACAAAGGTCTTGCTGAGTGATGCCAAGGCACCTTTGGCCTTCTTGACAATCTTAGAGACATGCTTTGTCCAACGCAAATCGCTGCTGACAGTAATGCCCAGGTCACGTTCACAAGAGGACTTCTTGATATCAGTGTTGTGGAGGGAGTATGTGGACGCTGGATTTTTCCTCCCAAAATGCATGGTGGTACACTTGTCCACAGCCAGCTTCAGTTGCCAGCCTGCATTGTGTCCAGGTCTGATTGTAGGAAAGAGTTGTAGATTTCAGGATCAGTCCTTTAGATTTCAAGGTACAGCTTGATGTCATCTGCATATTTCAGTATCCAGCCATAGAGTACCCAACTAAAAACAGAATATAAATAGCAGGTCATGGTCACTTGACCTATCTAGCTTCAGTACATGAGAACCTGTCTAACTCATACAGGCATGGAAAATAGACATTAACTCATTAGCATTTACATTACTCTATATTTACTATTGTATTTTCATGGTAAACACTTCATCTCACATAATATCGTATCTACGAGATTTTGATATTATTTATTTTGAGAACAATACCGTATTAGCAGCTGGTTATGGCCAGTGTGAACAGAATATGGACGATTTAAATGCCAAAGGGTTAAACGGGGGTGATGAGGATGTTGATTAGTGTCTTGTTAATCCTATGTATGGTTTTATATTTTTCTCATGGATTCAAACTATATAATAATAATAAGGAAATTATTGTGTACAGTGCTCAGGTACACTACAACTCATCAAAGCTGCATGTATAATACATAGAATACTGTACAAATGTCAGGAAAATGAACAGTGTACGAGTCATGAAATACATGTGTGCATGTGTATGGAGGAGGGACATCAGGTGTAGTGTTGGCAAATCTCAGGAAGCATGGAGGTTTTAAAGGATGCAGTGTCTCAACAGTTAACAACTGATGCAGGTAGTTTGTTCCATGCTTCAGCAATGCAACTTTTCAAAAAGATACTGTCATTATCATTTTGTCTATATTTCCAATACTGGTTTCAGTTGGACAGGTTTTTACCTTCTTGATCATGTCTCATTTTGTCTGTGATGATTTCTTTGACTGGTGTCATCTGTTGTTATATGCATAATATAGCAGTACAAAAGGAAATATTTGTATGTTGAAATTACGATATCATTAAACGGTGGATTGGCAATATCGATAGAGCGTCAGGCACCATGTTTTGCAGCATAGAGTTGTGGCCCTTTACGTTCTAAGTTCAAATCCCACCGAGGTTAGCTTTACTTTTCATCCTTACGGGGGTCAATAAAATAAAGTACCGGTAATGCACTGTGGTGGATTTAATCGACTTCCCCCCTCCTTCCAAATTTCTGGCTTTGTGCCTATAGTAGAAATCATTATTAAATTCAATTAAATTCAAAAAAATCCTGCCGAGGTTAACTTTGCCTTTCATCCTTACGGGGTTGATAAAATAAAGTACCAGTAATACACTGGGTAATTGCTGGCCTTGTGCCTAAAGTAGAAACAATTATTAAATTCAATTAACCTAAAAAAATTGATTTTTCTTTTATAGGAATGCAACATTTCAGATACAGTTGGCTCATATCAACTTACTTTCTAATAAGATAGAAAGTGCTGCAAAAGCTATGCAAGAGACTAAGAACATTCTTCTAACTCAAGAAAACGCTATCAGCAGAAAAGTAAATCAAGAAAATACTAAGAATTTTATAATGAATACTTCACCACATAGTAGCAATGTTTCTACACCAGAAACCTTCAAAATGGATGATGAGTTGGTTACTAAATTTAAATGGTCAGCTGAATTAAGTGATGAAGAAGCAATTCTGAGAAAGGATAACACTGGTAGTTATGACTCAACTCCATTGAAAGTTACTGGCTCTACTAAAGCTACCTTGCCACCATCTGTTGATATTCCTGTCCTTGATAATGAAGACCACAAGGTTAAATGTTGCTGTAATTGTTGTTCTGATGTAGTTTCATTGGGGTTGTTTTTGAAGTATTTAGTTACTTTAGCTGAATTAGAACATCTTACAGGCAATGAAGGTCTCACTGAAAACCTTTTGACAATTGCTGAAGATCAGTATTCAAAATCTTGTCAACACATCAAAGCTAAACTTGATAGTTTATTTCAAGGAAAGCTACTTAGCTATCTTCCAATACAAATATGTTCTGAAAATTTTAAGATTGCTCCTGAAAATAGCATATACATAAACAATTGTTTGTTTAGTCTTAGCAAATCCTGTCTTATGAGAAGCCATCTAGCCAAAAAATGTAGTCAATTTCAGTTATGCTATGAGCATGCCAAAAAGGGACTGTCGTTAATTCAGAACAGTAATTATGATTATAGCAATCCTGAAGCACTTTATCTTCATTCTGGTCTTTCTATATGTTTTTCAAATGCTCTACAATATATTTCTGATTTTTCAGATGTTGAGGAAATTATTTCATCTGTTCCAAGTTTAGATGTAATGACTTCGAAATTATCGAATATGTCACTACATTCTGGAACAATGAAGGATAACATTGATAAATGTGTAGAAGACATTGCGGCAATATCAATTACTGAAAAATCAGTTGCTAAAACTAAAAGAAATTCTAAAAAGTCAGTGTGTAAATCAAATAAAAAAGGAATTAAGGCAAAATCCAGAAATGGTAATCAAAATGGAGAATATTCAACAACTGTCCTGAATAATTTTGATATAAATAAAACTTTGGTTGACTCTCACAAATGGCAAAGTGCTGAGGAGAAGATTAATGATAGTGCTGATCAAAAGACAAAACTATCTGCTACAGGAATATTTAAGGATACTACAGCTGAACATTTATTAGATATATATGATGATGTCATTGCAGAGACTGAAACTGGCCAAAAATCTGTTGCTGGTGATGATGATGTGGAGAGTAATCTGTGTGAAAGGGTTAAGTTTGAAGGTAAATTAAAGACAAATGAGGATATTTTAGAAGAGGTTTGTTCAGCACAGCTTGAGGTTTCCAATTCAACTACAATTAGTCCATTTTCTCTCACAGAGTCTTCAGAAAATGACAAAATACCTTCCAAGTCGAGAAACTCGAAAAGACTGCCTAAAGCTAAAATGCCATCTCGTAATATTCACCATGATAAGGTGTCACAAAAATTAGAAATTCCTAAACTTCTACCTTTGGAAGAGGTTTCATCTGTAAAACTAAAGAAAAGAAGTAGTCGGCAGACAACATCTTTAGCAAAACTTAACTCTGACATGTCCAATCAAATTAGTAGTCCTGCAGAAGTGTTACTTACATCACGCTGTAACTTTGAACCTTGGCAAGATTCTGTGCCAACAACTAAGCTAGATACTCCTTTAAAAAAGTCTGAGAAGATCCTGAGACTAAAGCCTAAAAGATTAGGGTGTGATCAAAGTGTTAACTCTAACATTACTTCTGAACCCCAGAATAAAAAAGACTCTAAAGTTAAAAAGACTTCCAGCCAGAGATCTAAGATCCCATCAAAGATATTAAAACCAAAATGCAACGTAGAAAATGATGTGAAGACGATTAAAAAGAATGTGAAATATAAGAGTAATCCAGAGATAGAAAATTTGGAAGGTGAAAATAAATTTGAAAACAATGTCTATACCTTTGATGAAAAAGATGATAAAGAACAAGGTGAAAATAAAATACCTAAGAGGAGAGGTCGGTTACCAAGGAAAGCTGTTGGATGGCAGGCAAGATTAACTGAAGCTTCAAATATTATTGCAAAAGAACACTGTCGTAGTGAAGTAACAAACACATTAGATGATAAAATATTCTCTATATCTCCAGAGCGTCTCTCAATTCCCCAAAATAACAATATTTGGCAATCACTATCATCACCTTTGTTTGAACAACATGACATTCCTTTTCCTTCAAAAGTTGACTCTATTTATTATGATGACGATGATAATGGTTCCAGTTTGTTAGCTGCTACATCTTTTGGTAATCTATCTATAAGTTCAACTGAATTAGTACGAGCTGTAGAAGAAACTGACAGTTCCCCTGAGTTTAAAAGAAAACCCAGAGTACAAAGGAAACCTACATTGAATAAAGTGAAGCCACCTAAAAAATCTGAATTGCTCCCTGAATCTGAAAAGCCTAGTGAGTTTTTCCCTTTTTTTAATTTAATTTCTGACTAATTGAAATGTAATTTATAATTCTGCAGTACTTATAGTTGAATATCTCCTGTTATCACAACTATATTAATTATTGATTTCTAATACGAGCACCAGTCTACAAATCGCTAGTGGAGGAGTAGTGTGTTGATGAGGAAGCCTTTATCAAATCAGTACTGCATTATGGGTCTTACGTGAGCTTTGTAGAGAGTCAGCAACTGACTAAAGCTGTCCTTGTGGCTCAGGAAAAGAAAGTTAGTCTTTGGTATGCAGTTAGCTATGTTATTTATGAGTGATTGTGGCAGCAAAATAAGAGATTTTCTTTTACCTCCTCACATTAATGGTTTGTATTTTTTTTATTAATGATAGTATAATTACCAATTTTTTCTGATTATTATTTGTTTTACTTTTTAGACTGTGAGAATTTACAGAGGATTATATTAGAAAATGCCTACACGCAGCTGTCTCACTTTCCTCCGTGTTCATTATATAGCTACATATGCAAGAGTTTGGCTGTTAAATGTCTTCCAGAAGATCCAACAATGGCAGCTTTTTATTTGAACGAAAGCCAAGCAGTGACACTTCGTCACAACTTAACCATTCATTTAAACAGAAAAATTCGGTAAGTTCCAAGATTTAGACTTTATAGACAGACTGACTGACAGGTCCTATAGCACTAGAAATATTCTACTTGAGGTTGAAAGTAAAACCATGTAACCATGTCAATGTAGCTGTGCTAAAGAAAGTGAATCTGGCCTTGAGATGGGAGGCTGCACACAGATTCAATGTTGGCGTTCAGCTGGTCTGGTTCATCCAGTTGTTCTGCTTTGTCCATCTCTGAGAGAAAAAGGGCAACACATTCCCCTCCAAATACAAAGCCATGAGGCTTGCCATGTTTTGCCCTTCTGCTTACATGATGTTGCTGTTTCTTTACTTCTGGTATGCCTCTCATAACCCCGCACATAGCTTATTGAATATGTTGGAAGATCTAGTATTTATTCTTTTACAAAATGTATATCATCACTTTACTGATATATCAATTTGTGCTTCACTGTCATTTGTTTGTTGAATTCTACAAATTCAACAAGAAATTTCATAATTTCTCAAAGAACTTGCATATGTCATGGATAGAAGACTGATATTCTTTACTTGTAGGAATTAGCATACTTTCAGCATGCTAAATAGAATTCTGCATAGTTTCTGCCTACCAAATTTCTTTCTCAAAGCTTTGGTTGACCTGAAGTTATGGTAGAGAATTCTTGCCCAATATGCCATATTATAGAATCAAATCTAGAACTACATATGGCTGCTAGCAGGGAAAAGTGATGTGGGAAAATTATGGTGGAGGTGGCAGCAATGCCTGATCTACTTAAGAAACCATTAAGTAGAAAATGGGGAGAATGTTTTAACCCTTGAGCATTTAAACCAGCTGTATCCAGCCAGAATTCTCTTACCACTTTCTGTTCAAACTGGCTGTAACTGGCCACTCATACTGATGTTACAGTATTGTTCTCAAAATAAATAATATCAAAATCTTTTAGTTTCGATATGTGAGATAAAGCCTTTACTGTGAAAATACAACAGTATATTTAGCGTAATGTAAATGCTAATTGGTTAAGCTTCAATTCACATAAATCAGTAAAGGTGAATTGAAATTATTGTTAATATTTTTCACTGTAGAATTCATCTATTATGTCAGATGGCTGATACTCATATTTATGAATAAGATAAGGCACTGGCCTCCTAGGCTGGAGATTGTGTGATTGTGTTCATCGGAGGTAAATTATTTCTCCAAACCTTGCTAAACAAGGAGAACAGACATTAAATGATGTTGGTGATAATAATTGAACCAATGATTTTTCCTTTGGTTTAAACAAGGAAATTATTGTTACACAGTTAGCTGTTTGGTTGCTTTTGACTGACTGTGGCTAAGGAGTGTCTGACACGATTGTGTGCCTGTCCAACCCATTCTAGCAGGTTACACAGTTAGCTGTTTGGTTGCTTTTGACTTCCTGGCTAAGGAGTGACTGGCACGATTGTGTGCCTGTCCAACCCATACTAGCAGGTTACACAGTTAGCTGTTTGGTTGCTTTTGACTTACTGTGGCTAAGGAGTGACTGGCACGATTGTGTGCCTGTCCAACCCATTCTAGCAGGTTACACAGTTAGCTGTTTGGTTGCTTTTGACTTACTGGCTAAGGAGTGACTGGCACGATTGTGTGCCTGTCCAACCCATACTAGCAGGGAGAATGGACGTTAAATGATGATGATGATGATAGTAATTGTGTCTCTGATTTCCCTTTGGTTTGTAGTGTAAAATAATGTTGATCAGACAAAGGGAAAGCACTGAAAAATCAGCTCTGATGTAATCTGACATTTCTCAGCGAGGAATATCAAATATGTTGGAAAAGTCTTAGAATACTATTTATTTAAGATACTAATAAATAACATTATTTAGTCAAAATGGTATTTTTAATATTTAGGAGGTTGTTAAAAGATCAAAGTAACTGTGAAGATGTAAAGAAACAGCCTGACTCCTTTTACCAAAGCACATTTGTAGATAAATTGAGAAAGGCTAAAACATCATTGAAGTTTGGACAGAAACAGGATGTTATTTCTTCCTTAACTGAAGCTATCCACCCAGGTTAGTTGAATGTTTTTTTTTTGTTTTTTTTTATCAGTAAATATGTAATGTTTGTTGTGTTTTAGTTTAACTCTTTAATGTTCAAACCGGCCAAAACTGGCTTTTTCTGTTGAAACTGGCTGTAACTGGTCACTCAAACTGATGTTAAGGTATTGTTCTCAAAATAAATACTTTAAAAATCTCGTAGATTCGATATTATGTGAGATAATTGTGAGATAAAGCATTTACCATGAAAATATAATAGTATATATATAGAGTAATGTGAATGCTAAAGGGTTAATCCTTTAGCATTCACATTACTCTATATTTACTATTGTATTTTCACATAATATCGAATCTACTAAATTTTGATATTATTTATTTTGAAAACAATACCTTATTGGCGGTATGAGCAGCCAGTTATGACCGGTTTGAACAGAAAGAGGTGTGAGAATTCTAGCCAGATATGGCCGGTTTAAATGCTAAAAGGTTAATCCTCGACACTATTGTCATGAATGAAATTAATTCTTTTGTATAAGTGCTGTGGCCATTAATTAAAATCTTCTCTAGAATTGTCTTAAGTGTTGAGATTACATATTCTAAAATTCTAATTGCATCATCAGTTAAAGTTCTACAAAGGAAGCTCTAGAGTCCAAATTTATATTGCTCTAATGTCAATTTGTCTGAAATGGTTTAGAAAGGAACAGTCTTGAAGATATGGCCTGAAATTTAAATAATAAAAAAAAAAAATTCTGGTTTTTAGAATAGGTACATTGTATCCTTGTGTGTTGAATGAGGCAACTAAAAGGGATAGTGGAGTCAGGAACGGAATTTGACTGTTAAATATTGTCTCAAAACATCTTGTCCACCCCATGCCAGCATGGAAAAGTGGATGTAAAGATATGATGATGAAATCAGTAACTAATATCTTGGAAAGATAAATCTACATGAGACATATTCTTTGCTTAAATATCTGTTGTTTTACAGAGAATAACTTTTCAAATCAGGAAATTTTATTCAACTTGTGAAAAATATTTTTTTATACATTCAATAAAATGGTGGCTTGATATGATAATGTGAAGCACGTGGCCTAACGGTAAGTGTATCGGACTTATGGTCATATTGCCATAGGTTCGATTTCTGGGCTGGGTCATTTGTGGTGTTCTTGAGCAAACAGTTCACTTCATGTTGCTCCAGTATACCTAGCTGAAAATGTGTACCAGTAACTGGAGGTTTGACTCTGTGATGGACTGGCATCCTGTCCAGGGGAAGGTCTTGTACTTTCAGTTGCCTAACGCCATGGCAACCGAGATAAGCATTTGCCTGATGAGCCTCAAGGTTCAAAACAGACTTAATATGATAATGGTAAGTTTTCACCAATATATTCCTTCATAGTATTTTCTTACTTTAAGATATTGCAATTTTGTTATTTCCTCTATGAATCTGAATTTTGTATCTTTTCTGTCAGATCTAACTGTTTGTCAAGTGTCAGTGATTCATCCACACAACGATGTCCCATATCTTATTGTAACTCGCTATCGAAACAGTTCTACTCCAACAGTAATTTCTTTATCAGGTTATGGGACTACCAAGGTGAGCCCTATTGATATAAATGCTTTTATGGTGTTGGTTATTATGGCAAATTGGCAAAGTTGTTACAGCGTAAGACAAAATACCTTGCAGTATTTCTTCTGAATCTCTGCTCTCTGAGTTCAAATTGCTCTGAAGTTAACTCTGCTTTTCATTATTTTGGAGTCAATAAAGTAAAGTAACAGTTCAGGGTGGTGCATCATTAGTAGAATTGTTACAGAGAGGGATGAAATGCCTTACAGTATTTGTTCTGGCTCTTTGTGTTATGTGGTGTAGCCTGAATCCATTGTCTGGTTTAATGCCACTACTTGGCCTGTTGTTCAAAGGGCTGTTAGTATATCTGCAATTTCAGGAATCTTGTGAAAAGTAACACAATGAAATATTTATATTCTGTCCTACTTGTATTGAGTGGCCCTTCTTTCATTTGCCAACATGAATGTATGGAAGCCTATCATATATATACGGACCTTGGTGGAGCAACAAGTAATACAATATAATAGAATGTTATTAAATATAAGTTAACTATTATAAACTTGATATTCTCTATAGTTGTTGAGTTATCACTATCTTAATTCATTATAATAGATTTATGAAAATACTTATTGCCTGTTGTAGGGAAAAATGCTGTCTAAAACATTCAGCTTTATCCAGGAGGGCAATCGAAACAGTTTCCGGGTCCTGGATAAGATGCATTGGTGGAATACCCGACATAAACTCAACAAAAATATGGAGGTAAGATATAAATAATCTGATAAATTGTCTCATTTTGTTTTCCATAGATTTGGTATATATTTAACATTTTGAATGGTAATATTGGGTGATTATGGTGATGAGGTATAAAGAAATATTGGTAAAGGGTAGATTGATCAAGAGTGGGGGAAAATAACAAAATGAAATAGCTGTTTGTTTCTTGTTTTTTTATCATCAATTATTTTTTTGTCACATATTTCTTGACTTATATACTAGTATATATGGTAATTTCTTCCCACAGTATATTGTTAATGTACTATATAATTTCTTCCCACAGTATAATGTACTATAATCTTTCCACAGTATATTGTTAATGTACTATATAATATCTTTTCATAATATATTGTTAATGTACTATATATCTTCCCACCATATATTGTTAATGTGCTATATAATATCTTTCCATAGTATATTGTTAATATACTATATAATATCTTCATATAGTATATTGTTAATGTACTATATAATATCTTTCCACCATATATTGTTAATATACTATATAATATTTTTAATGTACTATATAATTTCTTCCCACAGTATATTGTTAAACATATGGAAAAACTTTGGTTGCACTCTTGGAAAGGTATTCTACTTGGTCAGTTGACTAATAAAGAAGATAAGAACAAATTGAGAATGCTTGCTGTCAATGTCCAGAAGACCATTCAAATAGAGTGTCAGAGAAGTTCAAGTCTTGAATGCATAGAGGTCTGTTCTGGTATTTATTTTGTTACATTTTTAATAAAGGCAACATATTGTATAATGGAGTCAAAGCTGAACTATGTTTTATAAAAAGACAAGAGAGTTATCACTTGAATATCTTTGATGATAGATTTGCTTGGGGTTCACTCAAGGCTATACAACAGCAATAGTATAGTTAGCAAATCCATCACCGAAATACTTCAGAAACTGGCAGCTAGTGAGATGCAGTATTTTGAGATGAGCCTTCATTTAATTTAGCTATATTTAGATGTATTTATTTGTTGTAGTTTCTGTTTCCATATTGAACCAAATAAATTAATAAATAAATAAAAATAGATAAATCCAACAATATTCTAAATTATTTCTGTCATTGCAGATATTAATTGATTCTGGTGAACTTTTATCTGATAAATGCTTGGAATCTGCTGTCGTAGACATCACTGGTTTAAACAGTCAAGATACTAGGCTGCAGACTATCAAATCCTTGATACTACGTCATTGTAAAAACCTTAATTCCTCTGTTGCTGAAAGACACCCAGTTACATTGATTCTTGACAAGGTAATTGCTAATTATTATGATTCATTTATTAACTCATTAATTATTTTTAGTACATATTCTTTCTTTCTGCAGATGAATTAGTTTACAACAGAAAAGAAAGAGTAATTATATCTGTTGATTATATATATATATATATATATATATAGGTCTCTTTATTTTATATAGAAATGACTTCTAAAGGACTAGAACTATCTCATTTGTATGAAATCATCATGAAACTCCTGATGATTTCATACGAATGAAATGGTTCTAGTCCTGTAGAAGTCATTTCTATATAAAATAAAGATGGCTATATTCTCCTAATGTATTGAGTACCTTTTTTAACTGTGGTCACCTCCTGATAGCCATTGGGAATCCACACACACACACACACATACACATTTACATATAAATATATATATATATAGAGAGAGAAAAGTAATTAGTGATAGAAAGGGCATCCAGCCATAGAAAGCTTGCCAGATAAAGGGATGGGAAGACCCTTTGTCTGTGTCAAGGACATGACAACCTCCCTAGTGTTGGTAATTTACACGATAAATGCACTCAGTACATGTTTTAAAGGGTTAGTGATAGGAAGGGCATCCAACTGCCGAAAACTTACCAGACAAAGGGTCAGGAGGACCCTCCAGTTATGTGAAGTGCATGACAGCCTCCCTAGTGTTGGTGAGCTACACGATAAATGCACCCAGTACACATTGTAGTGGTTGGTGATAGGAAGGGCAACCAGCCATAGAAATCTTGCCAAACAAAGGGTTAGGAGGACCCTCAGTTGTGTCAAAGAAATGACAACCTCTCCTGGAACGTGAGACCATACACAAGTGCACAGGTCCCTAGCCTACCCTGGAAATCAGTGGCTCTGCTTCAGTACTGACTTGGACTATATGGACCTGTCCAACCCTTGCTAGCAGGGAAAACGTCAATGATGATGATGATGATGATATATATATATATTTATATGTATATATTAAGATATGTGATGGACTAGCGGTTAGGTTTTGGGACTAATAATCACAAGGTCATGAGTTTGGTTCCTGTTCCAAGCAGCATGTTGTGTTCTTGAACAAGTGATTTCAGTTCATGTTGTTTTCCATAACCCTATCATTGAAACACCCAAGAAACCTCCAATGAGATGCAAGCTAGTATGAGGCCAGTTAAACCTCCATGGGCATAAACTGTGAATTTCATTTTATATGGAGGCACATGGCTTAGTGGTTAGGGCATTGGCCTTGCAATCGAAAGGTTGTGAGTTCAATTCTCAGACCGGGTGATGTGTTGTTTCCTTGAGCAAGACACTTTATTTCACATTGCTCCAGTTTACTCAGCTGTAGAAATGAGATGAAAGGGACTGGGGTCCATATCATTCCACTGCAAAGTGGTCGTGGAGGTGCCACGGCAAAAAAGCACCCAGCACTCACTGTAAATGAGGTTGGTGTTAGGAAGGGCATCCAACTGTAGAAATCAAGCCAGAATCAGTTCCCGTCCCACCCTTGCAAGCAGGGAAAAAGCGGACGTAAAATGAAATGATGATGAATGATGATGATGTATATATACCATCATCATTTTTACATCTGCCTTTCCATACTTGCATGGACTGGACAGAATATATATATATATAGAGTATAATGTTTACTTACTATTGGTTCACCAGTTTGAGCACTTAATGTTAATATGAATTCATCTGCCTATGTCGTATTCTACGTTTGCTATTTCAACGTAGTCAGTAACTTCAAAGTGTTAATAATAATTGTTTCTACTTTTTGGCACAAGGCCACCAATTATCCCAGTGCGTTACTGGTACTTTATTTTATCGACCCCGTAAGGATGAAAGGCAAAGTTAACCTCGGTGGGATTTGAACTCAGATCATAAAGGGAGGTAACTCTATGCTTCAAAGCATGGCGCCCGACCCTCTACCGATACTGCCAATCCACCGCCCTTGTTAATAATAATTGTTTCTACGTTAGGCACAAGACCAGCAATTAATCAGTGTATTACTGGTACTTTATTTTATCAACCCCGTAAGGATGAAAGGCAAAGTTAACCTCGGCGGGATTTGAACTCAGAATGGCAAGGGCCGTAACTCTATGTGTCAAAGCATGGCGTCCGCCCTTGTTAATAATAATTGTTTCTACTTTTGGGCACAAGGCCACCAATTATTCCAGTGCATTACTGGTACTTTATTTTATCGACCCCTTTCTGTTAATAATAATAAATGCACGTCATATGTGAATAAACATGATGTTATATTTATATTTCGTTCCTGCTCCTTATTAATATTATATGTTTTGGTCTTATTGAATATCTTTACAGGAAATTCAACATCTTCCATGGGAAAACATGCCCATTTTACGTAAGCAAGCAGTTACACGAATGCCATCTTTATATTACCTTAAGATTCAGAAGTTTCTACACAACCAAGGTTCTATTCTCAATGATGGCATTGATGGAAAAAATACATACTATGTACTTAACCCTGATGCAAACTTGCAACATACTCAGGAAACTTTTAAAGATTGGTTTCAAAGGTAAGACATTACTTTCTTCATTAACCCTTTTGTTACTGTATTTCTAATGAAATACACTGCCTATATGTCATCATCATCAACACTGTTTAGCATCCATGTTTCCATGCTGGCATGGGTTAGACGATTAAAATCAGGAAAGCCCCTGTGAGAATTGAACTCACTTTTCAAACTGTGAAGAAATTAATGAGATATCTAACCTTTTCGTTAGTAAGCTGATGCTTGACACATTATTTAACAAACATTTTAAAAATAAAATTATGATGGAAGGTTTTATTATAAATATGAACAATTGTGTAAAATGAGCAGTTGTGTATCTAAAACCAGGGTGGTTTCAGATGGTTTGGTATCAGAAGAGCTAAGTTAATGCTCAGTCACTTGTGTGACAACTGATTCAACATTTTTGCCACCAACCCACCTGAGTCAGCCCTACTTTTATGATACTTGTTGTAAAGTGTTCATATTTGATTTAGAACTTTCCATGATAGTTTTATTGAAGGAACTTTTCTTCAGTTATGTTCCAGACACCAGTTTAATGATGACAGAGTTTTTGATAATTTTCCAAATTAACTGAAACACAGATGGTGTATTTTATAAGAAATATAATCACAATGAGTTATGTTTGACTGGCTAAATATTTGACTACTGGCTTACGACTAAAAACTTCATAATGGGACTGCTCATCGTAGCTATTTGATGAATTGTGTGGCAATATTTATGGTATAAACAATCCTCTTCACACCCTCAGTATTTAGGCTGTATATTGATAGATATCATAGAGTAGTATTACATTTTTGATAAATTCTGCAATTGTATTTCATTTCCTTCTCCATGCAGCTTAACTACACCTGTGTTGCTAATATCTTAAAATGTGGCATGAGTATCATGACTGTGTTGTTCTCCATTAAAAAGTTATCTATTTATATTGTGTATAAAGATTTCTCTCATTGTCTATTTTGACTTTCATTATTTCAGCATTCCTGAGTGGGAAGGTGTTGTTGGACAACCACCTAGTGCTGATCAGTTCATATCAGCCTTGACGCAAAAAGATGTCATGATGTAAGTGAGACCAGCATTTCTATTTCATAAATTATATATGCTTTGACTTTTAAAATCTGTCTGGTATTTGTTCCACCTAAGTTGCACGGATATCATAAATATAGCGGACCTGTAATTGGCTCGTTAAAAACCTGTAACTAGCAACATTGTTCACAAAATGCAATTAATAAATAACTCTCATACTTATTTAATCCTTTAGCATTTAAACCAGCCATATTTGACCAGAATTCCCTCACCTCTTTCTTTTCAAACTGGCTGTAACTGGCTGCTCATACTTATGTTAAGGTATTGTTCTCAAAATAAGTAATATCAAAATCTCATAGATTCAATATTATGTGAGATAAAGTGTTTACCGTGAAAATACAGTAGTATATATAGAGTAATGTAAATGCTAAGAGTTAAATTATAGTACATTTTTGTGGTTGTTATTTATTGAAACTCTTATGAAGAGAAGTTTTCATGCAACTAACTGAAGTGATCAATTAGTTGACAACTGTCAGAAATGCCAGTTTCAATGTTTTGGCCATGTTGTTTGTCAACCAGTGCCTTTTATGGTTCATTCAGTATTCAATGCCTGAGAAAAAGAGGCAGGCCATCGAAGAGATAGCAAGACAGTATTCAGAAGGGCCAGAAACTGCTGCTTTGCTTCTGACATTGAATGTGGGAGAGTGTGTCTATAACTTGTTGCAAAGGACTTTGTTCGAAGAATATGAACAAAAATATATATGCAGACACACACAAAACATACTATATGGCACACACAGACATACACACACACACTGTATGTGCTCAACACACTCACTGGATGTGCTCAACACACACACTATATGTACTCAACACACATTATATGTGTATATACACACACTATATGTGCTGACACATTCACACACAAACACACATTATATGTGCTCAATACACACATTATATGTGCTCAAACACAGAAAATGATGACACATCTTTGTAGTCCACTGAAGTTGATGATATTCTGCTTCATGGCACCCTGTGATGGACATATACATAGATTAAAAGTCCAATATGGACCCACAGACTTGACTGCAGATGTTGCATGTATGCTTTGCTTGTGGACCAAATAGTTGTCAATGATGCTGCCAAGCCATATGCCAGTCTCTGCTCACAGTTATTTGGTCAGCTTGAAACTGGGCTCAGAGAGGTGCTGTGTAGTAAACAAGTGTTAGCCTTGCTCGTCCTTTGCTGCATCTTCTCAGCTCGACAGTGTTTCAGGGTTTGTTGAAGATCATCTTTGAATCATTTTTTTCTACCCACCTTGCACTCATGCTCTACATGTAAGCCCACCATAGAGGGTGGCTTTGGGCATTCTGTTCTCAACTGTCTTGACATGTCCCATACTGCACAACTTTAATTTGAAGAGGATTACTTCTATGCTGGTGATTCTGGCAGATTGAAAGACTTACAGGTTCAATACTCTGTCTTGCCAATAATTTTGATGACACACATACACACGTGATGGTAGTAAACTTTTACACCAGGTGCTGTGCAGTGAAATTGAAACTGGAACCATGTGGTTTGTGAAACAGACTTTTTAACCACAACGGGCCTGCCTGTACCCAATTTAACTTTTTTATGCTGATGGCATCCCCAAATTTCTTATTCTCCAAACTAACTTATTTTCCTACACCAACCTATGTACATTCTTGTACATTTACTTAGTGATTCATTCATCACTATTTTAGCAAATAAGAAGACTGTAATATGTCCAAAATGGTGACCCATACTTGCCGAAATAATTATATTGTCATTAACTAATATTGTGTTTTTCCTCACCGCACAGTTTTTTCTAGTTAGCTTTTTTTAATGTTCACTGCATTAAATATGTTAACACAAATTTAATAATTATAATAATAAAAATAATAATATATACATGTGTTTGCCATAATCTGTAATATTCTATTTTATAGATATTGTGGTCATGGCAGTGGAAGTAAATATCTACATGGTGATCATTTACAAAACTTAAACTGCCATGCTGCTGCCATATTAATGGGATGTAGTAGTGGCTACATGGAGGCAAAAGGGGTCCTGGATGAATGTGGAATGATTACAAACTACTATTTGGCATTTTGGTAAGTTTTACATTTTCTCTTCTTTTATTATTTATTACTGACAGAGGATTAGCGGCATTAGAACATCAGACAAAATACCAGTTTTTGTCTTGGTTCTATATGTTCTGAGTTCAAATCCTGTTGAAGTACCATTCAAGTATTGGGATCGATGTAATCAACTTTCTTCTCCCTCCCAGAAATTGCTGGCCTTGAGCCAAAATTATAAACCCTTATTTATTACTGTTTCAGTTTTACTATTTTGTCTATTAACTCTTAACATGAATATATCTAAAAGCTGGATCGGTTTATAATATCTTTACTAGTGGACAGATTGTAGTGAAAATTTATAACATTAGAGTAAAGACTTTAATTTACTAAGTTACGCAGTTATAATGCTGTTGTGTACTTTTCAAGAATGTCTTACTAATGCAGTTTCATGTGGTACAGGACATTTAGAGTTAAAGCTGTTTCTGTGTTGTTAGTTTTCATCTATTTGTTCCAGTTCTCTAAAGATATCCTGATGTACTATCTCTTGCTGCAACTGAGTTCGAGGTTTTACAAAAAGTCATGGTCACTGCCCCTTTCTCCTCTCATTAAAGAGTAATAATAAAGTTATTTTGCTAAATTGGAAATACATAAAGTAAACTCTTTTTATGTAGTTTTAGTGAACCTATATATATTTAGAAACATATTCTTCCACTAGATAATTATCCTATTCACCTAATACATAAATATTTATGTGGGTATGCATGCCTATGTGTGTATTTATGTTACACTCTGACTACATATATTTCTTTTAGTTTTGATTTGTAACAGCTCAATGTTAAGGGATTGGCCGAACTGGTAGATTATCAGATAAAATGCCTTTCCAGTACTTGTTCAGACTCTTTACATTCTGAGTTCAAATTCTGCCATGGTCAACTTTCACTTATATCCTCCTAGGGTCAATAAAATAAAGTATGTCAAGTATTGGGTTGATTTCATTAACTTCTCCCATGTGTTGGCCTTGTGCTTAAATTAGAAATCAATATTATGATCAGATGATGCTTTTCTTTGGACATGTATAAGTAATAGTAATATTGGGATAGTTTTATATAAAATAATTAAATAAAAAAAAAAAGACAATCTACACCCTTTAGCATTTACATTACTCTATATTTACTATTAGATTTTCATGGTAAAGGCTTTATCTTACATAATTATCTCACATAATATCGAATCCATGAGATTTTGATATTATTTATTTTAAGAACAATAATATAAGTATAGGTGGCCGGTTACAGCCGGTTTGAACAGAGAGGTGAGAGAATTCTGGCCTGATATGGCCGGTTTATACGCTAAAGGGTTAATCTTTACATTTCAAGAGATAGTAACTACTGTGTAACATTTGACAGAAAAAGACAATAGCTGTGCTTTAGTGTAAATGTTAAAGATGTTTAATCATATTTTTTATGTGAATCTGTGTGTGTGTGTATTTGAGGTTATTTATTTATCATCATCATTGTTTAACATCTATTTTTTAATGCTTATTTATATATTTGTGTGATTCCTTGGATTGATTTGTATTTTCAGCCCAATGATTGTGGCAAACCTTTGGGATGTAACTGATAAAGATATTGACCGCTTTCTAGAGGCCATGTTGAAGAATTGGGTATCAGTCATGAATTGCAATAAGAAAAAAGACTGTGTAACACTGACAGAAGCAGTGGTGAACGCCAGAGATGCCTGCAGACTCCCCTACCTCATTGGTTGTGCTCCAGTGGTTTATGGATTTCCGTTGTAAAGAAATTCACTACAGATTAGTATTAGTTGTTAGTTAATATGTCAAAAGCAAATATTTGAACATAAATCAGGGATTTCTTTTAGAAACATCTTAAACTTATTTCTTGGGGGCTTTAGAAAATATAAATCCTAAAGCCAAGTTTAACAGTTAGATGTAATTTTTATTGACAGACAAACATGGGTTGATCTTGAAAAATAGGGGAAAAATGTTATGACTTCAATAAATTAGGAATGGCTATAATTGCTTAATTATTTGAGAATTTACTTCTCATTTCACCCTTATTTATGTAAAACAAGGAAAACCTCAACAGATTTAAATTTCTTGTAGGAATTATCATATGCTAAAATTTCTGTACCAATATAAAATAGTTTCAGTATTATTTTCCTATTTGTAATTCTGTAGTGGGCCAGTATTTTTTAAGTGAGAATTTTGTATATTAGAATCTTTTTTGTATTTAAAATCAAGCAGTATTTTAGATTTTCAGTTTTATAATGATACAAATATTGAAAGTATATTTTGTACTTTGATTCAATCAAAATTGTAAAAAGTTGTGTTTATTATTTTAAATATACATAGGGTGGTGGATTGGCAGTAATGGTAGAACGTCAGATAATATGCTTTGTGGCATAGAGTTATGGCTCTTTATGCTCCGAGTTCAAATCTTGCTGAAGTTTGCTTTGCCTTTCGTCTTTATGGGGGTGATAAAATAAAGTACCAGTCACGCACTGGGGCCAATTTCATCGACTTTCTCCTCCCCTCAAATTGTTTGCCTTTGTGCCTAATGTAGAAACAATTTCAATATACACGCATTAGAGCATTTAAAAATTAGAACCAGCAAGTTACTATTGCTAAGAAGAAATTCTGTATTCATATTTCTTTGATATTGTAATTGAGAAATGTTATCAAATATGATTTAGTAACACTTCTCAATTTAGATAGTAGGCTTAATCATTTGCCTAGTTTAACATCGTGAAGGCGTGTGGCTTTGTGGTTAGGGTATCAGCTTACAATCATAAGGTTGTGAGTTCGATTCCTGGCAGCACATTGTGTCCTACAGCAAAACAGTTTATTTTATGTTTCTCCAGTCCAGTCAGCTGGCAAAAATGAGTTGTATCTGCCTTGTCATATTCTGTGTCATGCTGAATCTCCCTTAGAGGTCTGTGGAATGCTCAGCCATTGCATATTAATTTCACGAGCAGGCTGTTCTGTTGATTGGTTTAACTGGAACACTCATCGTCATAACCGACAGAGTGCCACATCACTTGGATGCCTTTAGTGGAATTCACATAATTGCAAGCATTTGGTCCTTTGTTTCTGAGACTAGTTGAATGAAGTTAAGATAACTTGATTCAACCAATCTCAGAATCCCTGAAAAAATAAAGAATCATAGGCACTGCCCTTCTCTCCCTGACTAGGATGTTAGAAAACATATCATCATCATTCTAATGTTTGTTAAAATGGTAATGGTGTTGTGTGTGAGTGTGTAAATGTACCGTATAAGCTAAGGTATATGTGACCCAAAAATCAATGGTAGGAGGGTCTGCTTATATTTGGAGTTAATATTTTGATAATTTTTTTTCACCTACTTCAAATTCTATGTAAATAAGGATTGGATTTTTTGCCCATTTCTCAGACCTAAAATAGTGGGGTCATCTTATATTTGTATCGGTTTATATTTGAGTATATATGGTAAGTGTATAATCTTTGTATATATGTAAATAAATTTTGTTGATACAAGTTAATCTCTTCTTTTTTGCCTACTTATTCCTGAGAGGGTCGTGGGGGCAGAGTCCTTAAACACTCCTTCTAGTGGGTCCTGTCAGAAGCTACCGTCTCCAACTGATCTGGCTGGATCTCCTAGCGAGACCAGCCAAGCTCATGGATGTTATCCAACATCTTGCTCGGGGTCTATCCCTGAGTCTCCTGCTGGTTGGTTTTGCCTGTAATATCTGTCCAGTGATTCCTTTCCTGAGACATTCTAACCACATGCCCATAATATTAGAGCTGTGATCTCTCAATTTGGAGGAGTAGCGACCCTACCTTGGGTGACTCATTGATTATCGGGTAACGTTACTATATTGACCCTTTGTATTCAATGTGTATATTACAATAAAAACCTATTACATTTGGGAGATGGTGCTATTGTTGTCTGCTAAAAAAAGAAGCAAAATACTATTATGTGAGTGGCTGGAAGTAAACAAAAATTCAAGAAACTCATTGAAACTTTATAAAACGGATGAAATGGTAAAAAAAATCATGAGTTGTGAAACAAAAACTATACTCTAAACAACATATTTAAATACAAAAATATTAAAACTTCATAAATTCTCTTCATAAAGATAATTAACTGCCTAAGGGGTTTGGATTTTAGCCCATTTCTCAGACATAGAATAGGGGGTCAGCTTATATATATATGGTATATATTTCCTCATACCTTCTAACTGTACTTTATTCATCTTTGCTCTGAGAAGCATAGTTTTCTTTAGGTTAAACTACCATTGAAAGAACTTGTGGTTTAATATTAAACACAACACAGATTTTTCTCTTTTAAACTTTATTTGATATCAATAAAATATGTATTAAATGAATATATTCTATTAAGACATTACAAAAAATATTGTTTCGTGAACTTGCTGTTCATTGTCAAACTAAAAAATATTTGAATAACTTCATAGGTCATTTTCATGATCAGATCATTGACATATTCACTTTAACAATTCAAATCAACATTGTAGTAATGTGCTATTAGTGTTATTCGCAGAAGGAAATTTCATTTTATAGACAATTACACTTACTATAATAAATTTACAACAAGCCACATCAGATGTATTATAGCAAACTGTTGATCGATATGGAAAGAAAGCACCTTTTAGGTTGTCTAGTATGTTCGAACTGTATAACTCTTGACTTTATTCTTTGTCAAGCATTATACATTAAGAAAAAAAGAATGTTTGACGTTAAACTTTATGAAGTGTTTACTTTTTTTTTTTTTTTTTAAATTCAAAGCACTAAAAAAGTTGAAAATGTATTTTTGAAATTTAGTTACCATGAGAGAGGCATTGTTAATAGCAAAATATTTCATTATGTCAGTTCAACTAACTGCTTTTATAAATTGTTTACAAGTGTTACTGTGTCCAGAAAAGGTAACAGTTTATTTCATATAAATATATTTACTTCAGTACCTTTATTAGAAGTACACATTTACTTTCACATTTAGTTTTTGATTTTTAGTTATGGATGAAATTTTTTTAAGGCAGCCTTAGGGTACAGACTTTCTTTTACTCCATTTCCATTACATGAACAAAAGGCTGAACACTTTACAATGACAAAGCAAATAACAATATAAAATGTTATTTCAATTAGCTGCATTGCTGTTCTATATTTTTGCTTTTAATCCATTGTTTCTATTAGTCGTTGATTTTTTTAAGTTCAAATACATACAGAATTAAACAATAAAAAAAATTTGTTATACCACATTAGGGATATTTTGAAAAGCCCATGCTAGCTGCAGGTTTAAAACAATATTCTTGTGACAAGATATACAGGTCAAAATGAAAGTATATATATAATGTTGGTAGTACAGTGAATTACTGGTGTTGGAAACGCGCATAACAAGTCGATACACAAATATTTTTTATATTATATATTTATGTATATATATATATATTTATTTCATCAAGCACTGAATGAAGTTGAGAAACTTTTAATGAAAAATAGAAATGGAAATATTTTGATACATGATGACAGAAAAATCTGTTTTAAGTTACGAGAATCAGAATCATGCTCAATATCAAAATATTCTTTACAGAAATTTGAAATTTATTTAGATATTAAAGATATTTAAGCAGATCATAAAATTTCAATTTACATTTGAACACTTTATATGAAGCTTGAACAAGAAAATTTTTTAAATCGCTGTATGCTTTTTAAAATATTTTACAGAAAGATTAAAAAAAAAAAAAAAAAGAAAAAAAAAAGCTCTTTACTTGAATTTAAATCAACCATCAACTAAATGATTTCAGGTGAAATCATTCAAACACCAAGTGAATGGGAAATATTCCAAAGGTGCATTAAAATAGGGGACGAAAATGTATAATTTATATGGAATGCTTAAATTTTTTCTATGTTTGCCAACATAATTTACTCTGTACCAGTAGTAGCCATGGTGTTTTTTTTAATTTCTTTCAGAGTGAAAAGTGTAACAATATCAGTATGTCTTACAAAGATGCTTAGAAAATTGGCTTTGAGCTCATACAATCCTCATTTCCTTTCTCCTATAAATCTAAATCCAATATCGGAAATGAATATTTTTTGGAAACATTTTGTACTACAGCACTTGCTTTTTTTTTTTTTTTTTTTTTTAAAATAATTTTCTTTAGGGTTCTTTATAGTAGAGAATACTTTATAAACTATTTTACTATGTAATGAAGCCACCACCACTTACTTTAACTATGGGATATCATCACCACTATTTCATGTACATGATAAAAATACATATATAGAGAGAAATTGGGAGTTACCAGTTTAGACTAGTAAGATCATGTTCACCTAAGCACTCAATACTTGGGAAAGTAGAGTATGTTTTGTAAATAGTGTCTGATAGCTGGGCGTACACCATTTCAATGGCTAGGGCATCCACCTGCTGTTGAAATGGTGTGAGCTCAGCCATTGTGCACTAACTATTTACAATATATATATGAAGACTGGACTCAACTCTTGATGGCGTTGTAAGGGTATCATCATGACATACTGCATGTTTTGGACACTTGGGTATTTAAATCTGGTGGAGACTATCTCTCTCCAGGTCTATATATACATGTATATATTGGGCTTGGTTGGGCAGCTTTTGGAAAAGTTTATTGCATCATTAGAAGTCCCAATGAATATGTTCTGCTAGTGAGGATTTATGTAAGTGAGACAAAGTCACTCAATACGACCACTGCAGAGACTCTTGCAATGGCCCAATGTAAAATAAGTGAATCATGCTTGGCATCACCTTACATGACAGGAAGAATAACACCTGGATTGGACAGTACAGAGGTGTGAAGGACATAATCCAAACCACCAAGAATGGATGGACTGGCCACATCTCTCCTCACAGAGACAACATGTGGACTATTAGAGTGACAGAGTGAATACCAAGGCAGTGGAGAAGAACCAGAGGGTGGCCAAAGGCATACTAATAATAAATACAGACCAAAATCCAGAGAGGACTTGATAAGGGCTGTATATATAAACCTGAAGAGCAAATATTTATTATTAGCATAGATTAAAATTATAATCCTACTTTAGGGCAAAAGCAGACATTGTTTGCTTAAATTTTTATCTGTGTGAATAATATATACATGTATGTATATATATAGAGAGAGAGATGATGATTCCATAATTGAAGTCGATATGAAAAATACATACGTATGTATGTATTTCTCATATTGTTGGGCTTTGTATCCTAAGAACCAAATGAAAAAGAAATATAAACTGCTGAAACTTAACTAAGTGGCAGTTGAAGACAACATAAAAACAGCAACATCTGATGCAAATTTGTTAAGTTTAATACATTTAAACTGGAAAATTATACTTTGGTGGTGGGTAGATTATTGAGAAGAAAACACTTAAAATTCTTTATATTGAATGATTTGTAAGATTCTTTATTTCTCGGCTGCTATGTTACAATTATTAATTATTATAATATTTTTGTGCTGTTTTCGTTTGTTAAAGTTACATTTGGCCAAAGTAAAGGGCTTTTATATATTAATATTTACATAAAACCACATTTAAAAAATACTGTTTAGACTGCAGAAATCAGTAATTTAATGACACCTTTACAAAGTCTTTTTTTTTTTTTAAATTTACTGGATTAAATATTTCCCCTTTTTTGAAATATCATATTGAAAGAAAAAGGATCTCTTTTACAAAAGTGCTGTAATGGCAGCTAAAATTTGACTACATTCATAGCTCTGACCAGGCTTCAGGACAATGTCTTTGGTTACTCTTCCAGCTTCAACACAGACAAATTTCATATAATCACTATCACAAAGGTCCAACATTGCTTTTGCCTTCTCTCTCCATGGATTCCAAATAACTAGAAAATATATGTAAATAAAATGAAAATAGATGAACAAGACAAATTCTCTTTTTACTTTAAATTAATCTAAAAGATTGTGAAAAGGTAAGCAGATATATTCTTCATAAAAAAACAACTCAATAGAACATAGAAAAGTCCACAATTCTTAAGCAAATTTCCTCAGTGGTGAACATGACCATAATCTAATTTAGAATTGATAACTTTCTTTAGTGTCTCTTTATGTGATAAGTAAAGTGAAGGGCCCATAACTCTTGATGGAGGTATTGGGTATTTTAAACCCTGTGAAGCCCATACCTCTGTAGGTTGGAACACAGCTGATGATTTCCTCTTGAGAAAGAGGGATATGATCTCGGTACATTATTTACCAACCCTTGAAAGGCTGTAATACAAATTTGACCTTGGTAGGATTTGAATTCAGAGACTAGTGAGCTGGAACAAATACCAAGGTATTTTTAATCTGATGCTCAAACGATTCCCAATTCTCTGCCTTTATGTGTAAATAGCATACCTTATTAACTCAGGTAACTTTTAAAAGTGTCTGTCATCGAGACTAACTCTGTTTCTCTTTTACATTAATGGTAGCAAATAAATTCCTGTCTACCACAGCAATATTTACTTCTCTTTGGCCACCAAATTACATCCCTGTAACTTCACCACCTCTTGTATTGGTAGAGAATTAGATAAAATGCTTTGCAACATATAGTTATGGCCCTTCACATTCTCAGTTCAAATCCTGCTGAGGCTATCTTGGCCTTTTATTCTTACTGGGTTGATAAAAATAAAGTAGCAGTAATACATTGGGGGTTGATTTGATCAACTTTCTCCTTCCATTCAAATTGCTGACCTTGTGTCGAAAGGGCAGAAGATTAGCAGAATCATTAGAGCATCAGCCAAATTTTTTGTTTTTCATCTTTCCAGGGTTAATAAAATAAAATACCAGTTAACTAATAGAGTCAATATAATTGATTTTCTCCTCTTTCCAAAACTGTCAGCCTTGTTTCTAAAATAAAAATCATCATCATTTTTACTATTATTATATAAGGGCGGTGGATTGGCAGTATCGGTAGAGTGTCGGACGCCATGCTTTGACGCATAGAGTTACGGCCCTTTCCATTCTGTGTTCCAATCCCACCGAGGTTAACTTTGCCTTTCATCCTTATGGGGTCGATAAAATAAAGTACCAGTAATGCACTGGGATAATTGATGGCCTTGTGCTTATATAATAACCAAGTGGTGGGGGAATAAGTTCTGGGGGTCTGTGAAGGCCACCAGTAATGCCTTTCGCCCTAGACTTAGCTAAAAAGAAAAATCTAAATTGATCATTCATAAATCTCATCATTATTGGTTTAACATACTTTTTATGCTACCATGAAAAGGTTTCAGAAACGCTTTTTCTTCTCCTTTGCCCACTTATTCCTGGAAGGGTCATGGGGACAGAGAGCTCTTTCAACACAGGCTGCAATAGCATGATCTAACAGGGAGGTACTGATCTAAGAATATTTGAAATGATAGATTTCATCTGAATGAATCCTCCTCATCATTATTTTTTTTACGTTTGGTTTTCCATGCTGCTATGGTTTGGACAACTCTTTCCCAACAAGTGTCTCTCCACTTGTTGAGATCAGCTCTCACAACCTTTGCCCAGGTCTTCCTTGACCTTTGTTTATTGTAGCTCTTGGATTTCTTGACACTTCTTCACCCAATGATTATCATACATATGCATCTTATAACCATACTAGCACAGTCTTTTCTCCTGCAAGAACTGATATTACAAATTTCCTCAACTAGAACTGCAAAATTAATATCCCTAATGCTTCAGAAAAGGAACTATTATTATTTTTCCATTAAACAATTTTATAAATTAAACTATAAATCCTTACCAATATCAGGAAAATTGAACGTTTTCAGCATTAGACTCCTGTTGCCAGCTGTATTCCCTACTACTATTTCATTTGGTGCATCCGTATAGATTCTGGAAAGAAAACAAATAATGTCAATCTAATCTTCAGAAAATTACTTCACAAATGTTATTGATTTTCAAATAACTAAACTGCAGTTTTAGGTATCAACTCTTTTGTATTGACTTAAAGAATGTGTGTTTTTATCTCATAAATTTTACTATACTTGTATAGAATAAAGTTTATATCTTCAGCATTCATTAACTTAATTAGATATGTTACAGTATTCTATTTCTGCCACATTCCAGGCACTTCCTATATGCCTCAAGATTCTTGTGGTCATAGCAGAAGCAGGCAACTACATTTGGTCACAATATAATAACCCTATTGTTTTACACTTATTTCTGGTTGTGTGTATTCCAACACAGTATTGGGGTTGATAATGTCATTGTTTCTGTTGTGGCCACAGCAAGCATCTTGAGCTATACAGGAAGAGACTGAACAGTGGCAGAAACAAGATATACCCAGACTATCACATTGCATCCAATATGATAAAATATTTATGTTGGAGTGTAAAGTATGGTTCACAGCAAAGCTGAAACATGATATATTTGGAACAGTGGATCTGTAAGCATGTCTCTGCCATTTAACTGACTAACTACATATAGGTTTGCTTGATCAGAGCTACGCAACATATTTGTTGAAGTTCAAAGCTGGGGAATAATTTCAAAATGCATAAATGTATGTAAACATCAATTTCTTATGAGAGGAACATTGTCTGTAAGTATATCAAGTTATAGTACCTTCTGCCAGTTCACCAGTTTCCATATTTTTGTGGGAATTATTATACTCAGAGACAATGTGAAATACTTAGTTTTCTTCAAACTATTCAGTATACCATCTCATAACTGAAAGGGGCTCCTGCTAATTCTTGCTCTAAAAATTCATTTGTAAGCATGAATAGCATGGGAAAATTCATAATTTTTTTCATCATCACCATCGTTTTTATATTCTCTCTTCCATGCTGAAATTGGTTGAATGAGACGGTTTTTGAAGTAGTACTCTACAACCAAATATCCTTTCTGATGCCAATCTATACCTTATTTTTAACTATGGTGCTTATTCTACTGATCTTCATCTACCGAACTGCTAAGTTGTGGGACATGTTGATGCAGAATATAAACAAGCATCACCAGTTGTTTAACTATTGACAAGGAGAAGACATATGTAAAGACAAACACATATACACATTGTCATCAACCAAATTTAATTCACAAAACATTGGTCAACTGAAGGTTATATTAAAAGGAACTTCACCAAGATGCCACACAGTGGGATTAAATCCTAAATTATATGGTTGCAAAGCAAACTTTTCAACCCCATTGGCATGCCTGCACCTACTTATACACAAAACGTTTGGTTAGCTTGAGATAAAAATCCATCACCTTATAAAGAATAAGGAATAACAACATAAACATTGCTGGTATTTTTAAAATATGATAAAATACTGACCGGTCAATATGTTCTCGAACTATAAGTTCTTCTTTTTCCTCAACGTCTTCACAATTGTTAACCTGAAGATGACATTCATAGTAAATATTTAAACCAAATTTCTTATGATAATAATCAGAACTTTATTCTGGAACATATTATTAGTGTGTGTGTGTGGGAGGGCGGTGGATTGGCAGTATCGGTAGAGGGTCGGATGCCATGCTTTGCAGCATAGAGTTACGGCTCTTTATGATCTGAGCTCAAATCCTGCCGAGGTTAATTTTGCCTTTCATCCTTATCGGGTCGATAAAATAAAGTACCAGTCACGCACTGGGGTCGATTTAATCGACTTTTCCCTCCCCCAAAATTACTGGCCTTGTGCCTATATAAGAAACCATTATTAGTGTGTGTGAGCGTGTGCGCATGTATGTATGATTTCTGATCATGTTTAGGCTTGTCATCAGATAATAATCACTGAGTACATTATTATCCCCATAAAGATGGCTGAATATAACAATCTGAGTGGCTAGAATATGTCACCATCACCTTATAGTATCCCAGTTTATTAATCACTGCATGACACTGCCTGTGACATGGTCATAAACCTACTGAAGCATGTTTATAAGGTTTATTGGATTTCATCATCATCACCATTATCATCATTTAACATCTACATACTCTGCTAGCAAGGGTTGGATAGGTTGTCACAGACCAATTTAGTATTCTGTTGGAGCCACTGATCTTGCACTCTACAGAATGCACCATACACTATCATGGCACAAGTGCTAGAGAAGTCATCATGTCTTTGGTACAACTAAAGATCCTTTCTGCCCTTTGTAGGTTGTAGATTAAAACCCATTGCTACTCATAGGTTGTAGATTAAAACCCATTGCTACTCATAGGTTGTAGATTAAAACCCATTGCTACTCATAGGTTGTAGATTAAAACCCATTGCTACTCATAGGTTGTAGATTAAAACTCATTGCTACTCATAGGTTGTAGATTAAAACTCATTGCTACTCATAGGTTGTAGATTAAAACTCATTGCTACTCATAGGTTGTAGATTAAAACCCATTGCTACTCATAGGTTGTAGATTAAAACTCATTGCTACTCATAGGTTGTAGATTAAAACCCATTGCTACTCATAGGTTGTAGATTAAAACCCATTGCTACTCATAGGTTGTAGATTAAAACTCATTGCTGGTATTTTGTTAAATCTCTGAGTAAACAAATATTTTATTCTATTTGACCTTAAGATATCTAGATGGTAGGAATAGATATTGCTATTCCTAAATAAGTACCATAAAACTACAGCTTAGAATTCATCTTTAAATGCTCCTCTAAGTTCACATATTTACATTTACATATATACTGGACTTAAGGTTATTTCTTCTATCTGCTATGATAAAACTGACTCAGGTTACTCAGAAAACAACATTCTTTATACTTTAAACATGTTTATTTTATTTGCATGTAAGAAATTAATACTATATAGGGGGTGAATTAGTAGAGCCATTAAAATGTTGGATAGAATGCTTTGAAGTATACATTCTGGTCTCTTTCTGAGTTTAAATCCTACTGAGGTTGATAAAAAAACCCAGTCTAGTACTGGGGTTGATTCTTCCTCTATATTTCTTTCTCACATGCTATCCTTCTCTAGAAGAAATCTGCTGTGTTCAGACCTTGAGAGGAGTTGGGTTCCGCCAGCTATAAAAATGCCCAAGAAACACTGTCAGTATGGCACCCCGACAATTCCATCAAGAATTACGGGTAAAAGACAAGATATAATTAATACCATAAAGATTGCTTCATATCATGGCAGCAACTAGATATTTAGATAAATAATTACCTTAAAATCCTATCCAACAATCCAGTCAGTTACTGGGTTACAAAGCTGAAAGGCTAACCTAGATATTCTAATTTTGTATTTTCAAATCTCAAGATATGCTGTCATGTTCATACATATATTTGATCAAATACCCCAATAAATATAGCAACAGTGGCTTACGATTGACATTTCTTTGTTTATTGATGAGAACTGGGTAAATATTAACAATTTTTTAACTACTTTATCATTTCTTCTTTTTCACGTTCTCTCTTTTCCTTTAGCCTCTTCTCTCCTATTTTTGGTTGGTATTATGACAACTAGTAGTAAACCGATATGCTAATTATACACTATTTGATGCACATAAAGTCACAACATTTCTGTACAGCTGCCATGGTGACATGAAAAAATCAAATAAAATGTAATGTTGATGACAATGAGTATGATGAGGATGATGATGATACTAATGATAATGACTGTGTAATAAGTTAAATGAGAAGACATCTATATGAATGCTAAATAGGTTTTTTAATATTTGAAAAAGAAGTCCAAATATAAATATGAAATTTACTGCAGGTATTTTGAGAAATAAACATTTCAATTCGGTTCTAAAAATTTTAAAGGGAAACACCAGCATTCCCTGTTGTAGTATGTAATTGTGAGTGCATGTCTTCTCCCATTTTCTCACCTTTTTTATCTAATTAATTTCTATTGATTTATCTCTTTCGGAAATCATATTTATTATATAAATTATGTTTTTTCAAGAGTCCCTGCTATGCAGTACCAACTTCCTTGGAGTGGCAACTAATCACTTCACTCAATAAACAGTCATTCTAGTAGGAGGACAAACGTTAAATGGTAATGATAAGGTTGTTTTTAATCAAAATGGCCAACTCGATCTATAAATAAATTAATTCTGTGTTGACAAATATTCAAATTAAATGATGATGAGGAGAAGGTAAAGTGGAAGAAAAGGAGAAGAGGCAGAGAAAGGAGGAAAGAAAATCTGAGATTTTTACAAGGTTTGGCGCATTAAGATGTCTGTCAAAGCTCTGACTAACATTACACTATGTATGAAGACAAGGGACATGACTCTACCTGTCTTGGTGAAACAAACAGAAATTAGATGCCGGCTATTTTTGCAGCTGTTTTGAATTGCACAGTGTAAAAAGCCCTCATTAAAATACCCACAGCAAAATTTAACTTGTAGGATTACTCGACTTTAGTTAATTTTTATGTAATTTTGGTAGGGGATTGCAAAAATATATATTTATAAAATGTGTGTCTGTATGTATATGATATACAAGTGCCCCACAGATCATGTAATCTATACAATGACAGTAAGTTTTAAAGAATTCTTTTCTAGTGTTGATCATAATTTTATTTGCTGGGAAAAGATAGTACACCAGACAGTGATCTGTTTCACTGTCAACAACTTATATTCAAATTATGACTAATAATATAGGAATTTCTATAAACTGGAAACGTCATCATCCTTATTCTTATAATCATTTTTTTTCATACTTGCTTCTTTTGGACAAGACTTTTTGAGGCAGTTTTTCTATGGCTGGATTCCCTTCCCAATGCCAACCCATACTTTATTTCATGTATGTTATATTTCACTGGTTTTTACTGAACTAATACACCAAAAGACAGTTTATGGAGGATATAATCAAAAGTCACCACTTTTTTTTTTATTGGTGTTGATATGAAGACATTTGCAGCAATGGACACACACATATATACATACATATCCTACTGACCATATATATATATATATGAGTCCCGGGTTCAATCGAAGGAGGGGGGTGGTAACCTCAGTAAGTAAGGTACATTAGTAGAGTACATACAACACATTTAATATAGAAATGGCTTCTTGATGTAGAATTGTGTATGTTCAAGTGAAAGCAATTAAAGGTCTTAGTTTCACACACACACATATATATATGTATATATTTTATCTGTGGTATTTTATAATGAGTTTATAGTATGCACATATATATACACAATATGTTTACAACTAACCTTATCTTGGTAGTTGAGATTCTGTAGCCCTATGATTCCAGATTTAGCTATATCAGGAGTTGCTAAGTAAGTATGTAGTAAACAGTTGAATCCAAATGTAATTTTATCTGAAATATACAAAAATATCAATAATAATGATAATAACAATAATAAAAATACTGATGATAATAATAATAATTATTTCTAGTTTAGGCACAAGGCCAGACATTTCTTGGGGAGGAGGTGTTGTCAATTAAATCTATCCTAGAAATTGACTGGTACTTTATTTTATTGAACCTAGAAAAGATGAAAAACAAAGTTGACCAGAATTTAAATACAGGATATTATGAGCCAGAATGAATACTGCAAGGTATAATAATAATAATTGTTTCTACTTTTGGCACAAGGCCAGCAATTATCCCAGTGTATTACTGGTACTTTATTTTATCGACCCCGTAAGGATGAAAGGCAAAGTCAACCTCGGCGGGATTTAACTCAGTCCGTAAAAAGGTATAATAATAATAATTGTTTCTACTTTAGGCACAAGGCCAGCAATTACCCAGTGCATTACTGGTACTTTATTTTATCGACCCCGTAAGGATGAAAGGCAAAGTCAACCTCGGCGGGATTTGAACTCAGATCGTAAAGGGACGTAACTATGCTGGAAAGCATGACGTCTGACCCTCTACTGATACTGCCAATCCACCGCCCTAATAATAATAATTGTTTCTACTTTTGGCACAAGGCCAGCAATTACCCAGTACATTACTGGTACTTTATTTTATCGGCCCCGTAAGGATGAAAGGCAAAGTTTCATTGCTAATAATAATGGTTTCTGATTTAGGCACAAGGCCAGCAATTCTGGGGAGCGGGGAAAGTCGATTAAATCTGGTGCTTTATTTTATCGACCCTGTAGGGATGAAAGGCAAAGCTAACCTAGGCGGGATTTGAACTCAGAACGTAAATGGCCATAACTCTATGCTGCAAAGCATGGTGTCCGACGTTCTACTGATTCTGCCAACCCACTACCCTTCCACTGCTAATAATAACAATATCAATAGTAACAACAACAACAATCTTTTCTCTTTATTGCTACAAGATAAAATGTTTACAAAGAGGTTATAGGAAGTGTAGGGATGTAAAGCTAACTAAGTGAAATACTGACCTGTGTTATGGACTGTGAAGTCAATATGTAGTGCTGATTCTTCAAGGCGAATAGTGTAGACCAATTTGAACCTAGAATATAATATCAGAGAAATATTTTAACTCTCATTGATTATGTTTTGTTTCTTGTTAATTTTTTATTTTTTTATTTTCTTATTAGTTATACATGTAATTATTTTAGTAAAATTAAACTATAGGGAATTTATTTCAGCTGAGATTTCAATCTAGAAATTTAACTTTATTTTATATAAGATAAAAATAATAATAAAAAAAAAAATCATTATCATAATTAACTCTTAATGTCCTGTGCCACATGAAACCACAAAACATTCTTGAAGAGTATAAAACAGCACTGTGATTGGATTAAATTAAAAGTTTAAAAGTGTTTACTCATGTTAATACTGCAAATTTTCATAATGGTCTGTTCAGTAGTAAAGATTCTATAAACATTTGAATTAACAAACCTGTTTTTAGATATTTTCTGCTAAATGATTACAGGATGTTTTAATGTTTTAATGTGTTTTAATGTTTTAATATACATTTTCCCAGCTTGCTGTTTAAATGGTGTCCACAATCAAGCATATTGCAATTTATCTTAGTTTACCAGCATCTTCACTGAGGTTATGGTCGTCTTAACCCATCACCCAGTTTAACATTACCAAAGGCCCCCCCCCCCCCCTCTTAGTTAGCTGACACTGAAACCAAGCTTATATTTTTTGTTGAAGTCATTTGCTTCCCTTAAGCCACAAATGCCACTAGAAAAGGCACAGACATCATGACATCCTATTTCTCACAACCTAAAAATATATGGCTTTGTGCCTAGTCCTAGACACAAAGACTCTTAAAATAAATACAATATTAGTTGCAACAGCATTTATTTTAATAGCAATGTTAACTGTTAAATAATATCATTCCAAATCCAAATGAGAGAGAGAGAGAGAGAGAGAGAGAGAGAAAAAAAGAGAGAGAGAGAGAGAGAGAGAGAGAGAGAGAAAAAAAGAGAGAGAGAGAGAGAGAGAGAGAGAGAGAGAGAGAGAGAGAGAGAGAGAGAGAGAGAGAGAGAGAGAGAGAGAGAGAGAGAGAGATGACTTACATAATATTCCACATTGCCCTCGATAAATCATTATCTTCCAAACTAAGAGCAGCAAATACATTTCCATTTTTATCCTAAAATAAAATGAAAAATAAAAATTATCCAGAATTTTATCAGTTTCAGATGAATAAATGTCTCACCCTTCATCATCATCATCATCACCATGTAACATTTGCTTTCCTTGTTAGCAAGTGGTGAATGGGTCATCAGCAGACTGGGCTGGTACTCAAAGCAGAGGTACTGACACCATGGATGGGCTGAGAGCCTACATATGTTCCTACACCAAGTGTTCAGACAAGCTGGCAATCCACAACTCACATTTGATCTCATGCACTACTGAGTGTATTTTATTATGGCACCAACACAAGGGAGGTTGTCATGTCTTTGACATAGCTGAAGAGACTTCTTGACTCATTGGAAGATTTTCTTTGGCTGGATGTCTTTTCTATCATCAACCGCTTTATAGAGTGTACTGTGCGCGTTTATCATGTAAATCACCAACACTAGAGAGGTTAGTTCAAGAGTCCTCTTGACTTGCATCTTTTGATATTTATTGAATTAGATAGTGTTAAGGAGAGGGAACTTCCAGCTGTAAGAATTATGTACTTCAAATATTAAAGAACATAATTCCTACAGTTCTTCAAATATGGATATAAGAATATCTATACTTGAAAAACTGCTGGCATAGGAAAATCAATGTAAAGTTGTGGAAACTAAAACAAAAATTAACAAAGCAAAACTTTCTTCTTCTAATAATTTTTTTAATAGTCTGATTTTTCTGCGGAAGTCTGAAATATCATCTTTAATTTCTGGTATATTTATTTGCTTTTTGAGGAGTCTGAGTAAAATTTCATCCTTTACTCAATATATCTATTTGTATGGGTGTACACGGTCAACAAATTAGGGATCTGCACACCAGAAAGATTCCAACGTGTAGAGAATTGTAGAGGATAAACTTTGCCAAGTTTTTTCATTCTATAAATCAGTCATTGCCAAACTGTGGCCCACGAGCTGCATGTGGCCCGTTTGGCTTTCTGAATGGCCCGCCTAATTCCAAAATTGCCTTGAAATTTTAGTAGTGCAGCCCGCCGTATGATAAGCCACATCCTATGTGGCCCACTGCTCAAAAAAGGTTGCCCATACCTGCTATAAATGCTGCTTCTCCACAACAGAGCAATAATGCAATAATGCATCAGCAAAGAAAGATTTTTCATAAGTAAGTTTAAACCAAAACTTAATTCATTGTATACAGAATGTTTAATACTTAGAGTTATGTCCTTTGTCATGGGTTGTATTTTCTTTGACATAAATGACAAAACACAACCAGTTGCATCCCTTGTTTTAGCAAAAGCATCATCAACAACAGCATCAACAACAAAACAATACATGTAAGGCATACAGCAATATATGAAAAAAATAAAAAGTTGGCCGAAAGCAATATGTGAAAAAAAAAAAACAGTATTAGAACACGTGTATTTTTTTACTATGAAAAATAGTCGAATAAATTGTGCAGCCTTGTCAACCTTTTTCCCTTCAGGGGTTTTTATGCCCAATTTGTAAAACAATATGGATATTGAAGTTTTTAACTTTAGGTTAATTTTCAATAAAAATATTTCTAAAGATAGATCATATACATACATAATTATTAAAGTTATATCTATATATATATCATAATCGTTTAACATCTACTTTCCCTGCTAGCAAAGGTTGGACGAGTTTACATAGACCAAGTCAATACTGAACCAAGGCTACTGACCTCCCAGATAAGCCAGAAGGGTTGCATCTTGCTTATGTATGCTCTCAAGTTCTACCATAGAAGAGGTTGTCATGTCTTTGGCATGACAGAAGGGTCCGTCCAACCCTTCGTTTGAAAAGCTTTCTAGAGCTGGAGGCCCTTCCTATTACCAACCATTTTACAGCGTATACCGGTGCTTTTATTGTGTAGATAACCAACACTAGAGCAATTTTCACACTGTAACACGAATAAAGGGCCCTCTCTATCTATCTCTCTCATATATATCCTCCTCCTCCTCACCATCGCTGTTTAGCGTCCATTCTTCCATGCTATAAAGGAAAAATAATAATAACCTTCTTTGAAGTGGCCTTCTAATAGATAATTGCACACACAGAAGTTAGGTCGGTTGCATTTTTTTCACTCCTTCATTCTGGCTTGCAGCTTTGCATTATCTTTTTTAGTAGTAAGTTTAGTTGTATGTGTGTGTGTGTGTGTAGATTTCTGTGTTCTTTGGGTTAAAAGTTGAAATATATGGTATGACTTTTTCTTTTTGTTTCTCAGAGTACTTGGATATTAATCTGCCTTGCTTTTTGAAAGCTATTATTGATCAGATTCATCTCTCTCTCTCAATATATATATATATAACTAATGGGTTTCATTTTCTGATGCTTATAAAATGAAGGCTGCAATGACAAAACTAGTTAGGCAGTTTTTCTACATAAGTTAAAAAGAAATTGGTGTTAAATGTGAAAACGTTAAGTTTACTAATCTCTGACAAAAAAAAAAACAACAAAATCTTTTTCAAGAATCAATGGAAGGTAAGGATCCTATCTATCAATCAGCTCTTTTTAAATTTTTACATACTGCAATGTGGAATAATTTTATGATATATTTTAATAAGAGTAAAACTTTGCAGCTATATATACAGTGCTGTAAAAAAAAAAAAAGAATGAAGAAAGGGAAGAGAATAAGAAGGAAGAAAAAAGGGGATATAATAATGAAAAAGAAAAATTGAGGGAGAAGACCTGCACAATTACAAACCACAATAAGGAGCACTGGAGTCTCCCTTTAATTATTTTTAAGGCAAGCCAACATACTGAAAAAAAGATTCTAAGGTTTTTGTCGGAGAGGAAAAATCTTAACTGAAGAACTATTCCTATTTTTGTTTTACTTTAATTGGGAGACTATTTATTTACTTCTTTCTTTTTTTTTTAATTATAAAGTTTCTATTCCTTTATTTATTATGTGTGTAAACATGTTTTTTTTTTGTGCTTCTCACTCTATGACATTTATGAATTTCTCATTTTGTATACTGCCATATTATTTTGGAGTATATTGTAATGCTTTAGCAGTGCTATTTATTGTCCTCAAGTCAATTGAAGAAATCATTATTATTATCACTGCTGTCATGTAGAGCATTGGACACCATGCTTTGTAGCATAGAGTTATGTCCCTTTACGTTCTGACTTCAAATCCCGCCGGGGTTAGCTTTGCCTTTCATCCTTATGGAGTCGATAAAATAAAGCATCAGTAATGCACTGGGGTAATTGCTGACCTTGTGCCAAAAGTAGAAACAATTATCACTATAGTCCTCAACCTCTTGAAGCAGCAGTGGCATCTTCCATGTAATGGACTTTCAATCCAAATCCATTTACATTGTGTCAATGTATATATAGAGATTCTATATTGTTAGGATAAACTACTTTGATTTATTTTCATATGTGGTAGCTCACAGTCGCTGTATTGTGTTAAAAACATTCAATGAATTTCAGCCCCTGACACACCTTCTGACCAGAGAAATTGGATAACTGCTCTTTGTTACACACTGCTAGGAGAGCGACCATGTTTACATTGTAACAGCAGCAAGAAAACTGGCACGATCAAGCTCAAACTTTGATCACATGACCACGATAGTACCAACTATAAACACGAATGAGCAGAAGGCAGTGTGACAAACCTAAAGATATATTATGGCGAATGTGCAGATAATCTTACTTACCCTCTTACTTATATATTTTTTTAATTAACATATAACATATAAATAAGTTATAATTAACATAAAATTCATTGCAAAAGCTATTTTCTCTAATGCTAGCAAAATTTAGCTATTGAGGCAACAGTTTGATAACTTCCTCTTCACACAGATTGGCAATTAATAAGAAAATAAACAACACAGTTTTACAAATACAGTAAATGTGCGGCATAAGCTGGTTTTAAAGAGAAAATAAATGTAGCTTATTTAATTAGGTAACCTAATCTGATATAATCTTCAAAGGTTGAAAGTTATCAAAAGAGGAAACTGTACTTGAACTTTCCAACTAAAATGAAGACCAAGAGCATCTCATTGATATTGTTTATCATATTGCTGGAAGTGGTTATAGTGAAAGTATAATTAGAATAAGAATGAGTGAAAGTCATTCAGGAGGATGTTACTTCTATTGATAACAAAGGGTTTTCTTTCTGAACAAAAGGCACACAATATAAAACATATATTAGAAATGGAATGCTACTTAGTAATGGGACATGAGTAGTAATCGTGAAAATTCTGAATGGACTTTAGAGAAATTAGGTGAGTATTACTTATTGGTTTAATAACATTAACTTACATAAATATAACTCAATCAAGTAGGAATATTAAAATACATTGGGCAATATATACAAAAGACTTATGGCAAAATTCTCTGCAATGGGTGTGAAGGATGATCTTTTTAACTGGTTGAAATCCTTCATTCTCAGCCGAAAAGAGGTAGTCACGGTTCTAGGACAGCATTCTTCATCATATGAGATGTCATCTGGTGTACCAGAGGGATCTGTTCTTGGTCCCCTTTTGTTTGTTGCATACATTAATGACATAGATGCCAACTTAAAGAATGCCACAGTACTGAAATATGCAGATGACATCAAGCTCTACCTTGAAATCAAAAAGACAGATCCTGAAATCTATAACTCTTTCCTACAATCAGACCTGGACACAATGCAGCAATGGATCACAGACTGGCATCTGAAGCTGGTTGTGGACAAGTGTACCACCATGCATTTTGGGAGGAAAAATCCAGCATCCACATACTCCCTCCACAAAAATGATATCAAGAAGTCCTCTTGTGAATGTGACCTGGGCATTACTGTCAGCAGCGATTTGCATTGGACAAAGCACATCTCTAAAATTGTCAAGAAGGCCGAGGGTGTCTTGGCATCACTCAGCAAGACCTTTGTTAGCCGCTCTCCAGCCATCTATTTAAAGCTGTATACAGCTATGGTACGACCACACTTGGAATTCACATCATCAGTCTGGAACCCCTATCTTGCTCAGAACATTGACCTCCTGGAAACTGTTCAGAGACGTGCAACCAAGAGCATACCCTCCATCAGACACCTACCATACTCTGAATGCCTTGCTTCTCTGGGCATGGATTCATTGAAGCTCCGATGTCTGGCAATGGACTTGGTAAACACCCACAAAGTTATTAACCCTGAGCACCTTTTTGATCTCCATGTGTCTAACACACGTGGACATGCCTACAAAGTCAGAAAACAGCACAGCTCCCATGACTTTCGGAAACATTTTTTCATGCTTAGAGTTGCTGAAGCATGGAACAAACTGCCTGCATCAGTTGTTAGCTGCCGAGACACTACATCCTTTAAAACCCTCATGCTTTCCGAAATTCGCCAAAACTACACCTGATGTACCCCTTCCATACACATGCACACATGGGTATATCATGACTCATGCACTGTTCATTTTCATTTTCCTGACGTTTGTACATACACTTTTGATGAGTTGTAGTGCACCTGAGCACTGTACACAATATTTTCATTATTATTATCATTATTATTTTAAATGAGTGTTCTGATAGGAACATGAAATGGGAACAAATGATGGATGCTGGATTAAAAATAAATGTTGTGGCATGACAGTTAAAGGTAGTCATTACAGAGAATGAATGAGAAATACATGGAAAAAATTGATAAGATGATGAGAAGATACAGGATCAAATTGAGTAATCATATGCTTGGCATCAGATTCATTCAAGCAATGTTTGCATGAAAAACTGTTAAAACAACATTGATGATGATAATGAGGATGATGATAAACCTACCCCCACCATACACACAGACACTGTGATATTTATTCTTTTCTTAATATAATTAGCTTCAAAAGCTAACTGACTTTGTTACACTGACATTCTTTTAATATTACTTACCAAAATAAAGTGAAAGCAAAACAAATTTATTATATATCATCATCATCGTTTAATGGCCAATTTCTATGATAGCATAGGTTAGATGGGAGCATGGGATATATATATATATTTATATATAAAATTCTTGTTTGTTTGTTTTACTTCATTGACCTAAAATCGAAATAAATAAATGATATATCAAGAAATCATTATTTAAAGCTCTTACCTAATATTAGCTATTTCTTCAATGAACAACAAACAATAGCTTAAAGAACTGGCAGATAACTTGGCATTTTTGTAGACTTATGCAGATAATGGATTAAAAATAGGTATTAGTTCATCAACTTAGATGAACTAATACCTATTTTGAATCTAAGTATAAACAAAATAAAATAATGAAAATATTGTGTACAGTGCTCAGGTGCACTACAACTCATCAAAAGTGTATGTATAGTACATAGGGTAATGTACAAACGTCAGGAAAATGAAAATGAACAGTGCATGAGTCATGAAAGTGCATGTGTGCATGTGTATGGAAGGGGGACGGACATCAGGTGTAGTTTTTGCGAATTTCGGGAAGCATGAAGGTTTTAAAGGGTGCAGTGTCTCGGCAGCTAACAACTGATGCAGGCAGTTTGTTCCATGCTTCAGCAACTCTAAGCGTGAAAAAATGTTTCCAAAAATCATGGGAATTGTGCTGTTTTCTGACTATGTAGGCATGTCTACGTGTGTTAGACACATAGAGATAAAAAAGGTGTTCAGGCTTGTTGTTGGCAAGATGCTTAATAACTTTGTGGGTGTTTACTATTGAAGTAAACAGAGTTAAGTACCTTAAGTAAGAATATAGTGAGTTCTAACACAAGGATAGAAACTTTTGAGAAGGATATCTTGTAGATTGGATGATCCTTGTATTTGACTAGTACTTGTTTTATCAACCCAGAATGAATAAAGGCAGAGTTGATCATGGTGCAATTTGAACTCAAATTATGAAAGTGTATAATTAAATCTAAAAAAAGTTTGTCTCAAGCCAGGAGGCTCATTAGGCTGGTGTTTATCCTGGTTTCCTTCATTTTAAGTGACAGAGTATAAAATTGGATAGGATGCCAGTCCTCCACTGGGTTAATCTCCCCAGCACAGCTGGAACTCATTTACAGCTGAGTATATTGGAGCAATGTGAAATGAAGTGTTTTGCTTAAGAACACAACACACAACCCAGTCCAGGAATTGAACACACAACATTATTATCTAAGTGCAACATCTTAAACACTAGGCCATGTTCCTTAACTATACTACAAGGACATTTGTCCACTAGTCTACCTATTCTGTCACACTCTATAAAAACATAATGAAACATCTGCAGCAATGATTTCTTTCATGATCCCATAAACCTACTAATTCCTATAAATATGACATCTGTTATTAACTCTTAACATCGCTGTAATGATTTAGGAAAAAAATGTCTAAAGTTGGTTTCTGTTAATTCAAATATTTAGAGTATCTTTATTAAAGCATAGATGATTGTGAAAATTTGTAGCATTAAAGTAAATACTTTAATTTTTATCATAATGCTGTTTTGCACCCTTGAAGAATGTCTTGCTAATGAGGTTTTAAGTAGGACTGGATGTTAAGATAAAAATCAATGAGAGAGCCACTAAGCAGTCATTTGACTTGCAAGAAATTACAACCATATCTCTTTCAGATCACACACGAATGTCTTCAAGAATGTCTTTGAGATATTATGTGAGATAAAGCCTTTACCATGAAAATACAATAGTATATATAGAGTAATGTAAATGTTATGTGAGATATTATGTGAGGTAAAGCCTTTACTGTGAAAATACAATAGTATATATAGAGTAATGTAAATGTTATGCGAGATATTATGTGAGGTAAAGACTTTACCATGAAAGTTAAAGGGTTAAGTTACCTCCCTAGTAATATATGTAGAGATCTAGCTGCTACTTTTAGCTGATCAATTGGTAGCTGAATTTAATTAATGTTAATAACACAGACAGTGAAGGAGCATGGCCTAATGGTATAGGTGTTAATCATAATGTTGTGGGTTCAATTCCTGGACTGGGTTGCATGTAGTGTTCTTGAACAAAACACTTCATTTCACGTTGCTCCTTACACTCAGCTGAAAATGAGTACCAGTAATAACTGAGGGTTTAACCCTGCAATGGACTGGTGTCCTGTAGGAAAAAGTAATCTTAGATAAATTATGACCTAGGGATAAACAACACCACCAACATCAACAACAACAGTAACAGCAGTAACAGCACCTTTATGATTACTGGACCAGAGTATATGTGTAAGATGAAGTAAAATAGTGTAGTAACTTTTCATATTTGATTCAGGAATAAGTGGTGGACATTAAGTAGCAGCCACCATTGTTGTGGTGGTGATGCTGACATTGAACATATAGTTTCAAATATTTGAAGCAGATATTTGAAAATAATTCACTTACCTTTTTAGGTGGCATTTCAACTTTCCACCGTAAAACCCGAGCAAACCCATGCTGAGGCCCATACTTCCAGGGTCCAAATTTAGCTGAAAATATTAAAATAATATTCTAGAAATTATAATCTACAATGTGCATGAACAGTGAAGCATTAATGAGCTGAGAGAGAAACCGAATATAAGAGCAATCAAATGTAGCAAGTAAGAGAGAAGACTGCCCTGGTATGGCCATGTGATGTGTATGAAGGATGACCATTTGGTGAAGAAATGCCAGGCGTTCCCAGTAGAAAGAAGCTGTAGTAGAGGAAGACCAAGGAAAACCTGGGCAGAAGTGGCATCAGCAGATCGCAAAATGCTGAACCTCATGGAAGAGATGATTAAGGAATGCAATGAGTGGAGGGAGACTCTGCTGGAAAAAAACCTATCCAACCCATGCTAGCATGGATAAAAAGACGTAAAAAGGATGATAAAAACTATACAGAAATGAAAATACATTCACTTAGAACTAATTATTCTATAAAGGCACAACACCTTAGAGAAATGAAATAAGACTGAGTGATGATCATGATTTTCTCAATGTGATGTAGAAATATATGTGAAAAAAATTGGCATAGAAAAGAAAGCAGGTCAGAGACTTTGTTATGATCAAAAGAAGGAAGTGGTTAAGCTTCCTCACTCTAATGACCTAAAACTGACAAAACTACAAGTCTTAATCCACATAATTTGCAGAAAACTGAAACTAATGAAAGTATGACCTTCAACATCAGCCCTAACATTAACAGGGAAATTGTTATTGTTAGAATATTTCTAATAATAATAATTCTCTGAATGAGTGACAAAGAGATGAATATAATTGTTAGAGGGAAATATGAACTTAATAGGCCAATAGGAGCTTATATTGTTTTGAAATAACATCACTCAAAGTCAAGTCAGCAGTCTTCTTCTGAATCGACATTGACCTTTGCAGAAAGAAACAGATGTAGGAAACAAAATAATTATTAGAAATCAATAAAATATGCCAATATTACACACAAATGTCAAGCTATTTGTTTATTACAAAAACGGAATAATCTTTTCAGTATATCTCAATATCTCAACAAGAAAAATAGTAGTAGGGATTTAATTAATACGAAAGATATCTGAAAGTTGATGAAGAATTAAGAAGAGAATACATAAGAAAGTATATTTATTAAGAAATACAAACCATGAATAGGATTCTCATTTCCCCTTTGACTATGTAAGAGAGAGAGAGAGAGAGAGAGAAAGTGTGTTCTGAAAAAATAAAAAACAAAACAATTCAAAGCAGTTGCTCAAATAACTAGAAATAGCAGCCAAATCCCCTTTATAGCACACATCTACAGTTGTAAAAAATGAAAGACACATTAGACAATTCAGTCTCTGATATACAAAAATACAGAATAATCATGATTGAATGGCTTTTATTATAGGTCTGATCAATTAAAGTTAACCTGGAGCTAAACAACATAGATAATCTTGGCATACAGAAGTTCCCATGGACAACCAGTCAAACTCTTCTGTTATGGTCTCAAGAACCGTAATAAACAGAAGTGGACTGAAGACTGATCCCTGATGAACTAAATGTACATTGAATTCCTCACTAAACTCACTTTACTGTTAACTCCTCTGTACATGGCTTGTACTGCTCTCACAAGCCACTCTTCTACACCTTGTTTCACTTTCATAACTTGATCCATTAATTTCATTGGATTGGCAGTATCGGTAGAGTGTCGGACGCCATGCTTTCCAGCATAGTTACGTCCCTTTACGATCTGAGTTCAAATCCCGCCGAGGTTGACTTTGCCTTTCATCCTTACGGGGGTCGATAAAATAAAGTACCAGTAATGCACTGGGTAATTGCTGGCCTTGTGCCTAAAGTAGAAACAATTAATTTCTTTCTCCTATAGTTGCTCCTTTCTAGGACATCACTTTTTCCTTTGCAGCAATTAATGAGTACACTGCTGCACCAGTCATTGGGTATGACTCCATCCTGTATTATTTGATCGACTATATGGGTGAACTTTACTTTTTGGTTCTCTCACAGCCAGTTGTTCATAACTAATTTAAAAAAAAAAAAGCCTGACATTATGATAAAAACCTGGCTTTTCAGGTTAGTGTCTACCTACCCCTTTCTCTCTTTCACTTAGATTTTCTATCTGTCACCCCCACTCCTCAATGTGCATATTTCCCAAACACTTCTCATTTCATTTCAAAATTCAGTTGGGTTCTTTTCCCTGAACATCTATTCAAGAGTTGTTTACGTTTGTATTGTTAGATTATAGGTGAACATTTATTTAGTGAGAGAAATTATTTTTTCCCTCCCAGTTCAATGTAGTAAGAGAAAAAATATGTTAGTCTATATAATGAATCATAACAAATTGTACAGTTTATTTTTTATTTGTTATTTTTTTGCCATCAATCATTTGATTCCAGTAAACCCCTACACTCTATGTAACATATCCTTGTAATGTCCCATTCATATTATTATTATTGGGTAACCTCTTCTTAGTTCTGGACAAAATCTATGACATGGAACTAATTGATTAAATGTTTAGAAATGACTCACTTAACCTGCCATATATAATATAGGTTTTTATTGCTCTTTTTAAAGCTTATCTCCTATATATATATATCTATATTATTCTTTTACTAGGTTCTTCTGTATGTAGTAACAGGAGACAACTACTACTACATATCAAGAGAGATCACTGATTATAAATCTCTCTCACTTGGTATATATATGTGTGTGTGTGTATATATATATATATATATATATATATATATATATATATATATATACACACATATATAGGTCTGGGGAGGGATGGGCCCCACCAGGCTTAAAATATGCCCAAGAATTGGTGTGTCAATACAACGCCCTTATGATTCTATCAGGAGTTATGGGACCATATATATATATATGACTTTTCCATGCTAGCATGGGCTGGACAGGACTTTTGGAGGCAATTAGGACTTTTGGAGGCAATTTTTAATACCAGATGTCCTTGACTCCAACTCTTTTCTGACATGCAGGGTTACAGTGTACCTATTTTAAACCAGATATTTATTTATTTTATCGACACAGGACAAAAGAAAGAGTAAGTGAGGCCTATTAGGATTTGGATTTAAAATTGCAAATCACAGAATCCGGGACTCTAGTATACTTATTTATTTATCTATTTAATCTGTAGTTTTCTGTTCAACCACTGAGCTGCTACTATGTTTAACCCTTTAGCATTTAAACCAGCCTTATCTGGCCAGAATTCTCTCACCTCTTTCTGTAACCAGCCGCTCATACTGGTGTTAAGGTATTGTTCAATATTATGTGAGATAATTATGTTATGTAAAGCCTTTACCATGAAAATACAATAGTAAATATAGAGTAATGTAAATGCTAAAGGGTTAATAGAATGCTGTTGTACTGTCTAGGAAGAACATTTTGTTTGTTATTATTTCATTTTACAAAAGTTTTAATATCATGTAAAGACATGTAAATGTAATCAAACATTTCTTTTAAAATTACAGGCTTTAAATGTTTCTTCTTGAGTGTATACATTTTAGTTTAGACTTAATAGGAAGTGCAAAGTTCTTTCACATTAGAATTCATTAATTATATACCAAATACCTTTAATTAAAACACTATTATCAGAGCTAGCAAAGCGTCTAATACCAGCTAAGCTATTAAACTAGGTTTTATAAGAACTCTGTAGTTCATAATAAAACAGCATGGCAATAAAACGGGTGGCAATTATTTATTAGGTTTTACAATGTCACAGAAAAATATAAATTACAAATAATAGACTGCTCTAAGTAAAGAAATTAACAGACAGAAATTTGAGTGTGGGGTGGGGGGTGGGGGTAGTAGGTTAAACGTGAGTTAAAGAAATTGTTTAGAACCATTTTAACTCTTAACATCTTGCAAAGATTTAGCAGAAAATATCTAAAAACAGGTTTGTTAATTCAAATGTTTATAGTATCTTTACTGGTGGATAGATCTTTGAAAAAATTTACAGTAAACTAAAGTATAGACTAGAATTGTTAATGAGATGCAGTCTTGCTAATGTGGTTTTATGTAGTACAGGACAATAGGAGTTAACATGTGAGCATGTGCATGTATTCACAGAAACAGAAAGAAAAATAATCAGTGACATAAAGTGCTAGAGTCTTTTGATAAATATCCAAAAGATAGATTTTATATTTGATAAATAGCCTGGGTGAGTGACCCGATGCTACTATGAATTATTACACTAACTTCTAGGTTAGTATACACTCCTTAGTAATCAATATTGTAGGATACAGAGTGGAAACTGATAGCAAAGTATGTCATGTATTTGTCAAATTGCATACTGCAACCATATTTGTTGATTCTACTATAATTTTACATCCAGTCTACGACAGCATTGCAGGTACTTTTGAATTTTTCCCACTGACCAATCATTACTCAGGCCCTAAACATCCTGGAAATCGATGGAGCTCGCCACAAAGTTCATATTCTGAGTAATTTTTCGCCTTCAGTTTTAGGCATATCATGCAACACCAGAGGCTGTGTTAAATTTCATTAGTACCCTTGATGCTGTCGTAGACTGTTAAAACAACTCAGCTTACTGATCATATTTTATTGTCTGTGTGTATGTATGAATGGGGTGATAAAGTATTGAGATTATAATATGATTTGTTTAATGAATCTCTTAGTCAGACATGCACAATGTTATGTTAAATATCATAGATCAGAAAGTCTAGTGGAAATTTTGGACTTATTTCCTGTTGAGTCAAGATACAAAAAGTTCATAGAGAAATTCACTTTAAAACATTTGGTAAAACTAAAAAGGATCCCATAATGAGTATGAAGCCTGTTGTGGGATCTTAAAACACTTCTTGTTGTTGGTGGTGTAGGGCAAGTACTTTAACAATTACAGAGTAATATTTAGTATAATCATATTTAAATTATTTGAGCATCTCAGTTATACAGCATTCAGTCAGACTGACATTTGTTTTCATTCAAAAATGTTTCTTATTTCCTTCAAGATTAATAATATTAAGTATATTATGAGTAAATTATTTAAAAAAAAAAAAAAAAAAATTTTGTTTCTGAATTTGTTTAGCAAGATTCTTTATCTGAAAACGTGTGTTGAAACCGATATTGTTATACTTTGGGAGGGTCATGTTGCCAATAAGAAACACACGCACCAGTTGCTTTCACTTCAATTTATTATAAATTAAATTTATAAATTTAAGAATTTATAAATTTCCGGTTGGTTGGTTTTACAACCGGACGGCTGTTCATATATTGTCAAAGTTCTTTCGTCACACATTCTGTGACCTCTTCAGTGACTGGGGATTCTTTTCTTTGTTTTGTGCCTCTCCTTTGTTCTGTCCTACGCCATCTTGTTTTTGTGTGTGTTGTGTGCTTAGTTTGCACATGTGTTACATCCGGGTGTCTGTGTGTGTTTTTATTTGTTTATTTATTTGTTTATTTACATGTTACTGGTTGGTTGTTTGTTCTATGTGTGTGTGTGTTTTCATTTTGCCCTTAATTGTAAGTTGTGATGTTGCTATTCCATTCATGTTTTCTATTTAATTTTGATTGGAGTTCATTTATGTTTATTGCCTCTGTGATTTATCTAAACATTGCGTCTTTTCTGTGTGTAGATTCTATTTTTATTTCTATGTTCTCTAATTTGCCCTTATGTTCTATTTTAGCATGTTGGTGGAGTATTGATGATTCTTTTTTATCTTGAAAATAATATACGTAAAATAACTAAGTTTAAATTCTGTAATTTTTCTTACTAATTATGAATTTATTAAATCTTAGCAAGTCATAATATAACTAAATAAATAAAGATATCATTTGTCATTAGATATGATACAAACTTCCTGATCAAATAATAAAGATATAGAACTTGAAATTGCAATATTGTAAATGTAGTAAAGGTGATGCACTCGATAGAGGAAACTATAGAGGTATAAAGCTGATTGACCAAGTCATGAAAGTAACAGAAAGAGTTATAGCACAGTTGATTAGGGACCGGGTGAAACTAGATGAGATGCAATTTGGGTTTGTACCAGGAAGAGGCACCACTGATGCCCTTGTGAGGCAGTTACAGGAAAAGTACCTAGCTAAAAGTAAGCCACTCTACCTGGCATTCGTCGATCTCGAGAAAGCCTTTGACAGAGTTCCACATGCTGTAATCTGGTGGGCTCTTAGAAAACTAGGAGTAGATGAATCGCTTGTGAAAGCTGTACAAGCCATGTATAGGGGAGCAGTCAGCAAAGTTAGGATTAGCAATGAGTATAGCGAGGAACTTAGCGTACAGGTTGGGGTCCACTAGGGCTCTGTTCTTAGCCCTCTCCTGTTCATCATAGTCCTGCAGGCAATAACAGAGGAGTTTAAGACCGGATGCCCATGGGAACTCCTGTATGCTGATGACCTCACACTTATAGCTGAATCTATGGTAGAACTAGAGAAGAAATTCCAAACTTGGAAGCAGGGACTAGAAAGAAAGGGTCTCAAAGTCAACATGACAAAGACTAAGGTCCTTGTAAGTAGACGAGAAAACAGAACCCAGATCCCCTCAGGAAAATGGCCTTGCTCTGTATGTAGGAAAGGTGTAGGTAGGAACTCCATTCTCTGCCCCAAATGCAAACAATGTGTACACAAGAGATGTAGCGGGATCTCAGGAAGCTTAATTAAGAATGTAGGCTTCACATGCAGCAGCTGTACTGGGACAGCAAGCAGCAAACAGCCACAGGAAACAAGTACCACCAATCTCTGGGAGGGCTCTGTAGAAACAATAGACAGCTTCTGCTACCTAGGTGACCGAATTAGCAGCGGAGGTGGGTGTTCAGAAAGTACAATAACTAGGGTAAGAACGGGATGGAAGAAGTTCAGGGAACTACTACCACTGCTAGCTGCAAAAGGCTTCTCCCTCAAAATGAAAGGCAGGATGTATGATGCGTGTATCCGAACAGCAATGTTACATGGTAGTGAGACCTGGGCGCTGAAGGTGGAAGACTTACGTAGATTAGAGAGAAACGAAGCCTGCATGCTCCGATGGATGTGTAATAGTAATATACGCGAACGACAAAGCATAAATGAATTGAGAGAGAGACTGAGCATAAGAGGAATCAAATGCTGTGTGCAGGAGAGGCGGATGCGTTGGTATGGACATGTGATGCGTATGAAGGATAACAGCTGCATAAAAAGGTGCAGAGCACTAGAAGTCGATGGAAACCGCGGAGTGGGAAGACCCAAGATGACCTGGGATGAGGTGATAAAAGCCAACCTTACCCAATTACACCTCAAAGGCGATGACACACGACCGTGACCTCTGGCGTCACGCAGTAATACAGAATACCCGACCTCCCATGGGTACAAGCTGAAGCATATAGACAATATGCCCCCACACCCTCCCACTGCAAGGTGGTCGTGGAGGTGCCACGGCAAAAAAGCACCCAGCTCACACTGTAAAGTGGACGTGTAGGCGCCATGAAAAAGCACCCAGCACTCACTGTAAATGAGGTTGGTGCTAGGAAGGGCATCCAGCTGTAGAAATCAAGCCAAATCAGTTCCTGTATGAGCAAGGCATGGTCAGCCGACCAGACACTTCCCACAACAGGACAACCCGTCTAACCCATGCTAGCGTGGAAGAACGGATGTAAAACGGTGATGATGATGATGATGAATGTCTCAATTATGAAATATTTAGCAGGAACAAAAAGACTCGACATTTTACTTAAAAATAAATAAAAACAACAGCACCTACATGAAACAGGACAACCCGTCTAACCCATGCTAGCGTGGAAGAACGGATGTAAAACGGTGATGATGATGATGAATGTCTCAATTATGAAATATTTAGCAGGAACAAAAAGACTTGACATTTTACTTAAAAATAAATAAAAACAACAGCACCTACATGAAACAAGTAAACGCAAATGTTTCTTTTACACAGTAATGTAAATCATCATTAATGCTTCTAAGATAGCAACATTTGTATGATAGAATGCAAAGAACATTAAAATATTCAATTACTTTCTACATAATTTGAATGACATTTTCTCACTAGATTCAAAACAGTAATTTAAAAATGATTAAGTAGCTTGGGTTATATTTGAAGAAATTAACAGTTATTTCTAAGTTTCGATTTAGTTAAAATACAGTCACAACCAGCAAAGGCAATGGTTTGTATTTCATCATCACTTTGTGTTGCCAAGAACTTAACCTGCTCATCCTGGCTAAATCAAGAATAGTGACATGATATTTTTACCAAGCAGGCATGTTTGATGGATACCAAACTGCCTGAAATCATCCTTGTTCTGACAATACAAAGTTGTTTATTTTAAAGTGTTTATATTTATCTAAAAACCTATCATAATTTTATGTAGGAACCTTTGTTATGTTCCAAACATTATCTGACATAGCTGAAAAGTCCTCCCGACCCTTTGTTTGGCAGGTCTTCTATGGCTGGATACCCTTCCTGTCACCAACTATCTTACAGAATGTACTGAAAAGTCTTTCCAACCTTTTTCTTACCAGGGTTTTTTTTATGGCTGGATGCCTTTCCTATCACCAACCACTTTACAGAGTGTACTAGGTGCATTTATTGTGTAGATCACCAACACAAGAGAGGTTGATATGCTGTTAACATATTATTACTCATAAGAAACAACAAAATACACACATTTAAAAATTCTATATGAATCAGTAGATAGTCACTAATGCGACTATATCTAATTAGTTTTATATCATGTCTTGTTAATGAAAAAAATTAATATTTGGCATATTAAAGATGGATTTATCAAACTAAATTCTTTTCTCTGCTTTCTTATATATTTTTATGTAGTATAAGATAAAAAAAAACAAACCAAAAAAACAAAAACTAAAATACCTCCAGCAAAATAAAAAATTTCAAATATTACAGTCACTAAAGAAATCTAGTAAAAATTATTTCAAATGAAAGAGAAAATACAAAACAAATAAACAACAATTTTTTTGTTAAGAGATTTTATGTATTTGTGATAAGTAAAGATTAACATTAGAAAATGAACTTGATATGTTTCAATGTGAGACGTTGGATGAATACAGTTTTACACAAATAACTATTAATGATTGTTTTTATAGAGCATTCAATGTCCATAATAACAGGTTACTTTCTCATAGGCATAACATGAAAAAAAGATATTTCCTTCTGTGTAATTTTCTTTAGTAGACAGTTCAAAAGCATGCTGCACTTACTAAATGCCTTCCAGAAATAAGTGAGCTAATTCTGTCCTAACCTATAAAAGCCACATTTAAAATGTCTGCCTGTCCAGGCTTAACCGCATAATAGACAGGAATTATAAATATAATCGGATTTGTAATTATAAATGCAACTAGCTGAAATTGATAGGTGTAGGTGGAAAATGAAACTGCATATTTCTGTTATTGAGCCATTCTAATAAATTAAATAATAAAATTATTTTTTAAGAGAAGTAGTTGTGCAATAGAAGTGACCCAACACACATGCACCTTACTATAACCAGCTAACACTACACTAATGAAACATTTAATCATTTTTAATAAATTGTTTATTTTATTTGATGACAGAATACATATATTTTATTGATAAGGCATATATATGCACAGTTATTTAATAAAAAAAACAAAATAAAATCCATTGGATAATTCTTCTTCCTTTTTTCTATCATGCTTTCAATCTTAGACTCAACACACCACATCTTAATAACACATAAACCATAGATCTTATTCTCAAACCAGAAATCAGATGTCAACCCTCTTTCTCGAAGTAATGTAATTACATTATATAATTTTGAGAAGGTAAATATTCATCTAGAGACAACATTTTTCATTGGGTAAGTTTTCTGGTCCCTTAACTCATTCATGGTCATATATCTAATGAAATACCCCTATTTCAATTAATTAGTGAAGAATTTTGAGAGATTTACAAAAATTATTAATTATTTCATTATTAAGATTGTAACTTAACATATGGTTCTTATATAAAATTATCTTGGAACTCTTCAATATGAGTAGTTCTATCTCCTAGAATCAAAGGCAGTTTCGGGGGTTGGTATCAAAAGAGTTAACATTTCATACCACCGTATATGATAAACAATAGGTGAGTGGAAACAGCCTTATAATAAACCTACTTTTTAATTTTCTCTCAGAGAATTTAGGCTGTAGATGTTAGGATTACAAAAAGATTATTTTTGGCTTGCCACTGAGTGTTTAACAGTGTACATTCATTCACTATTTTATAACAACCTTTCAAAGATTATGTCAGTAGTTTAAAGTTTATCTATTCATGAATTACAAAGATCTATAAGGTCAATAGTGCTTAACTCTGGATTCTGCAACATTAAACAAATGAAAGATAAAAGAAAATCCCTGACACCTTTTTTTAGTACAATTATCAGTAGAATAGATTAAAAATACATAAGCAGAAACATGAATTTGATACACTTACACAACAGTTTTCAATTATTTTAGAATGAAGGAGAGACAAATTCTAATTCCAATACATAAACTGAATGTATGAAACAATCAGTGTTTTTAGACAGTTTCTGAACACTCATAAGAATAAGATTTATGTTAAATGAATAGGATTGATAATCCAGATCAGATTTAAAAGTGAAAACATTTTTTTCATTTTGCTTTTCATTTCACAGCAAATAGTTAACTTATTCCTGTTGACCTTTCTGCTAATAAAAATCTAGCGTCAGAGGACATCATCATCTTCATCTCCCACTTATTCCTAAGGACACAGGGCTCTCAGACACACCTTCCAGGGGGTCCTATCAGAAACAACTGGCTCCAAATGATTTGGCTAGATCCCCATGACAAACCAACTGAGCTTATGTATATTATCCAACCATGTTGCTCATGGTCTAACTCTGAGTCTCTTGCCAGTTGACTTTGCCTGTAAAATCTATCTTATCCAGTCATTCTTTTCTTACACATTCTAATGACATGTTCATAGTGCCTGGACTGTGATCTCTCAATGTGGAGAATTAGTGGCTTAACTTGTGATAAAATGTTCTGAGGCTAAAACCAATATGTTTTATCATGGCTATTTTAGTTCAATTAAAACAGAGATTCCTGTCACACTGGTGAGAGGATGAAAGAATTATATAAGTAACTCAATGTTTTATACTTACGGAACACGAGTGGTATTCCTCCTCGAATTGCTTTCAAGTTATCAAATATGGCATTTTTACTGTAAATGGAGCAAAGAGATTTTCAGAATTATTTTCATTTCTTTTTATATTATATTATCATTTAAATAATTTTCAAAGCAGCTAAAATTGAAATGGGAAAAAAAATAATGATGCTTGTAAAAAGATATGCGTGCAGAGGAACATCAGCATAATAGATCCATAATTAGTTAAGTGGCTTCATGCAAGTGAAGTTCAACTCTTGTCAATGGGTGCAGTCAAACATTTGTACTGGAAAGTGTACGCATGACCTGGAAGAAAACAACTAATCAGCTTCAGGATGCTGTTAAACATGAATGATATTAATTCATAGTTTAATCAGGCAACTGTTATATCAATCAAACTACCATTGAAGATGATGCAGAAGTAACAAGTTGAATGAAATGCTTTACTTTATCAATTTTAGTGTTTTATATATCAAAGTCCTAATTTCAACTTGGCCAACTATACTATTCTTCCTTCTGCATATGTATATGTACCTTTCTTCTTTCTCTATACACACACCTTTCTTCCTTCTATGTATGGATTGATTTATACAACTACATGGCTTCCACAATGGGAAATTGGAACACTACTCCATCATCATTGTTGTAGTGGATTGGCAGAATTGTTAAAGCATTGGACAAAATTATTATCATTGGACACATTATTAATTCAGCTCTTTATGTGCTGAGTTCAAATCCTAGTGAAGTTGACTTTTTCATTCATACTTCCAGGGTTAATAAAATATAGTAGCTGTTAAGTACTGGGGGTGAAAGTAATTGACTAACATACTTCCTTGAATTTCTGGCTTAGTGCCTATTTTAGAATGAATATCATTATTCAGAGAAAAAGCAGAGGCAACACAAACATTAATGCATAAAATCATAAACAATTTTTTAATGAATAAATAGAAAATTGAATGATATAAAAAAAAGATTAAAGAGATGGTCTTTTATTTTAGTATTTCAAGAAGAATATGTATAGAGAATTTCATAAAGACATATGTTATTAATTAAGACTGTACATTAACAAACAGAAATTAACCCTTTTAATACCAGGCTGCCTGAAACTGGCTCTGGTTCTATGATACAAAACTTTATTCTGAAGTGTTTATCTAAAAACTTTCCATCATAACTTTTCTTAAGTTATGCGCTAAACACCAGATGAAAATTGGAAAATTTAGTTATATTACTAAATCCCTCTATTTTTCAAATTATTTGAAAATAATAGGCAGTGTAACCCATGCAAGCTTGGTAAAATACATGTAAAAACTATGATGTTGATGATATCTTTGATTAGAAATATGGCAATGAAAGGGTTCAGGAAAAGAAAGCAGTGAGAATGATGTGAAATATCAATCTACATCTGCTTAGTACTTTAGCATAATACTGCAAACTCTTCACTCATGAATACTCATAATGCAACGTTCTAGTGGCTGACATCACCTAGGAAACTTGATTTTATAACTGTTCTTTATAAAATTATATCAGAATAAAGATGCTGTTTCAATTCATGAGATAATTAGAAGCTAATGTCTTACGGATTAAATGGTCTCTTTATGAATAAATTATAATTTTTAACTAAGACACCATTTACTATGCATTATTAAGTTGTCATATGTTGAAAACAGTAATTCAAGAGTGAATAATAATGAATGTTTGACATTAAAAAGGGTATCAGGTCATAGAAACTATGTGAAAAAGGGAACATATGAGTGAGACATTGTCCCTGACTAGTCAGGAGGGTAGTAACTTCAAGTAAAAACTGATCCTGACTGTGATAACCCGTCCAGCTCATGTCAGCATGGAAAGTAAAAACAGAGATGATTATGATTTTTAACAAATATGCAACATCACACTTCTTATACATGATTTATGAAATCTTTTGGCATGGAAAGAGAACACTTTTGTTGCTGACAGATCTAACAGGTCCTTCAACTTCTTTCAACACTACCTTACTCTAGCTACTATGATTTTGTTACAAGCATTAATTATATTATTTTGATAACAGAATATATGAACAGTATCTAGTGAGCCATTTGAGTGGTTCATGAATTTCATTTCATACTATTAACTCTTAACATCCTGTACTTCATGCAACTGTATTAGCAAGACAAATTGAGCATACTGATGATATACCATAGTACAAAAGACCTATCCACCAGTTCAAGCACTGCTGCACCAGAGGTTACAGTGTTTGGCAATCAAATGGAAACAATGTAAGGTTTGGAGAGACTCTTCAGTCACGCCTAACCTCTCTAGTGCTAGTGCCATGATAAAATGCACCCAGTTCACCCTGTAAAGTGTTAGGAAGGGCATGCAGCCATAGAAACCATGCCAAATGCAAGATTGGTCACTCAGATCCATCTGGTTTCAGACTATACTAGTGTGGAAAACAGACATAAAAATCATGGTGATGATTATAATAATTTATCTAAAAACCTTCCATCATAATTTTAAGTAAGAACATTTGTTATGTTCTAAACATAAGCATAACAATGAGAATATTAGTTATATTACTAAATCCCTCCAAAGTGTTGATTATTTTCAAAATTATAGGCTATGTCTTTCACAAGAAATATGGTAACAAAAGGGTTGACAACTGGTGTTTAATTTATGGACACCCACCCGAAAAAAAAAAAGAAAAAACAAAGTCAATTCCAGTTGGATTTAAACCTAGAACATAATGGGACATGACTAAAGAAAGGCATTTTTTACAAAATTCTAAAAATAAGCATTATTGTTATCATCATCATCATCACTATTATCACAATTATGACAAAGGAAAGGCATTTTATTCAAAATTTTAAAAATAATTATCATCATCATCATCATTATTATTATTATCACCACCATCATCAAACAAACCATTATTTGGGGTAATCATTGGCCTTGTGCCAAAAGTAAAAACTCTATTATTATTATTATTATTATTATTATTATTATTATTATTATATAGGCATAATAACAGTGAATCTTTAGAAAATAAGATGTGAGAAGTTGTTATATTTCTGTTCTCTCAAAAGAAAATGGTTTCAATTAGAAATTAAAATCATACTATATACACAGTTTTTCATTTACTGACATACAATGAAAATGAAGGCAAGAAAAGAATAACATATTATCTTGAGGATGTGGAAAAATAAGAACGGACGAAAATAGATGCCCTTGAGACTAGATTAAAGGAGTATTGAAATGCTTTCAATATCCTTAACCCCCAGGTATACAATACAATGTATTTTACTAGGAACAATATATATATATATATACATATATATATATACATATAAATACATACATACATATATATACATATATATATATATATATATATATACACACACATACATATATATACATATATACATATACATATATATACATATATACATATATATATATATACACATACATATATATACATATATACATATACATATATATACATATATACATATATATATATATACACATACATATATATACATATATACATATACATATATATACATATATACATATATATATATATACACATACATATATATACATATATATATATATATATATATATATATACACACACATACATATATATACATATATACATATACATATATATACATATATACATATATATATATATACACATACATATATATACATATATACATATATATATATACACATACATATATATACATATATACATATACATATATATACATATATACATATATATACATACATATATATACATATATACATATATATACATATATACATATATATACATACATATATATACATATATACATATATATACATATATATATATATATATATATATACATATATATACATATATATATATATATATATATATACATATATATATATACATACATATATACATATACATACATACATATACATACATATATATATATATATACATACATATATATATATATACACATACATACATATATATATACATACATATATATATATATACATACATATATATATATATACATACATATATATATATATACATACATATATATATATATACATACATATATATATATATACTATAATTTCACACTATAATTTCACACTATATCATATTTTCACCATTCTATATCATATCTTTTCTCTAAAAATCATATTTCCCCTATCACCGCATTTTCTCTACCGTATTTTCTTAAACAAAACAAATCTTGTATTTTCGTTTATTGTTAAATTATGCCCAATTTTTTCTCGATTCTTCTCTCCATTCGAACCCATTCATTCAATCACCTCTATGTCCTAAATTCACACTATATCATATTTTCACCATTCTATATCATATCTTTTCTCTAAAAATCATATTTCCCCTATCACCGCATTTTCTCTACCGTAATTTCTTAAACAAAACAAATCTTGTATTTTCGTTTATTGTTAAATCATGCCCAAAATACGGCGATCTTATCTTAAACCTTACATTCTCGCTAACAACCCATCATCCCTCCCTCCCGCCCCCACGCACCACCATTATTACGTGGACCAATCATAAGTCAGAGGCCCATACTATCGCTTAACTGGTTGCTTTTCGATATGATGGATGGACTACGGAATTCTGGAGAGTTGAAGAGAGAAAAATGTGGACGCTCAGCGACAATGCCAAAGATAAAGCCAAATTCACCTCGTGGACGAGAATGCAAGCACTCCTCCTTGTTTCGGCCCAGGATGGCTAACATAACCCCATCCCCCCCCCCGCGCCCCACTGCTCCCACCCTCCAAACGCAATCCAAAACTTCAGAGTTGGTACCATGAATGTAGGCACCTTAAAGGGTCGCTCTAACGAGGTTGTAGAAATGCTTGAACGTAAGGAGGTCGATGTTTGTTGTATTCAAGAGACCAGGTGGAGGGGAGGGTCGGCTAGATTCATCGTGGGTAAAGAGCGATGCTATAAGCTTTTCTGGGTGGGAAATGACAATGGGTTGGGTGGGGTAGGAATCATGGTAGCAGAAAAGTGGGCAGATAAGATAATAGACGTAAATAGAGTGAACGACAGAATAATTAAAATAAGACTTGTCCTCAATAAAACTACGGTGACAGTAATATCTGCGTACGCACCCCAATCCGGACTGCCCCGCGCTATAAAAGACAGATTCTACGAGACACTGATGCTCGCTACCTCCCAAATAACCGACAGTGACTATATAGTTATTGCAGGCGACCTAAATGGTCACGTTGGACAACATTGTGACGGCTATGACGGAATCCATGGAGGCTATGGGTTCGGTACT
>OZ024746.1:82375773-82378273 GCA_964016885.1 Eledone cirrhosa | reverse complement strand
TGTTGTTTACTCGAGAGAAGGCTACGTTGGTATGGACACGTGATGCGCATGAAAGTCGATAGCTGTATAACAAAGTGCAGGGCAATAAAGATAGACGGTAGTCACGGAATAGGCAGACCTAGAAAAACCTGGGACGAGCTGATAAACTCCGACATCACACACTTACACCTCTCCAAGACAATGTCACTATATATATATATATATATATATATGTATACATATACATATATATATATATATATACATATACATATACATATATATATATACATATATATATACATATATATATACATATATATATACATATATATATATATATACATATATATATACATATATATATACATATATATATACATATACATATATATATACATATATATATATATATATATATATATATACATATATATATATATATATATATATATATACATATATATATACATATATATATATATATATATATATATATACATATATATATACATATATATATATATATATATATATACATATATATATACATATACATATATATATATATATACATATATATATATACATATACATATATATATACATATATATATATATATACATATATATATACATATATGTATATATACAGCCTGCCACCAGGTTCTTCTGCCTCAACCTCTGACAGGGAAGCTGTGGAATCGCTTCTTGACTTCATGGATGATTTCTTCCTATCCCAACTGGTGCTCGAACCAACGAGGTGCCACAAAAACGTCCTAGACTTAATTTTCAGCAATCACACTGACAATATCCACAATATTGCAGTGGAGAAAACTCTACTCTCTGATCATGACATGGTTCTCTGTGATCTGAGATTCCACCGTCCAATATACAAATCCAATGTCATCTCTCCTGTCCATCCGTTTGACGCTATGGATTTCCACAATGCAAACTGGGAAGCGATCAGTCATGATCTTGCACATGTCGACTGGTCCTTCACGCACACTCATACACCCACTAACATCAAAAAGTCCTGGCAGACATTTGTGGACACTGTTACAAACATATGTGCTAAACACACCCCATTAAGAACTATAAACAAATCTAAGAGCAGAATCCCTAGAAATAGAAAAACGCTCATCAGAAAAATTAAGAGAACGAACAAAAAAATCAACAAGCTGAAATACTGTCAGCAGCAACACAACTTGACTGCCATTTCATCACTAGAGATTAAAAAACATAACCTCCAAAACAACATAATGTCCCTCATCAACAATCAGAGAAGAGCTGAAGAGGCCTGGGCCATTGAGAAGATCAAACTCAATCCCAAAGTGTTCTTTTCATTTGCAAAAAAACACAAAATCACTGGCTCTACTGTTGGCCCTCTAATTGATGAAAATGGCACTCTTCAAGACAATGCTAAAACCATGGGTGAGATACTGCAGAAACAATACTGCTCTGTTTTCAGCAATCCTGATATGGCCGATCTGGGCTGTATCGGCGATGTTACTCCCCATTACACCTTATCGGACATAACGTTTGGCGCCCCTGATGTCTTGGCGGCAATAAAGGAAATCAAGCATAATTCAGCAGTAGGTCCCGATAGGTTCCCTGCTTGTGTCTTGAAGGCGTGTCAACACCAACTTGCATCTCCTCTTGCCAATCTGTGGCGGAACTCACTGGATGCTGGATATGTGCCAGAAAACCTTCTATCCCAGTCTGTTGTCCCAGTTTTCAAAAAGGGAAACAAATCCCTTGCCGTGAATTACCGTCCAATCTCACTCACCTCTCATATCATTAAGGTATTTGAGAGAGTGGTGAGATCGCGAATGACCCACTTCCTTGAGAGTAACAATATGCTGAACTCCAACCAGCATGGATTCCGTAATGGAAGGGATTGCCTGACGCAGCTACTGCATCACTTTGATGACATTTTGAGAGCCTTGGGAGAGGGTTCCAACACTGATGTTATCTACCTTGATTTCAGCAAGGCCTTTGACAGGGTTGATCATAACATTCTACTGAGAAAGCTGTCCAATATTGGTGTCACTGGAAAGCTGCTGCAGTGGATCAAGAGCTTCCTGTCAAACAGAACCCAACATGTTGTAGTTGAGGGAGTCAAATCAAGCCCAGCCAAAGTCAGTAGTGGGGTCCCACAAGGCACTGTGTTGGGCCCACTTCTCTTCATCATCTATATTAATGACATCACTGACATCATCAAACACAGCAACATTAAAATTTTCGCTGATGATTCCAAGCTCCAAAAGGTCATCAATGGCGTGGATGACCGGATAAGCCTTCAGTCAGACCTACTGGCTGTTACCCAATGGGCAGAAAAGAACAACATGTTACTGAACGAAGACAAATTCGAACTGATCCACTTTGGAAAAGAGGATGCTCTGAAACTCCCGTACTCCCTTCCCTCCGGGGAAACTCTCGTGGCATCTAACAACATCAGAGACTTGGGAGTAACCGTGGACAGCAACATAAGCTGGACCACGCATATAAGCAGCAAAGT
>OZ024746.1:82257282-82354782 GCA_964016885.1 Eledone cirrhosa | reverse complement strand
AATATTAATAATAATCAAACAATAAATATAACAATAAAGATATTCTATTATTAGATTTTATCAACATATATTTGACAAACATATTTATTCACTTGAAAACCAGTTTGACTGTAGTAAGTGGTACATCGCAATTAGCTACTTTTACCATTGATTTGCCAACTTCTTTCTCTTTTTATAGATAACAACTCATTAGCTTTAATAGGTTGGAAAAGTAAACATGGTTATTTTTTCCCTTTAACAATTGTCAAACTTGCCAAACAGTCAGGAATTTATGAAAAAAATCAGTTACTTAAGAGAAGTATCATGATGTACATCAGAGGTTCTCAAAGTGGACACTACTGCCCCCTAGGGTGGCATTGAGATGGTCCAGGGGGCGGTAGCGATGATATAATAGTATATCAAATATCAAATTATATTATATATGAATATAGTAAAATAAAAAAATACATAATGTTTATTTATACATAGTCTATATACAATTTGTAGGCAGGTCTCTCTGAAAATAGGGTTGGGGGCATTGAGGGATTACATGGCGGTGAGGTGGGTACGTGGCCAAAAAGTTTGAGAACCTCTGATGTACATCAATAACAATTGCTCAAATACAAAACATTTATTTATTAATCAAGAGAAAATGACAAGTTTAAGGTGTAGGTCTTAAGTAAAATACATAAATTTATGAGTTTTAGTGAAGAATATTACAAGTTTACATTCATTTGTGAATTCATAATCTTTCTGCCAGTTAACCATAAGTAGAAAAAAAGCACAAATTTACAAATGATGAAGGAATGCAATGAGTGGAGAGATGCTGTGCTGAAAAAGATCTGAACAACCTATGCAAGCATGGAACAGCAGACATAAAATGATGATGATTTTTCAGAAAATTTTCAGAATAATTTTTCTACAAAGATATCAAAATCTCTTTTAAAAGAGCCCCTAACTTTTAAGGCAGTTATAGGAGTATCGCACTCATTAAACAGCATATTATAAACCTCGGTGAGACCACTCCTCTCCAAGTCGTAACCTAGCTGATTTCTTCTAGAGAAAATTAGAGGGGAAGTCGACCACAGAAATGGACTAGTACTTTATTTATTGACCTTGAAAGGATGAAAGGCAAAGTTGAACCTGGCAGAATTCGAACTCAGAGCGCAGTGAGCTGGGACAAATACCAAAGCATTTTTAATTCGATGCCCTAATGACTTTGCCAATTCACCACCTTCACTTTTAACCCTTTAGCATTTAAACCGGCCATTTATTCCCTCTTAGTCATACCAACCTTGGAACTAATGTTGGTGCCACTATAAAAGGTACTTGGTACCTTTCATAAAGCTGCTGGCATTTGAAAGTAACAACAGAATAGAAAGGGTTCTTCAGTAATGTTCAGGACATGATAAACTATCTAGTGTTGGTGTTATGATAAAGTACACGCTGTACACTGTAAAGCAGTTGGCAGTAGGAGGAGCATCGAGCTGTAGAAAACATGCACAAATATTTTGTTGCCAGCAGATGTAACAGCTCAATGAATTTTCTAAATAAATAAATAAATATTCATATAAATAATCTAAAATAAAAAATTGTAGCATAAGCAATTTGAGTGAATCAGTGAGGTGTCTATGAAGTTAATCTTAACATGAAGTCAGACTCATGACTGGATTAAAATTGGAATGTGAAAGATATGATCCACTCATTTTAAAGGCTTTAATGTAATTAGATATTTTATAGTTTACTCAGCAATTTACATGGAGGATCCCATGTCAGAATAATTCAAAATTAGAACATTTGTTATGCTGTTGTTGACAAACTTGATTACAAATAGGATCAAGGAGTGAAATAGGCTTAGTATTGAAAGGATTACAGAAAATTTAATTGATAGGGAAATAATGACAGGAAACAATAAAAAAGAATGTGTTTTTATTCTCAGTACTAATTTAGAACCATCTGATCCAATAATGCAGGCAATTTTTTCTAATTTCCATATTATTTGTAAACCACAATTAATTATATTCTTAGTGTCAATACTTGGGTATATGTAAATTTACACTTTCCATTCCATGTAATCATGCTAAAATAGATGAAATATTCATATTTCTAAAAATATTCCATGTAAGGTGGTTGTGCTGATGATATGATGAAAAAGCACCCACTCCACCCAGTAAAGTGGTCCTACTGGTGATACAACAAAAAAAAAGCACCTAGTCCACCCCAATAGATGGTTGTGCCGGTGACACGACAAAAAAACCCAAGTTCACCCTGTTAAGTGGTTGTTCTGGTGCCATGATATAAAGTATCCAGTCCATAATGTAATATGGATGGCATTAGGAAGGGCATCCAGCTGTAGAAACCAAACCAAAAAAGTAAAAATAAAAACAAAACAGATCTGTATGAGCAAGACATGTTCCTCTGACTTGACTAGTCCCATAACATAACCCATCTAACCCAAGCAAACATCTAAAACAGATGTTAAATGGTGATGATGATGATGTAATCCTATTAGAGGAGATGAAATATTCACATTTTTGACAAATGTAAAAATATTACATATTGACAAGATAAGAACACAATTATTGATACAACTGCTTCTTTGGATTTATTTGAGTAAAGTAGTTTGTTCTGATTACTTTTCCTAATTTAAATATTTTTCTTTAACATAATCAGCTTTGATAGGTTGCCAACCACAACCCACCCTCTCTTACATGCACACTTATTCACACAAAACATATATACAGATACAAGAAGAAAAGTTGTGAGCTTAAGTTTTGCCACAGAATTAAGAAGCACCTTGGCGAGTTCAATAAGTCATTTTGTTCTGCTTGTATCATTCTGCCTGATTAACTGTAAATACCACTACCACTAATGAGTATAAAGGCATCCAACTGTAAATGGACAAAGGAGATGTAAAAGTGCAAAATTTACTGGCTATCATGTTGGCTTCAATCACTGTTATACTGTTGACACATTGCCGCTCTGTGCTTTTCTATAAATATTTTCATGGAAATTGTTCCAATGATCTTTCCTCTTTGTTGCCTTGCTTATTTGTGCAGCCAGGTCTTATCCTTTGTTGTTGAAGTTCCTAAATGTAATCACAAATTCTCACTCCTTGAATTATGTGCTCTCTCTAGTCCTTTTCCATTCTCAGTAACCCCTTACCTTTTAGTGGCTTTATTGACTTGCTTGAGGTGAGTAAAAAAGAAATACAAGTGTGATTAAGGAGTTTGCTTTGCAAGCATATGGCCAGCAGCTACTACAAAAAATTTAGCTTTGTATGCCCTTTTTTCCATGAATAGAGCTATTTTACCCAATTTTCTAAGCTATTATTCATAACAATTGACTTTGGTTACAGTCATTTTCTGCGTTTGAGATTTCTACATTTTCTAAGAATTTCAATCCACTCTAATAGTTTATTTTAGAAATGAATACATTTTATTTTTTACTGTTTCTGTTTTGATTTTTCATGTAAATATCATTGTCCCATAAGTTCTTTCATCTCAATATTTATAGCAAAAATGTAGAGTTGTATGAGCATTTTGAAATATAGCTAACCTCAAATCCAACCTACTCTCATTCACTTTTTCCACTTGTTTGCCAGTCATTACTGCGTGATTTATTTCACGTTGCTCCTGTTCACTCAGCTGTAGGAAATGAGTTGCGACATCACTGGTGCCAAACTGTATCCTTCTTTGCCTTTCCCTAGGACAACATCGGTGGCCTGGAGAGGGGAGACTGGTATGTATGACTGACTACTGGTCTTCCTCAAAACGACCTTGCTCAAACTTGTGCCTCAGAGGGGAACTTTCTAGGTGCAAATCCCATGGTCATTTGTGCCCTTACTGTGTGATACACACATCATCCTTCCACTCACTTTTATTTTAGATCTGCTGTCACTGCCATTTAGCAGCTTCCTACTTCTACATTATTCCTTAATTTTGATAGAGAACAAAAACTTTAATGCATTATTATATAGAGATATGAGGGTAGCAGATTGGCCACATTGTTAGGGCAAGGGACAAAATGCTTTGCAGCATTTAGTTATGGCCTTTTACATCCTAAGTTCAAATCCCACTGAGGTCAACTTTGCCTTCCAACCTCATGGGGTTGATAAAATAAAATACCAGTAAAGTAATGGACTAATATAATTGACTTTTCTCTCTCCACAAATTACTGACCTTATACCTAAATTAGAAATCACCATTATATATAGATATATAAATATTATTTTTGTTCTATTGCTATTGTCTGTTTCTAGCAACAAAAAAAACAAACAAACTATTTTCATTTTGGAGCATATTATTGTTACTATCACCAATGCATTGTCATGATCAGCATTATTATGTAATTAGAAAAATATTTTGCTGTTTCAGTAAATGACACAAAAGATCTAATCTGGTGATTATGGATATTTGGTTTCCTTCTGAAAGATCAGTACTTCATATTAAAAATACAATGGAAAATTAAAAGAAAATATGAAAAAATGTATTGAATATATTCCAACTAATAAACTGGTGTTTGTTGATGAATAGAAAGATTGATTTTTATTCAAAATAGCAAGGGATAAAATATATTGATTTCTCTCTCTTGCACAAACCATTTTGGTGACAGAGGTTGACTATAATTATCAACTAAACTAGAATGCAGAAAATAAATAGAAAGAAAATTCATCTGTAAAAATCATTACTTATTTGACAAAATACCCATGGTTTGCAAATGCCATTTCTGGACAAGTTGTTATATACTGTATATATTATAATTAGACAGCATCCATGCTGGGGCATTGCTTTGCATGATATTGAATCAAGTAGATTTTTTTCCACTCTTGTACTTATTTGATTGAATCTTTTTTCACTGAACTGCTGAGACATCAACAAACAGTAAATGTAAACACAGACATGGACACACACACATACATATGATGGACTTCAACACAATTTCTGTTTATCAACAGCTTTCTCTCACAAGGCATTGGTCAATCAAGGTGCTATGCAGTGGGACTGAACCCAAAGCCATGTGGTTGCAAGTTGAACACCACACAGGCATACCATTATTTAACATCTGTTTCACTTGCTTACATCGGTGGGACAGGTCATCATAGATCAAGTCAATACATAATCTAAGTTATTGACCTATCTGCAAACCTTGTATTATATAAAAACACATATCTCTACACAAGATTGGGTTCTCTCCACAACTTTGGATATTGAAACTGCAACTATATATATATATAATCAATGAAAAAAGAGTTAGTTGGTTTGTGATCAACTTGTTCTTATATATAATAGATGCGAAGCAATCAACGGTATACAATTATCCGGAGTATTTTGGCAGTATCGGTAGAGGGTTGGACGCCATGCTTTCCAGCATAGTTACGTCCCTTTACAGTCTGAGTTCAAATCCCGCCGAGGTTAACTTTGCCTTTCATCCTTACGGGGTCGATAAAATAAAGTACCAGTAATGTACTGAGTAATTGCTGGTCTTGTGCCAAAAGTAGAAACAATTATTATAATAATATTAGTAATAAACGAAAAATATACACTTTATATCATCTCTATTTATTTCATTATAAATATTTCGAAGATGCAAAGTTTTATGTATAACAGAGCAAAACAGGTTCTCCTCAGACAAAATATATAGAAAAAGCATAATTTTTTCCTAATATGCTGGTAGACAAATGAATTGGATAGATCGATGACCAGGCATGATAAATTAAAACCTATACTCTTCTTATATGTATTGTATTATCACTCAGTATGTCTGATTAAACATAAAAACAACATACATTAATACACACACACACACATTCATACAAATAAAGAATAAACATTTCTGTTCTATTTATCAGAAAGTAATGTGATATATGGCTTCATGCAAATTGCAAATATTGAAGAATTTGATACTGCAGCAGATATGTTACAACTTATCTGCATCTTAGAACATCAATAGTTGTATTACATATTTTTACACTGATAATGTTAAATGAAGAACATCAGGAATATAACAAAAGATCTAAACTATATTAACGAAATACAATATATAGAAATGATTTATTTTTGTTGATATAGCATATAAAATTTATTTTCTTGTTTGCTACAAGAGCAACAAATGGATATTACAATACAATACCAACATCATGATGGTTTTTAATGTTAATTACTCAACCGTAGTGTAAAAAGTAGAATCTTTCAAGCTGTTGTGGAATCATTTGATATGCTAGAAATAGCAGCTAAATTTCTCTTAAATCGGATCACGCAATTTAAAAAAGGATGATCCTATTAGATAGTGTGGGTCTAGATATATTATGCCAACAAAAGTTATATGTAAATAAAAGATAGGATGGTCAAAGCAAGAAGACCTTTGACCTAGGTCTGCATTACTTAAGACTGACCTGGGTCTAAACAACAACAGCAAGTACAATATGTTGTTTGTTAGGGAAGATGGGGCAGCAGTGGCATGCAGAAGTTTGGTGATGCCTGAGGCCAACTCCATGATTGCATTCTCCTAAAGCTCAAGTATAGGGTATAGTACTGAGAAATATGAGCAAGGAAGACATTTTAGACATGTAAAACCAAATTGCTAGAAATAGTAACCAAATCACCCTTAAATTACACTCTACCAGCTTAAAATCAATGGACACATTGGATAATGCAGTCCTGGTTGCACTGTGTTTGAATAAAAGACGGAATGGTCATAGCTGGAATGCTTTTGATCATAGATTTACTCAATCAAGGCTGACTTGTGTTTAAACAACAATAACAACAACAGCAATGCCATTATCAGCCAAAATAATGTGCTGGAATATACACAATCAGAAATAAGTGCAACTTGCCTGCTTCTGCTATGACCACAACAAGAATCTTGAGGTATATCGGAAGAGGCTGGGCAGTGGTAGAAACATAATATACCCAGTCTATCCAATATGATAAACTATTGCATGTTGGAGTGTAAAGTATGGTTCACAACAAAGCTGAAACATGATATATTTGGAACAGTGAATTTGTAAGCATGTCTCTGCCATTTAACTGACTAACTAATTACATATAATAGGTCTGCTTGACCAGAGCTTACATAACATATTCATCGAAGTTCAAATAATTTAGAGAACAATTTGGAATAACTTAAGTATATGTAAAAAATAATTTCTTATTGCTATATGTCTGATCAGTTCTACACAAAAACAACATCAAAGAAGCTTAAAACCTTTCTTAAGTGGATCGGTGAATATAGAAACTGAAAAATGTTTGTCTTTTCCCAAAGCATGATATATGAGAAGTAAGATTGTTTCAACCAATAATCAAACTGATTCAGGATTGTGATTCACCAGTAGAATAAAAACAACAATGTTTAAAGGTTCAAAGTGATTTATAGATTTGTGGAAGGAAAGCAAATATTTGAACTAGTTATATGTGCTAACAAAATGATAACTTTAGCAAGCATTTTGTATTATTGACTGCATTAACTTGTGTACAATTGGGACTTTTGTCAGTTTAGGATAGAGGAAAGTTGGTGTTGACTTGGGCATAATATAAACTCAGAATATAGGATGATGGCATTTAATATTTTACAGCATTTAGTAAATAATAGTAGTAATAATAAAATGAAACAATAATAAAATTTCTTGTTAAGCAGCAATAATAACATGAAAAATAAAAATACCGACCAGATTTGGATATTTGGAAATGCAAACCCAATTATGAACAATGTACAAAATACTCTATTTTTCATGATAATTTCAATGATGATTGCTTCAAAGACAACAGCAAAGAGAATGTCATCAGAGAATATGTTGCCAAAGAATGAATGTCATCACAGTATTAGTTGCTAAAGAGAGAATGTCATCACAGCCTATGTTGCCAAAAAGAATGTCACAAAAGAGAATGCTACCAAAGAAAACATAATTTTCCCACGAGTATTGGTGATAAGTGAAACTAAACAAGCTTAACTAGATGATGAAACTAAGTCATAAATCTAATATATCTGGACAGCAGCAATATTGACTTTGTTTTTCAAAAACCCATGTGAACGGCAAAGCATAAATGAACTAAGGGAGAAATTAGGAATAAGAGGGATCAGATGTTGTTTACTCGAGAGAAGACTACGTTGGTATGGTCACGTGATGCGCATGAAAGACGACAGCTGTATAAAAAAGTGCAGGGTGATAAAAATAGACGGTAGCCACGGAGTAGCCAGACCCAGAAAAACCTGGGACGACTTGATAAATTCCGACCTCACACACACCTCTCCAAGACAATGTCACTGGACCGAGATCTTTGGCGCTACACAGTAATACAGAAGACCTGCCTTGCCTAAGTACAAAGCGAAACCTACAGTCAGTAGGCACCTCTTAACAAAAATACACCCCCGTCCCACTACCTCACACCCCTATCCACATCACCCCTTTCGATGTAAAGTTATGTTGGTACCACAACATCCAGTCCGAAATAAATGAGGTCGTGTAGGTGTCACGACAAAAAAACACACAGTCCACGCTGTAATGTGGCCGTGTAGGTAACACGGTAAAAACCTCCTAGTTCCACACTGTAAACGTGGTTGGTGTTAGGAAGGGCATCCAGCCGTAGAAAACCTGCCAGACAGTCCTATACGAGCAAGACAACCAATCTTGCCTCAAGTGGGAAAATTCCCGTCCAAACCCATGCAAGCATGGAAGATGGACGTTAAACGATGATGATGATGATGATGATGATGATATAGGAGTAAAAATGAGGTTGCATAGTATTCATGATTTTCTTCAGGGTGTTAGTAATGTAAAGTTAAAACCTAAAGAGTTGTGAATGTCCTGTGAATGTTCTGGCATATATTAACTTCATTATAGCAAAATAGTAATTTGCAATAGGCAAACATGATTTAATTACATGGTGTTCATTCTGATGAAAGAAATATCAATATCTAAATGATTCATTATATCAACTTTAACTACCAATTACAAGCTTTGTGGCCTTGAAACAGCTATGCTTTTAAATTACTTTATTTTCCTTTTATTATTGTATTCCTTATTACAGTTTTTAACATGGATATATAAGGCTCTTTGGTTAGGACAGGGCGGAGGGACTGATTTGATCAAAATTTTGCACAGATAAAAACACAAATATGAATTTCTAATAAACAGTATTCTTATCAATCGAGGATATATAGCACAAATCAAGCAACATGAAATCTATTTTCTGCCTTTCTGAGCAGCAAAAATATCAACTAGACCAAATCAGTATTTGGTCAGAGCTACTGACCTCTCATATGGTTTGGGGCTCACATTTTACTTACTCTCTATCTCTACAGAGTGCCCAGGTGCATTTTCATGGTATCAGTATTAAGGAGGTTGTCATGTCTTTCACACAACGAAAGAGTTCTCTCCATCCTTTATTTGACAAGTTTTCTGCAGCTTGATGCCTTTCCTATGACCAACCACCTTACAAGGTTTACAGGGTGCATTTTTCATGGCACCATCACTACAGAAGAGTTGTCTCAACCCTTAATGTTATCGCTGTATTGTCAAGAGATCATTCTGTATCATCATCGCTATTATTTAATGTCTGCTTTTCCATGCTGGCATAGGTTAGACATATTGTATATATTGGCACAGCTAATTGGTATTGGGTCCAGTTCCTTTGTCATACTATAACTATGAATTGACAAATGCCTCCTGAAGTGAAATTTGGTAGACAGAAACTGCAGAAGCCCATTTTTTGTTTACATCTGTGTCTATGTTTAAGTCCAGTAACTTAGCAGCTTATCAAAAAAGATTGATAAAATAAAAATAAGTAACTGACTTGAAAAAATATGTAAGGCGTCAATATGTTCAATTTTATAGTTGTGCTTTTGTCTGCCCAGTTTAATGACTGAAACCAGTAAAAGAATAAAAGTATATATATATATATATATATATATATATATATATATATAATTTAATTTGAGAAGAAAAAACAGCTCCTATGAATAGAATAGTTTAGGCTAACATGAATATTTCATTAGGTTTTGCCCAGTGTCTACCTCAGAAAAAATAACATCTCACTTCTCCAGTATTACAGCAGACTGGAATCATCTCATTACTCCCCCTTTTCTTCCTAACATTAACTAGGAAGTGCTTATACTAAACATTAGCCCTTTCAAAATCATATTTCTAATGAAAGACACTATGATTTTTAAATAATTTTGAAAATAATAAGAATTTGGAGGGATTTAAGAAAGGCTTCTTACATAGAATTATGATGGAAGGTTTTTAGATAAATATAAGCAACTTGAAACAAACAGTTTCCTATCAGAGAACCAGGGGTAGTTCTGGCAGTTTGGAGATGAAAAGTTAACTCAAACATTCCCTCCCAAACTAACTAATAAAAACAAATGGTTCTTTAGATTAGTTACTTTTGAATTATTGACATTTTTAGTAGTTAATGAAATCAATTTTATAACCAAATCTGTTTAACATCAAGGCAGTATCAGTATTATTCTTTATTTAGAATAAGTTAGAATATCCAATAATGTAATCAGTGATAAATGTTCATTCATTAGTGAATGATTTCATTAGATAGTAAAATAGATGTCTTTAAAAATCCAAATAAATGTAACATTCCTTACAAATGAGACACTCTACTAAAGAATCCCTTTCTTCTTTTCCTTTTAAATGTTGGTAGAAATTATAATTTGACAAAGTATTTAATATTTTTTTGTGTAAAGAAAATCGTATCTTTAAGTTAGTAATTATAATTATTGGAAAAATTAAATAAAATAAAGAAACTTTACCTTAAAAATAACATTTCTTCTCCAGCACATCTCCAAGATATAATTGTAGCTCCTGAAACATGAAGAATGAAATAACGAATATTAGATTCTTCATTTTTTTTTTTTACTTTTTCTTCAAAACACTAAATTATTTATTGTTTTGTTTGGTATTAGATTACATGAGTTTGACAGGTAACATAGGGCTTCACTTGAAAACTATAACAATGGTATAAATTAAATTCAGCTAGATTACATAAAAATGCAGAGATTTTCGTGTGGAAGAACAGGTATTCTTATTCTGGGAGTGGAGGATATATAGCTGAATTCCTTTTAACAATCAGCACCTTTATTTTAGAAAAAAAAAAAAAAATTGATGATAATTGTACAGTCACACTTAGAAAAAAATTTAATGCCAAATATTAAGTCAAGTTGATAATTACAATAGAAACTAGGAATTATTATGGTGCATAAAAACTTGCTACGTTTTGCCATTTGTATTCTAAAAATGTTCCAGTTGGGAAGAAAAGTAGAAAATCAATTTTGCTTTAGTTTTATCTCTACATATTTAGAGCTCAATCCTGATGATATGAAGGCAGCAAATTGGCAGAGTCATTAGAGTATCAGATGGAATGATTTGTGATATATGTTCCAGATTTCTGCACTTCAAATACTACTTAAGTCAACTTTTACTTTCATCTTTTCGAGATAGATAAAAAAAGTACAAGTTCAGTACTGGTGTCGATTCTTCCTTTACACCTCTTTCTTACTTACTCTCTCTCTTATTTTCTGTCTCCTTCTATAGAAGAAATCATAGATGGAGATTGGTGAGCTCCACCAAGTTTAAAATGTCTAAGACATGCTGTATGTCTTATCAGTAGTTACAGGTCCATACATACACTTGTTGATATAGATTTTATTTTTCTAAGGTGACAAAATAAATAGCAGTAATAAGTAGTAGTAGATTCAACTGATTTTTACATTACATTTACAAATCAAAATGAAAAAAAAAAAAAATTCAAGTTTTACATGAAATAAGTTGAGACGACAAAATTATCAGCTTAAATTTTAAAATATATGTAACAACATTTGTAAATAAACATTGAAGTTCGATTCTCTAAAGCAGCTGCTGCCACTTTTTTCTAAGCTGTGTTCACAGTTATCTCTTGTGTTTAGGATTTTCTACATTTTTAAGCATTTAAGATAAATATTTCATAAATATATACACCGACTGTTGTATACAGAAGAATATTTTGTAGAGAATCTTTAAAATGGGAACACTAACATTAAAACAACAATGAAGTACTTGATTAACAAATCCAATTTACAAGTTGTATGATTTGTAAGTATAAATTGACAACCTCTTACAAGAAAAGGTAATTTATTTCAAGTCCATATTTTCTAAAAGCATTAGTTACAATGTGGTACAGACAAAATAAAGACAAAAGATTATTTAGAATTTTATTTCAATGAATTATTTTGATTTTAAGTAAAGAGCTAATTTCTATTTAATAAATTATAAACTACTTGCTATTGAAGTGAGTAAATAATATATTACCATATTTTTCAGACTATAAGACACATTGATAAAAAGTTATAGTAGGATTGAACAGATTTTTATTGAACCAAAATTCAAGTTGATATTAAAAAAGGAGTATTGTTTTAGATACAAAAAAGCCCAAAAGAGTTATTTTTCATGGTGTTGAACAGCAATTATTCTATATGTACAAATGCTTTCACCCATGTCTATCATTAATTATTTGTTTTTTTATGAATTCAGAAGTAATGTAAATAGTTACGTTTTTTTTTTTAGAAAAATCATATCAATATTGCTGTAAATTAGGTATTAAAATAAACTAAATGCTGCATGCCTATTTATATACACAGCCATAATACATAGCTTTTGTATATTATTATTATCACTATTATTATTATAATCCTACCTTAGTTTATTGGACACAGGTAAGTTTTGACATGAAATTTGTGGTAAAAAATTGTTTTATACACCAGAAAATAGGGTAATTACTGTTCATTGAAATGATTCTATTATTCTTCATAAAAGACTGAATGTGGATATTGAAAGAACAAACATTTCATTATGTTAATGTATAAGTCTATATAAATATTGAGTCATGCTCTAAATAAAACTTAAGCAAATATACAATGTATGAATAGACTCCAAATACCAAAGTTCATAATGATTTCATTATAAAACTTATATTCTAACATGAAATTTAGGAAAATTAAAAAGAAGCCATTCTATACTATTTCTTGTTAACATTTTAAAATCCTGCATCAGCAGGTATAGCTGTGTCATTGCAAGGATAACTTTGCAGTCACATGGTTTGGGGTCTGATTCCACTGTGTGGTACTTTGGTCAAGTGTCTTCTATCATAACATTGGGTCCACTAACCCCTTATGAGTGGAATTTGGCCAAAGCAAACTGAGTGCAAGTCTGTTGCATATGTCAGCCTAGAAAAACACGTTAAATGATAATGATGATGATATATAAGCAAATAAAGAATAAAGCTGAACAAATTTAGGAATGCTATTTTATTAAAGTTTCTTCTTTAGAATCCTTAGAAAGAATACTTTTTCTGGATTTGTTCAGCTTTATCCTCTATTTGTTCCACTATCACTATTTCCTGTATTGATCACTTTATAGTAATTGTTGCCCGTTTTCACATTGTACAATTATATGTATGTGTATATGTGTGAGTATATTTCTGTAAACATCAGTGATCATCCAATAAACTGGTGTTTTCAAACACAAATACTCTGTGGTACTGTCTGAGTTGTAAAAACTATCCCTCATCTCTCTTGCCATCATAGATGCAGTGAACTAATGATTGGCCTATTAGAAAGCAGCAACCAATAATGCTATTGTTCATAAAATGTGATATAAAATAGATCAAGAAAAGAAAGGACAGTTTTGAACTTTTTAAAATAAGAAATAACATGCAAGATATTTAAATGGCTACTGTGAATATAGACACACAGTGCAGTATGTTAAGGAACTTAACGCATAATTTATGAACTCAAATCCATTGAGCCAATGTGAGGACCTTTTAGTGCTTGCTCAAATCTTAGAAATAGCAACCGAATCTCTCTAAAATCACATCCTGTCATCTTAAAAAAAGAAGAACACACTGATTATACAATGTAGTTGATATACAAGAAGTAGAGAGTCAAGGTTTATCTTTGATCTCACATATGCTCCATCATAGCTGAACATCTCAGATTCATATCTTTTTACTATAATTACTGATTTTAGAAAAGCACCAAGTAGTATTATGTCAATATAACCTTTTTATACCAACCTACCCAAAACTGCCCCTAGTTCTATGAAACAACACCCCACATTTTAAAGGGTTTATATTTAATTTTAAACCTTCAAACAAAATTTTACTTTCGTTGTATTACAAATAACATCTCAATAATTAAATAATTAATAATTCTATCTTCAATATCTAATTCAAGTACAGAATATTTCATTTGAAATACAGTAATGATAGAGTTAAATAAGTGATCAGTAATAGATTAGTAATGGAAGAAAAGAGAAGATTACATGGATCATTTTTTTGAAATAGGATTTTGAATTATGTGCTCAGGACTATCTGCTGCAACCTTTTCCATATACAGTATATAGGAGTATAATAATCTTTTCAGTGCTTAAGGCACCTAAGGGTCTTAATCTGGCCTTGATTTATAGTGTTCCATTGACCTTAAGCTCTTAAGCCAGAATAACACTAGTTTATGTTAGTATATTTATAGTTCCACTGAGCCAGGAAGAGCTGAAATTCCCAACACACCTTAGAGTTTTAATTTTAAGGTTCCAATTTCTAATCCCTTGAAAAAAAAAGTCCTGATCCAAGATGGGACAACTTATCCATTCCCCACCCTAACCTCTGGGAAATACCCATATATGTGCAGTTTGCATTACTGGATATTTCTATGGAAAGAAAGTTGTGGTGTCATGTGTTTTCAGTGAAGACAGGAGAATTCTTTGTAGGGTAAAATATAACAGGATTTGAAATTACTCATCAAACGTGTACACACTCTTTGTTGACTGCAATATTATAATCCTATGTATATTATTATGGAGATCCTGATAGTGGTAGATTGGTAAGGTCATTAGGGCACATGACAAAAAGTTTTGCTGCATTTAGTTTTGTCTTTCAAAGTTCTGAGTTCAAATCCAACCAAGGTCAACTTTGCTTTTCGTCCTTCCAGGGTCAATAAAATAAAGTAGGAGTTAAGTACTGGGGTTGATTTAATTGACTTTCCCCATCCTCCAATGTAAGAAAAAATTATTATGGCGATCCTGATTTGCATAGGTACTTGAAATCTTTTACTCTTTCTGTTAAAGGATTTAAAAGAGAGTCATTAGATTAATTTCAAAGCAAGTAGAAGTAGTATTCTTTACTCAAGGAATATCTAAAGAATACACAACAATGATTTATGAATCTATTCTTTTATACCTTTAGCCATTATATACACATATGTATGGATACACAGATATGTAGGAATGAGAAAGCGAGCAGTAGAAAGTGAGAGAGTGTGTATGTGTGCACAAATTATACTCTATTTTGATTGTTCAGATACAAGTTTCAATAGTAGGTAAAGTAAATGTTTGCTACCAAGATCAATAATGTCAGTGAATGAGTAAATAAAGTAAACATTGTGAAACTAGCCAATGCAGTCATGATTTAGGCATAACATGATGTACAATGAAGTTCTTTCTATTTATAAATAAACTAGTCTACCATGAGAAGATATTGTTCTGGTAGTTGAAAATAGTCTAGAATTGCTTGGTGGGTGACTATCAACACCAACTATAAAATAAATATATAGTAAATTCACCCCTCCTTACCACACCATGCCAGCATGGACAGCCAGGCACTCCACATCACTGTCAGATGTCAAGTCCTTTAAGGTCACCCCTCTCTCCATGTGTTAATAACAAGTTGCCTACACTCCACTCTCATTCTCCTACCCTCACCCCCTTTCACTCTTCCGAGTCTGGCAGAGGATATAAGTGCCCTAGTGTTGAAACATGGTAGCAGTGGTTCCATAATAAAATGCACTCAGCCTACATTGGAAAGTGGTGATGATGATGGTAATGAATGAGTTGTTAATGTATTAAACACTTGGAACTCTTTTCTTAATCTGTATCCCAGTAAAATGCAATCACTATCATCTTACCTTTCCACTTCAAGGGATCTACCAAGAACCATGGAAATAATCTTACTATGGCAGAGTGGTATTGAACACACACACACTGCTTGTAAAACTTGAAGCATGTATTTAAAGGGAATGTATGTGTGTCTATTATAGACACACATACATAGGCGCTTTCACATACATTCATAAACAAGTTAATCAACAATATCATAAAGGCGCATTATTAATATTGATGAAAATGTAACAAATGTATGAATATCTCTCTACAATCAATGGACTTTAAATGATTAAAAAGAAAATAGATTTTCTCATTTGACATACACACATATCACACATATGTGCATTTACTAACAAGCATTCAACCAACCATCAATATATACACATTCTAATATATCACATACATCTTCAGATTAAATCAAATACTTTTTCTCTTTTAAAGAGTTTCATACACATTCTAATATGGACAATAAGTATGTGTGCACACACACAAACACATGTATATATATATATATATATATCAATGTCAATTATTTGGTGGTTGCTAAAGTCTAAGAATGGCCTCCAAAAATATAATGTATAGGTTATAAAATGATTTCATCATTGCAAGTTACATTTAGTTTTTGTTAATTCTCATTATGTCAGTGTAACTATAACGTGGGCGAACATATTAGCCAGTTTTGATCATAGCATTTGGCAAGATACATTAATTTAGTTCCTAGCAACATAAATTTATGATAGTAAAAAATAATTGAAATAAATATGTAGCTTATTCTTATTCAGTCATTTGTCTGTTATTTCAATATGGTCTAGACACCATATATTAATGAGAAAAATAGTTTTGTATGATGTAGATCTGATCTATGTATGTGTCTTTTCATTGTTATATTCTACAATATAAAAAACAAAAAACAAGTCTTGGCTTTTATTTTATATATTTTTTAAAAACGAATTAGAGCATAGGATTGATTTTAGCTTTGTACATTATCAGAGTGGTACAAAACAAAAATGACATTTGCTTTCAATGTATGCTTAAAAAAAAACAACTTAAAATAGTTATTTTATGAATGTATACTTTCCTTCATACTGACAGCTATTTATATCATAGGGTTGAGATGACTCTCCAGTTGTGTTAAGGGCACAACAACCTTTCTTTTGTTGGTGACCTAGATGATAATCATACCCAGGGCAGTCTGTAAAGTGGTTGATGATAGGATGGGCAAGCATCCATAAAAAAAACTGCCAAACAAAGAATCAGGAGAACTCTTCAGCTGTGTCAAAGACATGACAACTACTCTGGTAGACTTGAGCATTTGGTAGAGTACATTAACATAAGCGAGATGCTGGCTTCTAGCCCATTTAAGAGGTCAGTAGCTCTACTTGAGCTCAGACTTGGTCTGTGACAACCTGTCCAACTCTTGCTAGCAGGGAAAATGGATGTTAAATGGTAGTGGTGATGATGATAATTAGAAAATGTCTATTGAAATAATATAGTACCTACATGAGGTAAAATTTAAAGTCTAACGATTCAGACATTATGTATAAAATTGCTCATGGCTAATTAAACTTGCATTTGAAAGGCACATATGATTACAGACTGTTAGGGACAGCTGAAGCCCTTTTCTTGAAGTGGTACTATCATCCCCATATTATGTTGTGAAGTGTATTTTAATTGAACATGTGCTTGGTGCTTGTGCTTGGTCTGAAACTCTTCAACACCACTGGTAATAAGACTCCTTCACTAGAATCTGTTTGGTGTTTGTCCTTCCAAAGCATTGATATGTATATTAATTTTCTTTAGTGTATCTTTCAGACAATCCTTATAGCTTTTTCTTCATAGACATTGCAAGTGATTTCCCTGGCTCAACTCCTCATATACTACTTGTTTTGGCAATTGACTGTTCCCTTAAGTATACTATATGATCAGACTATCTAAGCCACTGTTTTATATGCATATTATAAGGCTTCTTTGCCCTACGGTTTTACTGGTCTTATCTAAGAACATCTCATCCATCTCCCACTCTTTCACACACACACACACACATACACATACATAGAACACCATTTTGGCTACTTGCATTCGTGATCATATTTGGTCATTAATCAAGATTCATGACCATTCTGATGAGGAGATTTTATCTTGAAAATTAAAGTTGTATTTGAATAAAGAACAGATAACACAGTGCAGCTTGTTGCCTTCTTCTATCTTAAATTGTACCTCACCGTTAGCATTGTCGCAGCCTTCAAATTACATACCTTCTTATACTTAATGCACAATACTTCAAGCGAACTACAACACTCTCATATATCATCATCACCATCATCATCATCATCGTTTAACGTCCATCTTCCATGCTTGCATGGGTTTGGATGGGAATTTTCCCACTTGAGGCAAGATTGGTTGTCTTGCTCGTATAGGACTGTCTGGCGGGTTTTCTACGGCTGGATGCCCTTCCTAACACCAACCACGTTTACAGTGTGGATATATATATATATATTATCATCGACCTCTTATTTTCCATACTTGTATGGGTTAGACAGGTCATCCATATTATGAAGCAAGTCTGGCCAGTTGGCCGCACCATGCCTTAAAATTGAACTTTATTTTGGCCATTTTTTACAGCTGCATGCCCTTCCTAGCACCAACCATGTTTACAGTGTGGAACTGGGTGGTCCCATTATGAGAGGAGTCTAGCCAGTTGGCTGCACCATACCCTTCTTATAAGCAGATCTGTATTTGGAAGGCTGGGTGGCAAACCTTGAAAAAACTAGGCAAGATTAATTGAAATTCAAAGATTTTATACATATGTGCATTTTTTTGTGTCGCATATTCACTATATGCAAACGCAAATTAGCCAACATTAGCATACACTTCTATTGCTTCTCATTATATATACATATATATATATATATATATATATATATATAAATAAATGGCTTCTACAAGACTAGAACTGTTTCAAGGAAATCATCAGGAAAACGCTGATGATTTCCTTCGAATGAAACAGTTCTAGTCCTATAGAAGCCATTTCTATATTAAAAATTCATACTCTGCTATGTATTGAGTACCTTACTTACTGTGGTTACCCCCGATTTAACCTGGGGGACACACACACAATATATATATATATATATATATATATATATATATTGTACAGTACTAATAGATGAAATTAAAAGATAATTTCAAATTCTAAACCTCTGGATTTAATTTCTTTTTTGAGAAAACAGACTTTAAATGATGATAATGGTGATGAATGCACAAAATCATCTAACCAGAAGTTTAAACATATTTGTTTTCCTTTTCTATACTTTTCCTATATCTGAGTTGGATGTATGAAATAATTTCTGGAAAATAATTGATATATAAATTACTGAACCTAAACAGTATTTGATGACTCAATATTTTTAATTTGTTCTTTCTGCTAAATGTACCCAATACACTGTAAAATAGTTGATAATAGGAAGGGTGTCCAGCCATAAAAACCATGTCAAAAGATGTAATATATGAGCAAGGCATGTTCCGCAACTCATCTAGGTTGGAATAAATATCGACTTGGACCATCATGACCTGTCCAACCCAGACCAGCATGGTGAAGCAGACATAAAATAAGGCTGATGAGATATAATATACTTTTCCTAAAGCCAAATACTAGTGTATTTTCTTAGATAAAATAATTCTAGCTTGTATTTTATGGCTATTTAATGTAATCTATGCAATAATAGGAAATTTCTTTACATAAAACTTCATGCACCATAAAGTTAAGTAAGCCATCAATATGATAAAAGCGTTCAGAAGTAAAAAGAAGGCAGCCACTAATTTTAAACATACTTATAGATTATTGATTTCAAGAGCTTTTGAATGGTAATGAAGAGAATCTGGGCAATATAAATAGAATAATCACTATGGTACCCTGGGAACTTTCCAGCAATACTAAATTTATTATCTGACAATAGTAGTAATGTTGCCAATTTAAGATTTCTTATGGTTATTTTTATTCACTTAATTCAGGTAAATTCTTACCTGCTTTAAAAGCTAAAAATAAGAAGACCAATTTGTAATAGTGCTGCATTTAACAGAATAGATGACTTAATAAAAAGAAAACACACACACACGCACGAACACATGCACGCACGCACACGCACACACACAAAGAATTTTAATGTAACAGTATGCAGATAAGAAAATAACTTATTATTATGGAAGACTTCTAAGAGCATTAGAACATAAAAGGAATTTATCGGCTGCTTAAAGTGAAAGCTCACAGTCCATTATAATCAACAAACTTAAATCAACAACTTTTGTTCTGTATTTTAATTTAAACTTTCTGTAATTTAATTTACACAGTTTAGGTTATTCATTTAATAATTTGTCAATGTATCTTTATGTAAATAAAAATCTCAGTAAAGGATTTTTGATTCACCCTCACCTGATAAGTGCTCCGCCCTCGATGTACTTCTCTAATCCCCATGCACCTCTCCCACCCCATCCCTCAGTTCACACTGTAAAGTGGTTGTTCCTGGTGCCATGACAAAAAGCGCCCAGTCCACACTGTAAATTGGGCATGTAGGTGCCACAAGAAAAAGCACCCAGTCCACACTGTAGTCATTTTGAAGCCATGATAAAAAGAACCCAGTCCACACTGTAAATGTGGTTGGCGTTAGGAAGGGCCTCCAACCATAGAAACCAAGCTAGAATTAGTTCTGTATGAGCAAGTCTCATCTGATCTGGCTTATTTCAAACAAGACAACTCATCTAACCCATGCTAGAGGGGAAAATTGGATGTTAAACAGTGATGATTATATATATATATATATAATACACCCAGTCTAACCTATAAAACCATAAAACATTTGGTGATAGGAATGGCATTCAACCATAAAAAAACGATATATGCAATAACATAGATCAGTAATTTTCTTTGTTGTGGTGCACACCAGAAGACACAAAAAATGGATTGTGCAACCTTTGCAAGCATGGAAAATATGGGTATAAAATGAGTATATAACAATATATATCTGGTTTAGAATAGGTACACTGTATCCCTCCATGTGACTAAAAGAGTTGATGCCAGGAATAGCATTCAGTTGTAAAACATTGCCTCAAAAAGTCCTGTCCAACCTATGCCAGCATAAAGAAGTTGATGTAAAACGATGGTGGTGATGTTATGATATCAACATCAGTTTTATGTCAAATGTTTTCATTCTTGAATGAGTTAAATGAATCTACTTCACATTACACAGCTAAAGATTATGTGTGCAGCATTGAGCGTTGAGGATATATGTGAAGATGCTGTTGTCATAAAACTTTAGCCATCATATTTTAGCTGTAGTTTCACTGTGTACTCATTGTTTGTATCAGAATTGTTTCTATTTTCTTATATCTAATGACCATAATTTTATGGAGTTTTTGCATTGTTTTATAATACATTCTTAAATTTTTTTCCTGTGTTGAAAAACGAGTTTGTATATTAAATTGCCTTCAGGATGCACTGTCAGTTGTCTGCTAAGATCTGTATACATTACACTAATGTGGGAATCACACAGAAGGATCATATTATGTAGGAAGTAGAGAATACTTGCCTATTGAATTATAGAGAGATGCTTTTAGTTCGTAATGGTCTTTAATTGGGGAATTTAAAGTATACCACTGGAAAAAGAGAGTGTGGCTATGCTCTATTTGTTCCAGACTGGAAATAATTAGATTGTTTATAGAATCGTTAAATTCTCTGTCCAAAAACATGAGGAAATGGGGACGTTGCAGAATTTTTCAGAGAGAATAAACTGAATTGTAATGCTTCAACTGCCTGAAACCATCTATGGTTGTATGATAGGAAAATGTTTGTTTTAAAGTGTTTATATTTATTGAAAAAAACCCTTCATTTTAACTTAATGTAACTTTATTAAGTTATGTTTCAAACACTAGCTTAATAACGAGAAAGTTAGTTACTTATGTGACTAAATCCCTCAAAAGTCTTGATTATTTTGAAAGTTATTTGAAAATCACAGGCAGTGTTTTTTTTATTAGAAACTAGCAGAATGGCCCAGCATTGCTCGGGATTCTAAACATAGATTGGTATGTTTATCCCTCCTTTCTGAAACAGTACAGAGAAGTACGGAATACCTCGGCCTTGCGACCGCCGAATAGCAGATTCCACCGACGATTCGTTTGCTCGCCTTGTTCTTTTTCTTGTTGCTTTCGCAGTATTTCGGCCAATGGAGTATCTCTTCCTTCGAGGCATGACCTAAAAGCAGGACGAAGTACACTAAGACTAACTGGTAGAGTAAAGACTAAACTCGTCAGTGATGCATGTGATTTCCGAACCATTGACTATGTAATTGCTGGCCTTGTGCCAAAAGTAGTGGGACTTTTTGGGTGGCATATCGGCAGTAACAATGACGATAAGCTGTCTGTGCTTTCGTGAAATACATACGTTTGTTTATATTTTGTTTTTGTGTATGCAAAAATATCTGTACACAAATATATAATTATATATATATATTAAAATAACAGATTAAAGTTTAAGCAAAGAATCGCTGCTTTCACCCCTAACAGGATCTTCTGAAACTAAAAAAAATCAATCTGTGAATGCAGAATTAAATATTTCAAAATACGCTGCAACCGAAGGACAATAGGAAGACGATACTTTGGTTTGTGAAGACGTTTTTATAATGTCGTAATGCACACAGTCAGACATACAGACAGATATTATAAGGGCACGACGTTATAGCTATGTATCTATCTAAAATGACACACTAAGAAAGAGAGAGAAAGAGATTGTTAACGGGTGCCTAATGCGGTCCCTAGGGCATTGAAAATTTGAAATATTTTTTGCTCAAAACACTCACACGACTATAAGTATTACATAAGTAAAATTTGAAAAAAAAAAATCGGTTGGGTGGTTCTCGAGTTTTAGGGAGAGAGACAGACAGACATTCTCTTGTTTTAGATATATAGATATAGTAATAGTGCTTAGACTTATAGGTAGCGCAGTAAATAACAAAATTTAGGTATCACCAGTAAAATAAATTCTTGTAATGCAGTGGTTCTAAACTTTTTGGGCTCCCTGATCCATCAAGACACCTAAAAAAATGTGATGCACCTTCAAAAAATATGTTTGTTATTAAATAAGTATAATTTAAAATTTAGAAAAATTGACTCCAAAATATCCACATTCAGAAACACTGTTCTAGAGAATAATTATTGGAATATCTTAGAACAAATCAAAGATTATTCCATGAATTTATTTTAAAATAAAGTTATCTTTATCAAAGCTATATATTCTATATATTCAAATTATTTCTATAAGACTATATATAAGTGCCTCACCATAGATCTACTTCTCTAATTCCCATGAACCTACCCCACCCCACACTGTAAAGTCGTTGTTTTGATACCATGACAAAAAGCGCCTGGTCCACACTGTAAAGTGGTCATGTAGGTGTCATGACAAAAAGCGCCCAGCCCACACTGTAAATGTGGTTGGCATTAGAAAGGGCCTCTAACCATAGAAACCAAGCCAGAATCAGTTCTGTATGAGCAAGACTCACTCATCGGATCTGGCTTATCTCACAATGGGACAGCTTGTCAAACCCATGCTAGCATGGAAAAATGAACATTAAACGGTGATGATAATGAGTACTGTCATAAAGTTTTAAAACATTTCTTGATCTAATGAAGTGCTTTGCACAAAACATCAGCATTCTTGTCAAACTTATTCAAATTTGCAAGTATATCAAATTATTCTTTTAACCTAGATCACTGCTATTTTTTTAAAACTCTGCTTCACACAGACAGACAGACATTCTGGCTAGAATTTCTGTATAGTTACTCATAGCTTTTCCTTACACTTATGCTGGTATCACCTGTAAGACAAAGCTTTGAGAATAACTATAGAATTTCCATTCACAATAAATATATTACTCTGCAATCCATATTGAATTCTTTAGTTGTTTGCATTTATTTTTCTTAAACAATTGCTCATATATAAGGTGAAATTCTTTATATTGTTGTATTGGAAATTTATTCATCAAATATTAAATGTCATATTTATAAATCGATTTCATTTGATACATGTTTATGTAATCAATATTTAAAAAGCTAAAAAACAAATAAAAAATCATTCTATACAAAATCACTATTGAATATTATCAATATCTAATTTTGGCCACTGGCACATTTATACTTGAATACACTTCTTTGTTAACTTCTGAAGTTCAATTAAACTTCTTTAATTAAAGAAATCATCCAACAAATATATGACAGTAAAAATAAGATTTTTTTTTATATGCAACATTTTGAAGGGAAAATTTTAATTTTGTTTCCCAATAAAAACAGGTTGATTAATGTAACAAAAATAAATACAAACTTCTTTTAGATTCTATCTTTCAGCAATACATAATAGACTAATTTTTACTGATAGAGAGATGTTTGAATAGAGCTGTGAAAAGCAAGGGAAAACAAATTAAAACTCATTCATCATACATGAGTATCTTTATCAAGTTGTGTATCACATTTCACAGGAATATATTTAGTTCACCTTTTATTTTATAAAGTAGATTATTTTTAGTCTAACGTTGAAAAATTAGAAATAATAGTAAATTTAGATGGATAGTAATCATAAGTGCAAAAAACAAAAAACAAAACAAAAATGGAAATGTTTTGAATAAATTCATTTCGAGAATATTGTTCTCACTGAGAAAAAACAAACAAAACAAAACGTTTCGATAAATTGCTCTGGGGAATTAGAGACACATTTGGTAAAGTAGAAGCAGGTAAAAATGGATGTGGAATGAATGTTTTATTGAATAAATGTAGCAGAACAAGTAATGTGTGCCAACAGTGTTAGAAAAACTAGTTATTTTATTGTTTTGACAATCAAGGAATGTAAAATTTGAATGTTTTGAGAGAATACTCACACAATTTGACATCAAATTAGTAACCGAAAGTATAAATAAATTAAGATGTTTATTTAGTACTTCAGATGTACAGTAAATACATATTGACCACACACACTATATATATATATATATAAACCCATGCAAGTGTGGAAGATGGACGTTAAACGATGATGATGATGATGATATAGCTTAGGCTAAATTGCATTATACAAGCATGTGTCCATAAGAGAACATAGAAATATATATACCTCCACTATACCTAAGAAAATCAAGTACCATAGAATTATCATGAAGATAATTTTTATAGGGTTTTCTAGGAAAGAAGGATCAGACTCATCGCTTCCATAAAACCATAGAATTGAGGGTTAAGGAGGGTTGATAATGCCGATATTTTGAAGAACTGTACATGTATTGTTATTATTTAACCCTGAGACACCTTTTATTGGGTAAACCTATAATCCAACACATTTTAGCTAAAAGAATTTCATAATGTTCTAGATGTATATAAAAGACAAGATGTACATCAACTACATCAAATTCCTTTCATGCCTAGTTTTTCTCCTAGCTCATTAATACTTTATTGCTGAAGCATGGAACAAACTACCTGCATTAGTTGTTAGCTGCCGGGACACTGCATCCTTTAAAACCTCCATGTTTCCTGAAATTCACCAACACCACACCTGATATCCCCCCTCCATACACATGCACACATGTATATCATGACTCATTAACTGTTCACTTTCCTGACATTTACACATTATTCTATGTACTATACATGCACTTTTGATGAGTTGTAATGCACCTGAGCACTGTACACAATAATTTCATTATTATTATATATATATATGGAGCATGTTTCATTTCCTTCCAGACTTTGCACATCTTTCACATTTAATGCTCATGTTTCTCTATTATACAGCATCACACATCACACACATGAATCATTCAATCTGCCCTTTTTTGGAGAGAGAATCTTTTTGTTGCCTGCTGAGATCATACTTTCCACACACTTTTCTTACTCTGGTTACCATATCTTTGGAAGACTCTCTTTTAGTGTTAATAAGATGACCTAGGTAACAGAAACTGTCAACTACTTCTAGGATACCCTCTAAACATTTGAAAGAATTCATGTCACAAGTGCTCTTAATACTAACTTCTTATGGACATCTGCTATACACACCTATAGTTTACATTTTGTACATCCTATGGAATTCCTGCCTACTCTTTTTCTGGATGGCAGTAGAATCTGGTAAAAATATCTCTTTTATAATGTATCAGTTAATATTCAGAGTTACTGCTCTCCAAGATGGATTGTCTTCTTCATGGCTTGGAGAATATATGTCTCACCTAAGTAAAATTTTATTCAGAGCTTCTGCTCTCATAGATGGTTGCTAGGGAGGCCAACATCTTAGTTGGGTTGCTTTCACCAGAGCCATGAGGCCACATCTCTCCATAATTCTCTGATGGGTATCCAAAGTGTGGTCCCACTCTGCTAAGGGTATATACAGAGTAGCAGTAGAAGGCTTACAATAGACTGGTAGGTTTGTTTGGAGAGTCCGAGAGTTACAGTTTGGGGCAATGAGTTGTCTCTGCAGATAAAGGGGTTAGGATTGGCTTAGGGTGTGTCCATGGTAGTAGGTGTGGTAGGTGGGCATCTTTCATGTAACCAGTCTGTTTGCAAGGTATCCAATAGTGAGACTATATACATTAAATAATTTCATCTCAGTTTATATCAATTTCAACTACCCATAGCTATGGAAACATCTAGTGGTGTCCTTGGTCCCCAAACTACCTTAATACTTACTGTAATTGGGATGGAGTAGGTGGTCATCCACAAAAATGACTCCTGCAAATTGGACAAGGTCTATGAGCACATCTCCTTTGCTGTTTTCTTGGACAAAACTCATTCCATTCATCATTCTCTCTGCTGGGGCCATGGCGTAACAACAATAAAATAGATACCATTGATAATTAAAAGTCACTAAATTCATATGTAAAAATATATATAGCTAATAGTAGCAATTCTATCATTGCTTATCATCGATTAACGTCTATTTTCCACACTAGCATGGGTTAGACGGGTTTGTACCATTTGAGGCAAGTTGGGTCGAGTGACCATGTCTCACTCATATAGGACTGTTTCTGACTAGATTTCTACGGTTGGTTCTGTTATTACAAAATCATAATTTTATTATATGATGAATTTTTTGCCTTAAGTTTGTATTAAATTAGTTTTGGGTGCTTTAATGCTATAAATATTAATTAGTAATAACTAAAAGTAACATGTTCAAAAGAAATTGTAGCTAATCGAAAAGATTGTGGAAATACAAGAACACTCTTTCCAAAGCTATAATTGCATCTAATCCTTGTTAGCAGCGAAAGCGGATGTTAAACTATAATTGTTTCTACTTTAGGCACAAGGCCAGCAATTATCCAGTGCATTACTGGTACTGCACTGGGTAATTGCTGGCCTTGTGCCTAAAGTAGAAACAATTATAGTTTAACATCCGTTTTCGCTGCTAACAAGGATTAGATGCAATTATAGCTTATGTTAAACTATAATTGTTTCTACTTTAGGCACAAGGCCAGCAATTACCCAGTGCATTACTGGTACTTTATTTTATCGACCCCGTAAGGATGAAAGGCAAAGTCAACCTTGGCAGGATTTGAACTCAGATCGTAAAGGGACGTAACTATGCTGGAAAGCATGGCGTCCGACCCTCTACCGATACTGCATGCTGATTGCTTGATTGAACCCAATATACCACACCACCATTAACAGACATTGACCTTTTTGTTAAGAGTCAACAAAATAAATAGTGAAAATATATTAGTCATGTCCAAAGCAAATCTCTCTGGGAAAACACTTTTTGAAAAGAGATTCAAATCAACATGAATGGATATCATCATTGTCATTATCATCATTCCCCAGAGATCTACTTTGTTTTTAATCCTTTTGAAATTTGATAAAATGAAATACCAGTTAAGTACTGGGGTCAATTTAATCAATTTTCCCTTCCCATAAAATTACTTGCCTTGTACCTAAATTAGAAAGCATTATCATCAACATCATTATTTTATGTCCACTTGGTTGGACTTAAAATTCAATAGGGCAGTGGTTTGGTAGTATCGGTAGAGCATCAGACACCATGCTTTGCAGCATAGAGTTATAGCCCATTGCGTTCTGAGTTCAAATCTGCCGAGGTTAATTTGGCGTTTCATCCTTACAGGGTCAATAAAATAAAGCACCAGTAATACACTGGAATAATTGCTGTCCTTGTGCCAAAAGTAGAAACAATTATTATTATTATACCTGGCAAGGGCGGTGGATTGGCAGTATCGGTGGAGGGTCGGACGCCATGCTTTCCAGCATAGTTACGTCCCTTTACGATCTGAGTTCAAATCCCGCCGAGGTTGACTTTGCCTTTCATCCTTACGGGGTCGGTCGATAAAATAAAGCACCAGTAATACACTGGGATAATTGCTGGCCTTGTGCCAAAAGTAGAAACAATTATTATTATTATACCTTGCAGTATTCATTCTGGCTCATAATATCCTGTATTTAAATTCTGGTCAACTTTGTTTTTCATCTTTCCTAGGTTCAATAAAATAAAGTACCAGTCAATTTCTAGGATAGATTTAATTGACAACACCTCCTCCCCAAGAAATTTCTGGGGGTAATTGCTGGCCTTGTGCCGAAAGTAGAAACATTATTTTATGTCCACTTTTCCATGCTGACAAAAGCTGGAGAGGTCATCATGATCAGAGTCAGTTCTTATACAAAGTTACTACTCTCTTAAATGGCTTGTATAGTCCATATTTTGACATGGTTTCTATGAATGGCTGTCCTTCATATCACCAACTTTTTTTTAAGAGTATGCTGGGTGCAATCATTTTACCATGGAAGCAGAACTAGGGAGATTGTCTCATTAGTGAATATTGTCTATGTTCATTCAGTCATATATATCATGGTTCAGAAGGTCACTTTACAATCCCTTGGTCTTGAGTTCTATCACACTGCATGACACATTGGGCAAGTGTCTTCTACAGCTTTAGACTGATCAATACCCAATCCTTTGTGGTGGAAACCGAGGAAGTTTGTCATATATATCTATATATATATATATACATGAATGTTCTGCCTAGTCAGGACATGATATATAACCATCTGGTTTTTGTGGAAACACGATAGCCTGGAGTTATATAACTACTAATGATTTGTCTGCACATTGATATTTTGTTCTCTTTCATTATTTATTATTGGCGGTGGTAGATTGGCAGTATAGGTAGAGGGTCAGACGCTATGCTTTCCAGCATAGTTACGTCCCTTTATGTTCTGAGTTCAAATCCCGCCGAGGTTAACTTTGCCTTTCATCCTTATGGGCTTGATAAAATAAAGTACCAGTAATATACTGGGGTAGATTTAATCGACTTTCCTGCTGGCCTTGTCCCAAAAGTACAAACAATTATTACATATGTATGTATATGTATCACAATCATCATTGTTTAATATCTATTGTCCATGCTTGCATGAGTTAGACAAGTTATGTTATGAGACAAATCAGGTCAGGTGACCAGGCTTTGCTCATATGAATCTGTTTGAGGCTTGGTTTCTATGGCTGGATGCCCTTCTTAATGCCAATCACGTTACAGTGTGGACTGGGTACCTGTTTATTGTAGCATCAAAACAACCACCTTACCGGGTGAACCGAGTGCTTTTTCATGTCACCAGCATGTATACCTTACAAGGTGGACAAGGTGGTTTTGTTGTGACAGCAAGTGTGGAGCATCTCCAGCCTTTTATGCTTGTATGAATAGGTTGGACAGGAGAGGTTTATGAAGAGTGTGGGAGGACATGGTGTTTTCTTGTGGAAGAGAGCAGTTTTGGAGCATGCGTGTGTGTATATATATATATATATATATATACATACACACACACACACATATATATATGGACATGTGATGCGCATGGAGGATGACCCTTGGTAAAGAAGTGCCAGTAGAAGAAAGACGCAGTAGAGGAAGAACATGGGCGTAGGTGGTGAGAGCGGACCTCAGATCGCTGAAGCTCACGGAGATGACGAAGGACCGTGACAAGTGGAGAGATGTTGTGCTGAATAGGACCTGTCCCACCCTTGCAAGCAGGGAAAATCGGACGTATGATGATGATGATATATATATAGCTGTATGAGGTTAATCAGCTCATTTTGCAACCATGGGCTTTCAGGTTTGATCACATTACATAGCTCCTTGGGCAAGTGCCTACTAGTATAGCCACAGGATGTCAAATGCTCTGTGAGTGAGATTGGCAGATGGAAATTGATATATGTGTATGATATGTTTATCTCAATATATCTTTACATTAACACCATGTAGGAAGTTGATGTTTGTTCATTCCCCAGAGTTGAGCACTTCAGCATTTGAAGCTCAGTGGAACAAGTACCCAATTAAAAAAACAAAACAAGGGCTGGTATTAGGAAGGGCATCCAGTTGTAGAATACTGCTTAAAAATGGGGATGCAAAACCATGATGATAACAACGATGATATACGAAGTGGAAGTGAATAATGTAGTAATTTAATATATATCACAAAATTACTAACTTTGAATACTAGTTTTATTTCTTCTTGAAACACCTATTAATTTTATGTAAGAAAGATTTATATCTCCAAAATTATAAACTCAGGAAAGGAAACTGATCTCCAATATAGGTTTAATGCAGTTGTATCATTAAGTGGATAGGTTACATATAATTGGTCATTACTTGTATAATAACTAAATTCCTTTATTCAGAAATTTAGAATTATATTATATCTGGTGTCTGTGTGCGTGCATGAGTGAGAGAGAAAGAATGCGTGCATGTTAGCTTCACTGTTTGGCTATGGAAATTGACAGTAATTAATTGTGAATTATTGGTTAACATAATGCATCCGTCTCAGTGAACATAAAGGGGGTTGCATTCAGAGTATGCTTCACTCAATCCTTTCACAATAATTGGATTTAAGAGTGTATAAATAGCCGTGATGAACTGATTAGTAATGGGAGGTGGAGAGAAGGTATCTGAAAGAAAGCATTGTTGAATGTCGACTATATCTGAATATATATATATGCATATTTTTGTGTGTGAAATATTTTATGATTATATATATGTATACACACACATTTATATATACTATATATATACACAATAGTGTGTGTGTGTTGGACCCCTGTTAGACTACAAGAGTTCCTGTTCTGCCCATAAAAGTAATAACGTCCTTTGTCCAAGGAAACAAGGCACCGGTAATCGAAGGAAAAGGTTCGTGAAATCAGAAAACAGAACGATTCGTTTTTCTGCATTCATTTGAAAAGATATTTACCGTGAAATATCATGAAGAAATATATATTGAGTAAAAACATTATTTTGTTTTGTCATTCTTTTAATCCAGTATCACCTATATATTTCTATCACCATTGTACCGGCTTTTCTTTTCGAACACCTTATTTATTACATATCTCACGATGCTTCATGTAAACTATAATGCTTATATATATATATATATATATATATATATATATATATATATATATATATATATATAAAACAATGTGTGTTTAAAATACCATACATAGTATTTAAAACATTCAAACATTAAGTTCTGGTAGTTAGAGTGTAAATTTTATTTTATTTTCTAAGTAGAAAGTTTCAGCTATGTCGCTTTAGATATAATTGGTGTCGGTAAAGAGTAGAAGACCTTATGGTTTCTGACATGAAGTAAGTTTTATAAGTGTAATTACTGACAATCTGAAGAGACTGACACCTGTTAATGTTGGTAGACGTGACAAACGTGATTGTGTATGAGAGAGAGAAAAAAAAAAAATTGTAGTTGACAGCAACAGCAAGTCTCCGACTTCGACAAAAATTTACCAAATATATATATAAAAGTTTACCAAATATATATATAATTATATATATATATATATATATATATATAATTATGTGTGGATTCCAGATGGGTATTGAGAAGTGACCACATTTGATACTCAATACGTTAATAGAGTATAGGCATATTTATTTTAAATACAAATGACTACGTGACTAGAACTGTTTCATTCGTGTGAAATCATAAGGAAAGTCAGATAAAATTGGTTGGTATCGTTATTTATCTTCTCTCAACACCCAAAGAAATTATAAATAATGATAGTAACTAATTTCATCTGACTTTCCTGATGATTTCATACGAATGAAACAGTTCTAGTCATGTAGAAGTCATTATATATAGATATGAATTCGCGAATACGCATGTATAATACAAATAAACAACAATAAAAGAACAAAATAAAAATGTGCCTGCATAATCTTGTACTTGTAAATCTCTTGTTTAATATACTTTGCTTAAATAGATGTGCAACAAACATAAGCCTCATAACATCTTCCTATATATTCAGTGGTTTCTGTTGTTTGTAATTAGTTTATATTTTTTAAACATACATTTCTAGTATTTATTTTATGAACTTCAGAAGATTCAGAGGCTGAGTCAGAATAAGATCGATTTCTTTTGACATGACATAAGCCCGAAGTTTTATAGACAGAGTTAGAGCCGGCTGAATAGATTGATTCTAATATTATTGCAACTACTTCACGCATGAATGAAGGACAGTCAGTAAAATATACAGGAAGTACCTTGTAAAAGAAGGTAATAACAATATGAAAGGAAAGGTGCCTTTAGTAGGTAATAACCAAACAGAGAAGCGGAGGAAGAAAGAAATAAAAAAAAACACTTGAGCCAACGAGGAAACATCTATGTGGACATTCTACCTATTAGAAATAGCAGCCAAATCTTCCTCGAATCGTGCCTGAGCCTCTTAGAAAAGAAAGATACATTGGGAATGAGGACTCAGATACACTATGTGTAAATAAAAGACATCAAATATAAAGTCTTGCAAATTTCAATCTACAATGGCTTAATTGAAGTTTGCAGAGTTCGGTTCCTGGGCGTGTAGAGTGTGTGTATATGCGCGAGAAAGATATGCATGTATGAATAGTGTGGTACGTGTGTACATATATATATATGTATGCGAGAGTGAGGTAGGTGTGTGGTGCATCATGTATGTGTGCGTACGTGTACACAAGATATGTAATATGTATGTGTGCAGTGCGTGACAGAGAGGTATACGTGTACCAGAGTGGTACGTGGTGTGTGTGTGTGTGCGAGAGAGAGAGAGGAGAGGATAAATAGGTATATGTATCAGAATAGTATGTGTACGTGATGAGTGGATATACACACACATATACATAATCACGTAAGCACACTTGTTGCTTGGTTCATTTATTTCAAATAAGAAACTTGTTAATTGTTGACAACAATAGCTATTACTGATCGATATATATATTTCCATAAATTTATATGCAACTTCATACATACATACAACCTGAAAAATAAAATATAGCGCATTTGTGTGTGCACGCATATGTGCATGTATGTGTAAGTGTCTATGCGGTTCCAAAACGAAGTATTACATTAATATGTATACCTATAAATGCCCTTGCGAAATCATTCAAGACTACCATTTATCTTTTCCAATCCCCCCACCCCTTCTATAATTTCGCACAGATAAATTTTCACCAATTAAACAAGAAGTCAATTAAAATGGTAATGAAGACTTTTTCAACTTACCATGGAGATGAACAGTAACAGAAGTATCTGAACCCCGATCTAACAGGATAATATCTTCTGCTGAATAATTCATAGTTTTGGTTGTTTTTTTTTTTTTTATTTCACTGATGTTAACTATTATTCCTTGGATTTTTAGTTTTCAAGTACTTTTCTATCCTCTTTTATAACAAGTGCGTTCAAAACACGATGCAAATTATTGAAAGAAGAAGACGCGAAAACATTTACAGAAAGAAAGAAAGACTTCTCTGATTTAATAAGTGACTGTGTCGTCTGCCTCTAGTAGGCACGTGGGTGGTGCTACACCACTTACGTCACTTCCGATTATCGTACAAAATGGCAGCACGCTATTCTTTGCATGTGCTTCGTCGAACTCATGGCGTTTATAATACTTTGTCGTCGTCTCCATGGATGTTTACGTCTCACCTAGCACCTGTTAATATGAAACCAAGTAACTGATTTACTTACTCTTTCATAGCTCTCACTCCCATCTTGTATGTGTGTAAGTTCGTTTGTATGTTGGTAAAATATATACCGGTATGTGTAGCAATGTCAGTAAATGTGGAAAGGAAAACAGTGCTCAATCGGGAAGAGAGCAGAAATATATTATTTATTTATGTCCATACACGGATCGAAGGCGCTATCCAAGGTTCAAGGCCAAAATTTGACCATACCTCCAGAAAACAAGAGGCACGCAAATAGTGACCTTTCTTCGAGTGCTAATACGTGTTTATCTGAAGAAAGGTCACTATTTTGATGCCTCTTATTTTCTGGATGTATGGTCAAATTTTGGCTTTGAACCTTGGGTAGTGCCTTCGTTCCGTGTATGGACATAAATAAACATTTCAAAATGTTAAATTTTGTATATAATAAACCAAATATTTTAAAATTCTAATTAGCTAATACAATACAATCAATTAATATAAATAAATTTATTACATGTACACACACATATGTGTGTGTACATGTAATACATTTATTTATGTTGATTATGCAACTTTAAAAAAAAACTTATTTTTTTGGAAACCAACGTTTCTTTTTAATAAAGTACCGATTTATGACTCAAAATCTCTCAATTGTGCTCCTAATTTTCATACTTTACATTGTATTTATTAAAATAAAATACAAGTCTTTTATTAATTGGATAGCCAATTAGAATTTTAAATTATTTGGCTATTATGAACAAAATTTAACATTTTAAAACGTTTTCTCGTTTACTTGGGATTTGAGAAAAGCATAAACATTTAACATCTTAATTCCCCTTCTCTGAGGCTGTTAATGTAAACTTAAATTACGTTGAAGGTCAAGTTTTATAATATTTATAAGACAGGACTATTTTATTTATCCATTGAAAAATTCCCCCTGATTCTTCGACTACCTTGTGTGTCTTTTTTTTGAAACTGTAAATCTACTTCGACAAATGCGTAAGTAATATAACTTGAGAGTTTGAACTTGTTACTATTTTAACTCATGTACGTGCTAACTCCAGGTGGGAAATTTGCATCACTAGATCATACAATTTGATTTTCTTCGATTAAATTTGACTATAAATTCAAAACAGACTATTTGTTTTCTTTTTATTGATGAAGATTTCTCATAGGAATTTACTTCTGCTGATTCTGTCGATTTCAGGATATCTTCGGTAAGATTTACTAGAATGGTTAGTTACTTTCTGTTGTCAACTCCAAGCTCATAGGATTAAACTCAGTACTGTATTGCAAACACTCGATACTTCACTGACATCTGTCATTTGAGCCAACGGAGGAACGTGATCGTTCGATCTATTGGAAATAATCAAACCGCGATCAAATCACAACAGACCATCTTTAAAAACGAAAGGACACGTTAGATAATGTAGTCCGACATACTCTGTTAAGGGCATCAAAAACCTTAAAAAAAAAAAAAAAAGCAAGGGAGGTAACTCCAATAAACTCAATTAATTGAAAAAGTTTGAAAATATAGACAATGCAGATGAAAATAGATCTTGGTTAATGAACAACATTGTCGTTACAGTGCAAAAGTAAGCAGTTCTTGTTGTTTACTGACTGGTTGGTGTCTTTTGAATGGTGATGTTTACTTTTATTTGGGTGAGCCTCTATGTTGTTCATCTAAAAAATAACAACCAGACCTACCTCAAATAACATTTACCATCTTTAAAAAGGACATATTGGCTAATGCTGTCTTAAATACACTATATTTGGAAAAAAGAAGGGATAATTATGTCTTGAACACTTTATATCATAGGTCTGCTTGATCAGAGCACACCTGAAGCTAAACAACCAATATTTCGTCAAACCAAATTTACCTCAAATTATTCCCTTAGATACACAATTCCTGAGGGAAGAACATGGTGGTTATAAGATTGATGAGAAGTTTGCTTAATCAGGTTAATCTAGTGCTTAAAAGACTTCTGTTTCATAGGGAGCCCACTACATATTTGGTAGACTTGCTAGAAATAGCAACCAAATCACCTTCAAATAACAGCCTACGTCCTTAAAAAGGGAATGATACATTAAAACATTTCCAGACATCCTTAAAAAGGTTGGATGGTGACAAGTGGAATACTTTTATCATAGGTCTTCTTGGTTAGTAATTGAAATTAGAAAAGTCCAAAGCTGACCAATTAAATTGGTATGATTGTTCTGATCCAAATCTCACAGCAATTGAACTTACTGACATCCTACAAAATTATGGATTAACTATTTCATTACCATATTTCTAATAGAGGACACTGCCTATGATTTTGAATTCAATCATGAATTTGGACGGATTTTATAATATAATGAACTTTCATATTATTAAACAAATGTTTGGAACATAACTTAACAAAGGCTCTTACATAAATTATCATGGAATATTTTAGATAAATATATACACCTTAAGGGGTTAAAAGTTGTCGACGCAGACCCACATCAGCTTCCTCGGCTTTTTAACTTGACCGATTAACAAGAATAGTTACCTTGTTTATTTAAATTTTTTTTTTTACTCAAATTTTAATGCAGTACCTTTTTTCATTTCAGATTGCAGACATTTATTCAGTCAGGAGATTTTGGGTTTGGATAACTACCAGCGACAACGGATTTTAATTACAGATCGACTAGGAGAGTTAAGATGTAAGAATTTATTACTCAGTACACTCTGTAAACTAGTGGTGCTGGTACGGCAATAAAATGCACACAGTACACTCTGTAATGTGATAGTGCTTGTGCAACAATACAATGCATGCAGTGCATTCTGTAAAATGGTAATGCTGGTGACACAATAAAATGCACTCAGTGTACTCTTTAAAATGGTAGTGCTGGTACCATGATAAAATGCACACAATGCACTCTGCAAGGTGGTAGTGCTAGTATCATGACAAAAATGCAGTCTACATTCTGTAAAGTGGTAGGCATTGAGAAGGGCAACAATAGAAGCCACGCCAAATTATGGAACATATGAGCAAGGTGTGGTATCTGAACTGTCTTGTCTCAGACCATGATGACCCAACCAACCCATGTCAGCATGGAAAATGGATGTTTAAATGATGATGATATCTCTAGAACTGCAAGAGAACTTGGTAAGAAGTTAAACAGCAATAAGTTGGTATGTTTAGTGTATGGGATGAAATAAAAGGGTTAGGCCTAAAAACCATTGGTAAAGTTTATGCCGAGAGACAAATAAACTAGGTTCAAGAAGAGTGGTGAAATAAATAATGACAGTTTTTGCCATTCTTGTAACTTTTTTACTGGTTTCAGTCATTTGTTAGCCAGTCATCATGGTTTTAGTCAATTATATAGCCACCAGTACTTTATTATTTTTTATTTTCAAGTCTGGTACTTATTTCACCATTTGTCAAACTATGTTAACAGAACATAAACAAAAACACCAGTTAAACAGTGTAAATACACACACACACACACACATATATGACAGGGTTCAGCACTTTTAGTCTACCATATTTCACTCACAAGGCATTGGTCCACCTATAGCAAGAATACACTTGCCCAAGGTGCAATGCAATGAGGCTGAACCTGGAATGATGTGGATACAAAGAAAACTTAACTATTCTGCCATCTCTCCACCTATATCACACCTTTAACATTTACATTACTCTATATTTACTGTTGTATTTTCATGGTAAACACTCACATACTATCGAATCTATGAGATTTTGATATTATTTATTTTGAGAACAATACTTTAACATAAGTATGAGCAGCTGGTTTGAACAGAGAGAGGTGAGAGGATTTGGGCTGAATACAGCCGATTTAAATGCTAAAGGGTTAAACATTCTTTGAAGATATTTCTTTCAGTTATTTAACATTCTTTTTATAGCAAATTTTATTGGAAGAATGAAGTCCTTGGTCTCCAGTGATTGTCCAGACAGAATCTTCACTGATGATTTAAAAACCATGGTTTACATTGCAGCACACAAAGAAGAGATTGATATTATTCAGAAAATGCTGATAAAGTAAGAACTTAATATTTTCAAAATGTTGATAAGCCTGACAAAAGTTGTGATTATCATCATCAGCATTACCATCATCATCAACATCATCATTGGCAGCAGCATTATCACCATCATCATTATCACCGTTTCACATCTATTTTCCATGTTTGCATACGTTAGATGTATTGTCACATTCTAAGGCTAGACAGGTCATATGTTCCATTTTGGCATGGTTTCTACAGCTGGATGCCTTTCCTAACACCAGCTACTTTATTGCATGTACTGAGTTCATTTTCTCATGACACAGCCACTATCATTTGACACAGTAAACTGGGTGCTTTTTTTGTGGTCCCAGCACTACCACTGTACTGTGCATTTTATGTGGCATTACAGTATGTGCTGGATAATTTTATCATGGCACACTTGATAAAGAATACACACTGTCTATTTAATTTTTCATTGTAAAAAATAACTTCATGTACTTTATAAGTATGTAACTTTTAGTAGCTTTTGTATTTTATATAACTATGGCTGCTAGTTGCCTTAATTTAGATGCAAACACATTGACACTAAAGCAATTCTATCAAGCAAACATAATCTATGAATCTATTTTCAACCTTACCCACTAGATACATACTAGAAATCCAATTATGCTCTTCCAAACTATTCTCAAATATTCCCAGCATAACAACAACCAAACCTACACCTATTACTGGTATAAGGATGACAGACGCCAACACATTACGTGGTTTCTATATTATATCTTTATTCATCATCATTAATATTTTAACATATGTTTCGTGAGAGGGGGTTTGGATTAGTCTAAAATACAGCAAATCACTATTAATCTTTTATTTTATCTACATCTATGCCTGCCTCTATTCTTTGCCATGTTGCCTCTATGTCATTTTATGCCCCCATGCTCATTTCATCCCATTTGCATGGGTAGGTGGGTCCTCGGTAGTATGGCATGTCACCAACCAACTCAATCTTGTGTCATCTCCTTTATGAGGTCAGCCTTCACCACATCATCCCAGATTTTACTTGGTTTTCCTCTTCGACACGTTCCATCGACTGGCAGCTATCATCTGCCATGAACATCACATGTCTATACTAGCATCGTTTCCTTGTATACTGCATCTCCTACGAGATGAATGAAATATCAACTAATTACTTGCTGTTGCTTCTCCTCTTATCTCATTTACAGATATCATCAACAAGATGCTTCACAGCAATACAACACATATTCATTTGGCCCTGTTGTTCTTAGGTTGATGTATGTAATGAAGGAAGTAGATGTAGCTCTAGAGCTCTTTCAAAATGAGGTAAGATTTTTGTTAATATTTATAGAAATTAGTATTTTTTTTTCTTTTTACTTTAATTCAGTTTACTAGATTCTAGTATATATTAAATTTTGTTTTGTTATTCTAATATTCTTTCAAATTTCTAAAGCAAACTGATATTTTCATTGAATTAGTAATCCATCTATCTCATTCTGAAATTGTTTTATAGGAAGGGATTTTTTTTAATACATGAAAATAAATTCAGGATTTGTTGCTATAGAAAATATTTGAACTAATTATATGTTTAACTTACGCCTGCAACACAAGCTCCTGATAAGTTAATTCTATGAGTCATTTTTGATGACTGAAGCTATTTTACTTAACCCATAAGAAAATTTTCTCTGTTAGAATTTGTTGTTTCCTTTCCTTCAAGGAATTGTGGTGCTCTCCTGCCAAAACCCAAACTTAGAATTAATATTTTGACTAGTTGACACCTAGTCTTTTCACACACACACACATACACGAATCTGCTGTGAAATATTACTGTTTGTTTTCAATTGCCTTAGTCAAATTATGTATCACTCAATGTCATAGCTTTATATTTTATTACTGTTGTTAGTTTGTGGAAGAAAAGCAAAGTTCCTCCACTAATATGGGAAAAATCAGGAAGGAAAAACAACACGAGAACAATTCAATACGATGCTGATATATATTAGTTTATATTTAATGAAAAGAGTGTTTTGGACATTAGTTCTTCATCAGAAGATAGAATAAGAGAGAAGAAAAAATGGGGAAAAATTTTCTGTCGGGGGAAAGAAAACACATGTAGTTTGTTAGCCATTTATAGCTTCTCTTAGTCTGAGGCTTAGGTATAACTGATTCTGGTTGGAGGAGTCAATGTCCAGTTGATAATTTCTGTAGCTTGCTGGTAGGCAATAAAGTTTCTGAGAGGTGCACTCCTATATGCTTTGTATTGGTATCCGTGGCTGCTCTACATAATTCATCTGGCCATGTGGTTAAAAAGTTAATTTCACAAATCATGTAGTTCTGGGTTGGATTCCACCTTGAGGAATAACCTTGGGTCAACCGAAGCCTTGTGAGTAAAATTGAGTTCTTGGGTGGTAAATTGTAATCTTGTATTTAATGCCACCACATTTTCTTTGGGTACCTTTAGTAGAGTCTAGCATTCAGATTGCATTGCAACAACCTATAAGTAATAGTTTATTTCTCCCTCTTCCTTTCAACAGTCTCAGATGACCTACAAAAGGTTGTGGGCACTGCCATTTCTCTGACAAGAAAGGTTCATGAAAAATAGGTTGTAATATCAGTAGAAAACCCATAAAGAGATTACAACTCACTGTCTACAAAGTGGGTGGAAGGAAACTCTCTATTTAAAGTTGTTAATAACTTTATTAATTATTGGTCAACTTTCATAAAACATGTTTTACTTTGAACAGTATAATGATAGAAGTACAGTACAGTGTTTAAATTCTATATAGGCACCAGCGTTGTCCACCAGTGTTTGTAATCGTCTTGGCATATTCTCGACTGACTTCATCAGGAACTCAGGTAATATGTTGGCCAGTACATGACGAATGCATTCCTCCAATTGAGTCAGTTTTTGGTTTTGAGCTATAAACTTCTTCCTTTGCCTACCCCAACAGGAAAAAAATCTCATGATGTTAAGTCAGGGCTTCTTGTTGACCATTCATGTGGACCTCGACAACACAGCCAATGTCCTAGAAATTGAACATCAAACCACTCATGCACAATGTTTTCAAAATGAGGGGGGGGGGGGGGGGGGCGGGGGGCATCTTACATGAACATGAGGTCATTGATGTCCCAAGTGGTCACAGTAGGCCAAAAGTTATAAGTAATCTCCAATAGGGAGTTTCTTTCCATCCACCATGTAGTTTAAAAGAAAAACAACTATAAATATATTAACATTAAAAAGAAAATGTAAAATAAAATCCAGTTTTCAACTGGAATTGATGTTTCTTTGTTTTTTCTTTCAGAAAACCAAATCTATTTTTTTTCAAGTGACAAGTTATATCATTCTCATGGATATGCTGTATGAAAGGAAACAGTATAATGACCTTTTGAAAGTATTTCAAGAAGTAGCTAAAAACGAAACTAATAATATTAAATATCCAAATGACTGTACTACTCTTGCATTTGCTACCTACTATGCTTTGGTTAGTATTGTATTCAGCTGTCTTCTAATTTTCTCGACAGAATTATATTTTTTTCTTCATAGGAACTCTGCATTGTATCGTTGATTATATTTACTTATTCCTGTACACATTATTCTGAATTCTATTTACTAGCTGTTTGGTAATATTTTCATCATATCCCATAAACTATTGCGTTATGAAAACTGACTCTGAATTGGCAGAACCATTAGAGTATCAGATAGAATGCTTTGTGGTATTCCAGCTCTCTGCTCTCTCAGTTCAAATCCTACTGAAGTCAACCTTGCATTTCATCATTTCAAGGTTGATAAAAAAATGACAAGTCCAGTACTAGGGTTGAGTCTTCCTCTCTGTCTTTCCACTTCTCCTCTCACACTCTTTCCTCTGAAATCAACTGTGTTCAGACTTGGAGAAGGATAGGCTCTGCCAGGTTTTAAATGCCCAGGACATGCTGTATGCCAGTCATTACAATGCAATATATACATTATGAAAACTATGTCGACACAGTAATGTATAACTAACACTTTGATTCCATGAATTTAAACTGTGCCAGTTATTATTACATGACAGCTATTATTACATTACAGGGCGGTGAATTGGCAGTATCAGTAGAGGGTCGGACGCCATGCTTTGACGTATAGAGTTACGGCCCTTGCCATTCTGAGTTCAAATCCCGCCGAGGTTAACTTTGCCTTTCATCCTTATGGGGTCGATAAAATAAAGTACCAGTAATCTACTGGGTAATTGCTGGCATTGTGTCAAAAGTAGAAACAGTTATTATTACATGACTAACGTACAAAGTGTATCTCAATATATATTGTAATTCTTAAGTAAAACCATTACTTCTTACAAGGCAGTGAAATGACAGAAGCATTAGTGTCAGACGAAATGCTTTGCAGTATTTATTTTGGGCTCTTGTGTTCTGAGTTCAAATTTCACTCAGCTCAACTTTGCTTTCATCTTTCTGGGGTTGATAAAGCACCAGTCTAATGCAGTGAACTGGCAAAGTCATTACAGCATTGGATAGGATACCTTGCAGTATTTGTTCCAAATTCGAGTCTCACCATGGTCTACATGAGTGAGAAACTTAATTAATTGCTTGGTTTAATCCCATCACCTGACTCTTGGGTGCCTTAAACAGAGTCCTTTCTACTGCAAGCATTAGGATTAGGTCTCCAGTTTGAGGATCCTTCTTTCCCTTCCTCTCACTAGTCTTGAAGGCCTCTGAAAAGAGTAGAAAACAATGCCCTTCTTACTAACTAAAAGATGAAAAAAAAATTTGAGACAAAAATCATCATTGTTTAACGTCTATCTTCCACCCTAGCATCGGTTTAGACAGCTGTCTTCACAAATTCTTCACAAACTCTTTTGCTTAGTTCTTTTATTAATATTTCTATTTTTCTTTTCACATTATGTTGAATATAAATGTATTGAATTGTTATGTCTAGATATTTTATTTTAAAATATTCTTTTGTAGAATACTGCAGAATCTTTAAAAGAAAGTCAGAAATTATTAAAAGAATGTTTGAATCTAAAACTTCAAATTTCCAATCGTGCCCTCATTTTTATTGCTATGCTAGCATTGAAACAGGTATTTTTTCTTAATTTACTGAATCAATATTTAGAATATACATCTCTGTTTATTTAGGTTGTTTTAAATAGCTTTCATTTTACTACATATGATTGTTTGTTACATTCAGGAAAATAAGTGGTATTAAAAAATAGAAAAGTAACATTGAAAAGAAGCAAACTTCATAGAAGTAAGAATCATAATAAATTGTAGGATAAGAATACTGTTGAATGACAACACAATGATTGTGATTGTAGGGTTTGTCTGTTAGATATCTAGCCAATAGATGAACTTACTTATTGTTGAGCTGTAGGTCAGCGCTAGCTGATCAGACTTGTTTTTTGAACTGGGAAATTTTATTAGGATGTTGTAACATCATTTTGGATTGTGTAGAAATTCCTTATTAATATTTGATGTTTAAGCTGGTTAGGTATTTTTGAGTTTGTTAATGACTGGTGCTTGCATTCTTGGGGACAGATGAGAAAGAAAAGTTTAACATTAATATACTATTTGTTCACTATTTATTGAAAGCTTGTCTAAAATATATAAGAAAATTTTGAAATGCAATTTCAGTTTGTTCCACATTGTAATCTAATTCATTTTGCAAACTTCATATATGATCACTAGAGTTTGAACGACACACACACACACACACACACACACACACACACACACACACACCTATATATATATATATAGTAATAATCTATAATGAAGAATAGTACCAGTTTGTTTTCTTACATTTAACTTTCTACTGTGTTCTATTTGTAACAAGCATTATTTTCTTTTCTATCTCTACAGGAACAGCCAGCCATTGCATTAGAGATGATATCATTAAGAGATGACTCTTACCGGTTTGTTCTGAAAAACCTCAAGGTTACTATTTTCTTCATTATAGTGCAAATTACTTCTCATTAATATCAATGTTTTACACCTATTTTCCATCCTTGTAGGCGTTAGATTGATTGTCATGTTCTGAGACGAGGTAAACTGGTCAGACGACTGAGTCTTCCTCATACATTCGATTTGGGCATGGTTTCTACAACTGGATGCCTTTCCTAATGACAACCACTTCACGGTGTGTACCAGGTTCATTTTCTTATGGCACCACCACTACCAACTGAGAAGGTAGAATGGGTGATTTGTTTCGTGGTACTAGCCCTGCCACTTTACAGTGTGGGCTGGGTGCATTTTATCATGATACTGGCACTACCATATTCCAGTGTGGGTGGAGTGCACTTTATTGTGGAACCAGTTCTACCACATTTCAAGACTAGGGTGCTTGTATCCTTAGCCAGGCTGGGAGGACAGTGATAGTGATAGGAACAATGAGAGTGGAGTTTGGGTTGCCTGTTACTAACTTATGGAGGGAGGACTGGCTTTAGGGTGAGTGACATTTTACGGTATTGTGGTATGAGCCAGGAGGAGTTGGGAGCAACCTCTGATAAATTTGGTAGTTGGGGAGAGTCTTCATATTGTTGATTACCTTACCTACCACACTGCTGCTAACCTGGTTGGCCAGTCCTTCAGCTAGATTTACTTGGTGTAGCTCTTCCTTCTCCTCCCATGCATTGTCTTCATTTGACAGTCTGTCATAATGGCACTTCGAAGCTTCTTCTTTTCAGTGTTGGGGCGGGCAAGTTTGCCCCCGTCACTCTGAATACAATTTTTTCCAACAATATCTTGATTTTTCCTAACACATTGTCTGGCAATCCAGAACACCACATCCTTTTGGTCCCCACGATAAAAGACATGCAAATGTTTTATTTTCTGTTCCACCTCTGGCTAGAGAAAAAGAAATTACACCAAGCCCCCCAAAATATTGTTTAACAATTTATATTGAATTTATTGATATTGAATACATTCTGTAAAGTAGTTGGTGATAGGAAGGGTGTCCAGCCATAGCAAACTTGCCAAACAAAGGGTCGAGAGGACCCTTCAGCTGTGTCAAAGATGTGACAACCTTCCAAGTGCTGGTGCCACAATAAAATGCACTTGGTAGAGTGCTGGAATATATATGTACGCGAGATGTAGCCCCCTCACCCCATCTCAGCTCATCTGAGAAATTAGTGGCTCTACTTGAGCACTAATCTTGTCTGAAGTACAATGCAACTCTTACTAGAAGAGAAGTCTGGTGCTAAATTATGAGGATGATGATGAATAATGAACCAAGAAAATAGAAGAAAGACAGCAATATTGGTTGAAAATTATGATGAATTATTTATTTTAAATATCTTGCAGGCTATGTGTTATGCTAAACTTAACCGAATTGAAGATGCTTTTCCGATATTACGAAGCATTCTTCAGTATGATTCTCCTTACAAAAATCGTCAGATGAAAGTATTTCCTGAAGTAGTAAGTTATATCTTCTTGATTTTCATTCTCTGTTCTACATTTCATGCCATTCTTAGATGGTTCCAATAGTTTATCTATTTCAGTGGAGTCATTATAATATTTGATGCTTACTTTCATGTACAAAGAATGCTAGGATTTGCTGAGGAGGTTTAATAACACTGAAGTTGTCACTTTGCTACATTCAGATTAAAGTAAAGATGTTTGTTGGATAATGTTTTCTTCTCCACACTGCATAAGTAATATTAACTCATTTTTTTTCTTCACTAAGGCACAGGTATGGCTGTGTTGTTAAGAATTTTGCTTTGCAACTATGTGATATGGGTTGATCAAGAGAGGTGCATCAGATGTTGAAAGAGGGGAAAATGTGTATGTAGGGTGGGGATTAGAGAGGTAGGTTGGTGATGGGTGGAGTGTTAAGACATGGTAGGAGTATGGAAGGAGGGGCAGGTAGTACCTAGTAGAGACCACTAGATGTTGCTTCATCCCATGTACATGGGAAGGTGGGTCTTCTACAATACTGCATAACTCCAGAGATCAAAATCCTGTGATATCGCCTTTGAGAGGTAATTTTGTGAGGTCAGTTTTTATCACCTCATCCCAAACTTTCATAGCCTCCATCAACTTTGAACACCCTGCACCTTTTATACAGCTATCATCCTTCATACGCATCACATGTCCGTCCACCGCAATCTCCTCTCTTGCACTCTGTATCTGATGTCTTATGTCCAGTTCCTCTCTCAGTTCATTTACACTTTGCATGCAAGCTTGATTTCTTTCCAAAGGTGCTGGGTGCTGTATGCAGAGAACCTACAAAGATTGAAAAGAAATGAAGCTTGCATGCTTCAGGGGATGAAGTCCTCTGCACACAGCACCCAGGACTCACTACCATGCAGCATTGCTGTTCATATACGCACATCATACAATCTTTCATTTTGACAGAAAAACCTTTTGTAGTTAGCAGCGGTAGTAGCTCCCTGAACTTTCTCCATCCCAGTCTCATTCTGGCTACTGTATTTTCAGAACAACCACCTCCTCTGCTAATTTGGTCACCCAGGTAACAGAAACCATCAACTACCTTTACTGAGCCCTCTAGACATTTAAAGAGTGGTCGTATTTGTGGCATGACAGAAGGCACCCTTTAAAGTGGTAGTCTTAGTGACACGACAAAAAGTGCCCAGTCCACACTGTGCAGTGGTTGTGTTGGTGGCATGACATAAAGCATCCAGTCCACACAAAGTTATTGGTTTGGCACTATAGCAAAAAGTACCCAGTTCACACTATAAATGAGGTAGGTGTTAGGAAGAGCATCTAGCTATAAAAACCAAGCCAGAAACAGTTCTGTATGAACAAGACACGTTCATTTGAACTGTCTTGTCAACAGAACAATTCGTCTAACCCATGCTAGTTGTAAATGAGCATGAAACGGTGATGATGTGTGCGTGTGATGGGGAGATTTTTGTCCCTGTACGTCTCAAGTGGGCACTGCTTAAAAATAACTTGTTGCGTTTATTTATGATTTACACCAGGTATGTGCAGCCTTTTTCGTGCAGTGGGCCACATAAGATGTGGTTCATTATAAGGTGGGCCACACTACTAAAAAATTTAAGCTTATTTTGAAATTAGGTGTGCCATTCAGAAGTCTAAACAAGCTGCATGTGGCTCATGCACTGCAGTTTGCCCATGGCTGCTTTACACTGTCTGTCGGTGAAGATCAGTGAAATATATAACTTATAGTAAGTAACAGTTACGTCCAGAAAAGGCATTTAGCTATAGAATATGACCTTAAAAAGTTTCCTCCAGACCATACCCGCATGAAAAGTAGATGAAATACGTCGATGGTGATGATGATGAATTCATTAAATATGATGGCATTAATTTGACTGCTAGGATTTATCTCCCTTTAATTGTACAACATTGCCTGCCTTCTGGTTCATGAACTTAATTTGTTCCTGAAGGTCGTTTGTCACTAGAAATGTTTGTAAACAGAAGCTATTTTTCCCATATAAAATGTTGAGAGAGACTGTATGAAAGACAGATAGATATCACCCTAGTAACTAACTACACAGCAAGTGACACTTTCCTGCCGATACTTTCAGCTTGTCCCCAACCAGTGTTGTCAGTTTGTCTGTTTGTTATTCAAGACACTGTTCATGAACCAATTTGTTCATGAGCTGAGGTTCCACTGAGTGTGTGTATATATATATATATATTCCAAATAGGGGATGCACAGGACAAAGACAATGGAAAGACAATACAGTCCCATCTCAGTCAATCTCTGGGAATCACTATGGTTTTGGTGCATTAATGTTTATACCATTCATTCCAGTGCACATTGGGGCAGAACAAAACAGATAGAGACAAGTTATGCCTTTAGGCAAATTACACAAAACAGAAGAAAATAATAACGTGCAGACAATTAGGGACACTGAGGCATAGAAAAGTTAAGAAGGGAGAATAAAAGAAAACAGACCGGGCGATGTGATGTTTAATATAAATGATAGCTTAAAAAAAAAGCCTGCATAACTAAATCTTTAGAATATATATACTATTTTTTTCTTTTTTTTTATGTCACCTATGTAAATTGTTTTCTCTTTTCAGTTAAATTTAATAAAATCTGCTACTGAATCTCATCCGGATTTAATATTTAAACAAAATCTAGAAACCATTGAACTTTCCTTGAGGACTGGTGGTCTTATTAGTGATGTACTTCTGGAAGACTTCATTGTGCAAACAATAGTAAGAGGACGACGACCACAGAGTAGTTTTAAAGCTCGAGAACGTTCAACAGTTGATGGCTATCGAAGTCGCCAAAAATGGACATTTCACTCAAGGTCCAAAGAGGTTTAGATGTAGTCAAAAGTCGTTTTGGAGTGTGTTTTTTTTATGTGTGTAATAAATCCTACTTCAATTTTGAATATGTAGGATTTGTTCCTTTGATAGAATGGTGTTGAGTTTTTTTTTTAATCAAGAAATGCATTCTTCATGACATCATGTTACATTATTGACTGGCTCTGATAATCATTGAAAGGATTGAAATAGATTCAAGACCTTACCCAATGCCAAATCCCCCAAAACTTAACTCGCTTAAAAATTAGGGAAAAGCAGGGAAAAGCGGACGTAAAATGATGATGATGATGTCCTAAATCTTCAGATAATGTACTCAAAATAAATATAGACTGGATAGCCATAGTTAATCATCAATCCAGTTTTTCCTCAGCCACTTCCAAGCAGAAATAACATTCAGTTGAGTAACATGTTTTTTAACAGTGTTCTCAGATTCATGTATTCAAAATGTTTAAGTGGTGCTAGAAGACGATTTAAATGGACTATTAGTTATTAAAATGATTAACACAATATCCATTACTGCTTATTTTTGTGTTTCTGTTTCTTTCATTTAAAAAGTCAATGTATTTTCTCTTAGCAAAAGCCAATTTTTAAACTAGTTTGGTAATTAAGTTGATATAGTAATGAAACAAAAAAAAAAAAATGGAGTGTGTATGTAGCAGGGGGAATTACTACAAAGTTGAGTACAATTGTTTTAGTATGGATTCTTAATCCTCTGCTCCTTAATTTTTTTAATGTGGTTTTCAGAATTTGCGAAAAAAAAAAAAAATTCTTCCTGCATACAAAAGGACGACTATGCGGACTGTGATGCTGCATGGTAGTGAAATCTGAGCATTGACTACAGAGGACATGTATAGACTGGAGAGAAATGAAGCCACCATGCTTTGTTGGATGTGCAATGTGAGAGAAAGGATGAACTGACAGAGAAACTGGGTTTAAGAGGAATCCAAAGTGGTGTGCAAGAGAGAAAACCGTTGGTATGGGCATGTGATATGCATGGATGATGATTGCTAAGTGAAGAAGTGTCAGAGAAGCCTCAGTAGAGGTAGACTTGGGAAGAGGTGGTGAGAGCTGATCTCAAATCGCTGAGACTCCCAGAGTAGACGAAACAGCGAGTGGAGAGATGCTGTGCTGAAAAGGAATCATCCAACATATGCAAACAGAAAATAATAATAATTTTAAAATTCTTTTTTTCCAAGTCAGAAACTGATTTGGGTTATGGGGTCAATACTTGCAGCACCTTTTTGTATATAAATATATTTCATTTCCATTTAAGTGTATAAATATATTTGAAAGCATTGATTGTTTCACTTTCTGCAAATTTTAAATGCTGTTGTTTCAACATATTAAGGATAAAAATGCAAATGAAATATATTTATATACAAAAAACAAAGTACTGCAACTGTAAATCTAACTTGTATCAGTTTCTGATTTAAAAGAAAAAAAAAATTTGTTTTGCAATTTTGCAATTTTGATGTTCAAAACAAAAATTGAAAGATTGTTTTTAAAATGGGAAGTGAGAGATTTAAAAAAAATCATATTAAATGGAATAAGTTCCCAAAGTACTGGCTAACTTTTAAATAGGAACATCTTAAAATCAGTATAACCATAACAATGTGACCACACTTAGGATGTATCAATATAGCCATAATAAAGACAGTACAGAAAAACCCCCAGTGGCTAGGACTCGTGGAAGAGGCAGACCCAGGAAGACATAGGATGAGGTTGTGAAATCTGACCTTAAAAAAACTAAACCTCACAAAAGGCCAAAGGACCACGAGGGTTGGCACAATGCTGTACTGAGGAAGACCCGGCCTACAGCATACAATGTGGCTTGATTTACCCCCCCCCCCCACACACACACGCACACTTCCATTAGCACTCACTGTCACTACACCACCCCACTCATGTCTCCTCCAATATTTACACCTTAACTGTTGCCCCTCAAAAATATTTTCAACCCTTAGCCACTGCCCCCTCAAAGGCCCTTCGATACCTGCACCCTAATTGTTACTCCTCTCATGCCCCTCCTACTAGCTATTCTCATTACTCACCCCCACTCCATCCAGCCTCCCTCCTGTTTTTCCTTCCTTAGCTGCTGTTCAACCTCCAGATATCATAGAAAGCTTGTCAAACAAAGCGTTGGGAAGACCCTTCGGTCATGCTAAGTGATCACAATACTTGTACGTTCCATTTTAGGCTTGGTTTCTATGCCCTTCCTAACACCAACCACCTTACCAGGTGCATTTTTTTTTGTGGCATCAGCCCTACCACTTTACAGGGTAGACTTTTTATCATCACACCAGAATTCAAGGAGCTTATCTCTGTAGTAGCTCTTTGAGTGATGATGATGACTATGTGTTTTATCATGTCACCAGCACGAGAGGTCACATGATCATCTAGACTGAAGTGTCTTGTTTGACATTACACTGTCTTTATCTTTTTTATCTATTGGATCTCTTACTCAATTCTGTCAAATCTTTTTACCTCATCAAACTATACTTGTCATTAATCTTTATCTTGTAACATTTTAATTATTTTTTCAATTAATTCCGGCCTAGAAAATAGATATTTTCTATACAAGACTATGTAGAATAATTTCTAAAGTGATAGAAAGGCAACTAGATCAACTTTGATTGGTTAGTTGTACTAAGATTTGAGTCGAATCTGTTTATTGGTCAGACAAGCAAAGTTGTTTACTCTGAATACAGGGAAAATGAGAGAGTTGTTAGTGCAGTGGTTCTTAATTATTTTCTATCACGGTACACCTTGAGATTTTGAAATTCCATCCTGCACCCCTAGGCCTAGCATATAAGTCAAAATGAAGTTGAATTTTGAGGTTAAATTATCAGCTACTTAGCTGCTTCTATTTAATTAATTAACTACTATGATTTAATTAAATAAATACTATGTTGAAACAAACAGAAAGCTATGAAACACTGAATGATGCAAAGAAAACTGAAAAAAAAAATTTTTCTAGATGTCTGCTTGCACCTCAGGTTAAGAACCACTATGTTAGAGTGTAGGACAAATTACCTTCTAGTATTTGTTCTGATTCACTGCACTCTTGAGTTCAAATCTCGTTGAGGTAAATTTTGTCTTTCATCCTTTTTGAGGGTTGATAAAATATAGCACTAGATTGGTAGAATTGTTGTTAGAGCACTAGATGAGATGCATTGTAATAGTTCTCCCAGCTTGTGTTCTGAGTAAAATTAAACCATTTAAGACCACCACCTCATCCTTGGGTGCCTTTAGTGAAGTTCAATCTGTTGCAAGAATTCAACTCTCCAGTTTGAGGATAAATTTATTCCTCTTCCCATTAGTCTGAGGCCCTGGAAAAATATAGTGTCATGAGCACAGTCTTTCCCTCTTTGATTAAATGGTAAAAAGAAAGGTACAAAGTATTGGTAATTGTAAAGTTTATTATCTCAATTTTGTGGTCTGTAGTTCTCCACCTTATCACAGTCAAAGAAAACAAAAACTTGCAGAAGTTAAGGTACATAAAAATATAACAAAAATTTTCAATGAATAGATTTTTAATAAAATGTGGTTAGATTATTTGTAAATTGGTCTGTTATATTTGGCCTGATATTTTTAATGAAGTCTCTGGAAACCATTTATTCAATACCATTTGCAAGCCATTCAAGGTGTTTTTAATTTTCTTTAGTGTTTCATGCACTATTTTCTGTCAGTTATACTACATCTCATTCATTTTTATTATGTGATGTAGTTTGAGCAGTTATGCGAGGAATTGTGCGGTTTTCACCAGTGAGTATATAAATTTGTTTTCGGTGTTCTTTAATGTGACAACTATTCTTTTTGCTGGTTAGGAGCTGTGCTCATGTGTGTGTATGTGTATATATATATATATATATATATATATATATACAGTTCTTGCTGGAGCAAGGTGCGACACATGGCCAACACTGACCAGACTTGCCTCTCGGCATGGACGGCGCGTCTAACCCATGCAAGCGTGGAAAAATGGAAATGATGATGATACACACACACACACACGGTTGTCCAAAAGTCACCAGACAATTTTATATATATTATAATTTGAAATAGACTAGTGACTTTGGGGAACTCTGTGTGTGAGCGTGTATAAAACTGTACCCACTCAAAATAGTCCAGATTATTTTTTTGTTTCTACTTAAAGAATTATAAGTACTTCAAACAGTAGCTTGTCTGAATTGTGGTTTTAATCTTCAGTTTGCCCTATTTCACCTGATAACATATTTGTTGTAATCTCCCAAAGACAAGTAGGTTGAACAAAATTGTTATCTACTAAATTAACAAGTTGATAGTTCTCATAGAAATAGTTTATAAGTTCATAGGACTTTGAATTAGGGTTATATAAATCACCCCAGTTGGTTTTCCACAAACTGAATGCTTCTTCCTGAAAAGAAAAAAAAAAAAAATTTAAATCATTTTAAATAGTGATTCAACAAAAGGCTATAGTAAAAAAAATAATGTTTCCTTTAGAAGATGTTATTTCTATAAAAAGAAAAAAAATTTGTAGCAATCAAAAAATTAAATATTCAAAAATTTGTTACAATTTTGTTTAGATATTCATTTGGAATGCATGAATATTGTGATGACATATGCATATGTGATCACTTTATGATATCTTTATAGATGTTTTTCAGACTTGGACATGGTCGTTTTGTTTTATACCAAATAAAGGGTTGGGAGAATTCTTCAGCTGTGTAAAATACACAGGTGTCATATAATCTACCCTTCTAACAATACGTTAAGTGCTCTAATTTGCAAAAATTCAGTCTGATATCAGAAAGAAGATATGGTAAACGATTCCAAAGGTATACTATTTAACATCTATTTTCCATGCTTGCATGCATTAAATAGGTTGTCACATATCGAAGCTAGACTGGTCAGGTGACTATGTCTTGCTCATGCTCCAATGTTGGCTTGGTTCCTATGATTGGAAACCCTTCCTAATGCTAATCACTTTACAGCATGTACTGAGAGACTCCAACATTACATCCTTACAGAGTGGATGGGTTGCTTTTTATTGTGGCAGCAGCAATACCATTTCAAAGCATGGACTGGGTGCATTTTATTTGTCAGTTTATTAAATAAATCTGTGAGTATTTGAGAATGATTTGATTTTGATCAGTTGGATGTGTAATATTAATATGCCTGAAAGACAGAGTATAAGTAAGTTGCAAGATCAGCTTGGATATGGGATTCAAATGGACAACACTTGGTGGGTAAAAGAAGTATTGTAGGGTGAATGAGGAAGGTACTGATAACAGAAAAAGTCGAAGGAAGACATCTAAAGAAAGATGTTGAATCTCACAGAACTGGAAAAAAACAACAAAAATTCAATACTGCAGATGTCTCAAACACATGCCAGAATGGAATAATGAACATTAAAAGAAAAATCAATAATGATGATGACTGTCACGAAGGAGATAAACTAAAGGTGATTATAGAATGGATATTATTAGATACCCACATTTTTATATCCACTTTTCTATGCTGGCATGGGTTGGACAGGAATTTTTAAGGCAATGGTTTTTACAGCTGGATGCCTTTCTTTACACCATAACAAGCAAGGATACAGTCTACCTTTCTAAACGGATACACACCAAATTGCCATATTCATATCCACTAATGTACAAACTACTATAAATTTCACTTATAACTCAGCAGGATAAATATAACAACAGGTGCTGATCAAACAATTTCAGAGTACTGGTTCATTAGCAAATTATTAAAAAAATTGTTAAACTTACTTTCCAAATTTTAAAAGCAATAGGATCAACAACGGTGGGTTGGATTATCTCCATTCCTGGAAACACTCCCCATGTAACAGCTATTGGTTGGGTTTCATCACAGTTGGTATAATCCATGTCACCCTAAGACATAAACAAATTAGTTGATAAATTATGAATGACAGGGAAAACATGTTAAATGTAGGTGATGTTCAATAAGGTAATTGAAGAGGTCAATATTTTCAGTTGCAATGAGGAGTAAAGAATGTAATATTTCAGGTCCCTGTCCTTCATCTGAATGTGAGTAAGAAGGAGAGGGAACATATTGTTACTTTGGCTGCAACACCAGTTCCCCTGGATTCTAAATTTTACTTAATCAGATCATTTGTAAGCATTAATTTTACAATGTGTTAAACCTTTCATTACCATATTTCTAATGACATACACTGCATTTCAATTAATTAAAAAATTGGCAGCATTTACTAAAATTATTATTTTATCATTAAGATAGTATTTGTAACAAATGGTCCTTATATGATATTACGTTAGATGTTCATTTCAATTGGAACTCTTTAAAACGAGTAATTTTGTTCATAGAACCAGAGCTATAAGTTTTCATAAAAGTGAAATGGAGTTTTTAGTATAGTGCTAGAATAATAGTTCATAAAATACCTGAAGTGGATTTGAAGTTAAAAGTTATATATTTGGGCCCTAAATTCTACATACTTCAGTTGAATTAGGTGCCAGGAATAGGCACACTAGTAATCTGGAGGTGTTTAAAAAAATGTTTTCCTTTCATTAACTTGATATTATAACACCAGACATATTCAGTCTTTTAAAAAATTCTACAAGATCTAAGAGATATTTACATTATAATTATTCACAATTTATAGGTGGATAGAATTCTTTGCAATAGTTGTGTTGGCTTTCTATGCTCTGAATTTAAAACCTGCTGAGATCAACTTTGCTTTTCATCTTTTAAAGGTCAATAAAGTATGAGTCTAACACTGGATTGATTCTTCCTCTATATCTCTTTCTCCCTTCCTGATGATCACTGTTTTTCTCCTCTGGAAGAAATCAGCTGTGTTCAGATCTGGAGAAGGGATAGGCTCTGCTAGGTTTAAAATGCCCAAGACACACTATGTCACTATGGCACCCCTACGAGTCAATCAAGAATTATGGGTCCATATTTACATATTCATAATTTATGATCTGCTCTATTATAAATGTTAGTAGAACATTTACTTTATTAGTTAAATTGATGAAAATATTAACTACTCTGAAGATATTTCCTCTCAATTGTTTTGAAAAATTAATTAATGAATTTAAAACTTACCTGACTATTCACAATATGGTAATTAACTTGAGGATAGTTTGGTAAAATTTTCTTCAAAATTTCAACATTTTCTCTTGAAGTAAAAAACTCAAGGTAAGCCTTTAAGATAAAGAAAAAAAAATCTTTTCAGATGAGATATTATTTCTTCTTTGCTCACTTATTTCTGAGAGGGTTGTGGGGGAAGAGTCCTCAAACACTCCTTCCAGTGGGTCCTGTTAGAAGCATCCATTTCCAACAGATCCAGCTGGATCCCCAAGTGAGACCAGCCGAGCTCATGGATATTATCGAACCATCTTGCTCTGTGTTTACTCTTGGGTCTCCTGCCGGTTAGTTTTGCTAACACTTCCCACTTTATCCTGTAGGTTAACCTGGACCTGCCAGTTTTGTGGGCTTCTTTGGCTTTCGGTAGTCTCAAGTTGCAGATAACTAGATGCTGATTAGTTGACAGCTCAGTCCCTCACTTCACATGGACATCCAGCACAGAATCAAAGACAATAACAAAACCAATTATTGATCTGTCCCTGATTTCCCTTATACCAGGTATATTTATGGATATCTCTGTGCTGGAAGGTGTTCACAAAAGAGAGTTCATTGCTGGAACAGAAGTCTAAATAAGGCTGCTTCATATCACCATTCCTTCCAATCACTCCTTTCCATGTCAGGTGGTCAGTGCTTACATGTGCATTGAAGTCTTCCATTAGGATATATGACTCATACATAACTATATCTAATGCTGCAATGACTTCAATAGTATATATAGAGTAATGTAAATGCTAAAGGGATAAATATGTGTATTGATAATGAAATTGATGTATTTCCAACTTATGTTTGCATGGACAATATATTTGATGATAATGACTAAATCCTTGCTAGCAAAGAAGACAGTTGTTTAATAATAATTGTTTCTACTTTTGGAACAAGGCCAGCAATTATCCAGTACATTACTGGTACTTTATTTTATCGACCCCTTAGAGGGATTTGAACTCAGATCATAAAGGGACGTAACTATGCTGGAAAGCATATCCGACCCTCTACCGATACTGCCAAATAATAATTATGATGAAGATGATGAGTAAATATTAGATAGGAATTATTAAACTAAAAAGTTTTTTACAGTTTTTATATCTAAATTACAATTAGCCGTCATTTTTTATGGCACGGGGCCAGTTAGTTTGCTATTATAATACGCCATGACGCATACATAATGAAAAAGAAAATAGTCCAATGTTGACAGTAGTTAAAAAAAAACAAAAGAGAGAGAAAGGGCAAGGATTATTAAGCAACGTAAGAAAGGGGGAGAGGTTGACAGATTCTACACTTAAGTGCGAGTGCTGTTTTGGCTGCGCCTCGTGGAAAAAAATGACAACAATGGCCAGCGACAACCTCTACAACAGCAATCCATCCCCCAAGACTCCTTCCTAGACGGGTTGCTGTCATTCTGATTTTACGGAGGAAGTCAGCTGTACAGGGTCCGAGGACGCCTGAGGTCTTGACGGCAACCGGTGCAAAGAGGAAACGGCCGGATGTGTGCTTATCTTCCTGTCCTCTGCATAACGGGCCGTGGTACCAGGGTTTGTGACCGAAGCGAATGTGTTTTTGTATATTTATATAAACCTCCGTATGTAACACAATGCGTTTCCTATGTAAATGTACACAAAATCAGGCACAGAAACATTCGAGAAATACATGCACATTTATGATATGATCGTGAATGAGGAAGTGGGAGAGGAGAAACAAATATAGAAAAGAGGAAACAGCGTTTTAACATATGAGCACATGTGCGTGTATGTTTATACACACATTATATATTTTGTATTGGTGGCCTTGTGCCAAAAAGTGGAAACAATTATATATTTTGTGGCATAGAGTTATGCCCCTTCGCATTCTGAGTTCAAATCCGCCGAGGTTAGCTTTGCGTTTCATCCTTAGGAGGTCGATAAAATAACACACACACACACACACATACGTACATACATATATGTATACAGACGTACAGTAGTATGTATATATATACATACATGCACACATATATATATGTACGTATGGATGTATATATATATATATACATACTACTCTACGTCTGTATACATATATGTATGTACATATACATACTTATATTTAAGTAACAGCCGTACGTAAGAGTGAGAAATGAAATTTCGTTTCATTTTTTCCGTTTATATATATATATATATATATATATATATATATATATATATATATATATAAGGAACCAGGTGGACCATAACGCACCAAAGTACTCAATACTTAGGGTAGTGGAGTGGGTAATAGGAACGAGTAGGAGCCCGACGGCTGAGCTCAAGCCGTTTCGACGGCTAATTCTGGATTAAATAGTCCAGAATTAGCCGTCGAAACGGCTTGAGCTCAGCCATCGGGGTCCTACTCGTTCATATATATATATATATATATATATATATATATATACATATATATATATATAATGGCTGTTAAGACCAATGCAGCACAGGCAGGCACGGTCGTAGCGGCTGCAGTTGAAGGTCTAATTAGGGTTTAATGACTTGGTGTTGTGGTTCATCCTCCTGTGCCTTTTGTCCTTGAGGGTGGCTCTGCGGCTGTTTTCGAAGACAGCATGGTTGATGGTGAGACGCCAGGCATCACGGTTCTCAACTAGAGTGGATCACCAGCGATAGTCGATGTAATTAGGCACCAAGGGATTTTTTCAAATAGTCCTTGTATCGCTTCCTTGGTGCCCCATGTCATGATAGCCAGTGGAAATTTCACCGTACAGTGTGATCCTGGGCAGGGATGATTCTTCATCTTAAAGTCGTGCCCTGCCTAACGTAGTTAAGACTTCAGCAGCATTGTCTCGACGCGAGTGACGTCCGCCCATTCAAGAGCTTCAGCATTGGTGATAAAGTCTCTCTACTGGATGTTGAGGATGATGCGGAGACAGCGCTCGAGGAGTCGAAGGTGGTGGCGATAAGTGACCCACGACTCTGAGCCATATAGAAGTGTTGTAAGGATTATGACTCTGATCTTGGTACCCTTCACGTATTTATTGTTCCACATGTGTTTGTACAGTTTGCCAAATGTACTGCTCGCCTCTGCAAGTCTGTTGGTGATTTCCCTGTTGACCTTGGCATCTGATGTGATAGTGCACCCCATGTAAGAGAACTCATGAAGTATTTTCAGTTCAGTATCGCCAATGGTAATATGTGGAGGGTAGTAGGCTGGTGGATTATCTCCGTCTTCTTTAAGCTTACTTCCAGCCCAAAGAGGACTTGGACCGATTGCTCCAGGGTTTTCGTGTGGGTCGACGATGATTGCCACCTAGACGGTTTCTGATGTAGACTCCGTCCTCTTCATCAAGATCTTCTGTGGCCTTCTATAGCACACCAATCCTGACACCCCAAATTAAACATATTCAACGCTTTGTGTCATTACTGAAGGCACATGTCCATTAGTGAACCCCCCCCCCCCAAAAAAAAGCAAGCAAATACACACACACACAGATAAAACAACACCCCACGAGAAGCTAATACTCAATTCTATAACTTTAACGTGGCTGAATCCTCCCTGGGAAACAAAGGTGAGGGTGGGTGAGCTCCCAGAACGCAGGTCGTTAGAACATCTATATTCTTGGCAAATATTTTCCACATGCTGGCATCTTCACAGGGATAACTGCGACAAAACCAAATAGAGACAAATACGCGCAACACTATCATATTTCCTAGTTATCATACCAACAGATAAATGAACGCTGGCAATGTTCCTAGATGAAAATTTTAAACGTTCACTTCTAAAAGTCGCAACCAGTAATTTTAAATGGATTTGAATGCTTATAAAGGGAAGGAACTCGTGATGATTAACCACCATTATAGATACATGTTTAAAAAATCAACAAGCATTTGAATAAGAATTGCACTTAAAATATGATCAGATTATTATAAATATAGTTTTCCCGTTAAAATATTACTAAAAATCTGGTTATGAAGCTGCGAAAGCTTTATCCACAAAGATTTGGATTTTAGAAAATTTACCTTTCATTTTCATCTTCTATCACATATAAGCGGCATTAGTGTTATTGGTTAACTAAAGGTCGGCTCCAATTAAGCAGATTATGATTAAAGGCGTTCCAGCCACGACTATCCAACCCTATATTAATGCTCTTCCTTTTCTGAGGAGGATTTGGTTGCTATTTCTAGCAAGTTCAGCGACCATGTAAGAGGTTCCTCGCGATGATTTTTATTTTCTGTTCAGGTGCAAAGACAGAGGCGGCGAGGAAGGAGAAAGGACGAATACTATGCTTTGTTATCACTGACTTTCAAAAAGGCATTCACGCTGTAATTTAGAAGTTCTCAAAACTCTGGTATATCGCGAGATGTAGCTTGGTATACTGCGATAAAAAATATATTTAAGTTATATATATATATATTGGCTAAAAGATAAGTACTTTTTAAGAGCACATTTATTTTTTTTCTTTACGCACAAAACTGTGCCAAAATATTTTAAACCGTTCTAATGTTAGTCACGGATTAAAAAGCAAAGAAAGAAAGAACTTACTCGAGTAAGTTAAGTAAACACGAGCTGCTGAGTTGCCAACGTCGGCCATATTAAGTCATTGCCTCCACGAGTTTTAGTCGGTTATATCGATTCCAGAACTAATTCCAATGTAGGTTCCCACCCTGCATACTCTTTATGCCATGGGGTCTTAACACCCGATGGAGTCGTAAAAGTGCCGTATTGATATACGGTGCCTCTTGAGCCCATTCTCTCCAGGTCTGAATCAGCCGATTTGAGAGAGAGAGAGAGAGAGAGAGAGAGAAAGAAGGGGGAGCGACAAGAGGAAATGAAAACGAGATATAGAGGAAGAATTGACCCCTAGTACTGGACTGGTACTTATATTTATCGACCCAAAAGGATAAAAACTAAAGTTGACTTCGGCGGGATTTGAACTCAGGGAGTTGGAACGAACACCAAAAATAATTCTACCCGAGGTTCTAATTAATTGTTTCTACTTTAGGCACAAGGCCAGCAATTACCCAGTGCCTTACTGGTACTTTATTTTATCGACCCCGTAAGGATGAAAGGCAAAGTCAACCTCGGCGGGATTTGAACTCAGATCGTAACCCGAGGTTCTAATTAATGCCAGTTCGACTTAACAACAGCAAAAGATCGTCTACGAGCAAACAAAGCCTCTACGCCAAGGCGAAGAATTTGCCAAATACACATAGTGCATTTTAGGGCTGGCCGGGGTCATATGGACTGGATTTAGAGAAGTTACTGTAGATGAAGTTCAAAATTGTGGTTCAGAGGAGATGTCAAGAAGCACAAACATAATGAGTATCAGCATCATTATCATCGTCATCAAGACCAGCCTAAACCTAGAAGTCATCGCCATAGGTTTTGCTGTAAAAGCGCAGAACATTGCCATTCATACAAGTCTATGCTCCAACACTCAAATATTACGAAAATGCAGTTGAAGAGTTTTGTGAGAAGATCAAGACACTTCCAGGAAAAAAACGTCTTCATGGTCCTGTAAAACTAGAATGCATATCAATAGGGAGCAAGAACACATTTTAAGGTTGGATAAACAAAAGATCGTGGACTAAGTTTGCTCTAGCCGACACAATACCTTAAAGAGGATAACATGACATGCACCTTAATGCCGAAACTCACAACCAGATTGATTCCATCATTACACCTCAAAAATTCAAGTTCAGTATTAATAAGATCAAGACATCGACAGCGATCACGATAAGATATTGATGACACTCACATTCAAGCAAAGATCTTTATGTATAGGAAACTAATTTAGCTGATACCTTCTTTCTGTCGCCGAAGAGATTGCATAAAAGACAAGCTGTTTATATCGGTCCTGTTTATTTTATAAATGTCAGAAATTTAATAATAACTTCCCTCTCCACCACTTTAGTCTCTCTCTTTCCTGCTTGCTTCCCCTCCCCTCTGACGGCTAACATCATCTTTCTAACATGTACTAGTTCCAACAGGGAGGTGGATGAAAGTTTACTACACAGAAAAGGATAGATTGAAGCAGAGAATCTGGGACAATTTACGTTTTGAGCGACACTTCCAACTCTTTGATTAATCTGATCAATACTCTAGGTGCCGTCTACTTTCTGTAAGTGTAAAATTCTTGGGGGACTGGGTTGAGTTCCACATCTCCATTGCATTCAGAGTTGGTTGCCAAAGTCTGTGGATGACTGAAATGTCGTTATGCTAGACCCTTGGATCCACATATATTCGTGGGTTGCCTTGCTGTCCGAATGCAGATCGTTTCGCTCGCCATTCCAAGCTGAAGTTGATTGTCAAGCGGTCCTTGGCTCGAGTCAACATCCCTTTAACTCTGGTGACAACTGGATTGTACATGGTTGATGTCTTACTCCTTGCCCTTAGGTAAGAGGTAGATGTCTCAAGACGACATAGTCAGCGACTCTTTTGCTCTTTCTTTGAATATGTGGGCCCCCCCCCCCCTTTTTTTTAGTACACTACATTATATAAATTGTACTGACTCTGATATTAATAAGATACTTAATTTTTACTTTAAAAAATATCATTTATATCTATGTAGGCTTTATATTATTCAACGCAGTATTTGACAGATACTTTATTTTATTGATCCCCCCGAAGGAGGAATGGCAAAGTTGATCTCCATAGCATTTGAACATATAACAGTTGTAACTAAATACCGCTGAGATTTAATGCAACGCTTTATTATATTCTAACAAATTCACAACCTAGTTAATTAATTCAACAAAAGTACATTTCTAGTACTTGTTTTATCGATGCCTCAGAGGGTTATTGTTGGACCTGCGTTGTTTCCGACGACGAGCGCTCCAGTTGATTCAATCAAGGGAACTGCCTGCTCGTGAAATTAACGTGTAAGTGATTGAGTAATCAAATGGGGAGACTACATTTTGTCATGGCGTCGTTACATGGTTGCAAAGTAAGCAAACTGTTACGCGACATTAATATTATTACATAACAAATCCCGCCGAGTTTGACTTTGCCTTTCATCCTTACGGGGGTCGATAAAATAAAGTACCAGTAATGCACTGGTTAATTGCTGGCCTTGTGCCTAAAGTAGAAACAAATATTATTACATAACTAAATAACATGAACCTATCGTATTGTAACTGATGTTTGTTTATACTTCAAGTTGTGACAGACGAAAAAACAGTCTTGTATTTGCTGTCAGAAACAAACTGGTAAATGTTTTATTTACATCAGTTTGACGTTGGAAGTGACATTTGGTTTTCCTATGGATTTGATGCGTGACCTTCAAAACCAGAGGTAATTATTCGTTTTTAGTTAACAGAGTAGATGAGGATACTCGGAGTTCTCGGGTTTTGAAGTGAATATCCTATCCATCTCACTGTAGAGAAATTTTCACAATTATACCCATCTTGCTTTGAGGTTTTTCCAGTGCTTTTGGTGTATTTTGAACGAAAAAACAAATTTTACATTCCAAAGCGAGAAGAGTGTAGCTGTAAACATTAACCAACAATTTAACTAAACTGTAACTAACAATAACAATTTGACTAGATTAATTGATGTTCGACAGTTCTACAGTTGGCAGAAAAAAGTGCTTAAATTCTGACCTTTTCGATATAAGTATGTTCCTTTGCATTCCCCACTCAACCAAAACCTATAACTCCCGAAACGATGAGCCTCTACAAGATCGCCCAAATTGCTAGACATAACAGTCAATTTTCGTCAGATCACACTCTACTGTCTTAAAAAAGGTAGTGCACATTAAACAATGTAGTCTCTGATATACAAAAACAACAATAAGAAACAAACAAAAAATCAATAGGTTCAGCTGAAACATATCTGCTTCATTATGGCTGACATGGAGCTAAACATAACCCTTAAAGAATTCACTTGTAACTCTTAAATCGCACTCTACATCACCTTCATTTTTCCATGCTGACATGAGTTGGATGGGCTGTCACAACCTGCATTGTCTTGTCTACATAGCACCAGAGAAAACTGGCCAATTCCATTGACACTAGAGAGGTAGTCCCATGCGAGGACTAAGGAACCTCTTCTATCTTGTATCCGTTCTTATTTGGAGATTCTGCCCTCCAGAGATGGCTGGCTGGCAGAATGCATGTGTCATTCAAATATTTATATTTTTGGTCTATTTTCTACAACTAGATGCTCTTTCTATAACCAATCACTTAGAGTACTGGGAACATTTTTATCATGATACTCATATTAGAGAGGTCCCATGCAAAGAGGATTAAAGACTCTCCTCTACCCTGTATCAGTTTTTATTTAAAGTTATTCTCCTCATAGACAAACAGCTTGCAGAGTCCACATTCCAACTATAAAAAGGAAACAACATTGGATTACATATTTTGAGATATACTCTGTCTGGAAAAAAAATGGGATGATCATAGCTAGACCAAAAGTCTGCTTCATCAGAGCTAAACAACAACAACAACAACTTGAAGATGTTTACTTACCTTTGTAACACGACTGACTCGAGTTGCGACTGTCTCCTGTCTTTTTTGTCAAGATTGTTTCTACTAAGTTTGCAGAATTCTCTTACCCACCTCTCAACGAAATTTCCTGCTGATAAGATCCATTGCATTTGCTGCTTGTTTTGCTACCAACATGAACCTACATACATGCAACACAACTTTTTCCAAATTCTCCTTTACTCAATTCATCTCACCATAAAATACACAGTTTTAAAGCGTGAAATAATTTCAATACCCTTCAATCAACAAGGTAACCAGCCCTGATGGTACCTCAGAGCTAGCTCTTATACTTACTAATTCTTTTTTTATTGATTCTCTCTCTCTCTCTCTCTACTGAGATATGCTTCAATCAATGGAAACATACTGCAATGCGTCTCATTCCTAATTTCAATCTTTCTGACCTTGCTAGCTACTATACCAGGTATTACATGGGCTATACTTGTGGTTATGTCAGTGACTATATCTTATGATTGCAGTACAAGTTAGAGGCGGTTATAACACCTCTTAAGTCTGTGGTTATGCCATGTGTGTGTGTTTACAACATGAGCTATATTGGTGCTTATAATATGAATGATAACTGATTATAAATAGTTACACTAGAATATTCCAACATGAGCTGCAATAATTGGGTGGTACAACATGAGAATATGTTGTAATATGTCAAAATACATTAGTCTCAGTTGTTATATTAGTAATTGAGCATGGGTTATATTCATAATTAGGGTTAAGGATTATTTTACTGGTTACAATATGGATTGGAAAACAGTTTACAAAAATAACTCTCAAAAGTACTGGGAACATTAGACATGTTACAAAGTGGTCACAACACTGATTTACATCAGACAGATATGGGTGATAGTATTAGTTACATAATAGTTATATTAGAGGAATAACAATGAGTTTATATCAAATGTTTAATTTGTAGTTAAAACAAGTTGCACAAGAATGATTTACAATAGTTATAGCTCCAGTTACCCCAGTATACTTACATAGTAATAATTCAACCAGAGGCATTTTCATAGGAGTCATAACACAAGTACAGATCTCAGTGGGGTTACATAGTGGTTACACTAAAGAACTTACACAATGGGTACAACATAAAGATAAGACAAAAATTACAACACACATACTGGTTACAAAGGGATTAGAACAGTTCATAAGAGGGAAAGTATTACAATAAAGTTACATCAAAGTTTACAACAATAAGAGTTTACAAAAGTAAACCAAGTCTGTCAGATAAAATGTCCATTGAAATGATATTCTTTCACTAACCTTGCTGTTCTTTATGAAATGTAAGAAATGTGTATGGCAAGGTAAAGGTATGAACATCATTGCTGATGCTAAAGCATTGTAGAAAATGTTTGGAAACATGAACTTGCATGAAAGGATTTTAATATGGGAACCATATGAAGATGTGGACATTATTATCAGTGGTTGAAAGATTGTAAGAAATGCAGAGTCACATTGTTGGCGTTCTTACATGTGTTAAAGAATTTAAGAAAAACAGGTTCAACAATATGAAGAATAGGGAGAAGGTTAAGTTTTAGCATTATTGTTATAATGCTGGTTTAAAAAGGGATTTATTACCACCAAGTTACTTGATGAAGAATCAAATACTGCTATTCATAGTAGAACCATACTCTTCTCTTAATATATATTAAGTTGTGTGCTAAGCAGCCAAAGTATATGATAAAGTTATATCTGTATATATACAGAATAGAAGTAACTATGACTGTAAATACATATTTTTAGTATAACGATATCTACACATGCCAAATATACATATTTCTCTATAAATTTAAATTTGATATATGGAGAAATATGTATATTTGGCATGTTTACATGTCCATACGCTAAAAATATGTAAATTTATATACACATTTATGCAGTCTTGGTTACTTTTATTTTGTATATGTACAGATATAATTTTATCCTCTCTTAATATACATTTAAAAGGCAATGAGAAGAATATGTTAATTACCTTTTGATACACATATCCATTGGGGTTGCCCCACCCAAATATTGGGTGTGTTGAACTGAAGCCATTTATAGCTGGCTGAGAATTTATTGTCAAGACACCATTTTTATTCAAGTTTGCCAAATGATCTGCTATTAAAGAAGTTTCTGAAGACAAAGCATCATCACCCCATGGTATGTGTGTTACCTGTAAAAGTAGTTTCATTTAAAGGTAGAAAAAATTCCTTTATTGACTATTTTTTTTACTATTGTCAAAAGAATAAAACAACTCACATGCTAATAAATCAAATAGTCTGATGAGTGTTGAATAATTTATAACTATATTAATACTTTATACATACATAACTAATGCAAGCTAAATACTGAAGACCAGTGTGTTTAAATAACATTAGTAATGTTTTCTATAGATATAAATATTATATCTCTCCTATAAATCAGTATGCTAGTATGGGCATTGCTTTCTCTTATATAAAGAAATGATCAAAAGGCAATCTATCAGTCTTTTTTTTTTTGTCAATCTGTATAATGTATAAATATTACACACACATACATTAATATATAATGACAAAAATCTATAAACAAAGCTGAGTGCTCCAACTATATTTCTAGTTTTGGAGTTTCAAACAATAGGATAGTAATGAAATTAAGTGTTGAAATACTGACCTCATGGTCATAATTCAAATCTTTTAACCATTACATTGGCTTTGTTTGCTTCAGTCTATCAAATTGACAATAGGTTTTTACTTCTTCATAATTGAAGAAAAGAATGCCATTTTTCTGTAAAAATATTTTTCTGCTGCAATATGCTGCAGTCGAAAAAAAGGTTTTAATCATTCCATTCAAGGAAAAGAGGATGATAGGAAACAGCATATGCTCTCGGGTCTTGAATAATTGTCCCCATCTCTGCTTATTAATATTTCAGTTTTTTTCCAACCACCCACTCTTATTCCAGCGCTCCTGTATTTCCCCGTTTAGTAAATTTTGCTAATCTATTTCCTGCGAAATTTTATTTTAAATGGTAGCATTCCTGTGACAATTAACTTTCTTTATACATTAAAAAACATTATACATGACAAAAAAAGTACATTATTAAAAATCCCATACATTTAAAAATAAATAGGATGGCTTGGAGTCTCAATATGTAAACTAAACGACCAATTCTGTTTTTTTTTTTTTAAATCGATGGAGACAACCTAGAAAAATTATTGATTTTCCAACCCCTCCACTTATTCCAACCTTTTGTGGTCTCAGAGCACACTCCTCCATTGCTAATTATGTCGCCTAGATAGCAGAAGCTATCAACTACTTCTATGGATCCTTCTTGTGACTTGAATAGGTTTACTTCGCTGGTTATCTTCCTCTCAGTTACCCCTGTGCATCTTCTACAAACAAAGTCTTCCCTTCCTGTTAGTCTACCCGTTATCTCATTACATCTCTAGTGTACGCAAGATTTACATAAGAATAAAGTTATTCTTTTATATTCACAACAAACTATCATGAAATAAAATTTAAAATTTTCGTTTTGTATCCATAGAAATAGCTAGGATTTCCAATGTTCTAAAGACTCGTTACCAAATGTCTTAAGAGTTGAGTATTTTCTTCCATATTTCCTTCGAACAAGGGAAGGAAAACATCATTTTTTAAAGCTCACCTGTACTCCATTTTTATTCTCATCTCCTTTGATGAAATGGTAAAATATATTCCACACATCTTGTTCTGTTTCTAGCTGATATCCTAATGATTTTAATTGTTCTTTATCATTAGAATAATTTAGATAAAACAGATAATAATCAGTCAACTTTCCAAAACTAGCAAGTGAAGAATCACCCCATCTGCCATTTGGGAATTTATTCCAGTCTGATGTTCGACAAATGTAGCTCTTGGGACGACTTTTCCAAAAGATTGGACGGATTTCTTCTTGAAGCCTTACATAGTTTACTGAAGGCTTCCATGGTAAAGGCTTACTGATATCCTCATTTAGAAGACCAAGCTGTTTTAAGATTGTTGTTATGGCATATTTTTGGTTGAGAGTGTAAAAATGTAGTCCATTTACTAAACCACTATTTAAAAGTTTCTTTCCCATTTCAACTGCATGATGAACACCAAAGTTGCGAACAGCTTCGTCATTGTCTTTTATTGGAGTTATGCTTTGGATAATTTCGTCAGGCACTGCAAGTTCCACCAGTTTACAGATATGTTGGAGAGATTTGTAACTCTGCAGTAAATAAGCAATAAAATAAAGAATAATATTTTTAATACAGAATTTTCATTTCAGTTCTATAGCTATATTGCATTGCATTATTAAATTCTATATGTTTATAGGTTGTAAATTAACAAATATACTATGCAGGAAAATATAAGTCTTGTGGATCATAAAAACATTTTGTATTAAATGATTGCCCTCGCACTCAGACCACTCTGTAAAATGGTAGTACTAATACCATGATAAAAAAGCATCCAGTCCACTCTGTTAGGTGGTAATGGTGGTACTCCAACAAAATACACCTGGTACATACTGTGAAGTAGTTGGCATTAAGAAGGGAATCCAGCCATAGAATAGTTTTGTAGGAGAGAAGAAATGTCTTTCAACTGCTTAATGCTTAGCAAACTTGGAGAAGCTCCAGTCTCCCCATTGGTAAATGACTATGAGTATTGAAGAGATAAAAGAAAAGTATTCAATCAATATGTTATGGTCACTATGATTAACACATTAAATTCAGAGATATTGAGAATACATATAAATCAGTAATGATGGAACCTCTGCATGATCAATCGACATGCTAGTAGTAGCAGCCAGATTTCCTTAAAATCACACTATTGTTTTACACAAAGGACACATTAGATAACGTATTTCTATATATTCTTAGAAACAACAGGATGGTCATGGCAGGAATGCCTTTGACCATAGGTTTTGTTTGATCAGGGTTGACTTGAGACTAAACAATAACTATTTGCTTCAAAAAACAGAAAAATTATTTTTCCCTCTTCGATTATGATAGGCGAACAAAAAGATACCAAGCTAATGTTACCCATTTTTACCTGAATAGGAAGAATTCCGGGAAGGATTGGACACTTGATACCAATTTCTCTACAATCTTTGACATATTTTTCAAAAGTTTCTGATTTGAAAAATAGTTGTGATATAATAAAATCTGCACCAGCATCAACCTTTTCTTTCAAATGTCTGAGGTCCTCTTCATAAGTAGCACATTGTGGGTGACCTAATGGATAACCTGAATTAAAAGGAAAATATGTTGTGGATATTTAACTCTCTTATTATCATATTTCTAATGAAAGACACTGCCTATGATTCTCAACTAATTTTCAAAATAATAACACAAATTGGAGAGATTCAGTTATATAACTAACTTTGGAATTCAATAATGTTACTGTTTAGAACATAACTCAAAAATAGGTTCTTAGATAAAATTATAATTTTTGATTTAAATCTAAACACTTTAATATGGTTTATCATCATAGAATCATCATAAGCTGTGTCAAGCAGGTTGGTGTCAAAATGACTAAAAATAATTTTATATAATTTTGTAAACAATAGTATTGTTTGTAATAAGTTTCCAGTGTATTAATCACTAGTTTGCTGTATTACCATTGTCAATAGTGTTTGTGCAATTTGGTAATAGTATTCAATTATTAAAATATTTGATAAAAAAAATGTATTTAGTCTAAGACAATTGCAACACAGTAGAGTCTTTCTTCTTCCTGAGAGCGTTGTGGGGGCAGAGTCCTCAGACATAACTTCCTGAGGATCTTATCAGAAGCAACCATCTCCAAATGATCTGGCTATATCCCAAAATGAAACCAATCAAGTTTATAAATGTTCTCAATCCATCTTACTTGTAGTCTACCTCTAGGTCACCTGCCGGTTGGCTTTTCCCCTTAACCCTTTAGCATTCACATTACTCTATATATATACTATTGTATTTTCACAGAAAAGGCTTTATCTCACATAATATTGAATCTATGAGATTTTGATATTATTTATTTTGAGAACAATACCTTAATGTCAGTATGAGCAGCTGGTTATGACCGGTTTGAACAAAAAGAGGTGAGAGAATTCTGGCTGGATATGGCCGGTTTAAATGCTAAAGGGTTAAAATATGACCAGCAATTCTTTTCTTAGACATTCTCACAATGTCTAGTACTGAAGCTGTGACCATTTAAAATGAAACATGCTTATATTTTCCCTTTATTATTTTAATAGTGTTTTCAGTAATATAAAGTCTTTTTCAGATTTAGTACTGCTTGACTACTTACTAAATTTTTTAGGGACTGAAGAACTAACTTATAAAATAAAAAAAAAGAAATCACCCTTTTTTCAACAATTCTGAAATTTATTTTGGAAACAGTAACATCAACAACAATCAAGAAAATAATTTTTCAGTTCTTTAGTTAATTTGAATCTGTGTTATTCTGGCCATACTAGATCATTGCCACAATGTATGAGATATTTATGATTGTCTTACCAGCAACAGCAATAACAAAATGATCTCCATGTTCTTTTCGTATTAATTTGACCAGATCTGTAGCATAAGGCAGTTCATCTACAGCAGAAGTCACATGACCTGGGATTTTATCTGAATAATAATAATAACAACAATAATATTGTTTTTTTTATTAGCCACACAGGGCTGACATTAAGCAGCCAATAAAGACAACATAGGATGATACAGTATGGTTTTTTTTTGTGCAAAAAAAAAAAAAATCAAACATAATAATAATAATATTTTGTCATTTAGGCATAAGGCCAACAATTTTGGGGGAGGGAAAAGTTGATTAAATCAACCCACGATATATTATCCAGTATGCCCTTTTAAAGACCACATTATCCAATGTACTCTTTTAAAGACCACATTGTCCAATGTACTCTTTTAAAGACCACATTGTCCAATGTACTCTTTTAAAGACCACATTGTCCAATGTACTCTTTTAAAGACCACATTGTCCATTGTACTCCTTTAAAGACCACATTGTCGAATGTACTCTTTTAAAGACCACATTGTCGAATGTACTCTTTTAAAGACCACATTGTCCAATGTACTCTTTTAAAGACCACATTGTCCAATGTACTCTTTTAAAGACCACATTGTCCAATGTACTCTTTTAAAGACCACATTGTCCAATGTACTCTTTTAAAGACCACATTGTCCAATGTACTCTTTTAAAGACCACATTGTCCAATGTACTCTTTTAAAGACCACATTGTCCAATGTACTCTTTTAAAGACCACATTGTCCAATGTACTCTTTTAAAGACCACATTGTCCAATGTACTCTTTTAAAGACCACATTGTCCAATGTACTCTTTTAAAGACCACATTGTCCATTGTACTCCTTTAAAGACCACATTGTCGAATGTACTCTTTTAAAGACCACATTGTCGAATGTACTCTTTTAAAGACCACATTGTCCAATGTACTCTTTTAAAGACCACATTGTCCAATGTACTCTTTTAAAGACCACATTGTCCAATGTACTCTTTTAAAGACCACATTGTCCAATGTACTCTTTTAAAGACCACATTGTCCAATGTACTCTTTTAAAGACCACATTGTCCAATGTACTCTTTTAAAGACCACATTGTCCAATGTACTCTTTTAAAGACCACATTGTCCAATGTACTCTTTTAAAGACCACATTGTCCAATGTACTCTTTTAAAGACCACATTGTCCAATGTACTCTTTTAAAGACCACATTGTCCAATGTACTCTTTTAAAGACCACATTGTCCAATGTACTCTTTTAAAGACCACATTGTCCATTGTACTCCTTTAAAGACCACATTGTCGAATGTACTCTTTTAAAGACCACATTGTCGAATGTACTCTTTTAAAGACCACATTGTCCAATGTACTCTTTTAAAGACCACATTGTCCAATGTACTCTTTTAAAGACCACATTGTCCAATGTACTCTTTTAAAGACCACATTGTCCAATGTACTCTTTTAAAGACCACATTGTCCAATGTACTCTTTTAAAGACCACATTGTCCAATGTACTCTTTTAAAGACCACATTGTCCAATGTACTCTTTTAAAGACCACATTGTCCAATGTACTCTTTTAAAGACCACATTGTCCAATGTACTCTTTTAAAGACCACATTGTCCAATGTACTCTTTTAAAGACCACATTGTCCATTGTACTCCTTTAAAGACCACATTGTCGAATGTACTCTTTTAAAGACCACATTGTCGAATGTACTCTTTTAAAGACCACATTGTCCAATGTACTCTTTTAAAGACCACATTGTCCAATGTACTCTTTTAAAGACCACATTGTCCAATGTACTCTTTTAAAGACCACATTGTCCAATGTACTCTTTTAAAGACCACATTGTCCAATGTACTCTTTTAAAGACCACATTGTCCAATGTACTCTTTTAAAGACCACATTGTCCAATGTACTCTTTTAAAGACCACATTGTCCAATGTACTCTTTTAAAGACCACATTGTCCAATGTACTCTTTTAAAGACCACATTGTCCAATGTACTCTTTTAAAGACCACATTGTTCAATGTACCCTTTTCAAAACTCCATTATCCAATGTAAGTTTTTTAAGACCACATTATTCAATATGTCCCTTTTAAGACCCAATTATCCAATGCACCTGTTTAAAAAGATAGATGGGTGTAATTTGTGGCTGCTATTTTAAGCAGACCAAGTGATAAAAGAAGTTCCTTCATTGGCTTGTGAGGTGTATGTGCATGCACAACAGCAGGCATGTGATTACAGATGTGTGTGTGTATGAAAGCAGGTTTATGTATACTGGTGTATGTATACATGCATGTAGCTGTTTGTTGATACTTATTTACACTTTGTATTGAGTTTGCTAATGATGCTGTGGATGTTGACGTTGCTTCTACTTCCCTAAATATGTCCCTATGTCACTGTCTCTTAATAAAAACAATATCTTAGCCCTTTCATTACTGTGTTTCTAATGAAACACATTGCTTGTGTTTCAATTAATTCTGAATATAATCCAATATTTAGAGGAATTTAATAAAATAACTAACACTTTAATTAAGAAGCTGACATTTAGAACATTACTTAACAAAAATTACTTAAATACAATTATGATAGAAGGATTTAACCCTTTAGCATTTACATTACTCTATATTTAGTATTGTATTTTCACAGTAAAGGCTTTACTTCACATAATATCTCACATAATATCAAATCTATGAGATTTTGATATTATTTATTTTGAGAACAATACCTTAACATCAATATGAGTGGCCAGTTTGAACAGAAAGAGGTGAGAGAATTCTGGCCAGATACGTCCGGTTTAAAGGCTAAAGGGTTAATATAAGTATAAACATTTTAAAATTAACAGTTTTGTATCATATAACCTGGGAAGTTTTTGGTATCCAAAGGGCTAATGCAGCCTAAAGAAAAAAAAGAGTCACTCACCTCCTCGTAAGGCTAAAATATTTCGGATTCCTTGATCTTTAGCTTTTATCATAATTTCTTTAATCTCTGCGAGAGATTGGCTGTAGCTTGTAATATGTAACATAGTGGGTAAATTCAAATAATTCAACATTGTGCTTGCCATACAGAGTGAACTGGTTGGTTTCTCCAAGTTCTTTGGATCATTTTTTATATGCCATGTCATATCACAGAACAGTGGCTGGCTTTCAGCAAAACATTCCATCCTGCAAATAAATAAATAAACAACAAAAATAATAATAAAAATAATTCTTTCTAACATTGGCATAGAGAAGGGGGAAAATAATTAATTTAAACTCAGAATATAATGAGCAGGGATAAATGGTGTACAGCATTTTATCTGATGTTCTATCAATTCTGCCAATCCACTATGATCTATATTATAATAAGAGCGCTGTCTGTCTGTACGACCGTCTGTCCTTCTGTCCATCATGCTCACTCATAGAGAGGGGGAGCCCCAAGCGAGAGATAGAGAGAAAAGGGAATGCTGTGTATTTTCGATGTGACAGAAAGAGGTAGATAGACAGAGGGGGAGTGTACATAGGTAGAAAGAGGAAAGGAGCGTCATTTGTTTAGAGAGAGAGTGTGTGTATGTGTGTCTGACAGAAAGAGGGAGAAGACGACATCGCTCTCATCTAGTAATAATAATTGTTTCTACTTTAGGCACAAGCCCAGCAATTATCTCCGTGCATTACTGGTACTTTATTTTATCGACCCCGTAAGGATGAAAGGCAAAATTAACCTTGGCGGGATTTGAAGTCAGACCGTAAAGAGCCGTAACTCTATTCTGCAAAGCATGATGTCTGACTCTCTACCGATACTGTCAATCCACCGTGTTTCATCTAGTAATAATAATAATTGTTTCTATTTTAGGCACAAGCCCAGAAATTTGGGGGCAGGGGAAAGTCGATTAAATCAACCGCAGTACGTTACTGATACTTTATTTTAATGATCCTGTAAGGATGAAAGACTAAGCTGACCTTGGCAGGATTTGAAATCAGAATATAAAGAGATGTAACTATATGCCACAAAAATTTAGGCACAAAGCCAGCACATTTAGGAGAGATGAAACTCAATAATATCAACTCTAGTACTTGACTGGTATTTTATTTTATCAAAGCCCAGAAAGATGAAAGTCAAAGCTTACCACGGTGGGATATAAGCCCAGAATATAAATGGCTATAACTAAATACCGCAAAGCAGTTTGACTGATGATCTCACAATTGTGCCAAATACACACACACACATACACACAAATATTTTAGACAAACTTGGAAGCCTTTAACTCTGTTGATTCCCAACTGCCTTTCATTGTATGATACAAAACTGTTTATTTTAAAGTGATTATATTTATATAAAAAATCTTCCATCATAATTTTATGTAAAATCCCTTGTTAAGTTATGTTCCAAACACCAACCTCATAATGAAAAAGTTAGTTATATTATTAAATCCTTCCAAATTCTCTATTATTTTCACATTTATTTGAAAAGCATAGGCAGTGTCTTTCATTGGAAATATGATGGTAAAAGAATTAAACTTAATTTTCAAACATTTTGGTCATTTTTCAAAGCAAATAGTGTTGAAAGAAGTGGGCATACAGATGAAACAGTACACATTGTCTAGAGAAAGTTTACTGGTCAAGTGGACTCCTGGCTTCATGTTAGCAGCAGCAGCTACAGTGGTTTCCAATTTAACAGTGATTTCATCAGCTTAATGTTTATGTTCACTTCCATAGCCCAACAAATTAGGGAAGAAATTTGAAATTTTCAGGCAAAATACAAAGAAAAGATCATGGGAAAGGAAAGAAAACACGTACCTTTACATCTTGGTATATTATTAGAATTACATATATATATATATATTTGCCAGACACATATTATTTTATGTATTTAAAATCAAGTTTTCACAATTGTCAATTGTGAAATTGAATCCAAAAATCACATTGGTTTTGCTCAATCAAGTCAACCTTTTGATGTATTGCCACATGATGTTTTTTATGTTTATGTTTACATGTACAGGTATTTTCTATTTATATGATGCAAAATTCTTTCTTATTTCTTTAAATAAATGAATTCTGAAGAGTTTACGTTCACCAATTTTTGACTAACTGGTATTTTTCTTTTGCAGGTGAATGAAATTCAGCCAGAAGATTTTGCAAAAATAAGCCTGATGTATTCTGCTACATCTGCGCCGAATACGCAGTTGGTCCTAACAGGAATCCAGTTACAAGTTTCATCGCTATCATCATTAATTATTGATAATAGTGATTTCAAGACAAAAATCAATTTAACACCTGGAGATGAAACATATGTTAATGCTTGGAATAAACCCTATTATATCACTTATCTGTGTTAATCCTCTTTTTACTTCTTATATATATATATATATATATATATATATATATATATTCATATTCTGCAATACAGAGATGGGGAAGACCACAAATCAAAGATATACTTGATACATGGTAAGATGCAGACTGGGTATTTTAGTGAAAGTAGAGGATCTACCATGACTCGGCAGTAAGTTATATCATGTCTTTGACACAACTGAAGGGTCCTCTCAACCCTTTGTTTGGCAAACTTTTTATGGTTGGATGCCCTTCCTATCACCAAACACTTTACAGAATATACTGGGTGTATTATTCAAAGTGGTAGATGAGATTTTAGTGCCTTAATAAGCTAGTAACAATGAGAAAAAATGATCTTACATATCAAACAGATCTCTAGCTCCATTGGTTGTTTTTGGTGGGAAGAATTCTAATGAGAACCAGTGATTATTTGAAGCAATTTGGAGTTTCATTTGGTCAATGAGAGGAATGAAATTATTTTTGCAAGATGTCTTTCGGGGTTGTCCATTGTTCTCCTGCTTGTTCGTTTCACAAATTTCAGGCATTTTCTGAAAGATTAACTAAAGAAAGAAATTAATGAATATGGATTATTTATATATATATATAGAGAGAGAGATTGTGTAAGCATCTGATGAAGTCACATGAATAACCATGTAACAGAAATATATATCATGCAATAAACAATTATGGTGAACTAATCCTGTCTCAACTACCATTTTTTGATAAATGAATACTCCGTCACTCATAATAACTTACTCGGGATAAACTACTGATGTGAAGTGCTTTGGATCACTAGGACTGGTTTATCCTCAAGAAATTACAACGTAACAACTATATATATATATATATTGTTATGTTTGGGGATGATCATGTTGCCAGTATTGCTAATAAAAAGAAACACATAGACGATATGATTTTCACTTTATCTTTATTGCTCGTTATTTATTCATTCATCACACATTCTGTGACTTCCTCAATGACACTCTGTTCTCTTTTGTACCTCTTCTTCTTTCTGGTCTTAACCTTCTACTCTATCATCTCTTTTGACAATAAAGATAAAGTGAAAACTCATATGGTGCATGTGCTTCTTTTTATTGGCAATATCAGTTTCAGCACAGAATTTCTCATCAAAAATCTTACAGAACAAATATATATAGGAAAAGAGTCAGGACCCTGACGGCTGAGCTCCGGCCATTTCGATAGCTAGATCTGAACTAAACCAGGACGGCAAGCGTCCTAATACTATTGGTTTAGTTCAAATCTAGCTGTCGGGGTCCTGACTATTTTCTTATTACCCACCCTAAGTATCGAGTACTCTGGCCACCTGGTTACTTACCACACTTTCTTTGTTATATATATACACACACACAATGATGATGATGATATATATATACACATATATATATATATACTCATATATTTATACACATATATATATTATATATATACTCATATATACACACATCATCATCATCATCAGCATTTTATTTTACGTCCACTTTTCCCTGCTTGCAGACGGGAACTGATTCTGGCTTGATTTCTACACCAACTTGATTCCTAACACCAACCTCATTTACAGTGAGTGGTGGGTGATTTTTTTCCGTGGCGCCTACACGTCCACTTTATAGTGTGGGCTGGGTGCTTTTTTGCCGTGGCACCTCCACGACCACTCAACAGTGGAATGATATGGACCCCAGTCCCTATCATCTCATTCCTACAGCTGAGTAAACTGGAGAAATGTGAAATAAAGTGTCTCACCCGGTCTGAGAATTGAACTCACAACCTTTCGATTGCAAGGCCAATGCTCTAACCACTAAGCCATGTGCCTCAACATATATACATATATATATATATATATATATATATATATATATATATACACACACACACACACATATATATATATACACACATATATATAAATATATACACACATATATACTGAATCATCGTTAATTATGTGAAGGACATATAATCTATATATTACGTTTCCTTGATTGTGAAAATGGTGGTGTATTCAAAAACCATAACATTATTTTGCTTCTCATTTCTAATATTTCTCTGCACACAAGCTTCTTTATCATACATAAAAAATACTTTACCAATACAACCCCCATAATACTCTTGATTACCCGCTTAAAGTGCTTGTATTGCATATAACACCTTGCCGCACATTAATCTTATATAAATAAGACACATGTGCATGCCTCACGTGTAACTATTACATACACTAACTACTTCAAACTATCCTCTTGCATTATCTTCGTAAACTGCCGATGTTGTATTTTAACTTTAATTTTGTTTTAATTTTAATATGATTTTAATTTTTGAATGTAAATTGCCATGCTAAAATATTATAATGGATGTCACCCCACTGTGCATCAATATATACATATATTTCTGGATGTCTCTTGTGTTGGAAAGGAGGTCATGTATGTAAACAATCATTGAAAAATTGCTCCGAAGACTCCAAACCTCGGTTTGGACGAAACAATTGTAAGCTAATAAATGGTTTGAACAGAACTTTGATTCATGTGATTTCTATACACACATATATATACACACACACACATATATATACATACACACACATATGGTGGCTGCCAACTCGTTTTCGAGTACGGCCACTACTTTATATCCATGTAGGAGAACCCCTACCGATGCACTGAACGAGTGTGACTGTTTAGTCCAGCCAGCGACTTGAAAACTCTGGTACAAACATTACACTTGTGACAATTATTGACACATAGTGCTGGACCCATGGTACCATGTGACGACAAGTGCAGAGAGATCTCCAGATATAAAGCAATGCCTGTGCCGTGAAGCTTTTATAGTGAGCAAAGGCACTGCACAAAGCCAGTCCCACTCTCTTAACCAAGATGATATTTACCAAAAAGAAGAACAAGTCAACATCATTGGATACCATCAGGGTTGCAGGTGTTATATCAGAGTTTTCCTTCTCCTAGAATTCTGCCTTGACAAAGGCTAAGGGGTCATCTCTCCCAGTGATTTTGGATGGCCATACACACACATATATATATATACATACACACATATATATATACACACATATATACTGGTACTTTATTTCATTGACCCCGTAAGGATGAAAGGCAAAGTTAACCTCAGCGGGATTAAACTCAGACTGTAAAGGGTCATAACTAATAATGATTTCTAATTTAGGCACAAGGCCAGCAATTTGGGGAAGAGAAAGTTGATTATATGACTCGAGTACTTGACTGGTACTTTATTTTATTGACCCCGGAAGGATGTAAATCAAAGTTGACTTCAGCTGGATTTGAACTCAGAATGTAATGAGTCATAACTAAACACTACAAAGCATTTTGTCTGATGCTCAGCCAATACTGCCAATCCAATCTCATCCCATTGTCTTACAACAACAGAGAGGAATGGCAAACTGTTAGAGACAAGTAGAAAAAAAAGAGCCCTCAAGAGATAAGTAAGACATGAAAGTAGAAACCCTCTCCCTGTGGAATTGTATGAAGTTTACATTCCCTCAAATACTCTATGAAAGAGTGAGTGACATTTTGAAAAGAGACATAAAGCAACAGATAAAGTGCAGATTGAGGAGGAGATGTGTAACATGCTAGTGATAAACTGTTTATAAGAACCAAGTCTATGAATATTTATACCTTAGTTTCCAAGAAAGCTTGGGGTCTTTCTCACCCACTCTGACACCTAATTCATGGCCACCTTTAGGACTGAACATTTTGAATATAATTCTTGTGCAAATAGAAGCTGAAGTCAACCAGGGCTATGGGACACCTTCATCAACCTGGCTGGAGGCTATCCATCTATAGTTTATGTTGATTACTGACATGCGAAAATTACTAAAGATAAAAATATATTGAGTATGGACATGTGAAGCGCATGGACAATGACCGCTGGGTGGAGAAATGCCAGGAGATCTCAGTGGAAGGAAGCTACAGTAGAGGAAGACCAAGAAAGACCTCGGGTGAGGTTGTGAGAGCTGACCTTAAATCGCTATATATATATATATATATATAGTTGTTTCTACTTTTGGCACAAGGCCAGCAATTACTGCAGTGCATTACTGGTACTTTATTTTATTGACCTCGTAAGGATGAAAGACACAGTTAACCTCAGTAGGATTTTGCCTTTCACCCTTATGGGCTCGATAAAATAAAGCACCAATAATGCATTGCAGTAATTGCTGGCCTTGTGCCAAAGGCGAAAATTTTATATATATATATATATATATATATATATAGTTATGTTGTTTATTACATAACTATTAAGCTCTGTTACCTACATAGAGCACTCTTTTTTCCTGGACTTTTCCGACGGAATTACTTCATTCATACATATATATATATATATATATATATATAGCGATTTGAGGTCACCTCTCACAACCTCAGCCCAGGTCTTTGTTGGTCTTCCTCTACTGTGGCTTCCTTCCATTGAAATTTCCTGGCATTTCTTCACCCAGTGGTCATTTTAGATAGTTCAGTAGATTTGTGGTTTACTGAGGCAGGTATGAAAATCAGCACTCTATGCTAGAGCAGAATGTATATATTGAAAACAAAGTGAGGTTTCACATTAAGATCTTTATTGATTATATATAATTACAACTGTTTCACAGATGGGTGGCTCAGGATCTATATTAATGCCATATACACTTTATTTCACACTGTTCCTTCTACCTGGAGTTGCGACCAATAGATAATAGATCCTTTTATACCCGACTGCAGTCCGATCTGCTCATCAGATTTGGTTTTGCCTGAATAACAAGTCTGAAGAACAGATCGGGCTGGAGTCGGATCTATAGCATTAATATAGATTCTAAGCCACCCATCTGTGAAATGGTTGTAACTGTGTATAAACTGTGTATATATAAATATATATATATCACATAAGAAACGGAGAATCAGTGGTGAGACGTATATGAGGACCTTGCGATTTCAGAGTCAGGTTCGATCATGCCTCGAGCTGGTCGCCAGAGAAACAATTGTAATATGTCTAATAAATTTTATTCGTCGCACCACTGATTCTCCATTTCTTATGTGATATTATACTTTGCTCTGTAAAAGCATGGAGTGCTCAAACGGCCTACCGCATACGGACGCTTTAAGCATCCCACACCAATTATATATATATATATATATCAGATAGGGTATGGTAAAAACCAGCTAGACCATAACCCACCAGAGCACTCGATACTTGGGGTAGTAGAGTGGGTAATATGAAAAGATTCAGGACTGTGACAGCTGAGCTCTGGCTGTTTTGACCTAGCTGTTGAAACGGCTGGAGCTCAGCTGTTGGGGTCCTGAATTTTTTCATATATATATATATATATATTTATATAGAGCATGTGATTCAGTGAAATACTGGTGGTGGTACCGTACCAAAATGAGCACTCAATGCTCAGGCAGAGTATATATATTAAGGAAAACAATGGAGTTTCATTTACATATAGTTAATTAATTTTATTGTGTATGAATCATCTGTCTGAAGAGCAGATCGATAATGGAGTTGGGTCCATAACCTCTATGGGTGACTTTGAGCCAATCCTCTGCGAAACGCGTGAAACAGACTGACTACACGTAAACGAAATTCCATTGTGAACCAATTTGCTCATGATGTGAGGCATTCATGAACCGAGGTTCCACTATGTATGTATATATATATATATATATATATATATATATATGTTTGCCACGGACCAGACACCTCTGCAGAATGGGGGATGATCTAATTCCGAAACAACTTTTGTATGGCAAGCTTCATAAAAGTAAGAGACCACCTTAGAAACCAAAGCTCCGATTCAAAGATTGTGTAAAGGACTCATTGAAAAAAACTGGTTTGATGGTGGCTGGCTGGAAGATAGAAGTTCTTGAAAAAGAAACTTGGCGTGCAATGGTGAATGATGGGGTCCATAATTTTGAGGACAGACGCATAGAGCACGAGAAGATCAAACAGGATGTGTGTAAGCAATACCCTAGTGTATCTCTCGAAACGATTGGTGTCTCTATTGAATTGGTGTTCCTGAGTATGGAAAGATTTGCTTGAGCAAATCTGGTCTCAGGAGCCACAGTCGCAGCCATGTTCAAAGAGAACCAGCAAACTATGATCTCCACAGTATTGTGAAGGTTCGCAGGCAACCTGGTGCAAAACCTGAGGTCAGGGAGATCCATAGTTGTCAGTGTGCAAAGGAGTGCAAGTCTCTAGCAGGCTTAAAAGGCCATATCTGAACGTCGCACATCTGAATCTGACAAGCGATTGCAATACTCTTAGCATCATATATAGATATATAATTATATATCGTAAAGTGATAGTGCCCAATCAACCCTAATGGTGGGTAATGCTAATTACATACTTTTCTAGATGAAAAAAAAAAAATGGACGTAGGGTTTGCGTTTGTAATGAAGTTTTCATCCTTGCCAACAAAATATATTTTACGCATTGGTCTTTCTTTGACATATTTTAAAAAGTCTGGTGCATATTTCATCGAACAGCGAAGTTACACATACACATAGCTTCCGCAGTTTCCGTCTATGTATAGAAAAAAACTTGCTCTAAGTGCCAAAGATGAGAATTGAACCCGAAACCTCATGGTTACAAAAAATAACTCATTAACCAATCATGTTTGCGCTTATGTATATGTAAAGATAATTTCATTTTAAGAGCACGTGTACTACGAAAAAGACAAAAGATAAACAAAAACAAAAGTGAAACAACGTTTTGCCAAGTTAAAAGTATACGAAGCAACTTATTTGTATCAGCGAGACTGCTATGTATATAATTGTTTCTACTTTAGGCATAAGGCCAGCAATTTGAAGGTTAAGGGAAAGTCGATTAAATCGATCCAGGTACACTATTGGTGCTTTATTTGATCGACCTCGCAAAGCTAACCTCGGCGACATTTGAACTCAGAACGTAACTCTATACTGCGAAGCATGTTGTCCAATGCTTTATTGATACTGCCAAATCCACTGCCTTACTGTTATATATATATAATAGTTTGTCTGCTATGTACTTAAAAAACCAGTGGGCCAATTATGTTCAAACTTGGCATGTGAGTTCCTTAGACTCAGGAATAGGTTTCCCCCACACTTGGACCTATATTAATTCGTTTGCCAAATATATAATGGAACCTCGACAAATCTAAATAATTAATTGTTTCTACTTTAGGCACAAGGCCAGCAATTACCCAGTGCATTACTGGTACTTTATTTTATCGACCCCGTAAGGATGAAAGGCAAAGTCAACCTCGGCGGGATTTGAACTCAGATCGTAAAGGGCTAAATAATTAATAAACGTTTTTGGCACTACAACGCTATTAACTGTCAGTCGAAAGCAGCCGATGAAAGCAAAACATCGTTTATTTCCGTATTACTACCACGCGTAAGTGGAGTTACTTAAATGAAATTTTTTTTTTTAGTTCATATAGTTCATGGTATTAGCTGTCAGAAGTAACTCCACTGTTGGTGAAAATTCATTTAAGTTCATGGTATTAGTTGTCAGAAGTAATTCCACTGTTGGTGAAAATGACTTGTTTTCTACATTGATAACCATGACTATGAAAATATAAATGATTAAATCCAATTTATTTGATAACCATGACTTGTTTTCTAATTAACTTAAATTTGTTTTCTAATTTGGCCCTTTTAAGGGCCATCTATGTGAAAACTCCACTTACACGTGGTAGTTATACGGAAATAAACGATGATGAATGACGTCACCTTCGTCTGCTTTCACGACTGACAGCTAATAGCGTTGTAGGGCCACGTTTTTACAATGAAATCATCAACAGTTTAATTTAACAAGTATTAATACGCTAGTCAGTTATTTACTTATGTATAATTATGTACGTGTGTCTTCTTCGGGAAAAAGCGTGCTCGCACGACGAGTAGTGGAGAGAGAATGAAAGAGGAAGAAAAACAGCAATATCCTTTTCCGCGCTAAAATTTAAAATGTTTACTATCATTTACTTGTTCAGTTTAAGGCGTGTAAAATATAAGAACTGTTTACTTTTGTATATATGTCAGCGGTTCCTAAACTGGGGTCTGTAAAGATAGTACTACCGTTCTTTAAACATTTTCCTCTTTTTGTTATTGTTCTCGCCGTATAATAATCTGAGGAGCGAGTAATTGTAGTGTATGTGTGCGATCTGGGGTTAAATAATAATACTGCCGTCTTGTCTACTTTACCAGGGCTGACTTAGGGAAAAACAACAATTACAATACAAAGAAACAATCAAAAGGGGCTTCTCGTTAAAACTTGTAGCAACAAGGGCCTTTAAGTATTCGCCGAACATGCTAGAAATAGCAGCTAAATCTATATCAAATCACATCTTACTGTCTTTATAAGGATTATAACATAAGATAATGTTCTCCTGTATAACCCCTAAAATGATGACTTGGCCATGGTTGGACTGCTTGATCAGGGATGACTAGGGGATAAACGAGTAGAAGCATAGGTACTTACGCTCGCTGCGAGTGGTTTGAAGTTCAGTGGCTGATGTTCAACTAAAAATAACCTTTTGTTTATATTTCGTAACTTGTATGAATGAAGCAGTCACACGTGAATCTGTTTTTATATAAAGTGAATGTGGTCGGGGAGCAGTGTAGATAGTTCAGTTGGTTAACGTTTTATCCACCACTTTACTTTTCAATTTGATTATAACAATACAAATGATAATAAAAATAATCATGCCTGCCATTCTTTTATCAAGAATTCTGATAACTCTAATCGATAAAAAAGAAAGAAAGAAAAGCGTTGCCGACCTATATTTTTGAACTATTGTTGTTTAATATATTTTTTAATATTTTTTATTAATTTAGTTAATCATTATTTTACCGACACCATAAGTTTGACACTGAAAATTATTTTATCTTCCATACTTAGAACACGAGTCTTACCAGTTGTAAACCACAAGGAAAGATTATCTATCGGAAGGATTCGAGCTTTTCAGACAACGGAAATATTTAGAAACTTTTGTATTGTAATTTATCTTTAACATACGCTCTATCGTGGGGATGGGCCAAGTTTGCGGCACAAATTCAATTGCATGTTGCAACAAGTTAAATTCATTTTAGTTAACACTTAACTTTATAAACCTCCCAGTGTTTAAAATGGAGGCTACATTATCCGATCATAAATCATAAAACTTAGGATAATTTGTCGCATTATGAAGACAAGGATTGTTACGATTGATTTGAATACTGTTCAACCAAAACACTCCTATCTTCTCTCTCGACGTTTAAGATATACATAGGGCACCCGTGAGAAATTTTGTAAGGCCGAGCAAGAATGCTTTGCCCTCCCGCAAGAGTGAGTGCTGAGGGAGAGGATATTTAAGGGGACTGAGAGTTTTTTTTCTGAGGGTGGTAGTGGTGTGGGGCGTCAGATATTTACGGGTTCCCCTTTAACTTTCCGAGCTCAGGACCGATGTACAGGCTGACACCCTCTCTTACAGGCTCTAAAGTGTACAAATCAGAGGAGTACTCAGTTAGGTATAGTCGAGTTAATTCGTTTCTTGCTTCTGTGCATTCGTTCAGGTGACGAAAATATTTAAAATCAAAATCTTCAAACGTTGGTCGTGTCCATTAGTAATATCTTGCACGCAGAAAGGTTCTTTCATTGGTTCGTGGTATTAATTTGTTGCTGTTGTTGGTTAGCTCCAAATACCGGCATCTGACTACTGGCTGCTGTCCTCGCTCTACTGACAACCATTAGAAGAGTATAAATATAGAAAGGTTTCCTGATGATTTCTTCCGAATGAAACAGTCCTAGTCCTGTAGAAGCCATTTCTATATTATATATATATATATATATATATATATATATATATATATATATATATATATATATATATATATATATATATATGTATATATATGCACATATACATACATACATATACATATATGATTGGGTGGTTACTTATCTTAGCAGAATAGTGAGTGTGTGTGTGTATATATATATATATATATATATATATATATATATATATATATATATATATATATTAAAGACCATCAATATATATATATATATATATTTATATAACAAAGGAATTGTGGTAAGGAACCAGATGGACCATAACGCACCAGAGTACTCAATACTTAGGGTAGTAGAGTGGGAAATAGGAAAAAGTATGACCCCGACGGCAGAGCTCAAGCCGTTTCGACGGCTATTTCTGTCCAGAAGCTCTGCTTCCCACCCTCACCCCTCAAAATTACTGGCCTTGTGCCAAAATTAGAAATCTTTATTATAGCTGATTTAGTAATAGATAATGCGAATAGTATAAAGAAAACTCACCTGGCAAAATATTTCCTTTGAATTGCATATTTTAGTCTTTGATTGTGTGTCTAAATATCTACTGTTTTTTACCTCAAGGGTATGTTTTATTTCTTTCTGTGTTAAGCTCATGACCATTTTTTGACACACATCTGTTTTCTCTGTGTCTCCTATCTCATAGTTAGAGTGACATGGGATCCTGTTTGCAATTGACATTATGAAGATTTTGATTGAACGTCGTTACTAAAAAAAAAAAAAACGACAAATAAAAACAGCAACGTGTCCTAAACTTTTTACACAGAATCAAACAAGCTTCTTTCTTATACTCATCTCCATCCTCCCGCTGTTTAAACTGTATCTCTATGCCTGTAAGTTATATTAATAATCAGAGTGTAACTGTTCTATCAAGGTTTATGTGCAGCTACAAAATAATTTCCACACACAGATTAATTAATTAATTTTATTAGATGTAAACATCTAATAAACTCTCATATATTCGACATCAATCAATGATTGTTACATTTGGCATTCCAGTTATTTTTTATGCGCAATGATATACATCGGAATAATAAGAAACGTGTTAATATCAGTCGTTCTTGGTGCATCGTTCCAGTCTGGCAAACATAGAGCAAAAGGGTTGTCCATTAAATAATGCGAAGTGAGCAAGAAAGTAAACCAGGTCAAAATATAATCCACGTTTTCATTATTCCCCTCGAAGTTCTCACACTCTAAAAATAAATAAACAAAATAAATACATAAATATATCAGTAAATAAATAAATAAATAAATAAATAAATAAATAAATAAGTTTGAAGCAATAAATGTTTTCATATCGTTGGTCTTTATCTCCGCTTATTATACAGTGATATTCGTGGATTTTGATAAGTTTGTATGTCATAGAAATAGTAGGATCATACTAATCATCATACTAAGGATCATATTCCCATCAGAGTGTAGTTTCTCCCAGGGCTGTACGATATCATTTTAAGTTTTGTGTAAACATTTTGGGTTTATCCATCGAACCTCCAAGCCTCTGTCTCTGTTCTCTCTCCTCTCCCCCATATATATTGTTTCCTCTGTTTCCATTCTTCCTAGGAATATATACTACAAAGACATACTTTCCATTCCATCATGGCTTACCATACTTAAGCCACTTCCATCAATGAGAATATTCTTTATTAGATATCTTATGACCTAAGTTAGTTCAATGAATACGCGTCTTCAAGTGGTATCTGGCCATATCAAACAACCAGAACATTCTGATGTTGCAGCAATAGTTATCTCTCTTATATACACATATACAACAGGTCCGAACACAAAAGAACCAAACGCCCACTGTCATTGACCCCGTCTCTCTCTCGCTCTCTCAATCTCTCACTATTGTGAGCAAATAGGGACGTTTCCCCGGAGGATGATGGGGAGACGCGCTTGAAGAGCTATTCTAGCTCGCGTGGCTCACACCTGTGGGTAGCCAACTCTGAGCCAATGGTGGTGAGCAGGGAGGTGACCCTAGGGCCAAGGACACTAGAACTGCAGCAATATGTCTTGAGAACTATAGATGTGTGCTTAGTCGATCTTTTTTTTTTTTACTGCACTTCACAACAATTGGCAATAATTTACTTGAGAATAATTGACAATATAGAAGAAGCCTACATATATTAATCTTAATAAGGTTTCATTTTCTTTGTAAAACACGACTGGGACCAATTTAGCAATGGCAATATGACCTTATTTTGCCTTTCATACTTTCAAGGTTGATAAAAAAAGTGGACTAGTCCAGTACTGGGAGCCAATTCTTCCTCCATATTTCTTTCTCATTTCCCCCCTCTCTCTCTTTCTCTAGGAAGAAATCTGTTGTGTTCTGACCTTGAGCGGGGTGAGCTCTGCCAGGTTTAAAATACCCGAGAAATACAAAAGTATACAAATAGATAAACAATATCAAATATCAACCCATGTGATAGAAGCTGCCTTAATATAAAGTTTGAGATTACATCAGATGTAGCACATAAACGAAGAACAATCTAGAGGTTTTTACGATAGTTGTTGTTAGCGTATGTATGTATGTATGTATGTATGTATGTATGTATGTATGTATGTATGTATGTATGTATGTATGTATGTATGTATGTATGTATGTATGTATGTATGAATGCAAGCGTATATGAACATGAATGAGTGTTTGTGAGTTTGTGTTTGCAGAAGAGTTTATTTTGTAGCGGTTGTCTCCCTTGTTGTGACTCACAACCCCAATAGATTAACAACATCTAGACGGGAAGTAGAACCCTTTCTGTAACTTCCGGCAGAGCCCTATAAAACTAATAGCCTTCGGCTCTCTCCCTCTCATTTGCCCTTCCGGCGCCTGGCCTTCGCCAGGCGTCTCGCGTTTGCCTGACAATCAAAACGGTAACTACTAACTTTGCTCCATTCTATCATCTATTACTTTGACATGTCAACTATACTGTTCTATATATATCCATGATTGTTAATTAAATATTATACACACAAACAAAGCCTCCTTGTTACGTTCATACAACCCAGTATCTTCGCTATAATTTCTTATCATTTTATCAGGGAAAAGGTGAAGTAGTTTTCATATATTTGTATGTATGTATGTATGTATGTATGTATGTATGTATGTATGTATGTATGTATGTATGTATGTATGTATGTATGTATGTATGTATGCATGTATGCATGTATGTATGTATGTATGTGTTATCTCTTTCTCTTAATTTCGAGTATATTTTTTTGACCGGCCACCTTCCTGGTGGCAAGGTTGTAAAAGAAAAGAAATTGTCATCCCTTGAATCGCAAGAATGTTTTGCAAATTTTGAAGGTGCCAGCTATCGCAGCCATTTGTAGACTATGAATTAGGGAGCTGCACTTTTTGTCCGCAAATCCAAGTTCAGTCATACTTTGGTCCAAGCGGGTTGGTCCAATAATGATGGGTATGAAGCTAAAGGTGTATCTTGGATACTGGATTTGTAAACTCCTCATCAATGGTCCGTAGATGTCCTCCTTCTCCTGTATTTTTCTGACAACGTTTACACAAGTGGGCAGCTGATCTCCACAACAGAACACGTTTTCAATGTGTGGTCCCAAACAACAATATCAGGCCGGTTGTGCTTTAATTTGGTGGCAGTTTTTATTTTCAGGTTCCACCAGTATTCCTTAGTGCCATCTGTCTCAATATATCCTTCCTCGTTTGTTGTTAATTTTGTTTTCCGAAGTGCGTTCCAGATGGTTCTAGCTATCCCATCGTGTCTCATGGGGAGGTAGTAGCGAGATGACATTCTTTCGCAGCTGGCAACAATGTGGCTTACATCCTCGATCTTTGTTTTACATAGCCTACATTTATTGTCAGCTGCTGGCCCTCCTCTTTTGTGCAGCAGATATTTGGTAGGGAGTTCTTGTTCCTGTATTGCATAGAGATATCCCTCAAGGTGTGATGTCATAAACTTGTCGGAACTCCATGCCAGGCTTTTTGAGTGGTTTATCCCCTCTATGGTCTGTGTTTTACGCCTCAAGTATCCATGCACAACTTTTTGTGTAAATTGGTCAATTTTTTATCTTGTTTGAACATTGAATAGGATTTTCCGATTTTCGGATTCATTAGCCCATATCCTGCCAAACAAAGAGTGAAGATGTTGCAGGAGTCTCTCACCACCATATTGTAGGAGCTCAGCATGTATGCCATCCATACCTGGAGATCTTCCACTGTTCAGCTTCGAAATAGCTACTGCAACCTCCACAAGCATCGGAGGTTCTGCGAGAGCTACTTTCACAGGACTTTCTGGAATGAGATTGAGGAAATCTTCACTGACGACAGACGGCTGATTCAAAAGATCATCAAAGTGCTCTCGCCACCTTCGTAGAATTCCTTGTGAGTCACGAAGAAGTTCTTTGCCATCCTTGCTGCGAATCGGTGTCACCAGAGAAGAAGACGGTCCATAAACCTCACGCAAGAGACTGTACAACAGCTTTGTGTTATTGGAATCTGACGCAGTTTGTATCTCACCAGCCTTCTCACTCCACCACTGATCCTTCATCTGAGAAAGACTCCGCCTAACACGTGATTTTACATCCTTGAGTTCCTCATGCAACGTATTCCTCTCCTGTGGTTTTGCCGTCAAGTAGCGTGACAGAGCACGCCTCTTATCAGCCAACAAGTCTTCTATATGTACATCATTCTCATTAAACCAGTCCTGATGTTTTCTCTGCACCAAATCCCAGAACACGCCTGCCTACATCATAAACTGACTTTTTAAGGGTCGGCCAATCCTCACCAAGATCTGCAGCCTGCATCTCTTCTTCCAATGTCCTCTTCACATTTTTATCCTTAAGACGAGCAGCATTCAATCTTTTGGGCAGGGCAACACCAGGAGCCCGGATTTTACGTTTAGTGATTAGTTTCACTTTTGTGCGTACCAGGCGGTGGTCCGTCCAGCACTCAGCTCCACGAAGAGCACGAACACACTGCACATCCTGTCTGTCACGCATCCTGACTAAGACGTAGTCCAAAAGATGCCATTCCTTAGATGCAGGATGCATCCATGTGATCTTGAATTTGTTCTTTTGTTGGAACATGGTGTTGGTAACACACAGATCCAGCTCCTCACACATCTGCAGCAGGAGCATACCATTGTTGTTACACTTTTCCACCCCATGCCTTCCGATTACATTCCATGTGTTAAAATCTCTACCCACGCTAGCATTAAAGTCACCAAGCACGATGACTTTGTCTGCCTGAGGGATATTTCTTAGAACACCTTTCAAGGCATGGTAAAAGGACACTTTTTCTTCATCGACAGAATTCATAGTTGGAGCATACACACTCACCAGGGTAGCATATCTTCCCTTGTCCAGCGGAACTCTCATGGACATAAGACGCTCACTAATCCCTACTGGGAATTCTTCTAATTTATTCACAAGTACAGTCTTAACAGCAAATCCTACCCCAGCCTCTCTTCTGGTTCCTTCATCTCTTCCTTTCCAGAAGAATGTATATTCTCCACAAAATTCTGTAAGATGACCATCTCCAGCTAACCTCGTCTCAGATAAAGCCACGATGTCAAGATCGTAACGTCAAAGCTCCTTTGCAACAAGAGCGGCCCTTCGTTCAGGACGCTCCAAGGAATCCCTGTCAAGCAGCGTCCGTACGTTCCAGCAGCCAAGACTAAATGCCTTGTTTGGCTCTATTACAATGGCACGATGACGAGCGGGTCCAGGCTGTGATAACCTGGGGCCCCTGCCCTTATTGCCAATTATCTTTTTTGTTCCAGAACCTAAATTGCCAATTATCTCTTTTATATTGTTCTGGAACATCATTGAATTGGAAAAAAAAAAAATAAATGAAAATAAAAAGTAATAATAATAGTAACAATAATAATAATAATAATAATAATAATAATAATAATAATAATAATAATAATAATAATAACAAAGAAAAAAGATCGTGCCTGATTGTGGATGTGGCCTGCCCGTTCGACACGAGAGTGCAAGAGAAGGAGAGGGAGAAAATTAACCGATACCAGGACCTAAAGTGGGAGGTGAAAAGGATTTGGAACTGCCATGAAGTCAAAGTGATCCCGATTGTCATAGGCGCACTGGGGACTATCTCCAAAGGTTTCCAGGCATGGTTAAAGAAAATCGGCCCCTTCACGCTTTTTGGAACGCTTCAAAAGGCATGCTTGCTTGGAACGGCAAGAACCCTCCGATACGTCCTGAATATCTGAGGCTGCAGGTAGTGGCTTGATATTCAATCCAACGGACTTTCCAGTTAACCAACATCAATGACTGAGATTCAAGGAATAACAATAACAATAATAATAATAATAGTACACTATTAATAGTACACTATTAATAATTATTAATGCACTCGTGCAATGCCTGTGCGTGACGAATATTTTTAAAGTGAGGAAAGACTGTGCACTGAGCCAATCCCACTCTCTGAGCGACAGTAGCTATAACCCGAAAAGAAGAAAAGATCAACATCATCGGTAACTACTGAGCCGCAGGTTTTATGTCGGAGTTAACCCAGTTTCCTGAGATGCCTTCTCCTAGAAGAATGCCCTGACAAGGGCTAGGGGTTCTTCACTCCCAGTGGTCTAACTGCGCGATCGGGTATCCAGCCCGATTATTTCTATGTCCCCGCGCAAAAAAAAAAAAAAAAAAAAAAAAAAAAAATCACTTATTGACACTTATACGTACGACATACACACGCATACATATGCGCGCACACAGCAACACTCATACATACAACAAACACACACACACGCTACTCTACTCACACGCACTCACACATATATATATATATATATATATATATTACCGTCATTACTGATACAAGATTACAAGATTATGTCATCTGTTGACTATTCAAGAGTTTGTATAGTTGAAGCCGTTCGTATTACAGTCCAGTATTATTATAATTGCTTTACAGCATAGAGTTATGGCTCTCCACGCTCTGAGCTCAAATCCCGCCGAGGTCAATCTTGCCTTTCAGCCCCACGGAGTCAACAAAAGAGAGTACCAGTGATGCACTGGGCCAGTCGCTGGATCCGTGCCAAAGGCAGAAAAATTATTATTAAAGTTGTTTTCTTAAAGCCCGGTTGCTGGTGATGGTGATGGCGGCGGTGGTGGCGGTGGTGGTGGTGTCAGTTGATGTTGTTGTTGTGTTGTGTGCGTGTGTGTGTTTTGTTATTTTGAGTTTTTTTGTTTGTTTGTTGGTTGTTTTTTTTTGTTTTTTTTTATCTTTTGATGCCGCTGTTGTTGTAAATGTTCATTTCGATTCATTCTGAAGCTGTTGTTGCTGTAAACATTAGTGCCGGTGTTGTTGTTGTAGATGTTGGGGTTAAAATCTGGTCGTTTGACCGAGTGATGTATATACACATATATACATACACATATATACATACACATATATATATATATATATATATATATATATATATATACATATTCAACACAGAGTAGAGAGTTTGACAACAGGTCGATGACTTTAGTCTAGATAGGGTAATGACATGTGATGGTGGGGAGGGAGTGTAGACGTTATTGTGGTGGTGGGAGACAGTGAGATGTATCTAGTTCATTTGTCCGTTTCCTTCTCTTTGCAAAATTTGAATTTTAGCCATGTTATATTGAGATGTAAGTAAATGTAACATACATACATACATACATACATACATACATACATACATACATACATACATACATACATACATACATACATACATACATACATACATACATGATGATGATGGCTGCCCCCTCGTTATCGAGTATGGCCATTGCACGAGAAGAAAAAAATAATAATAAAAAAATAAAAATTTAAAAAAATAAATAAATTAAAAAAAATAATAAAAAAATAAAATTAAATTTAAAAAAAAAATAATAATAATAATAATAATAATAGCAATAATAATAATAACGACAACAACAATAATAATATACATATACATATATATATACACACACACGCACGCACATAAGCATATCTACACACACACACACACACGCACGATAGCAACTAACAGTGCTGCGATCGAATGTGGCTTTTTAGCCCAGCCAATGATCTAAAATGTCTTGCACAGAGTCGGCAACAAAAACATTCACTGGGAATAGTCGGCTGTGGTTGGAGTTCGTGTACTCTTGCATGTCGCTTGAGCCCTCCTGCTGATTTACATTCTCTACCACATGTTTGGCAAGCATGATGAGTAGCATCTCCAACAGCAGCCTGGTAGTCAACCACTGGTCTTACTTTATGACTACGAAGATGACTTTCGAGTCCAGCTTTGCTTAGGCAGAGTCTCGCACAGACGCTGCATGTCAGCACCATAGGAGGACCCTCGCCGTCTGGAAGTGCAACAGCAATGCCCTTCCTAACGTCCCGCTTTACTTTCTCGTGTGCGATTCGAGATGCCTCAAAGGCAACTTTTCCCTCATATACAGTCTTTCTCCATTTATTACGATCAGCAGCAATATTTTCCCATGTATCAGCAGAGATGTTAGCGTCTTTCAGAAAGGCTTTCAAGGAATCCTTATACCTCTTTTTTGGTTTATGTGGCGGTCGTTTTCCTTTAACCAACTCTCCATAGAAGAGTTGTTTTGGTATTCTAGAATCCTTCATCCTGGCAAGGTGACCACTCCAACGGAGTCGCTGCTTAAGCACAAGAGCTTCTATACTGTCACACATAGAGCTTTCCAAAATCTCGACATCACTGATGTGGTCCCTCCAGTGAACGCCATGGATCCGTCTGAGACACATCTGATGGAAACGCTCCAATTGCTTAAGGTGGCGTCGATATGTGACCCAGGTCTCGCAGGCATAAAGAAGACAAGAGAGTACACATGACCTGTACACCTTTACCTTTGTCCTCCTGCATATGTCTCGCCGACCCCAGAGTCGCCTTTCTAGCTTTCCGAAAGCATCACTTGCTTTCCTAATCCTAAGTGAGATTTCACTGTCATGGTTGCCGTATCCAATGACAGTGCTTCCCAGGTAGACAAACTGATCAACCATTCCAAGTCGTTTGCCATACACATAGATGTTTGGTTCAGTGTACTGCTTACTAGGGGCAGGTTGGTACATGACGACGGTTTTCTTGAGACTGAGTCAAACACAGGGCAGTGCAAGCGTCAGAAAATGCATTCAAAATGTGCTGCATATCACTCTCTGTGTGCGCTACAAGATCGCAATCATCTGCATACAAGAGGTCTCTTATGACTGATGTAAATACTTTTGTCTTCGCAGCAAAGCGCCTGATGTTAAATATGCTGCCTGAGGTTCGATATCGGATGTAAACACCATGCTCGCAATTCCTGAATGCAATACAGAAAACCATTGCAAAGTATATGGCAAACAGGGTCGGTGCTGGAATATTCCCCTGTTTCACTCCATTTTTTACTGAGATAGGCTCCGACATGTTACCTCCGACATTAACCCAAGCCTTCGTGTAGTCATGGAAAGACCTAACTAAAGCAAGGAACTTATCAGGGCAACCAAGTTTCTGGAGAACCTTCCATAATGCATCTCTGTTGACAGTATCGAAAGCCTTTGTAAGATCGACAAAAACCTGATACAGATCCAAGCCTTGTTCAATGCACTTCTCCTGGAGCTGTCTAGCTGAGAAGATCATATCAGTAGTGCCGCGCCCAGCACGAAAACCAGATTGACTTTCAGGAAGGACACAATCTGCAATGTGTGTCAGCAGACGGTCCAGAAGCACCCTACATAAAACTTTCCCTACGACAGAAAGCAATGATATACCTCTGTAGTTCCCACAATCATTCCTGTTACCCTTTCCCTTGTACAAGACCACCATTACTGCATCTCTCCAGTCCTCAGGTACGGATTCATTAGCCCATATCCTGCCAAACAAAGAGTGAAGATGTTGCAGGAGTCTCTCACCACCATATTGTAGGAGCTCAGCATGTATGCCATCCATACCTGGAGATCTTCCACTGTTCAGCTTCGAAATAGCTACTGCAACCTCCACAAGCGTCGGAGGTTCTGCGAGAGCTACTTTCACAGGACTTTCCGGGATGAGATTGAGGAAATCTTCACTGACGACAGACGGCTGATTCAAAAGATCATCAAAGTGCTCTCGCCACCTTCGTAGAATTCCCTGTGAGTCACGAAGAAGTTCTTTGCCATCCTTGCTGCGAATCGGTGTCACCAGAGAAGAAGACGGTCTATAAACCTCACGCAAGAGACTGTACAACAGCTTTGTGTTATTGCAATCAGACGCAGTTTGTATCTCACCAGCCTTCTCACTCCACCACTGATCCTTCATCTGAGAAAGACTCCGCCTAACACGTGATTTTACATCCCTGAGCTCCTCATGCAACGTATTCCTCTCCTGTGGTTTTGCCGTCAAGTAGCGTGACAGAGCACGCCTCTTATCAGCCAACAAGTCTTCTATATGTACATCATTCTCATTAAACCAGTCCTGATGTTTTCTCTGCACCAATCCCAGAACACGTCTGCCTACATCATAAACCGACTTTTTAAGGGTCGGCCAATCCTCACCAAGATCTGCAGCCTGCATCTCTTCTTCCAATGTCCTCTTCACATTTTTATCCTTAAGACGAGCAGCATTCAATCTTTTGGGCAGGGCAACACCAGGAGCCCGGATTTTACGTTTGGTGATTAGATTCACTTTTGCGCGTACCAGGCGGTGGTCCGTCCAGCACTCAGCTCCACGAAGAACACGAACACACCGCACATCCTGTCTGTCACGCATCCTGACTAGGACGTAGTCCAAAAGATGCCATTCCTTAGATGCAGGATGCATCCATGTGGTCTTGAATTTGTTCTTTTGTTGGAACATGGTGTTGGTAACACACAGATCCAGCTCCTCACACATCTGCAGCAAGAGCATACCATTGCTGTTACACTTTCCCACCCCATGCCTTCCGATTACATTCCATGTGTTAAAATCCCTACCCACTCTAGCATTAAAGTCACCAAGCACGATGACTTTGTCTGCCTGAGGGATATTTCTTAGAACACCTTTCAAGGCATGGTAAAAGGACACTTTTTCTTCATCGACAGAATTCATAGTTGGAGCATACACACTCACCAGGGTAGCATATCTTCCCTTGTCCAGCGGAACTCTCATGGACATAAGACGCTCACTAATCCCTACTGGGAATTCTTCTAATTTATTCACAAGTACAGTCTTAACAGCAAATCCTACCCCAGCCTCTCTTCTGGTTCCTTCATCTCTTCCTTTCCAGAAGAATGTATATTCTCCACAAAATTCCGTAAGATGACCATCTCCAGCTAACCTCGTCTCAGATAAAGCCACGATGTCAAGATCGTAACGTCGAAGCTCCTTTGCAACAAGAGCGGTCCTTCGTTCAGGACGCTCCAAAGAATCCCTGTCAAGCAGCGTCCGTACGTTCCAGCAACCAAGACTAAATGCCCTGTTTGGCTCTATTACAATGGCACGATGACGGGCGGGCCCAGGTTGCGATAACTTGGGGGCCCCTGCCCTTATTGCCAATGATCTTTTTTGTTCCAGAACCTAAATTGGCAATTATCTCGTTTACATTGTTCTGGAACATCATTGAATTGGAAAAAAAAAAGAAGTAATAATAATAGTAATAATAGTAATAATAATAATAATAGTACACTATTAATAATTATTAATGCACTCGTGCAATGCCTGTGCGTGACGAATATTTTTAAAGTGAGGAAAGACTGTGCACTGAGCCAATCCCACTCTCTGAGCGACAGTAGCTATAACCCGAAAAGAAGAAAAGATCAACATCATCGGTAACTACTGAGCCGCAGGTTTTATGTCGGAGTTAACCCAGTTTCCTGAGATGCCTTCTCCTAGAAGAATGCCCTGACGTATACATATGCGCGCACACAGCAACACTCATACATACAACAAACACACACACACACGCTACTCTACTCACTTACACGCACTCACACATATATATATATATATATATGGAAAGTTATATTTAAATTGTTGGGTTAACAACGAGTAAATATTTATAACTGATATAAAAGCACTCAACAAGTATTTGGAGTATATTTATGATATTAAATAAATGGAAACTATATTTATAAAACCATATTTATTTCATTATATATATTTCAGGGATATCATATTAACAATATGTTATGCCTTCTTCAGACAAAATACAATATAAACAGTCTTATAAATAAATAGATACGACATACCTTTCAATCGACTTGCATTTGTGAAGTTGA
>OZ024746.1:82207282-82252282 GCA_964016885.1 Eledone cirrhosa | reverse complement strand
AGAAGTGTGAAAGGCAAATTTAATTTCGGCGGGTTTGAACATAAAGAACCATAAAGTATATCGACGCTCTAACAACTTTACCACTACTTTTCCAATCTAAAGTTAGCACTGTAATTTGAAGTATTTGTTCATGTGGGGGGTGGGGGGGCTATGAATGGAAGTTCAAACACTTAGATTGTCCACTAGTTCAGTTTCATTGAAATGAAAATTTTGACTACAACACATTGCTACAAATCAATACTATATATTATATAGTCAACTACTTCGATTCGTTTGTTTCCCTATATGGCAGCTAATATAAGCTCTCTGTTGATTGAAGCTGGACCTCTAACCAAAGTAGGTTGAAAACTTGTTCTAATTTGAAATTTATGTTTCAATTTATCGGAGAATCGGTTAGAATCAGAATTTCGAGAAATCACATTTACTTCGAAAATGTAATGTCAGATATGGATTGAAAAAAAAAAAGAATTTATTGGTTTATTGATGGCACATATAAAACTCCAATAACCTAACAATAAATTCTAATAAACTATAAACACAGGGAAACACAGCACACATCACACAACACACGCATACATACATTCCCTTCGTCTCTTGTTTGAAGGGAAATTGTCCATCTCTTGTTTGTGTTGTCTTACATTCTAACAACAACAACAACAATATATATATATATATATATATATATATATATATATATATATATATATATATATATATACATATATATATATATACATACATACACGCACACACAAACACACACGCGCACACGCACACGCACACACACACACACACACACACACACACACACACACACACACACACACACACACACACACACACACACACACACACACACACACACATATATACAGCGTCGAACATATATCAAGTTTAAGATAGATTTATACATTAAGTAGATTTAATGTTCATACTGTTGAATAACGTCTCTATAAATTGAATGTACATTGATGTTTTTCTTTGGAAGAGCAACAAAGATTCTTTGTTATTTGTAATGAAGAAATGTTGATGCTTCATCCAATGTTTGGTATATATATATATCATAGTCGGGGAACTGTATAAGTAAAACCGACTTATTTTTGTCGGTCTAGCTTATATCCTGACTCCTCGCCAATTTATAGTTTTAGCGTAAGTTTAATATATTTTATTACTTCTCTGAGTAGATAATTTATAAATGTATTTTATCCTTTCATTGAGATGTTTATGACAGTTAACTTTATCAATTGATATTAACTGCTCCATCATTGTCGAGCAGATTTAGACGGTTTTGACTGCTATTTCCAGCATCAATATAAGCCCGTCGTGGAATGATTAATGTTGTTTTTTGAGTTCCAGAAACCATTTTCCGGGAACTGTATAAGTAAAACTAACTTATTTTAGTCGGTCTAGCTTATATCCCCCTAAATTGAGATTTTGGCTTAAGTTATATATATATATATATATTCCAGAGTCGGGCCAGATCGATACAGATCGAACCTTGAGCTGAACAATAACGAAACGTGCGTCACCAATCAATAAACGTAATGAAGGCTTAACAAATCGTTCTTGTATTATATATATATATATATATATATATATATATATATATATATATATATATATATATATATATAAACAGTGAATGAAAAGAAAGAAACAGATCTGACGTTTCGACTTAAATTCTATATTAAAGTAGAGTAAAAGAAAAAAAGGAGTATGAATGACAGAAGAAAAAGTATTAATATCATACCAAATTAAAAATAAAAAGCTCATCTCTGACCGCCGTCTACGTCCTGTCATTATATATATTTAAAATAATTAAGTCAAATATGTAAAATTTGGTTTCGTTTATTATAAATTATAGATATACTGCTATAGACATTTCGGTGACAGCCATCATTGGCTGTGACCTCTTCAGGCAGTCCGAATTGGTGTGGAAAAGACAGGTACACATGTTGTTGAAGTGTGTTTTACTCCGTCAATACATCGATATGTCCAATTCGGACTGCCTGAAGAGGTCGCAGCCAATGATGGCTGTCACCGAAATATATATAGCAGTATATCAATAATTTATAATAAACGAAGCCAACTTTTACATATTTGACTTAATTATTTTACATTACTCCGGAGTAAACAAACCAATCTGCATACTTCGTCGAGTGCTCCATCATTACCACCACTATCCCATCACCGCCGCCACCACTCCTTCATTCCTACCACCGCTACAACACCATCACTACAGTAATACGATCACATCACCACCACCACTGCCTCGGTATCGACATCACCACCACCACTGTCTCAGTATCGATACCGCCGCTACTGTCTCCCACATCTCCTCGCTGGCTGCTGCCACCACATTATAGAATTACTATTATAGAATTACTATTATTATTGTCTCAAATTTAAAAAAAAAATGTTTAATTCCAATTTTACGGGAATATGTCAACACAAAATATAATAAAAATATATATTAAACATACGAACACAAACTCATAGATACTGTCGCCGCCACCACTCCTTCAATGCTACCACCACTATTCCCCTGTTAACTTGAGAGAGAAAGGGGAAGGTGGCGGTATCACTAGACAAGGGAGAGGCTAGCAAAAGATATAAATAGATTGACTTAGTGACCTGGCCACCGTCAACATCAACAACTATGGGACTGCTGGCTCACCCCTTCCTCACCAACAATATAAAAAGCCCCGGCACCACCACCGACATAGCCAACAACAATAACAGCCAACTACAACAAAAAGTATATTATATTATTGTAATGCACTGGGTGATTGCTGGCCTTGTGCCTGGAGTGGAGACAATTATTAATAATTTCATTCTTAAGCCACGCAATGCTCACATTAAGGAACCACTCATGATAATAACAATTAAAAAAAAAAAACAAAAAGAAAACCCCGTGACCAAGAAATACCGGGATGGCGGCCGGCGGGGAATAGCCGTGTCTCTAGGGGAGAACGACCCCTCTAGTCTTGGTTGACACTCGTTCTAGAAGTGGTAACACGAAATGATTACCCCTTGGCGGATAAGGATAAAACGCGACAAAATAAAGTAAATGTCTAATGATAAAATCTCATACCGGATCGGCCGTCACCCGGGTAAAAAAGGGCCGCGTCCCTCAGAGAGGAACCAGACTGGGGTCGAAAAATCAGCTAATGGTTCAAACCTTCCCATCACTTCGGAGCTGGAGACCTCCCATAACCGGAATACTCCTACTGTTGGCCCTCCATGCTCACCACCAAGAAATCCAAAGAAAAAGAGAGAAAAATGGTCAAGGGAAGATAATAAAGAAGTCCTTGAGGCTTTCTACACTGCCATGTACTACCCATCAAATACATCAAATACAGAACAGACATATATCAACTGGAAAAAGAAACATCCCGAAAACAGAGGCTATATTGACAGTAACAAACTAGCCAATATACGAAGAAATATTGTAAGAAAAAAGTTACTAACTGATATAGAAATTGATCAGATCAAGCTATTAGCACAAAGTCAGCGAAGGGAAAATGAAACATGTGTCAGTGAAAACGAGGTAAACTGTAACACTTCGAATCCCAGGGTTGGGGCGGAATCACTGGCAACAGAACAAATTAAAGAAAGGATCGAAAAAGTGGAGGGAGTGCATGCTCAGGATGAAACTCCAAATGAAAATAATGAGATCGTAAATGATAAAGAAATGAATGAGAATGAACTTGCCAACTTGAAGGATGAAATTATGATCGAATGGATGAAAATGAAAGAATCTGACATGGGGCAACGAGACACCCTCCCTAAAATCCAGAACTCCAAACAGAACCAAAAGATAATACACAAGACTAACATAATTCTCAAAAACATTATCATCACAAACAAACTAAACATTACTGATTTAAATCATCTCTATTATGCATCGGCTAAAGTCACCACTCACTTATGTGGAGTGAAGATGAAAAAACAAAGGAATTCCCACAAGAAATCTACTTGGCAAGAGAACATCAATCGCCAAATAAACCTTCTCCGATCTGACATAGAAATTTTAACAAACTATAAAGTAGGTGAACATGTTAAACAAACTAAACTTAGAAAATTGAAAAAAAAGTACAGTATAAAATCAACATGTGACATAGACATGCTGATAGAAATAATCAAGCAAAAAGTGTCGGCCAAAGCTGCTCGTATAAGGCGCTTTGAAAAACGATCTAGATTCTATAAGGACAATAATATGTTCAAAAACAACCAAAGAAACTTCTACAGAAAAATTGGTAAGTCAACAATAACTGCTAAATCAATACCACCCAAGGAGGAAGTGCAAGAATTCTGGGAAAAGATCTGGGCCGAAGAAAAAGTTCATAACATACATGCCCCATGGATAGACAGACAAATGAAAGATACAGCTCACATTGAGGAACAAACATGGGAAAATATAACAGTTGAACAGTTGCGCTTGGCTCTAAGAAAAACCAGCAAATGGAAATCCCCAGGAAAGGACAAAATACAAAACTTTTGGATAAATGCCTTCACAGAGTCTCATGAGCTGTTAGCCCAACTTTACAATGAAATAGTTAAGGAGCCATAAAAGATACCTTCATGGCTAGTTAACGGCATTACATTCCTGCTTCCGAAGAATGATGAGACAAACAATCCCAAAAATTACAGACCGATAACTTGCTTGACCACAATGTATAACATTTTAACATCAGTCCTAACTGAATACACATATGACCACCTGATAACAAATGACCTATTTCCCATTGAGCAGAAAGGGTGTAAACGAGGCTCATATGGCTGTAAGGATCAGCTTCTGGTTAACAAAATGATACTGGAAGATTGTCATAATAGACACAAAAATCTATCGATTGCTTGGATAGATTATAAAAAAGCATTCGATAGTTTGCCACACAGTTGGATTGAAAAATGTTTAGAGATTTTCAAAATATCCCCCGTTGTCATTCAGTATGAAGACATGGAAAACGACACTCCTTTTGAATAGTGAAACAAAATCACTGGAAGCTGGAGAAGTTAATATTAATTGTGGAATTTTTCAGGGTGACTCTTTATCACCGCTTTTATTCTGCATCGCACTTATACCATTAAGTAAAATGCTCAATGAAACAAAACATGGATATAAAGTCTATGACAAAACCATTAATCACCTGTTCTACATGGATGACCTGAAACTATTTGCAAAAAATGATGAACAATTGCAAGGGCTATTATCCACTGTGAAGCAGTTCAGTGATGACATTAAAATGGAGTTTGGACTAGATAAATGCGCCAAAGCAACGTTCACCAGAGGAAAGCTGCTGAAGAGTTCAGACATTAATCTTGATCGGGGGAACGTGATAAGAGAACTTGATCAAGAAAAAACTTACAGATATCTGGGTGTTTGTGAAGGAGACGGAATCAAGCACTCGACAATGAGGGAAAGGATAAGAAAGGAATGTTACCGCAGAGTAAGAGCAATCTTAAGAACGGAATTGAATGCAAGGAATAGGATCGATGCCATAAACACGCTTGCCATACCAGTAGTAACCTACAGTTACAATGTCATCAACTGGTCAAGCACAGAGATCCGTAGGCTCGATACAAAAATTCGAAAATTCTTAACCATGCACAGAATGCATCACCCTAAGGCAGATATAGATAGAATATATCTCCCTAGGAAAGAAGGAGGACGTGGGTTAATCCAGTTAGACATTGCGTTGAAAACTGCAACAATTGGATTATCTACATATCTAAGGGAATCACATGATTGGATGATCAAACTCGTTTTGAAACACGAAAGCATCAAAAGATCATATTCCATTACAAAAGATGCACAAAGATACAGTAATGGACTACAAATTTCAGAAGTCCCATTTACTGCTGAAATGGAAAACACAGAAAAAGCAAAGCAGGTAAAAGTAACTGCAAAGAAAGAACTGCTACAGAAACTGGCTAAGAAATGGCAAGAAAAGCCGCTGTATGGAAAATACCCAGAGCGAGCTAACAATCCTGATGTTGACAAAACTTTAACCCATCAGTGGTTGGCATCCTCTGGACTGAAATCTGAGACTGAAGGACTGATTATATCGGCACAAGATCAGTGTCTGCCAACAAAAAATTACCAAGCCAACATAATAAAAAATGGGTGCAGCCCATTATGCCGTGTATGCAAAAAACAACCAGAGACCATTGACCATATAATTTCAATGTGCAGTCCTATAGCTCCAACCGAATACCTAAACAGGCATGACAGAGCTGCACAATACATACATTGGATAATGTGTAAGCATTTTGACCTGCCCCATCAAAAGAATTGGTGGGAGCATCAACCACCTCCCATACTTGAAAAAGATCACATAGATGCAAACAGACCTGATATACTATTAAAAGACTTTCAAAAGAGGGCATGCCTGCTAATTGATATGTCTGTTCCAATAGACAAGAATGTATCTATAAAAACATTTGAAAAATTGAGCAAGTATAAGGACCTGGAGATAGAAATTGGAAAAATGTGGAAATTGAGAACTAAAACAATACCAGTGGTTGTAGGCGCTCTGGGAATGATACCTAAGGGGTCTAATGATTACTTATCGCAAATCCCAGGAAACCCGCGTATAGGAGAAATACAAAAGATAGTACTAATGGGAACTGCCCATATACTAACGAAGATTCTGTCAATATAAGTACATCACAAGTCTAAACACTAAAGATGCATGTGTGAATATGTATGTTCTTTCTTGAACATGGCGGACCTTGTTGTCTCTTGAGGTCACTGGTTGTGACTTGGTGATAACTCGTATGAACATAAAGCAAGATAAATGCAACTGTAATAATAATAATAATAATAATAATAATAATAATAATAATAATAACAACAATAATAATAACGACGACAACAACAACAATAATAATATACATATATACACACACGCACACACATAAACATATCTATACACACACACACGATAGCAACTAACAGCGCTGCGATCGAATGTGGCTTTTTAGCCCAGCCAATGATCTAAAATGTCTTGCACAGAGTCGGCCACCAAAACATTCACTGGGAATAGTCGGCTGTGGTTGGAGTTCATGTACTTTTGTATGTCGCTTGAGCCTTCCTGCTGATTTACATTCTCTACCACATGTTTGGCAAGCATGATGAGTAGCATCTCCAACAGCAGCCTGGTAGTCAACCACTGGTCTTACTTTATGACTGCGAAGATGACTTTCGAGTCCAGCTTTGCTTAGGCAGAGTCTCACACAGAAGCTGCATGTCAGCACCATAGGAGGACCCTCTCCGCCTGAAAGTGCAACAGCAATGCCCTTCCTCACATCCCGCTTTACTTTCTCGTATGCGATTCGAGATGTCTCAAAGGCAACTTTTCCCTCATATACAGTCTTTCTCCATTTATTACGATCAGCAGCAATATTTTCCCATGTATCAGCAGAGATGTTAGCGTCTTTCAAAGAGTCTTTAAAGGAATCCTTATACCACTTTTTTGGTTTATGTGGAGGTCGTTTTCCTTTAACCAACTCTCCATATACATACATACATACATACATATATATATATATATATATATATATATATATATATATATATATATATATATATATATATATATAACGAAGGAATTGTGGTAAGGAACCAGATAGACCATAACGCACCAGAGTACTCAATACTTAGGGTAGTAGAGTGGGTAATACTTTTTCCTATATATATATTATTTTCTCTCTCTCTCTCTCTCTCTCTCTCTCTCTCTCTCTCTCTCTCTCTCTCTCTCTCTCTCTCTCTCTATATATATATATATATATATATACACACACACGATATCTTCCCAAAATGCTTACACTTTTATTACCTGTAGAATGCTGTTGAAGTATGTATACATTTTTTTAGGACAACCTGTATATATATATGGGGGAGGGGGTGAGTGTCTTAAAACGTAAACAAAACACTCAGAAAATTAGCATAAACCACCCGCTGAGTAATTGTGATTTTCATGCCTTTTAAAACAGTATTAGCAGTTTATGAGCCATGAAGTGACGAGAATTGCAAATTAGTTACATTATCGGCTTGTCATGTGCTTACTTCTCTCTCTATATAGTTGATTGATTTTTAACTCCTTTCTACTTTGAAAACGTTTTGATTATCAACGAGGCAGAACTGTTTTAGAATAAACCAAAAGTTTTTCATCTCACAGCAAGTTATTTTAGGATTTGCTTTCGTTTCATATTTTACATTCCTTCTTTTCTTCCTGTATTTTTAGTTTGACAAGTTTCTATATGCGTTAAATATATCCGTTCTTTTTCAAGCAGATGGCATCTCTGGTTTGACCTATTCCCTAAATAATTCTATATTCTTGCTCTAACAAATGTGCTATATTGTGCATTTATTTAGTGTTATTTTGTAAGGCTACTTCGACAAACACGGTAAAGGCTCAGCTTGTTTTATAAGGTTATAATGGTATCTGGTTTAGGCACACGGCCAATTATCTTAGGGGAGGGGAAATCAATTAAATCAAGCCCAGTGCGTTATTGGTACTTTATTTTATCAACCCCGTCAGGATGAAAGGCAAAGCTGACTTCGTCGGGATTTGAACCAAGAACGTAAAGAGCCATAACTCTATGCCGCAAAGCATGTTGTCCAACGCTCTACCGATACTGTCAATCTACCGCCCTTAAAATAATAGTTTCTGATTTAGGCACAAGACCAACAATTTTTTTCGATTAAATCGAGCCCAGTGTATTACTGGTACTTTATTTTATCGACCCAGTAAGGATGAAAGGCAAAGCTAACCTCAGCGGGATTTGAACCCGTAAAGGGACATAACTCTATGCTGCAAAGCATGGCGTCCGACCCTCTACCGATACTGCCAATACACCGCCTAGATAATAAGTTTCAATATTGGAATCGATAATTTTAACTAAGTACCTTTGTTATATTCCAAACACCATCTAAATAATTGTTTCTACTTTTGGTACAAGGCCAGCAATTATCCCAGTGCATTACTGGTACTTAATTTTATCGACCTTGTAAGGATGAAAGGCAAAGTTAACCTCGGCGGGTTTTGAATTTAGACCGTAAAGGGACGTAACTCTATGCTGCAAAGCATAGTGTCCAACCCTCTACTGATACTGCCAATCCACCGCCCATCTAAATAATGAGAACCTAAGCAATCAAACTACAACTTTATTAGATAACTGTCTTGAAATTTATTAATGCAAGTTAAGGGTCAGACTGCCTTGTGATCCCTGCTGACAGGATGGAGAAGTTATTTCCCCAGAGAAAGGCGAGAGAGATGCGCTGAAACAGCCACTCCACTTCGCGGGGCTCGCAATTGCAGGAAGCTAATGCCGCTCTGAAATAGTAAATGTAAAGGAAAAGAAAAACAACAAAAACAAAACAAAAAAAACTCTAATGGGAAATAACTATCACAGAGAATTTTTTTTCAGGGGGAATAACTGTTCTAGTCTTGATCGTTAATTAACATCAAGTTGATCATTCATGTTTTGAAATGAATTATTACAAAAAAAACAACACAAACGCACACACACACACACGAAAACAACAACAACAACAACAACAACAACAACAACAACAACAACAACAACAACAACAATAAGCCTTATGATCACTCACTCTGCTAAAAATAACAGCCAAACATCTCTTAACCCTTTAACATTCAAACCGGCCGTAACTGGCTAGAATTCTCTCACCTCTTTCTGTTCAAACCAGCCCTAACTAACCACTCAAACTGATGTTAAAGTATTGTTCTGAAAATAAATAATATCAAAATCTCATAGATTCGATATTATGTGAGATAATTATATAATATAAAACCTTTACTGCGAAAATACAATAGCATATATAGAGTAATGTGAATGCTAAAGGGTTAAATCACAGAAAACGGAAAACGGAAGAACATATTGGACAATGTAGTCCTAGATACATAAAATTACGGAATGCTCATGATTAGAACAGTTTTGAATTATATGTATACTCGATTAGGGATGGCTGAACGCTATACCCTCGCTGTCAACTGGTACTCAGCTGCACAGCGGCTGTCTTCGTATCGGCGTTCCCTCCAGGCTTAGGGTCCAGATCTGTGAGCAATGGAAATGCAGTTGCGGGTAGAAGTTTTCAGATTTTATGTACTCTCACGTAGCCTCTTACTACTCACCTTCAAAAATATGTAATTCTCAACGACATTGTAAAGCGTGGCTTCGACAGAGTTGTCTTCTCATAACAACTGGGACAGTCAAAATGTCGGTGTCGTATCACAATATTTCCATTCCGCAGTGGTAAACGATGCTTTCTACAGCAGTAACCTGGTGAATTCCCAGGTTTCATTGCCCGATAAGTTAAGTTCCGAACACCTGATTAATTATGAGAAAATTAATTATATAAATTACATTCTTAATTAATTTCAAAATTATTTGAAAATCAGAGGCAGTGCTTTCGTGATAAATATAGAAACGAAAGGGTTAATGTGTTTCTAATTTGAAATTCGATTTCTTTTTAGTGACAGATATCTGGCTTCGAGATTAGTATTTATAAGTAATTGATATTTTCTGCAATTTACTATAACTGCTTACTACCTTGTTTTTATTCCTGTTAGTTAAGATTATTAAATCTACTCATTTTCAATCTCAACTAATCCAATTTCTATCTTAATCTTTGTAGTACTTTGGCCCTTTTAAAAATTAGGTATCGGAACGACGAGTATATGTTACACATCAAATATGAAATTTCGAAATTATTATCGGGGTCATAAAGTTAACATGATTAGAACTACTATTTCTATATGGAATACAGTTGCGGCTAACTGTAGCCTTTTTCTTTGTTTGTCCACAGGCTATTATTTAGTTTGGCAGTATCGGTAGAGGGTCGGACGCCATGCTTTCCAGCATAGTTACGTCCTTTTACGATCTGAGTTCAAATCCCGCCGAGGTTGACTTTGCCTTTCATCCTTACGGGGTCGATAAAATAAAGTACCAGTAATGCACTGGGTAATTGCTGGCCTTGTGCCTAAAGTAGACACAATTATTTAGTTAACTTAAACAATTTAGCAGAGTGGTTAGTTGAAATACATGAATATCTAATCATTTTATTAAATATTCAGGTAAAGCTTAGCAATAGTTAGACAAAATAGAATCGAATAAAATAAAATTAAAAGACGTTGAATAAAATATAATTCATCTATGGGTAAAGACAATCATTTCATTATTCAGGTTACAGGTGTTTTTTAAACTGCTATCGGATATTACCTTGTGTTAATTAAATACTTTCAGATATTCAATTTATGGGACGTTCGAGTAATATTTAGTACTAATTTACCATAATATACTAATTTAAGCAAAACAAGAGGCCAAAAGATTTATTAGTATATAATGAATTTATGAGATGTTTGATAATATGATCGGCCATTTGTATTTTACATTTAATATTTTAAAGAACTTCATTTTTGTGTTAGCATGCAGAACAGGCCCTGATCTTTTATCATGCTGTATTTGTAATATTTGTTCAGTACTGAGGAAGGGACAGAACTCTTATATATGCATATGTGTTTTATATGTATGTTTGATGGTTGACATTTTTCATTGGTCTAAAGCAGGGGCGTGCAACAGGCGACTCGCGGGCCACAATCCGTCCCGCCAGACCAGTCAGAGTGGCCCGCGATGACCGTTTTTAATTTTTACCTAGTAGACTTATTTAGAATTTTGTTCGTAACCGTAATACAATTTTATTTTAGTTGACCTATACTAAAGGGCTTCACTGATAAGGGTTATATGTGTTATAATTTCCTAGTTCCATGTTATGGAAAGAAGTTGTAGTGAATCTCTGGAATAGTGCTTAATAAATATTAATAGCCCTAATAGTTGTTCCAATGTTCAAAAGTGGCCTGCCAATGGAATATGTTGCACACCCCTGTTCTAAAGTGTCTGTCTGTGTAAGTGGAGGGGAAGTTAGGTCCCCCAAATTATTATGTTCTGGCTATAATGTTAATATGTTTAATTAAATATGGAATATATTTATGAGTAAATATAGTTATTTTATTAGCTCAGCTTTGGCTTAGATTTTTATTTAAAAAATTGTACATTATTCTATGTACTATACATGCACCTTTGATGAGTTGTAGTGCACCTGAGCACTGTACACAATAATTTCATTATTATCATTATTATTTTAATATCATTTCTAAAATGAATTGGAGGCGGTCGCTATATAATTTTGTATTCCACTCGAGGGAACGACTTTAAAGTAGAATATGACGTTTTTTGCTGGGGTGTTCGCCTCTCATCGGACAATCCTGCGGTTGTCAAAAGTTACACCCCAATGATCTTATTTTAATAATTATGTTTGGTTTGTTATGATTTTGGACCTGGTCTCCGCCTGTAGATATATCACTGGACATTTCTTCGACTGAACCCGAATCTATCGGTTGCGTAATGTTTTCCGTTGTTACTACTTGAGTTGCGCATTGTCTGTTACCTATTATTTCGGCACTCTGCCCTCTGAGTTCAAATCCCGCCGAGGTCAACTTTGCCTTTCATACATTAAAGGTCGATAAAAAAAGTACCAGTCTAGCATTGAAGTCGATTCTTTCGCCATATCTCTTTCTTACTTTAATTCTCTGACTCTATCCTTCTCTATATATATAAAACAATCACAGGGAATAATTTGTAAAAGTGTAAAAGCACACATAGCTAGGTAGGTAACTAATTAATTTAATTTTGGATATATATACGGCTCCCTTAATTGTAGAGCTAACTCAGTTGAAAGGACTCGGCTGCTATTTCTAGTTGTCGATAACCCTATTCACGCCACTGGGATGAAGCTGGTACGATGTGTGTATTTTAAAAAAATGCAACACGTGCTGCTAATCATCCACAGATTTGAATTTACTGTGTAAACACAGATAGTTAAATCTTCTCCCTTGTTGAAAATCCGGGATTTGGCTACTGTGGTTTACCGATCGATTGATGGTGAAATATATTTCTTTAATGAAATATATACAAGGAAGGTTAATCATTTTAAAAGGTATCTATATTTAAAGTTCGAGTTAAACTTTAATCAGTTACCTACCTAGCTATATGTGCTTACACACTTTTACAAATTACTCCCTGTGATTGTTTCATGTTTATTTTAGATATATATATATATATATATATATGTCAATCAATTTCTAGTTGATATATATATATATATATATATATATATATATATATAATATGTTGAGAAGGTAACACACCAGAGAGAGATATATAGTGCGTTATCAATAATACAGGGAAAAAACCACCAGTGTATGGAATCTATTTTAATTATCGTGTCTATAGTCTGCCTTTCATAGGTTATAGATTCCATACACTGGTGGTTTTTCCCCTGTATTATTGATAACGCACTATATATCTCTCTCTGGTGTGTTACCTTCTCAACATATTATATTTTAAAGGGCTCAGGATCTCTTCCCCTTTGAGCACATTATTTACAGGGAATAACGACGGCCTATGCCTCCGTTAATTTATCGTGATATATATATATATATATATATATATATATATATATATATATATATATATATATATATATATATAGGAAGTATATATTGAAAGTATTGAGTACTCTGGTGCGTTATGGTCCATCTGGTTCCTTACCACACTTCCTTCGTTATATATATATACGTTTAAATTTGATGGTTCACCACTGGGTAGAATTGGTTATGCTGCAATGTTAATCATGACATAATATAAGAAAAGCACTCGACGTTATACAACTCGTCCATCTTTGATGTTGGTGGTACGGGAACGGAAAGTAAAATGACAGCAGGCCGGACAAGTTGAATTCCCTTAATTATTTATTTCTGCAAACACTATGCACATTTCAGCGGCCAAGCTGCTTAAGAACCCGGTGACATCTTCAGGTGTAAACTGCATAATAGTTGTATACCACTGGAATGATGGCAAACACATTCCAAGAGGCTTTAAGGAAACAAAAAGCAAAGAAAAGAACTGAGGAGAAAAAAGTCTGTTTTTGTTTTGACCCAGAAATGATCGTGGTAACCTGTTGTTATAATGTTTCATTAATGTGCATAGCGTTTGCAGAAATAGATAAGGGAATTCAACTTGTCCGGTCTCCTGTCATTTTACTTTATAATATATATATACATATATTAGTGAACGTAGAGGATCTACAGCGAGCTCGACGGTTTCGGCTAGTTCACTGAGCTCGCGGTAGATCCTCTACATTCACTAATATACCTACTCTAACTCATACCATGTATAGAGTACTTCTTTGATTTATGGTTTTCCCGGTCCCAATACCGCAGACTATCAATATATCACTTGCTACGGCTATAACATTGATTTGGCATGCTTTCCCCGAATCGGTTCTCTATAGTTTCTATTTTCTATTTTCTATTCTCTGTTAGTGTTCGACGTAATCCTGTTGTCTTGTGGAACTAATTCTGCAATTAACACCTGATGAAATCGTATAAATCTTGCATCATGATTGGAAAAGGCTGGGCCATCGAAATATATATAGTGCTTTTGTGGAATTAAAATTCTGAAGTTAATTTCCAGCCCAGACTTCTGTTGTTGTTTTAATGAATACTTAACTCCGTTCCTGCACTAGCCACGGGATACTAATCTACGCTGGATGATTTGCTTGAGTGTTTTAATTAATTTATTATATCATCGTCTACTAACCGGAACAACCAGTTCTACCCATTGGTATACAGCCTAACATAAATGGTATATATAAACATAAATGGTATATAAATATATATATTTTCCCTATTTTGACTACCTATGACATAACACCCGTACAATTTACCGATTTTTCATAGAATTTCATAGAAATAAATTAGAGAGCAGTGAGGAAGAAATAATTTTATTTGATCGCTTATATTTAAGTTTGATTGATTCTTTCTAATAAGAAAGTATTTTCTTGTATAAATAAAAATGGCCACTTTTATTTTTATTTAGAACTTAAAAAATATTGACTTTCAGTAAAAATAAAAAATAGATAAATAAAGATTAATTTTTGAAAATAATCTATCAAAATTACAATATAGAAGAATTGTGTATTACTTGTTTCGAGCCGGAATTGGATGAAATGTCTTCAGAGAATGTCACTATAATATTTATTATATTCCACTGAAAATAGTATTGGTTCTCATAAATATAATATTTATTCTGAAAGGAGAAAAAGTAAATTGATAATTATCCTTGAGAGAAGTTTTATAGACTGTAATAAATTGTAATATATGTTTTACTATATATATATATATATATATATATATATATATATATATATATATATATATATATATGTGTGTGTGTGTGTGTGTGTGTGTGTGTGTGTGTGTGTGTGTGTGTGTGTGTGTGTGTGTGTGTGTGTTCCAGCACTGTACACATAGTTTTAACTACAATGTAATATATGCAGTAACGATTGGCAGGAAATTAAAATGATTTTGACGAAGTTAAGTTTAGACAATGGAAAACTCCTCAAGTAAACGCAATTTTCTCAGTTTCCTCTTCTTCCAGCAAACTTTGCGGTTCTTCCGCCTTATCTTTGCGGAAGGATTCAAACGTTGTAAGTATTGGTGAAAGCCAGAGAGTGGTCAATAAAGAATGTTTGTAAAGGTAGATTTATTTATTGGGCAGATAGTCTTTGTTTTAACATGTGCTCATAGGGAGCTGTGAGTGAAAATGCAATTCCCCTCTGAATAGATTTTACATACCGGATTGCACGAGGGTAGGCTGAAACGTCCATAGACCGACTATAAAGAGCTGTGAAATCTTGCATCCATTCATTTTAACTCTTTTTATTAATAACTGCATTGTTTCTTTCCAAGGATTATGTTGAAAAATAAACCTCATTTAGTCATTCCTTGAGAGTGTCTTGGTCAGCCTATGAACTTTTCAGCCCACCCTCGTATATAGGACATAATCTGGTGTAGAGTTTCTCAATCTGTGGGTCACGACTTCTCAGGGGGTGACGGGAACAATTGAAACTACAGATATTATTATTACTATATATATATATATATATATATATATATATATATATATATATATATATATATATAAATATATATATATATATAGTAATAATATAATTTATTATTACTATATATATATATATATATATATATATATATATATATATATATATATATATATATAGTAATAATATAATTTATTATTATTACTATATATATATATATATATATATATATATATATATATATATATATATATATATATATAGTAATAATATAATTTATTATTATTACTATATATATATATATATATATATATATATATATATATATATATATATATATATATATGTGTGTGTGTGTTAAAGGAAGGATTAGTTAGTTTGTTGTATATCTGGACAAGAATCTTGATTTTATGGTGTGTATAATTCTCTTAATAACATTGACATATTTCATGAAGAACAGGATTGACATGCGTAACCAGGCTGGAAGTAATATCACGACTGGCGGGTGTAGGATCAGTCGGTTGGAATTTTCAGACGACATGGTATTACTTAACTCGTAAGAAGGTGATATCAGACATGCACTTGATAGGTTTGATGCCGAGTGCTGCATGGCTGGAATAAACATCAATGCTGCGAAAACTGATACTCGCCCTCTCAAGGAAGCCTGTAACAACGCCAGCAATTTGAAGGGGAGAGCAAAGTCAATTAAAAATGCATTACTGGTATTTATTTATCGACCCCGTAAGGATGAAAGGCAAAGCCAACCGCGGCGAGATCTGAACTAAGACGTAAAGGGCCGCAATTCTATGCTGCGAAGCATGTGATCCGATGCTCTACCGATTCTGCCAATCCGCCGCTCTACTATAATAATAATAACAATAATAATAATAATAATTGTTTCTACTTTTGGTACAAGGCCAGCAATTATCCCAGTGCATTACTGGTACTTTATTTTATCGACCCCATAAGGATGAAAGGCAAAATTAATCTCAGAACATAAAGGGACGTAACTGTATGCTGCGAAGTAGGGTGTCCGATGCTTTATCAATTCTGCCAATAATAATAACAACAATAATAATAATAATAATAATAATAATAATGATTTCTTTATTAACCACAAGGGTTTACATAAAGTAGACATTAAGGACAGTGCAGGACAATACAGTACGGCACAAATGGGCATTTCTGCGTGTAAAAAACAAAAACAGAGGATGTAACAAAAAATAACAATGAAAAATTCCCCAATAGGGGGGAGACTTCGGAGGGACATTTGTGGAGAAAGCCCAGTAAAAGGCCACAATGACCCTGACCACCAAGGCAAGTGCCCTCTCCCAGTTTTCCACCTTTAATTTACAGATATATACTCAGAGTAGGCCCATTCACTCGGGCCATTCTTGCTTCTCTCACCCATCTTTCAACAAAATGCTGGGAAGAGAGCACTTCCCTCTCTACTCTGATTTTCCTTTTCAAATGAAATTTGAAAAAGTCAATCAGAGCATCACCGAAGAGGTAAGTGCTCGTCTTCAGCCCTTTCAAACGTGTCCACCATACTATCTCTTTCGCCATGGCCACCAGACAGATAAAAACTGCCTGCCCTTCCCGGCTAAAGGAGGAGGGCGGGGCAATCCTCACGATGGACTCAGATGATAGCCGGATCCGTCCTAAACGCGACAGCAGGTGTTCGACATAAACCCACAAGTCAGCAATTTTCAGACACTGGACGAGTGCGTGCAGGACGGTTTCGTCGCCCTGCGCGCATCTCGGACATGCCCGGCTGACGGCACCTCCATGCCTGTAGAGTTTATCCCGAACTGGCAAGGCTCCTCGGTAGCACTGCCAGGCCAGAGATTTCTGGAAGTTGTCCATAGGTCCTGGCCCGAAAGTTCTTCCGAAGAGATTGGCTAGTTGATTTTCGTCGACGCCTAGAGTTTCCCCAAGTACGTCGTCGCTCTTCCCCTCCACTAATCCTCTATAGAACGCCGAGGTGGAGTTTCCACCGATCACATTGCCCGATTGGTCGAGGGCTGTGAGCGCCTGGAGACATTCCAGTCTCCAGGCGCTCCCTCTCGGTCTTCGCTTGACCCAGGATGCAGCTCCGTCAAGGAAACGAGCTGGGGAAATACGTGTCTAGCAAACGGCGACCACACCTGATCACCGTCGAGGAAGAGGTGGAGATGTCGTAGCCTGAGCGCGTGCCTGCGCATCATCACGGCATGCCCAGCCCTCCACGTAGCGGGTGTTGACAACAGATGGACTGCCTGACCATCGGAGCGCGTCCCTTCCACAAAAAGCGAAAGAGCAAACGCTCCAGCGCAGTCAGGCGAGGCTTAGGACAAGGTACGACGGTCAGGCGGTAGCAGATGACGGACGCGATGTACGCGTTAGCCACCTCCGCTCGACCTTTCAGGGATAGCTTCCTCTCCGCCCATTTCTGGGTGAGAGAAGCCACCCTGCTCGTCACCTCGTCCCAGTTTTTGTCCGTCTGGAGGTCCGGACCGAACCAGACCCCTAGCAATTTAACCGGTCCGTCCGTCCAGCGTCCGACGACGCTGTTGGACGGCATGGACCTGCCTCTCCAGGTGCCGAGCTGCAGGCCCACTGACTTTTCCTGGTTGATCATTGCTCCTGTAACCGCTTCGTATTCTCTTAGTGTAGTGCCGATCGCCTCGATGTGTTTGGCGTTCGACACCACTACGGTGACATCGTCCGCTTATGCCGACACGGATCTTCCGCATCCTAGTTCGCGCGGGACGCCCCTCAACGTCTCCAGTTTGTGCAGTAATGGCTCGAGAGTCAATACGTACAAGAGGGACGAGAGGGGACATCCTTGGCGGAACGAGCGCATGATGTTGAACGGTTCCGAAAGGTTACCGTTCACTCTCACTACAGAGCAGATGTCGCTGTACATGGCAGCGATCCAGCCTCTGAAGACGGGTCCAAAGCCAGCCGCCCTCAGGACTGCCGCTAGGTAACGATTGTCGACCCTATCGAAGGCTTTCGACTGATCTAAATTGATCAAAGACCCACCCGTGCCAGGTTCCCTAGCTACCCTCTCTACGATGTATCGCATGAGGTGGAGGTTGTCGTGGATGGATCTGTCGGAAATGGCGCATGTCTGTGCCTCTCCCACCAGACCACCAACGACAAGCGCCAACCTCTTTGCTAGCACCTTGGCCAAAATCTTGAACTCTGTGTTTAGCAGAGTTATGGGCCTAAAATTATCTATGTTATCCCCCTTGTTCGGATCCTTTCTCAGTAGCGCCACAGCTCCTCGGCTCACAGAGCTGGGAATTCTCCCGTTCTGTTGCCAGTTGCAGTAGACGTCCGCCAAGAGGCCTCCGAACAAGTCTGGCATTTGTACGTAAAGTTCATAGGGCAGACCATCCAAACCAGGCGATTTACCCCTTGTGCAGCCAGTCATTGCCTCCCGTACTTCAGCGGTTGTTATCGGCTTTTCGCAACACTCCGCCTCAGTGGCCGAGAGCCGCGGCAGTCCGTCGAGGTAGACACTAAAGTCCATCCCTCGATCCGGCCCGCCACTACCCCCGAACAGTTGAGCGAAGTGTCGCTGAAAAGCTTCACACATTTGCCCGGGATCGAGTAGCATGCGCCCGTCGTGGTCCACCAAAGACCGGATCGTGGCTTTATTGCCCCGACGCGCCTCCGCCACTCGGGCCCATTGAACGGCTTTCGTCCCCTCGTGTCTGAGAGCACGCACCCTAGCTCTGACAACGCAGCCTCCGTGCTTTGCATTGAAGAATTGGTCGAGGGCCAATTTCGCCGCAAGTACGTCGGTCGCGATGCCTGTGCTAAGCGCCTCGTCTAATTTTCTAACTAATTCTCCCTCTGCTCTATTTTTCTCTATTGCTAAAGTCTTACTAAACCTAATGGATTCTATTCTAATCGCTCTTTTCAGGGCAAACCACCACTTGTTGTTGACGATGGCCCCCGTCAACGCCCGCTTAACTAGTTCGCTAATCCGGTCTCTATAGGCCTTGTGCGCTGGTAAGGACGCGTTTAGCTTCCAGTAGCCGGGTCCTCGTCTATGAAGCCTATCTAAGTCAAGCACACAGATCACGAATTTGTGGTCCGTGTAGCTGACTATCTTGAATTGTGGACAGCCTATGCTAGACCTATCTATTTCCCTACAAAATACTCTATCTAGATATGATCTGGATGACCCTATGCGATTTGTCCAAGTCCACATTGGCACATTCGGGAAATCCAATCGGTACCTGTCAGACAGTTCAAAACGCCTGAGCAGGTTGGTGAGGCTCTTGCACCCTCCTTCCCTATCCACTAATCCCACACAATCCCAGCGTGCATCTAAGATCCCGTTCCAGTCGCCCACTAACACTAAAGAGCGGGACGTTCCAAGAAAGGTATCCAGACGCCGGAAGAAATCAGGCCGCCCTGCTCCTGTCGGGGCATAGACGGCCACTAACCTGAAAGCTTGCCCGTCTCTGCTGGTCACGTCCAGCACCACCAACTTACCTTCTGGGTCCAGGAAGATGGCCCGTATGGCAAGATCCAAACCTCTCCGAAAAAGCACAGCAACTCCTCCCCCCGATCCCGGACGGCTGGGAGATGCGTACACATCGTAGCCGCCGAAGATCGGTGCGAAAGCCCGTGCTTCCGAGATTCTGGTCTCGCTGATGGCCACTACATCTATGTTTAGTGACCTGAGGTCGTTGAGCAGGTGGCCCTGCTTCCATGACGACCCCAAGCCACGCGCATTTATGCTGCCTATTCTGAGTGAGGTCATGTTGAAAAGGAGTGGAAAAGATGGGAAAGACCACTTACATTACTTCTCGTAGGGGAAGGACGGTTTTTCCATCCTTTTCACTGCTTGTGGCCTCCTCAGGAAGGATGTCCTTATAAATCCTCCTGGAGAGTGCTTGTCGGAAGTCTCCGATGTCTTTGGGGAATTTTTTTTTTAGTGTCATGTACGTTTTCTGTGTGATGCGAGTGATTTGTATGTGTGGAGGTGGTGTGAATTTTTGGGTTGTTGTGTAGTCTTTTTCTGTGATGCTGGTGTTGTGTTGGATGTAGTGTAATAATTGCTTGTTGCTCAAATTTAATGCTGTGTAGTGTGTATCGTTTTGGTTGTTTTGTTTTGTTTGCGTTTGTTGTGGGTTTGTTTCTGTTTCGCATTTTGGTGACTTTTGTGGTGTAGGTGATGGTGGTGTTGGGGTTAATGATGGTGATGGTGTTGGTGTTTGGGTTGATGGGGTTGGTGATGCTGGTGTGGATGGTAGCATATCTGTCCTAACTTTTTTGTTTGTTAATTTATTTGTTTCCCTCTGTATTTTGTTTTTGGAGGGGGAAGGAAGAGAACTTTTTCTTTTTTGGTTTCTTTTTTTTTCCCTGATACCGTTTCCCACTCCTCGTGGTCACAATCTGTCTCCAGTTGTGATAGACCGGGGAGTGGAAAATCCTCCACAGGCGTTAGTTTTGGTTGCGGGGTGGTGGATGGTGTAGGCGCTGGTGCTCGTTCTGAAGCGTTGGGTGGTGGTGGTGTTGGTTTTGCTGGTGGTGGTGGTGTTGGTTTTGCTACTGTTGCTGGGGTTGTTGCTGTTATAGTTGCTTCTGTTGTTGCTGCTACATTTGTTGCTGCCATCTCTGCTACTGGTGGTGTTGATGGTTGTGTCACTGGGGTGGGTAGGAGAGGTGGCCTCAACCTTTTAGCCTGAGGGCAGAAAGCCCTTAGGTGGGTTCCTTCACCACAAACGACACACCTAGGCCTTCTGCCCTCGACAATTACGGTGAGGTGGCTGCCGTCAGTGAGGTCTATTACCTCTGGGATCTCCTCAATGCTTTTTTGGTCCGCTTGGATCAGGAGCTCCATCCCAGATCCGGACCAGTTCTCCTGCTTTTCTTTTGCTATTGCTATTATTTTTGTGTTGGCTTCGATGGCGGAGAGGACGGCCGCTATTAGCCAGGGAATTTCGATGGCCGGTGGAACGTGGGTCACCCTGATCTTTACGAGTCTCTGGCCACAATAGCTTGGGACGAGTGTGAAGTCGTCACTTCTTAATGGGGCCATGGAGTGTTCTCTAGCCTCCTCTGGTGTTTCAAAGAACACGTCCACGGTTCCATACTTCTGCCCACGTCTGATGTGGGTTTTTCTTGCCCACACATGTCCCAAAGCTTTTTGGATTTGGGACTCGGATGCCCGTTCCACTCGGCGCGATTTTACATTTATTGTTCGATACGACACGGTGCATAGGCGCCGATGCTCCATTTTATTAGGTGGGGGCTGGGGTGGGTGGGTGGGTGAGGCTGACCCTGTACCCATCTTTCTTTACCATTTGTTTGGCATTTTCTAAATCCTCCTGAGTTACCGTAAATGCTTCGAAATGTTTTGCTACTCTGGCAAAACTGAGGGTGGTTTTTTTAATGTCATTGTTGTTGTTGTTGCTATCGTTATTTTTGTTATTATTAATTTTAGTTTCAGTTGTGGTGGTGGTGACGTCAGTCGTCTTTGGTGGGGAAGAGTCCATTTTGCTTGATTTCATTTCGACATCACGAGTTAATTTATTTTTTTCTTCTTTTGTTTCTGTTGTCGTGGTGGTGGGGGTGGTGGTTGTCGCGGTGGTGGTGGTGGTGGAGGCTTTAACACCTGCAGTCATTGGTAATGGCGGGAAATGAATGTCTGCCTGAGACAAATTTAAAATATTGCTACTGCTTATATTTTTTTTAGTGTTGGCAAACGTAGTAACATTTACAATGGTGGTGTCGGTGTGAGGTGTTAATTTGTGAGAAAGGCTTTCAGCTGCTTGGTGCAGTGGTGAATTAGCCATTTTTTTTTCAAAGAAATTTTTTGATAATCATAAAAGTTTAAATTTTGGGCACAAGGCCCCAATCTTTTTGGGTGTCCTTTTCGGAAAACAATGTATGTGCGCTTATATATAGTTAACAATAAAAATTTTCCATAAATGGCAATTTTTAACAAACAGAAATAACAAACCTTTGCGGAGCTCACGATGATACGATTTACTACGTAGGTCGCCAATAATAATAATAATAATAATAATAATAATAATAATAATAATAATAATAATAATAATAATAATAATAATAATAATAATTTTAACATCAGTCCTAACTGAATATACATATGACCACCTGATAACAAATGATCTATTTCCCAATGAGCAGAAGGGTGTAAACGAGGCTCATATGGCTGTAAGGATCAGCTTTTGGTTAACAAAATGATATTGGAAGATTGTCATAATAGACACAAAAATCTATCAATTGCTTGGATAGATTATAAAAAAAGCATTCGATAGTTTGCCACACAGTTGGATTGAAAAATGTTTAGAGATTTTCCAAATATCTCCCGTTGTCAGGAGGTTCCTGTCATTCAGTATGAAGACATGGAAAACGACACTCCTTTTGAATAGTGAAACAAAATCACTGGAAGCTGGAGAAGTTAATATTAATTGTGGAATTTTTCAGGGTGACTCTTTATCACCACTTTTATTCTGCATCGCACTTATACCATTAAGTAAAATGCTCAATGAAACAAAACATGGATATAAAGTCTATGACAAAACCATTAATCACCTGTTCTACATGGATGACCTGAAACTATTTGCAAAAAATGATGAACAATTGCAAGGGCTATTATCCACTGTGAAGCAGTTCAGTGATGACATTAAAATGGAGTTTGGACTAGATAAATGCACCAAAGCAACGTTCACCAGAGGAAAGCTGCTAAAAAGTTCAGACATTAATCTTGATCGGGCTTGATCGGGGGAATGTGATAAGAGAACTTGATCAAGAGGAAACTTACAAATATGTAGGTGTTTGTGAAGGAGACGGAATCAAGCACTCGACAATGAGGGAAAGGATAAGGAAGGAATGTTACCTCAGAGTAAGAGCAATCTTAAGAACGGAATTGACTGCAAGGAATAGGATCGATGCCATAAACACGCTTGCCATACCAGTAGTAACCTACAGTTACAATGTCATCAACTGGTCAAGCACAGAGATCCGTAGGCTCGATACAAAAATTAGAAAATTCTTAACCATGCACAGAATGCATCATCCTAAGGCAGATACAGATAGAATATATCTCCCTAGGAAAGAAGGAGGACGTGGGTTAATCCAGTTAGATATTGCGTTGAAAACTGCAACAATTGGATTATCTACATATCTAAGGGAATCACATGATTGGATGATCAAACTCGTTTTGAAACATGAAAGTATCAAAAGATCATACTCCATTACAAAAGATGCACAAAGATACAGTAATGGACTACACATTTCAGAAGTCCCATTTACTGCTGAAATGGAAAACACAGAAAAAGCAAAGCAGGTAAAGGTAATTGAAAAGAAAGAACTGCTACAGATACTGGCAAGAAAAGCTAAGAAATGGCAAGAAAAGCCTCTGTATGGAAAATAACCAGAAAGAGCTAACAATCCTGATGTTGACAAAACTTTAACCCATCAGTGGTTGGCATCCTCTGGACTGGAATCGGAGACTGAAGGACTGATTATATCAGAACAAGATCAGTGTCTGCCAACAAAAAATTACCAAGCCAACATAATAAAAAATGGATGCAACCCATTATGCCGTGTATGTAAAAAACAACCAGAGACCATTGATCATATAATTTCAATGTGCAGTCCTATAGATCCAACCGAATACCTAAACAGGCATGACAGAGCTGCACAATACATACATTGGATAATATGTAAGCATTTTGACCTGCCTCATCAAAAGAATTGGTGGGAGCATCAGCCACCTCCCATACTTGAAAAAGATCACATCTCAATCTTGTGGAACTTTAGCATCCAAACAGACCGAAAAATAGATGCAAATAGACCTGATATAATACTGGAGGACTTTAAAAAGAGGGTATGCCTGCTAATTGATATGACCGTTCCAATAGACAAGAATGTATCTATAAAAACATTTGAAAAATTGAGCAAGTATAAGGACCTGGAGATAGAAATTGGAAAAATGTGGAAATTGAGAACTAAAACAATACCAGTGGTTGTAGGCACTCTAGGAATGATACCTAAGGGGTCTAATGATTACTTATCGCAAATCCCAGGAAACCCGCGTATAGGAGAAATACAAAAGATAGTACTAATGGGAACTGCCCATATACTAAGGAAGATTCTGTCAATATAAGTACATCACAAGTCTAAACACCTAAAGATGCATGTGTATGTATGTTCTTTCTTGAACATGGCGGACCTTGTTGTCTCTTGAGGTCACTGGTTGTAACTTGGTGATAACTCGTATGAACATAAAGCAAGATAAATGCAAATAATAATAATAATACTAATAATAATAATAATAGCTTTGAGATGGCTATTGGTGTTTAAAAGTGAAGTAAAACTATTTCTATCCGATAATATCTCTGATTTAGCCCAATTATCTTTTTTTACAATGAAAATTTGCTGTTGAAATTACACTATTTGTCAGAGAGAGAGAGAATACAAATATTTTCACAAAGAAGTCGTTCATTCAGGCGTTCTTGAAAAAAATGAAGCATATGAAAACATAAAATAGAAAACGACATATTTGAAATGTTTTCATGTATAGTAATTATAATAATTAATCCTTTGGTATGCTTAAAAAACAATTTTTAGGAATATTTCAATAACCAGTTAATTGGATACAAAAGCATTTTACGTGGAAATGAAAAAGGTGAAAAATCGCTCGCTGAAAAAACTTGAAGACTGTCAAGTTGGTGTTAAAGTAAAATCTCCAATGCTGTCAGATTTAGCGACTACAAGTCTTCTGCCATTTATTGCACCTAATTGTGTGAATTGAAATTTTCAAAATTGGCAGTTTCGATAAAGTACCCTCTAAAACTGTTATGAGACTAACTCTGATAAATATTAAGCTACAATTCGAATTATTGTGTAAAAATAAACATTCATCGTAACAATGCTATTCTTAATCTGATTTTTTCCTCCAGTCTTTAATAATTTTTTGTGGGGATATTTGTTCTATGTAACGATCCTATTGGATTATGACTGAAGTCTATTTACAGACCTGTCAACTCTTCCCGTCCGACGAGGAGATCTCCCACCCATTTTGAGGTGGATGAGAGATGTCTTCTCTTGTAAAAATGGGTATAGCTTTCATTATGTAAAATCTCCTCATTTTGCCTCATTTCTTCCCGTTTTGGGGCACCTTTTTTCATGGTGCTCCCCGTTTGGGTTTTTAGAGGTTCGCAGGTCTGTATTTACATATAAGATGTGGATACATCATGGTCGATTAGTTTAGAAGTTCGCTATTGCAATCTTTAAGTCCCGGATTTGATTTCACTGTGAGACATCTTGGGCAAATGTAATTTACCGTAGCCTCGGGTTGTCCTATGCGATGTGAGTGAAATTCAGTTGCAGTATTCGTTACGACTGCCTTCACCCTGAGTTCAAATCCAGCCGTCGTTAGCTTTACGTTTCATCCTTTCAGCTTCATAGTAAGAGATAACAGCTCACCTCAGATAATTGTTTCTACTTTTGGCACAAGGCCAGCAATTACCCAGTGCATTACTGGTACTTTATTTTATCGACCCCGTAAGGATGAAAGACAAAGTTAACCTCGGCGGGATTTGAACTCAGAATGGCAAGGGCCGCAACTCTATACGTCTGACCCTCTACCGACACTGCCAATCCACCGAATGTTAGCTATTTGACCCGTTATTGAATTATCTTTTCACCACGTCAAACTTCACTTATTATTAATCTTTATCGTGTAACATTTTAAATATTTTTTTCCAAACTGTTCTGGACTGGAAAATAGACATTTTCTATACTAGACTACGTGGAATAAACAGTGACATAGACTGCCTGTACCACAAACGTAAACAGGGAGGCAGAGCCTTAAATTCAGTTCAAACAGCATTTGCGTGTCGCATCAGATCCCTCCGACATCCACTAACCTCTAAGAGTAGAAACCCATCTATAGAACAAGTCTGTCTTTATGAGGCAGATGACATCGTGAGAGTTCGGAAGGAGCTCATTGAAAAATACTCCCTACATTATAACTAAAAACCCCCACCCAGGAAAATTGCGCTGCAATACCGTAATAAATCCGTGGATGAAAAGCAGCATGCTTATCAGCAAAAAAAAAAAAAACCTTGCATAGCGATATTGCCAGACAGCTTCAAAATAAGAGTAATATAGATAAGCAAAGTAGTTTATCTTGGACCAACAACCGATATATTGGCTCTCATTTTGAAGGATATGGGTTTGCAATCCAAGAACAGGAAATCAACACGAAATACCTGATTCACAAAAGATATAGGGATGCAGGCAAAACACCTAGATATGATAACAAGTGCAGACTCTGCAGAATTAACATCGAAGATGTCACCCATGTCATCAGCAGCTGTCCAAAGATGTAATCGCGGTACTATCTACTTATGAGGCATGATGTAGTGGCCAAAACACTGTACAATGCAATCCGTAGAAAAGATAGCCCCGATAATAAACATATTAAAAGCTACAGCAATGTGGAAGACATACATACATAATATGAAAGAGTACTGGTGGAATGTTCCAGTAAAAACCCCAATAAAATGCAGGCATAACAGACCAGATATTATGATATGGGACAGGGAAAAGAAGGCATGCACAGTAGTGGAAGTTAGCTGTCCAGCAAATGTCAATATAATATCAAAGATTAGCGAAAATGAGAATATTTATGCAGAACTGATGAGAAATCTGCAGATACTCCATCCTGATTATACCTTCAGATTTATGCCTGTGATATGTTAGTAACAGCCTCGATACAAATCTTGAGAAGCTGGACTTCACAGGAACAGAAAGAACACAACTAGTTAGGAAATTACAAGTACAATCCATTAATGGAACAGTAAAAATCTGTAAAACATTCCAAAAATTTAGCATCTAATAACTGCATATACACATGTACAGATACAAAGCATATACACATGCACACATACAACTCAAAACATACACATCCACACATACAATAACATCCATATCTACACATGTATGCATGCAGACATGCATACATATCTACCTAGTTAATGTTGTGTAAATTCCAATGAGAGAGTCTTGTGTCTATGTTAGAAACCGACTCTCTCTCTATTGGCAAAAATTTGTGAAATTATAAAACCAGAAGAACTTACACACATACATACATACATACATACATACATACATACATACATACATAAGTAAATACATACATACATACATACATACATACATACATAAGTACATACATACACACATACATACATACGTACATACATAATACATACATACAACATACAAATACATACATACATATATATTATTTATCATTTACACATTTACACTATCAAAACGCACTCGGTGAATATGTTTTCGTAAGCACAGAGGATAGGGAAAACAAATTTTTATTAATAGAAATGATATTTCCGTAGTTCATCCAACGAAATAGATCCATTTTATTATATTTATTGCATTTATTTATTCGTCTATTCATTTATTGTTGTGGTTGCTGTTTCTCCGTTCAACAACAACACTTTCATTATTATTTTTGTTGTTGTCAAATGTGACACGTAACTGAACATTAAACGAAATTCTTATCAGCTGGATATTTTTCTTCTTTTTCAAATAATACTAATTCTGAATGTCAAAGGATGACAGTTGTGCGTAGGAATTATTGAAAAGTTATTATTTGCTCCGGAATTAAAGAATTCTAATAAAGTATTGTCGCCGTAAATAAGTTGTTGAGTGAGTGAATTTTCTCCGAATTGAGAGATCATAGCTCCAATACTATAGGCATGTGGTTAGAACAGTGTTTCTCAGCCTTTTTTTTTTGCCAACGGCACACCTTGGAACACATGAAAAAATAACGGCACACCTGGATAAATATATATAATATTTTTGTTCTTAGTGTGCCGTTCAAAATTTCGCGGCACACTTGGGAAGATTTCGCGGCACACCTATGTGCCGCGACACACTCGTTGAGAACCACTGGGTTAGAATGTCTCAGGGAAGAATCACTGGACAGATTTTACGGGCGAAACCAACCGGTAGGAGACCCAGGGGTAGACTCCGAGCAAGGTGGTTGGATAACATCCATGAGTTTGGCTGGTCACGCTTGGGGATCCAGCTGGATCAGTTGGAGATGGTTGCTTCTGACAAGACCCGTCGGAGGGAGTATTTGAGGACTCTGCCCCCGCGACCCTCTCAGGAGTAAATGGCAGAAGAAGAAGAAGAAGAAGAAGAAGAAGAAGAAGAAGAAGAAGAAGAAGAAGGCAAAGAAGAAGAAGAAGAAGAAGAAGAAGAAGAAGAAGAAGAAGAAGAAGAAGAAGAAGAAGAAGAAGAAGAAGAAGACTTGTTTAACCACACGGAAGCCTTGATCGGGTGAACATATGAGTTATTCAAGACATTACCCTCCATACAGTCATTTTGTATGCCCCAGCAATAGTAAAACATCATTCAATGATTCTGTTTTTAAATCAACAGTGTTTGTTTTAAGGAAGTTTTTGTTGCTATTTCTAGCAGACCGGGCGATCATATAGAAGGTTCTCCTCTAGATTTTGATCAAGGTGATAAAACGTCAGAAAATATCTTCTATGGATTCAGCGATATTATCACCTTTTTACACAGTCTCATCATTCTAGTCTTTCGGTACACTCATTTGGTTTTTCACATATCCATAATTTCAGTTTTATTAATCCAGTAATTGCTCCATTCCATTATTACGGGGTATATTATCTCATGATGATGATGATGATGACGATAATAAAGGTAATGGTGACGGTGTTGATGATGACAGTGATGATGATGCGATCTTCTTCTTCTTCTTCTTCTTCTTCTTCTCCTCCTCCTCCTCCTCCTCCTCATCATCATCATCATTCTCATCTCGATCTCCCATAAAAGGCTTTTATAACAGCCGCCCAATTTTCTGAAGGTATTCATTCGCATATTTATAAATATATATATATATATATATATATATATATATATATATATATATATATATATATATATATATATATATATATATATATATATATATATATATATATATATATATATATATATATATATATATATATATATATATATATATATATATATATATATATATATATATATATATATATATATATATATATATATATATATATATATATATATATATATATATATATATATATATATATATATATATATATATATATATATATATATATATATATATATATATATATATATATATATATATATATATATATATATATATATATATATATCTCATTCGTGAAGTCGTGTGGCTGAGTGGTTAGAGAATTGGATTCACAATCTTGAGGTTGTGAGTTCGATTCCTGGACCGAGCGATGCGTTATGTCTTTGAGCAAAACACTTTATTTCACATTGCTCCTTCTACCTGGAGTTGTGACCGATAGATAGTATTAGCAATTGGAAAGACTGACGAAAACATCGTTTCCTCGGTCCGATTTGATGAAAGTCGATCGATTCTTATTATATCACAAGAAAGAAGATTAGCCCCCCCCCCCCCCAAAAAAAAAAACAACAAAAAAAAAACAAAGAAACAAAACAAAACAAACGATATGATGATTCTGAAAACCATTTAAAATAAGATATACAGAACATGATCGATGACGCCGGTGACGACAACGATGACAGCAAAAGCAGCAGTAGCAGCAGTAATATTAATATATATAAAAAAAAAAAATATGTTCGAACAAATATTTTAAGTAAATCCAAACTGAAATACCGTTATTTGGTTTTTGCTTGGCTATAAGGAAAATAATTGAATTTAACGCTTCACTTTCCCTTGTTTCAATCTACATTGTAGATACTACACGTTAGTATTGATATAATTTCAAGTGAAGCGCTAAACTCAAACATCTCTGAGGTATCTGCCAGCTATCAATGAATATAAATTACATTCTCTGTTTTTATTTTGGTTTATATGTTATAAATACTTGATAGCCTTCTAGTATACCCGAAGGCAATATCAGCAAATAAAATTAATTTCTTATCTCGATACAAAGGTAGAAATTTATAAGGAAGTGACAATCGGATATTATAAAATTTGCACATTTCTCAAGAACATAAATGGTGTAAGAAAAGGTGAAGCAGCATGGTTACGCCCGAGAATCGATACCGGGTCGTGACTCTTCAAGCCAGGAATGTATTTTGCGTTCTGCGGTATCACTTGCAATGGAAAATTGATTATGATTTAAAAGATTTAGGACGAAACCCAACCACTTTCAGTCATACATTGACACACATACATCCGCCAAGCCCCCTTCTTTTAAGGCTTGACAGAAAGACAATCGCTGTAGGAGTAGAGACATAGTTGCGTGAAAATAAATCTAGCATACATATTTCTAGCACTTTATTTAACGACTAGGATGAGATTTCGATGTAAAAACCTATCAGGCATCTGTTAGGTAGCATGACAATTCTCATCCACTCCTTACACTTTGAACAACACTATCGGCTGCTCTTCGATAGATTTATGGTCGAACCTATAGCAGTCGAGACTTCAGGTATTCTTGGTTCCCGGACCACCTTCCTACTCTCTAGTATCGGGGCGGAGTTGGCCACGCACAGAAGTGATCCCCGTGAGTTGGAATGGCTATTTCAACGCGTCTCTCTTAACATCCTCAGATGAACTCCTCAGAGTCAACAGCCATCTACCCTAACTATGAGTTAAATAGAGTCACCAACCCGTGAATAGCCAAGCGTGGTGAGTACGGCCACATCTCTAACATGGACAAAACTAAACAAAAAGCAGTGGAGGTCAACCAGGGAGGGGTTCCTCCAGCAGGAGCGAGAAAGCCCTGAATATATTAGATAACATTAAAACATCATAACATTACTTATAATGCCAACAATGTGAACTTAGTTATAAACAACAAGACAAATATACTCATTTACCCTTTGAAAAGTGATCGATGGATTTATTGTCTTATACAAATACATTCCCATTTCTTTACCTTTGTTTTTCCTTTTCCTGCCTATATATAGTCTAAAATTATTGTTTACAATTTTTAAATTAATATCAATAGATTAAGTACGGTCCTTCAAATCCGAGTCACAATCGTAGCAATCTCTGAGTTGGGCGCATCCACGTTGATTACTAGCATCTTCATTGTTCCACAGCCATTTGATGCTGCTTGTCTGGGCATTACAAAAAAGAACAAAAAAAAAACACTTTAGAGAACACACAGTAGAACTCTTAAACAATTTGGTGCCGGACGGTGCCTAAAAAGTCCCTTCGTACAACAATTTTAGAAGCTGTAAACTCTGTTGGGTTTTATCAATGCAAACTTCCACAGAAAATATACAGGGGAAAATAACCCTTTTCATTATTGTTTAACTTGTTTACTTCAAGTCATAACATTTTCCTTGTTACATCTTCTTTATTTGAAATACTGATACTGTAGTATGTAAGCTTATAAAGAAAATCAAAACAGTACTTTATTATTGCTAAAAGATGTTATGAAATTCGTAAACAAATTGGTTTACATGTTTTAATTTTAACGAACGTTATCTTTTTATTTGTACGGCCTCTGAAATCATTCCTTCATTTGAAGATTTTCCCTTAGTTGACGTTTTTAATTCATTTGGTGTTTATTTAGAATAGACAGTTGGAAATAATAAACATTAAATCAGAATAGACATTCATAAGCACAAAATATCAATAGTATCAGATTTAATTCCTTATAATTTAAGAAACCAATTGGATTCATTTCGTAAAATATTTGTTATTATATCTTTGAATAAAAATATTATCTTTCATTTGTTTGACTCGATGATTTATTTTATTAGTTGCTTGAAATTGAATTAAACAGTCGAAACATAATTGTTCTTTTTCCATCAGATTATTTAGAAATCAAGGTAGTTTTTTAAACATTAATTTTAAAATGACACATCTAAGTCTATAATAAACTTTATTGAGCTGAGTTGTCAAATGATCACCATGAAAGTAACAGCTTAAGCTCATAAAAATGAATTTGTCGAAAATCCTGTTTTGACGTCTTAATTTCAAAAGTCTGAAAATTTGCAAAAATTTATATAAAAATGGATTACATAGAAAGAAAAAGCATGAAATAAGCTTTAAAATGATATATAATTTTACACTACATGTGTGAGTTTTATTCTTTAAAAATGTTGAAACAAATAAAAACAAAACATACATTATGAAGAAAAAACATTTTATATCACAATATTGATTAAAAAAAAAATGTAGTTGTGATGTAGGCCCAGGTTAGTCACGATCGAGCGGCCCTATAGCTCGCAATTTGTCGGCCGACCGACGGAGCACTACTCGCAAATCCATCTTAAGAGTTATGCCATGAGTCCGAACACACTGCACAATTCGATATGTAGTGATGATTCAAATGAGGGACAATGTGACAGTTTGAATACATCGTACTCTCTCAACTCTTTAGTCCATTTCTGTACTCCATTTGATTTTGGTGGTGGCCATGGTAGAGATGGACAAGACGGCTTAATCAAAGCGTAACAGCTGCCGTTCATCTCTACCTATTGTTGGAGATATGCATACCAACAGCGATTGTGCTAGTGAACCTATTGATATTGCAGCTAATACTATGTGTACACGTTTCTTATACTTACGTGTCCTGGGGAAGATGTTATTTTTAAGATGTAGTACTGCTCTGAAATGTTGTACATGTGTCTGGATATTTAGAAATGTTTTTTAAAATCTTTTTGTGCAGTGGCAGGGGGCCAACAGAGATTGAAGTCTGCTACGGCAACAAACTACCACCTCCTTCATATGACTAGGTTGTCTTTCATTTTTAGTATTTTTGTTTCATTGTGTTTAAAGCATCTCTTGTCTCACGACGAATCTTACATATCCTGATTTATTGCACTAGAAAAAAAAAAAAAAAATACATTCTTAACATTTTTCTTCTAAATGACATATTTATCGAAGGATAGTTACTGGCATGGAAACCAGCTTCTCGAAAATTTACTCCGAGCCAAGATCCACTTTGTAAATAAACGACTATTTCGATTTTCTTTGATATTGACATCTTGAAGTATAACTATTATCTTCAAAAGAACTCATCAAAACATATCTCTATATTGTTAGATTGTTGTGATTTAGTCCTTTATTATCTGAGGTTTTGTCAAAAATCAAATGAAATCAAATGAAAGTCATATCGTGAGATCAAACTGAATTAGCTACACACACACACACACACAGACACAGACACACACACACACACACACACACACACACACACACACACACACACACACACACACACACACACACACACACACATACACATATATATATGTTTGTATGTATACAATAAAAAAATAAAGTGATAAAATACACATAACATTTGTAAGTGTAATTATAATTATTTTTAATTTTCTATAATTTGTTTGTACATTTTATCCCATGGCTTTCTTTCATTTCCAAATTAAACTGATTTATTTCCGTCTGGTTTAACATTTGATTGTAAAATAAATAATACTGATGAAACAGTGAGTTGTTTTGATTCAATCTAGATAGATGTAACGATATTATAAACACATAATTAATTTTTTCAAAAAACAAATGCTTAGTAGCAAATTTGGAAACGGTCAATTGTTAGAAATAATGTTTTGAAATCTGTTTCTATTGAAATACTTAGATATAAACATGATATGGAATAAAAATTAGGTATATTGAAATATTTAAATATAATTAGTGTCTGTATTTTAAATTGTATAATTTATTCTTAATTATCTTTTCATTGATATGACTGCAGTATTGATGCACGTTTTTATAGGTTTTGCAGGTATGAAGTAACGTTGCAAAAAACTAATTAGACGAACAAAAATGAGTAATTGTAAGATTTAGAATGATAAAAGTTACTCTATACATAGTAACCTATATCAGTAGTTATGCACATTCGATAACAAACACAGCTGATACTAATAACACATTCTGAGAAGACGTGGATTCTCTTCTTAAATATGACGCAAAATCAGACGAGATATATATTTTAGAAGATAGAGGTGTACGCTGAGTTGTTGCTGAATTGTCCTGTCACTTTTATAGCTATCACTGGTAATATAGAAACGAAACAAATTATATCTAGAAGAATATAAATTTTACAAACTCTGATCCAATATACATCTAAACTATAATAAAGTAAGGAGTGCGGGACTGCGTACGGTTTATTTCTTTTAATCCAGTTAGTAAAATAAGTTGGATTACTTTGAATAAATAATGAATGAATATTACATAATTTATCTACTAAATTTCCTAGCTGTTGATTAAATATATTTTATTGCTTATTTAAAGATTCACTTCTTTAAAATTTTCAAATGTCAACACTTCCGGTTAGCGATCGCTTAAAGAAACGTTCATATATTTCCGTCACTAATTTTCTCCTAATGCAGTTTATATATAATATCGTCTTTTTTAATGTATCATGGACTACGTTACTGATTACATAAGAGAGTGTAACGCAGTCTTCGTTCAATTTCTGTGTATATTGTCAATTACGATTTTATTTGATGTATCATATCTACATGCATATATACTTGCGTATAATATCAATATGCACACTACACATGCTAGCAGAAAACCACCTGAAGGGTGGTTTTTCTGCTAGTCTAGGTAAAAATTATTTAAATAGTAAATCGTAATTTATGGCATCTTGTTTATTAAAACAAATGTAGGCAAATGCATTTCTTAGTAATAGCTGTCTCATAAAATGCAATGGAAGAATTTGACAGGGTCGACGAGGTGAATCTGCATATGATAATGATTCTGATATAATTTAGGAGTTCCAATTTCTTTTAAAATTACACCGGGGAGCTGCCAAGTTGAACAGTGTTCCTTTTCCCAAATTTCATTGCAAGGAGAGCATTAAGGAGGTTAAATTTCCTTTTATTTTTAAGTTTAGATTTTATATAATTCACAGCACTGAACGCACGCTCTTTCTACGCGAATATTTGAATTGAATATTATTAGTACAGACATAGCAGATTCAAAACGTCTACAAATTGGATTGGTTCCGTAGGCGTTAAAAGAGGTTACATTTCCCTTTATTTCTAAGATTAGATTTTACTGAACACTCTTTCTAAGTTAACATTGACATGACACATTCAAACAGTTTACAAAATGGATTATTTCCGAAGGCATCTTTAGATTGTTTCACTTCACTCCAAACGACTTCAGTCTGTGTTGTGTTTTTCCAGTCGACCAGCTTTATTTCGCTTAATTATTATTCTGCTTCTGCCATATTATTATCAGAAATATATTTCAAAATATTCGAGTATATCCTTTAAAGGTTAGAGTATATTCATATATTCTTAAAAGAAAAGATGGTTTCAAAATCTGATAACAAAAGTTTAGGGAGGCTCTGCTTCAACTGTTTAAATAATTAGAGGAGAAAATCTTAAGAATACTTTCTGAAAAAAGCTTTCTTCATTTTTAGATAGACGTTGTCTTATTTTTAAATCATCAATTTGAAATCCAAATTGATGTACATGATATGGTTTTAGGTCCAAATATTCAAATGTATGAAAAGTGAACACGTCAGTGTTACAAGCTGGCTGCATTAATTCATTTCTTATTAATTTAAAGACCACAGCGAGATCATTCAGTCATTGAACGCCATCAATATTTCTAGATTCAAATGGCCTGTTTAATGTATGTGCTTCATTTCAGATGGTATATAAAAAGAGAAGGAATATCACTTTGTCTCATGAGTAAATTTCAAATAAAACCTCAGCAACAAAACGCTTTTAACTTAGTCTTGTTATTTCAAAGTATGTCTTCCACTCCAGTCATTAAATTACTGCTTTTAAAACAGCTAGTTGGATAGACAACTATATAATTTTGTAATAATGGTTTCTTATATAGGCACAAGGCCAGCGATTTTGGGGGAGTGGGGGAAAGTCGATTAAATCGCCCCCAGTGCGTGAGTGGTACTTTATTTTATCGACCCAGTAAGGACGAAAGGCAAAGTTAACCTCGGCGGGATTTGAACTCAGATAATAAAGGGCCGTAACTCTATGCTGCAAAGCATGGCCCCCGACCCTCTACCGATACTGCCAATCCACCGCCCTTAATGTTGCAATAATAAAAACTTTGCCATTATTTAATACTTCACTATAATGATGTTGTCTGGCAGATATCTTATGCATTTCAGTCATAAGAAATTCTAAATTGTTCAGTAAATATTTAAAAGAACCATGTGATAATTTAATTTCATGTAGTTATTAAAATTTAAGAATGAATATCTTCTTGTAATTTGACATAAACACTCATGTTAACATCTCCAATCACGCTCCTATTACCAGAACCAATTGCTGTAAGATGCATAAAAATCAAATTTCTTACACACCAACAGTTTTTTTTTTACATGTTTTCACTATATCTTCAGCACCACACTTATCCATCTGAATAAGTTCAAGAGAGGTAGATAATACTTTGTTCTTGTTGTTACATATAGTCAGAGGTGGTGAACCTGATGTGTGGTGGGTGTGGATGGGCGTGGGTAGGTGTGGCAGTCAAGGGGCATGTCCCCCCCACAAATAAATATATTTTTCTCCCCAAACTACCAAAACACACATCTATTTGTATATACGCTACAATTTATGTACATGTTATGTTTATCGCATATCAAAGTTTTTTTTATATGTTGGTTGATATTTGATAAAAACAGCTAAACTAATCACTACAACTAAATTGACCGAATTTGTGCCCCCGCCCCGTTCAGAAATGCTTCCACCTCCCCTCCAGTACTTGCGAAAACAAAGAAAACAATTATTAGATTCGTCAAATAATAAGCAAAATTTATTATTAACAGTATCGGTAGAGGGTCGGACGCCATGCTTTGCAGCACAGTTACGTCCCTTTACGGACTGAGTTCAAAACCCGCCGAGGTTAACTTTGCCTTTCATCCTTAAGGGGTCGATAAAATAAAGTACCAGTAATACACTGGGATAATTGCTGGCCTTGTGCCAAAAGTAGAAACAATTATTATCTATGTTACTTGTTAAGTTATGAATACAGAATATTGCTTACAATGTTTGCTCCCTTCACACGATTCACCTTATGCAGTTAATAATCTTAATATCACAAATAATGTTTTCAACCGCATTAAACATATGGTCACAGTTGGCAATTGCAGAATCATCATCATCATCATCATCCAGTTTTTGATTATGCAGGACACAATTAATCCCTAAGTAGGGGGTGGGTCATGCCTGACAGCGCTCCTTAGCGTCCCGCTCCATATATTTCTGTCCGCCAGTCTCACTTGGGCCAGGCCAAGCCTTGATGATCCCGACAGATATCCTCCATCCAAGTCCTTTTTTTGTCTTCCTGGGCCTCGACTGCCTCCTGGATCTACATTCATCACTTTGCTGATTCAGCCCTTACTGCGCTCGACGGCAGTACCTGCGCATGCGTCTCCTATGAAGCACATTCTCGAGGTCGTCGATCAGCAGTCTTTTCAGGAGTTCAGTTGAGTTGACATCATCCTCAGTAGTCACACCGCACATCTAGAATAACAATATAGCTATTGCTTCTTCGATTTTTGATGATTCAGTATTATTACTAGCTTTGAAAATAGAAGTTAAAAGGACAACAATTTTCAATGGCAACGCATTCTTATGCTATTCATTCTGTGTATATTGCTTCAAATCTTGATATGATATTTTACTTTCAAATCACCTTTACCGTACTTGTAATGGACATTATTCTCATCTCCGTGGGCTGCATTTGCCTGCTTTTGAGTTGTCACATCATTTATCAACCATTTCCAAAATGTTTGCTTGTATTATTTGAATTTTGGCATATTGACGGGTAGAATAAAGGAAAATAGAACAAATATGAAGATGAAGACGAACGAAAATAGAAGGAATGAATTGAATGAATGAAAGAAAACAGAATTACAATAATTGGCAAAACAAATGCAGCACTCTGACACCGGTATTTCAAGTTTGATCACAGTGAAACGTCGTTTTGATCACAGTCTATAACAAGTTCCATTTTGTTCGAGTGACACATCTTCTTTATACAATATTTTAAACGAACTATTTTATAAAATACTAGCAGTGGTACCCGGCGTTGCACGGGATAAGGTATTGTGAAATATATAACCGTCTTAGCTAAGCTTAGTATTGCCACAACCACGGCTGGCAAAGAAGTAAGGGTCTGGTAGTACGTAAGTAAGCAACACTGTCGCTTAAAACGTGAGGAAGAAGTTGTGTGCTCTTACCAACTGTTTGGGGAATGAGTGTGAGATTTGTCTTGAGCAAGGGTGGCGGAATAACCGGAGGCAGCTGGTAGCCAGACATACAGACAGATATTATAAGGGTGCGTCGAATTGTGCGAAGTGACGTAATGCAGACAGTCAGACATACAGACAGATATTATAAGGGCGCGACGTTATATGTATGTATCTATCTAAAAAGAGAAAGACTAAGAATTATGGAGAGAGATCGCTAAATCGCCCAATGCGGTCCCTAGGGCATTACAAATTTTAAATCTTTTTTGCTCAGAACACTCCCTGAAACATAAGTATTACATGTGTAATGTTTGAAAACAGTCGGTTGGGTGGTTCTCTAGTTTTAGAGATTCAAACTCACACCCACACAGACAGACATCCTCAGTTATATATATATAGATATATTTCACTAAATTATATGACAATCAAGTAAAATAATTTAGAAAATAATAATCTGAATGGTTTAATTTAGGCACAAGCAAAAATTACTAGATCTAGATAAAAATATTTAGATTGGGAATCATAATCACTTCGTCGTCTGTCAAACTTTTGATTCGGAACTCTCCGAGAAATATGTTTTACCATTCTATGTTTTTTGATTTGACAAATGAAGATTGTCAGTATTTTTTTTTTTTTATCCACAATTCTGTCAATTCTACATTTGTAGATATGAGAAAATTTAGAAATATATTTTGTATGAAAGTATTCTCAGTGGAAAAATACAATGATAACCCTTTAAAGATATTCAGTGTAGCCGTGAATACGCATTGCATTTTTGATGATGCTGTATTAATAGCTATATCCATAGACTTGATATTTCATTTTGGTAAATTTCGTACATTATCATATATAAGCTTCTTGCAACGATTGTTTTTCTTCGAAACTTAGACAATAGTAGATTATTTCTATCATTGTTTTCCTTTTTCAAATTTAAATATATAAATATGTAAATACTGAATTGTATAATAATTACGAGTTGGATTTATAACAACTATGAGGCAGACGTGTCAACTCTCCCCGTCCGACGGGGAGATCTCTCACACACTTTGGATGTCTTCTCTTGTGGAAATGGGTACAGTTTGGGGTTTTTAGATGTTGGTAGGTCTGATGAGGTCATATAACTGATTTTACTGAGAAGATAAACTGTAAAATTTAGAGTAGAGAATCAAGAAAAATCTTTTTGTTTAATGATCTCATAATGATACTTTACCCTAATAAAATAACTTTCCTCGGTAAGAAAGAGAACTTCTACACCAGTGTTTTTCAAGGTGGGGTATGACAATATTTTGGTGAGGCATGGGACTTCACAATGAAGTATACATACTATGTTACATATGATATACACTAACATTATTCATTCATGATGGGGCGCAACTCTTTTTTTGAAAATCGTAGTGAGGCATGGGATTATAAGGTTTGAGAAACATTAGTCTTAGATGGTCAATCGATCTGCTAAAAATAGCATCTAATCACACTGTATCATTTCAAAAATGGAAAAGACGCAGTGAATAATATTGTTCTAGATTCCCAAAGATGGAAATGGAGTCGTCTGGATCATGCTTAGTCATAAGTCTGATTATTCACGACTAACATGAGACTAAAAAGCAACATAATCCTTGCATACTAACGAGAGAGCATCCAAATCTCCCACAAGCCACATCTTACAGTATTTTAAAAACGACTCACACACACTTACATACACGCACACACACACAAGCACACATACATTATGTCTGAAACAAAAACCGGAGAGATATCTCTTATATTATAAATCTTTTCGAATCTTGTAAAATTCAACTCCTTTTTCTAATTGTTGTTGTAATTACGGTCCATTCTTCTGCGTTACGAGATTTCTAAGCTCTTCGACAGGCATAAATATTCAAATATTCATGCATTAAACATTCATTTCGAAGGCTTAACACACCAACCATTCATTTTGATAGAGATAAGCTTTTAAACGTTTACCAAACATTCGGCACGTATTTGTAATTTATTTGGCCGGGATACGCTTTTACGTAAAATTTATTCGACAGCGAAGGCTTTCACTTATACACAATTCGAATGGTAGACGTGTAGACCAGGCATGTCAAACATGCGGCCCTTTACAAGCAAACCTGCGGCCTGCACAAAGGTTTTTACAGCATGAACGTAATATAAAATAAAAAAAAATATTAGTTGTAATGTGGGCAATTAGTTGTCATGTGTGGCCCTTAGACAACACATATGTGACCCATGTGGCCCTCGGACCCTCAGTTTGATATGCCTGGTGTAGACAAACTTTTACACATTTAGATCTGTATTAATACATCATGTAAGAGTAATACATATGAAATACATTTGATGAGAAGAACGTGTTACAACTCTTGTAAGTTTGATATCATATACGTAATCAGCTTTGTAAGTTTGATATCATATACGTAATCAGCTTTGTAAGTTTGATATCATATACGTAATCAGCTTTGTAAGTTTGATATCATATACGTAATCAGCTTTTTACAAAAATAGAATAAATTTGAAGAGATTAGATCGAAAACATCATCTGAATGACATTTGTCATAGTTGAAGATGGAATAGTGAAACTGGCGATAAGAGAGAGAGAGAGAGAGAGAGAGAGGAGGGGGGGGGGGAGAAAGAAGAGAGAAAAAGCCATTCAAGTTTATTAATTAAATAATTCCATAAATTACATCTATATTTATTCCGAAGCTGAGGATCTATGGAATCATGCTTCATTATATTTAATAATATGAAAGGAAAGTCTTAGACCATATAATACCATTCGGTGATCCAGGGCACATTGTATAACAAAATATTTATTTTACTAAAGGTTATCTGTCAGTTGTTGTTGTTTACCCCAGATTAGCCATTATCGAGCAGGAATTCAAAAGAATTCCAGCTGTGAACCCCACGCCTTTTAAAAGTTATGTTAGACAGTAATAGTGCACTCTGACAATTTGTATAAATAAATATCTAAATAAGATATTCATAAATATGAATATACTAGCTGAATTACCCGGCGTTGCCCGGGTTACTGCTGTTCTTATTCAGATTAGTAAACAATAAATATGAAGATATATTTTTTTTTCTTCTCATAATTATTTCAAAATATCTATATTTTATTTTAAAAAATATCAAAATTGTAATGATAATAGAATTTAGAAATGAAAATATGTCAATCCTGAAGCACCATAGGGTAAACAATATTCAGTGTGTAATTTTTTGTTGGTGTCCAAATGAAGAAATTGTTGCATATACACTCTCACATACACTCACACACTCTCACATACACTCACATGCATATACTAAGACAGACACACACCGACATACATTCACGCACACCTGTCATCACATATGTATCTGTATGTGTAGATGTGTGTGTCTTTAATTGTCAATATGTATGTCTAGATGTGTGTATGTGTTTAATTCTCTGAGGCCTAACGTATGAAACGAACTCACAAACACACACATATACTCTCTCATATACACTCACACACACACTCTCACATACACTCACATGCATATACTAAGACAGACACACACAGATATACCTTCACGCACACCTGTCTGTCATCACATATGTATCTGTATGTGTAGCTGTGTGTGTGTGTGCTTAAGTCTCTGAGGCCTAACGTATGTAACGAACTTGCAAACGCATATACACTCACAGACACATACACACTCATATACAATGTGAGGTCATCGTGGTGGTGGTGGTGGTGGTGGTGGTTTACTATAGTTCACTATAGAAAGATTATTTTAGATAAAATATTATATTTTTTTAATCCAAATGAAAATAAAAATTACATGTTGACACTCCCGGGGTCTAAGACTATTACCCTGTAAAATTTGATTTGATTTGGTCCAGCCGTTTGAGAATGCATAGCAACAGACAGACAGACAGCCAAAGAATTTTATATATATATAGAGAGATATAGAAATAAAATCGTGTTGAATTGTCAGAACCATTATGATGTCAAAATATTTCGTGGTATTTGTTTGGGGGATCTAGGGCGGTGGAACTACTAGAACATCGAACGAGAGCCCTCGCAGTGCCCATTCGGACTCTTTGCCTTTCCTTTGACCAAGTCCGTGGCGAGGAAAGAGGAGACATTCATACATGGGTGACTGCTCTCGCTTTCTCTGTCCCCCCGTTCTCTCACTCCTCACTCTTTCTCGTTCTCTCTCTCTCACTATATACAGTTGTCCGCCGGTATTCGCGGGGCTTACGTTCCTAGAATACCCGCGAAGAGCGAAAAACCGTGAATATTGGAAGTGGTCCATAAAAATATAAACGTCAAAATATAACGTAAAATATAATAAAAAAAGAGGGAGCATCTTATGTGAAGAGGCGTTCAATAGGCCAGCAACATATACGGTATATTATTATAAATAATTTAGCGTTAAAAATATATATATTGCCACGAAGAAAGCAATAAAAAGTCGCGGAAGATATTTACGATTCCGTGAACATGCGGTGGTTTCCACGAACAATTGTTAGTTAGGTGTCTAAGGAAAATTCCGCCCGCGAATAACCGGGACCGCGAACACAGGGACCGCGAATGCCGGGTGTACACTATATATATATATATATATATATATATATATATATATATATATATAGGAAGCTTTTAGGAAAGACAAAATGAATGCGATCATGTAATATTTTAAATGAATATATAAAGCCAAACCAAGTAGAAAAAAAAAAGATAGATTCTATAGAGAAATAGGTCTCCACTGAACACACAAGCATTCTCTGATTACTATATCAATTTATGAATTTAAACAATATATATATATATATATTTACATGAGGAAACAATATTGAACTTACTAGCACATCTAAAAGTTACTCTATCATAAAGAATATTCACTGCACCGACATGATTAACTGAATATTTTTGAATTTTGGAATGAGATATGAACCTGAGAGAATTTTATTTTTATATATATACTCATACTCTGATAACTATGGTGTGTAATCAAGAATTTCTCACCCTGGAGAGATATCTCTTATATTATAAATCTTTTCGAATCTTGATTTGATATTTTCAGAGAAGAAATGACTTTAATGTTTGCGGCATTTTTCGATTTGTGTGTTATATACTGATTGGGTCTGTTATGATAGTCAATTAACATTATAAAAAGATATCAGAGATGCCAATCGTTAAATTATTGTTAACATATTAATTATTTTTATGGTATAGTGGAAAAAACATAATATCTTTTGAAAATCTAAGCCAATTTGAAAATTGAGCGAATTGGTAGAGTCGTTAGAACGTCGGATAGAATGCTTTGCAGTATTCGATCTGATTCTCTGCTCTCTGAGTTCAAATCTCGCCGAGGTCAACCCTGTGTAGTATATTGGGCATATGTCTACTCCCATAGCCTCGGCTCAATCCTGGCCTTGCGAGTAGTATTTGGTAGACAGAAACTGTGTGGAAACTCTTCGGATTGATCGTATCTGTGACTCAAAGGTCCAGCCTTGTCATGTATTGTTATGAAAACTATTCCACCCGAGAATGACCTTCAGTTGATTGCACACTTTAATGCTCATCTTCAAAACTGACGGGGGATCCATTAATATATTTAATGTAGTGAACATCAAACATTTCTAATTCGAAATGATTTTGCGGACAAGAAAAGACATTAGCTAAATGAATAATATTAGAATAATATTATTTTAATAATTTTGACATTTACACTATTTTGTACATCTTCTGAACGATACTCTCGTTACTATACCGGCTACTACAATGATCATAACATTCAGTA
>OZ024746.1:82172282-82202282 GCA_964016885.1 Eledone cirrhosa | reverse complement strand
TTAAACAAAGGGGTATTAAAATCACTAAAGTAGATATAAAAGAGATCTAATAAACATAGGTTTTGATAAACGAGAGAATTTGATGATTCTTTATAGATTAAATGTAAAATTAAATTGGCAATATTCGGACTAGAATAATTTATTCAGTTCTTGTAAGTGAATGAGAAACCATTTATTATTAAAAGGACTGACTTGATTTTATGCGTGAAAAATCAACGAGAAAATACAAAAATAAAAAAAAAAGAAAACTAAAAAATTCAAAGAAATGAACGGCTTGGGATATCTTAGCCAATTCAGAACAAACAAGAAACTCGAAATAAATCACAGAAACAACTTAGGAGCTGATAGAAAACTCACCAAAATGAAATTAAAAAGTAACACTAGAAAATTTTCAATCAATTAAAGACTAAATGCTCGTGAGGCATTCATTTAATCTCATTAAAATCCCTAACAATTCTTGTGCATTTAACACTTCATTAACTAAGGATGGATAGTGGAAGTTCAATATTAGGCAACTATTACAGTTTATAAAAGGGTAGTGGATACAACGCAGAATGAATAGTATTAAATGTATTGCGTAATTAAGTTATGTTATATTGCTCTTTAACTGAATTTTAATCCTATCCGTATTGACTTTACTTTACTTTCTTCCTTTCATCTTTGGATGTTATTTGAAGTATGCTAGACGAGAAAATGTTGCTAATCCCTAGTTTTCTCTCAACGCAGCATGGCTGATTCTGAGAAAATGAAGAAGAGGGTGAAAGTCATAAGAATTCATCCGAGTACTTGATTGGTACTTTATTAAAGTGGGCGAAGGAGTAACCGAGCTTAAATTATGTTAATTTTATTTGCTTCATATACACAGGAGTCAATGAAGGAGCCTCTAGGTAGATGTTAGACCTGTTAGAAATAGCCACTATATTTCCCTCATGTCACTCTTTGTCCCTGTCTTGTCTTTTACCCGCAACTCCCTATCCTAACTCGTAGGAGCGCCATATTGATATACTGCGTTTCTTGGACATTTTGACGTCTGGTAAAACCCATCTCTTCGCCAGATTTGAACATAGTAGATTTCTTTCAAAGATGGATAGAAAGTGAGAGAAAGGAAGTGAGAAAGGGATATAGAAGAAGATTTGACCCCAGTATTAGAATGTTACTTTTTTTTACCGACCTCGGAAGGAGGAGAGGCAAAGTTGACCTTGGCGGGACTTGAACTCAATGAGCAGAGAACCAGAACGGATACCGCAAAGTATTCTAGCTGTTGTTCTAATGGCTTTGCCAATTCAACGCCTGTTATACCAACTTTGCTGAGTAGAAAAGGAAGAACGACACACACTGGACACAAAATAATGGGATGGTTATAAATGGAACGCTTTTGATCATTGTCATTTTCAGTCTGAACAGCCTTTGACTAAACTAGTACAAGAACACCATGCACCCATTTCTTTTGAACATAATAAGATTTTAAAGTGAGAGTTGCTATACATTTGAACGCAGTATAGCTTCTCATCCGTTAGGTTTCGAATTCGATTTCCTCTACGTAGTATCTAGAGCAAGTGTCATTTACCATAGCTTCGGGTCGACCCATATTTGTGAATGAAATTGGGTAGACAAAAACTATTTGGAAGCTCGTCGGATGGACTGAACCTCTAATTCACACTGTGTTACCCTGAATCTCTCTGACAATTACGATAAGGGTATACGTGTCTATGGAATGCCCAGCCACCTACACAGTCTGGTCAGTTGATCGAACAATTGAAACATTCATCATTGAAATCGATGGAAGCTCCATCGACTTTATTATCGACCCTAAGGGATGAATGGGGAAGTTGACCTCGGCGGGATTTCCACAGAAAAAGAACAATTACTGCGAAAAATTTGTCAGACGTTTTAGTGATTTTTTCCTATCGACCGTTTCATAATTATTCTAAACAAGACCTTATTTGAATATTTAAATGCAACTAGACAGGCAAATTAATTTTAGTATATTGATATTTTAAAATATAAATCAATATACAAGTGAAGCAATTATATAAACAACTTTAATAATTGTAATCAACAATTATAAACAATTAGTTATTAGTTGAGCATATGTATGTACACGCATGTATACTTGTGTGTGTACATACATATTTGCCTGTCTGTCAGTATGTATGTTACTTAGCCGCAGGTCGTCTGTTTATCTGTATGTTATTTAGCCCCGGGAAGTCGTATGATCACGCGTTTCTGTCCGTGACCATCCCGTCTTTTTAGGGGTAAATACGACTACACCACCTCGTCATCATATATAGAATTATATGTTTATTGACCATGTGAGTACATAGGAAAAACTTCAGAATATCAAGAATTAAACTTGGTCTTAATAAATAAATATATATTTTAGCCATTACTATTTTTCCTTTCATTCTTGTAGAAACATGTATATATATGCTGCCTCCGGGGTTGTTGTCGTTGTCCATTTCATAATAAACAGTATTATTCGTTTGTAAAAAATAAATCTTTTTGTTTCATAGTAGAGCTTATATTAAATTTGAATTCTTATCATCTCAGTATTATTTTAGCGATAGAGGAGTACAGGCAAGTCTGTACAGCTTTATTTCAAATAATATATTTCCCTTATCATATCTGAAAGAGCAGGGGAATTTTTAATGGCATAGTTAGAAGAGAAAGGGTTGTGCCTATGACTTTTGCAAAACACCAAAGATTGGTGAGGAGGAAGAAACCATGGCTCATGCCATAGGAAGACGAGCATCAAGATATCGAACTATCTTCCAACCGGAGACTTGCTAAAGGCAGAGTGCTAAACAAGATGGTTTAAATCTACCAATCAATTACTGGAATAGTTTATCTTTCAAACTTCCGTATACTTTTAGTCTACTCTGATTTATTTATATGATTTAGATCGAGCCGAGACTTTCGTAAATGCTCTTGCCCAAGGCGTCACGCAATAGGATCGAAATTGGAACCAGTTGAAGGAAACTTCTTTATCATATGCATGGATCTAAAATGTTTTCGTGTACCCATAAGGGATGGGTCGACTGGATGCTATGGTAAATGACGTTTGACGATGATGCCACGCAGTGGGATCGAACCCAGGACCTAATGATTGCGAAGTAAACTGCTTAACAATGTTGCGTCATCCTGAGAAGTAATCATCAGATAGAGAAAATACGTGAATTGGGATTAGTGAAATGACTCAAGTGGGAAAAGAAACCACTTCACACACTTCTTACTGCTCATCATCACTGTAGTTACTTTGCCAATTAAAAATTTAAAAATCAATATGTCAAAGAAAGCATTATTTTAGCACATGTTGTTAACATTTCATCTTGATGCTACCTGTTAAGATTTCATATGATATAATTTTTCATTCCCTAAAGCTAAACGATAATTTAAAAAATAATTGTTTGTACACGCTCATCATCACCACCATCATCACCACCAACAAGATAGAAATAGTTCAATTTCTCTCAGGTGATAATACCACCGTCTTAAAAAGCAATTCAACATTGAATAATGTAGTCTTCCACACTGAAAAAGAGAGGAGTAGACTTAGCTGGAATGTCTTTGATTATAGGTCAGTACCCCCACGAATACAACAATTTACTTTCAGAGCTCACTTGGGACTAAACAACAACTCCACTAATACAACAGTTTACACCCATAACATTAAAACACTCGCAAGAAACATATGAGAGATATTGAAGTAATAATTGGAAGGGAAGGGGAAAGTCGAAACAGGTGCATTACAGTTACTTTATATTATCGACCGCATAAGGATGAAAGGTAAAGCTAATGAGGGCAGCAGCAAGTATTGATGGCCAACACTATTGAAAGCTTTGAATTGATCGAAATTGATTAGAGCGCCGCCATTACAATGTATTCTGCGCGTTTCCAACCAAAGCGTTAACGTCTTTGCCAAAACCTTGGCTAAAATATTAAACTCTACATTCTGCATATGAGTCTTGTCCAAATAGACCCTATGACCAGGTATTAGTGTTAAACCGGGTGGCGTGTTGAACCGCCCACATAAAAAAGAAAAAATCGGGGAGGCGGACTCTACGATATAAAAACCAGAATTAGGTTATACGACTGTGACAAGTATGGTGTGAATGTAGTAGATCAAGTTTGGTATGTTGGGAAGCAAGGCATCACAGAAACAAGCTAAGTCGGAACAGATGATTTCTTCCAGAGAAAGATACATACATATATATATATATACAGAGAGAGAGAGAGAGAGAGAGAAAGAAGACTAAGAGAGGGAGACAAGGAAGAAAAGAGAGAAAGACAGTGGGATAGAAACAGAGAAGGTGAGATGCCAGAGAAAGAAAGAGAAAAAGAGAGAGAAGAAAAAAATCAGAAGAGAAAAAGCAAGAGGATTGATTACCTTCACATAAATTGCGAATCTAGACGAATCTATAAATAGAATGGCCAAAGGAAAGTTCAAAGTAAACAAAATGTTTCGTTTAGTGCTTCTTGTTTTCAAAGGTGGAAATCAATTGATCTTTATCTATGAAGTGTAGCGTATTAAAGATAGTGTTAAAATGTAATATTTATATTTATATATATATATGTGTATATATATATATATATATATATATACACACACACCTCGACATCTATATATTTTAAAGTATATATCCTAAGGATATGTATACAGGAGAGTATATTTAAAGTATAAACTATGTATATATGTTGGACACCCAATATTCACCGCGAGGAATTTTGATAAAACGTTGTTTTTTCTAACACGAGACATCCAATACAAATATGTATAAGTATATTCTTTTAATAGTTTCAGGCGTTGGATTGTGGCCACTCTGGAGCACCACCTTAATTTATTTTCTTTCAGTTTTGTAGTTTTATGGCAGGAAGTTGATACAATTGAGTTTGTAGCGGGTGATCTTCCTTGAAATTATTCTTGAATAGTTAGTTGATTCGGTACCGTGGTTAGGAGTTCATCCAATGTTGTTTTGAATGTTTTAAAAGAGGTGTTTTTACATTTCTGATTTCTTTATTAAATGCGAGGACGTCTAAATACTAGACTCGTACAATAATGTTTTTGCTCGTGATTTCGAAGATGGTATATTTGGAAGCTGGTAGTATCTACCAGTTCCGCATTTAATGCCGTTTAATAAAGTTTGGAACATGACTCTCCAGGATCTTCCATACGTATATATCAGAATATAATCTCTCTTACTTCGTCGTTCAAGTCAGTAGAGAAGCAGAGCTTTCAGACGTTTCCAGTAATTAAGGCTTTTGACCGAAATTATTTTCCTTGTGAATGTTCCCTGTAACCCTTCCAATTCTTCAATGGGACCGGATGCGTTTAGAGACCAAAGTTGTGAGCAGTAATCTAATCTGTTCAGAACTAAGGTTTTCCATAAATTCGGCATAGCTACTGATTCTCTTCTTACGAATGTTCATGGGATCCATCCTATGAGGTGTCTGCGTTTAGGGGTCAATTTGATGTGTCTGATGAAAGATGCATAATTTAACATGATTGTTTCAAAGTTCCGTATGTCATTACAGGGGCGGTGGAAGCATTTCTGAAGAGTGGTGGGCAAATTTGGTCAATTTAGTTATAACGATTAGTTTAGCTGTTATTATCAAATATCAACCAAGATATAAAAAAACTTCGATATGCGATAAACATAACATGTACATAAACTGCAGCGCATATATAAATATATGTGTGTTTTGGTAATTTGGGGAGGAAAATATAATTACTGGGCGAGGCCATGCCCCCCCCCCCCTCCTGCATTTAAAAAAAATGTTTTAACATGTAGATGCATGAACTTATGTATAGATATATATATTACACACACACACACACACACACACACACACACACACACACACACACACACACACACACATATATATATACACCAAACATTAAAGTATTTACACACACTCATATATATATAATTACATTGCTATCCAGGTCATTTTGTCATTTTAAGTATCGGTCGATCCAATCATTAAATGGTTGTATAATTAGATACTTAGATTCACACAAATTAAATCCGATAGGCAAACGCTCGTATCTTATTTTCATTTTAAAATTGCTTCAACAATCCGTGGTCATCACCAGAAACGACCATTTTCATAAGTAGTAATGAAATTATTCAGCCCTGGTAACTTAGTTTTCGTCTTGAGAGGAAACACGTTAGTTACAAATGAAAGTAAAATTAAAAAGAAAGAAAACGTAAAGGATTTTTAACACCTGATGAAGTCGTAGTGGCATCGTTCTGACACTCATAATAAACCCGGTTAAGCCCATTCCTTTCCAGGTCAAAATAAAATAGATGTATCATTAGTAACAGATTTAATTACCCCTTTAAGCTTATCTTTTGTTCTCAAACATCCATTATATCTTATTCTAGACAGAAAACCATCATCGTTTTTTGTTGTACACAAATTAACGCAACATTCCAATTAACCGAACATAGTATTTTCAATAAAATATATTTTATACAATTTAGCATTTATGTTAATGAAGTAAACTTTACAGAACATGTTCCATATGGCTTCTACTAATGTCAACAATTGACTCAGGTATTTTACGTGAATGTGGCACTTAAAAACGTTACACAGCCTATAGCATCAAACTAATGAATAATGATTTCTAAGTTAGGCTCAAGGCTAGCAATTTGTGAGGAAGGTAAGTCGATTATATCGACCCCCTGTACTTTACTGGTTTCATTTTAAGGTGATTTTCCAGTCAGGTGTGTCATACCAAGATGACGAGCAAGATACGACAATTGGAAGTGCTGTATACACTTACAGCTTACTTTTCTTTAACTTCATCCTTGACTTTTTGAATTGCTTTTTCAGATAACGATGGTTTTCCTGATATTGGTCCAGCACAAAACCTCTTTGAAAGTCTTCATATTCCTCGTTATCGTTAAAAGTAAAAAAAGGATCATTGCGAATGTTTCGTTCCATCTTGCAAAGAAGCAGTTACACATCAGTTGCTTCTGTAGTAGAACTTCACAATCTTCATGTGACTATCTTTGACAAAACGAGGCTTTGCTAAATATATATGCAAAATAAAATATGCCAATTATTTATATTTAATTTTAATAAACATTTTACAGTTACTATTAAATAATCACGTCACTTTATAATCACACTGTATATTTACATTTTTATTTTACTAAGCACCAAACAACAATCTTATATATCCCATCCTCCATCAGTTTTAATTCTAAATTAACATAACATCTTTTATATTATTTAGTTTATATAAATTATGTTAAATACAATAATATAAACGAAATTAATGCAATATATGGACTTTGAAAGGATCAATGGTAAAGTTGACCTCTGTGGGATTTGAACTCAGAGTGGCAGAGGGAGGGTGAAAAATGCTTGATAGTTAGTCGACAGCCATCATATCTATCTATATATCTCTCTATCTCTCTATACATACATACATACATACATAAATACGTACGTACTTATATATACATGCACAAGAATACATAGATTATATATATGTAAGCGAAATAACTGATTAATAGAATTAATTACATTAGATAATAAATCTTCCACGTTGGGCTACCGTAAATAAAGTCTGTTATGTGTACTCAGCTAGATAATCTGAAAATGTATAATTAAGCGATTTGCTAAGTAGATACGACAGTGATTCTCTCTGGAGTATATAACAGAAAGTGGTGTCTCTTCGTAACCGCATTTAAATTTCAAATCATTTCCATGTGTATTTATTGGAATGTAATTAAATTAGCAATAATTCGTAAATTAAACAGGTATAATGATCAATCAAAGAGAAAATTTGAATTATTCAAATTCAATGATGAATTTAAAATGATTCGATAATGGCATATTTTACGTAGAAATAAATCATCAGGTTAATAATGTGTTTAAATGTTTAAACATCTTCCAATGTTTAAAATCTACGACAAATGTTTAACTTGAACAAAAAAGAGAGGAAAAAGTACTTAGCGCTTTGAAAGAATTTAACAACTATGAATATTTGAAATGTCAATGAACGACAAGTGTTTAATTGATTTTAGAAGTTATGGTTTAAAAACAATTTTACTGAATATGGTTTTGAATAAATCAGCTGAAGGAACACCTTTATCAATCAACCAGTCAATCAAAGCTCCTGTCAGGTACAGAAAGGTCGAAGTGTTGCGACCTGATCAGTTCTTTATGTTGTCAATCTATGATTGTCTTTGCCTGCTTCTTCGTCGCTCTCCTTTAACCGTGCACTGAAGGTTAGTTTTAGACATGGAGTCATAGCGGGATATGTTCCCGTACCCGGTGAGCTTCCCTAGTTTTACAATCGAAAACAGGGATTTTTGCCTGCCAGCATATTTGCTGACTTGCTGCCTGACAAAGTGACAAAGGTATTTGTCTTGTGTTCTATGTACGGATGTGTAGCAGCCTTCTGAATGACTCGTGTTCATACCCCAAGATTCTTCATTGTACGTCGATGGTAGGAGTCCAATTCTCATAGCCACACAGAAGGATTGAAGTCATTAGAGACTTGTAGAATTTACGCCTTGTTAGAAAACTGATGGAAATGCTTTTTCCATGTGACGTATAGGAAGAAGAGGCGAGGTCCAGTCTTGTCGTTATTTTATTTTAACGAACTGCCGACCTGGTTCAAAGTGGATCCTCAGGTACTTGAAGTTTTCGTCCGTTCAGCATTATGTTGGTTGATGAGTTCTGGTTATGGCTGTAAACCAGAATCTTGATCGTTTCTCAGTTGTTTTTAATTCCGTATACCCCTGACACTTTTTACAGTCTAGTGGTGAATTCCTGGAGTTCTTCTTCGTTCCCTCCTCGCAGGTCTATATCATCAGCAAAGTTCATGGAAGTGTGGAGGTCCCTTTTAGTCTTTTGTATGATGTTCTTCCGGAAGATGTTGAAAAACATTGGAGAGAGGAGACATCCCTGCCGAACTCCAACTATTGTCTGGTTTTATTCAGGAGAACTGCACTGTTTGAGTTTTCATACAGTGCTTGGATTACTTGGATGAGGTTACTGTTGAAATTGTAGACCCCCATCATCTGCTACAAACACTCGTGCCAAATGCGGTTGGTGAAGTTATGGTAGAAGTCAGATTAGTTGCTGTTATTTCTCGCTGTGTAGTCTGATGTTGAATATCTGCTCCTATTGTACTCACATGGTCTAGAACAACTTTAAAAGCATTTTAATGCCTTCAGCATAACACGAGACGACCAAATCAATATAAAGGCTTTAATATGAAGAGAATTAGCAAGGCAGTGGAATTCGAAGAGAAGCAAACAAAATATCTTGCTGTATTTTGTTGTCTTCTTACATCATGAGTTCAATGTCTCGTTATGGATGGACTTTGCCTTTCAATTCTTCTATGATAGATAAAATAACTAGCCGTCAAGTACCTACGGCAGTTGATCTAATTGATTGTTCTCCACCTCTGAAATCTGGTGTCTTGAGGTCAGAAATCATTGTAAAGAGTTTTTGTCTTTAAAATAATAGTTGGTTTGCTGATATGAAAGTAGTCAGATCTTATTGATAAACTTAACAAGGAGCAGTGGGTTAACAGTATCAGTAGAGCGTCACGGTATTTAGTTACGACTTTTTACGTTCTGAGTTCAAATCCCCTCAAGGTCAACTCTCTGTTTTATCCTTTCGGCATCGATAAAACAAAGTACTAGTTAATCACGGGTAAATATAATCGACATTTTTCATCCTACAAATTGTTTGCCTTATGCCAATGCTAAAAAGAATGGATAAACTTAACAAATATATCTATAAGCAATTAGTAAAGATTTTGGTATTAATTTTGAAATTTGTATTTTTAATCTATTTAATCGATATCCAGAGTATAACTGGCACTTATTTAATTGGTTCGAGAAATATAAAATGTAGACTTAGCGTCAGTATAATTTGAAATCAAATCAACCCTCCACCCCCAAAAAAGAGTGAAAGAAAGCGTTTCAGATGCTTTCTCATAGACACTTTAGGGTCTTTTACTGCTGATGGAGTCGCGGGGGCGCCGTCCTGACATATGGCTTGTTTTGTTCATTTTAAACGTGGTGAAGCACATCTCTACCCACAGTCTATTTCTTCCACCCGAAAGGATGAAAGGCAAAGTTGTCCTCGGTGGGGGATTTGAACTCAGAGCGCACAAATCCAGTATAGATACCGAGGTGTTTTTAATTCGACACCCTAACGACTCAGCCAAGTCGCCGCCTTCTTTTGTAAAGTACATTAAAACAAAATACGGTGCTCATTGTGAGAAGTATAGAGATCAATCAGTAGAATAACTCATCAGGGAGGAGCCTCTACGTGGTTGCTTGATCTACAAGAAATAGCAGTCAAACATTCCTCAAATTAAATCCTACTCTCCTAAAAAAGGGAACGACACATTGGATAATGTCATCCTAGATATACAATGCCTGAGTAAAGGAGGGGATACTCATGGTTGGAGGACTTCTGCTATATTAATAGCAACGATTAATTCATTCAAAATTTCCAGTAGGATTAGAGTACAGGGATGCTTCTAGTATCGACTTGCTTTATTAATGTATGGATTATATATCTATCTAATAACTTTAAGTCAAGCGATTTACTTATGATGCATGTATCAGAAATGCATTAAGCATTTGAAAATTACATTGGTTTTATTATTGCTGCATAAGAGCAAGTTAGCAATGATCGTGTAAACTTATGATCAAAGGAATTCCAGTCGTAACCATCCCGCATTGTTTCTTCATCATCTAATGTGACCTTTCTTTTTTTTTTTAAGAGAATAAGATGAAGTTTGAGGAAAATTTAGTTGCTATTTCAAGCAGATCGAGCGACTGCGTATCAACATTGCAGTCAAGGAAATGTTTTTGTTTTAAAATTAATATCTGATATTGGTGTCAGAACCCGGTAATAGGCATGTACTAATAATTAATTACATGATAAATAGAATGAAATACTCTGCTAGAAGAAAAGCTGGGGCAGGATATCTGTTTAAACAAGTTGAAAAGATTTTTTGATCGGTCATGTTTCATTCAATGGTTCGTATGTGAGAGCTACTCTTTATAAAGGAAGAGAAAAACTTGTGCTATCGAAAAATAATTTTATCGATGCTGAAACCAATTAATTTATATTCGTATTCCAGCTTCCTTTAACTCGAGCAGAAATGTAGTCATAGTGAACTCATTGAATTGGCTGTTTTTATAAAGCCTTTGAGGTGACTGTTGAACAACGAAAATGAAAAGATATTGCTGAGTACTCACAATATTTCACTCGTTCAAAATTAATTATGGCAATAAAAAGCAACTTCAAAATGTCAAAAGATTAATGAACCTCAGGTTAATGTTATATTTTAATGGGACTGTAAAATACATAACTGATTATATGTTACTTGAACTCTTTCTATTAAAAACATGCCCATTGGTAATCATTTCGGTATTTTATAACGATTATAGTTTGTATAGGTAAATGCATTTAATACTTTCGTTCAAGGATATTGATTCAACACTTATTATGTCAAAGAGTATTTTCTACAGAGAATTTCCTCGAAGAATTTTAAAACATATTTTTTCGGAAAATAATATATTTAATTAGATAAAAATATCTTTATTATTCCAACACCATTTTCTTGATTAAGTTGATTCCTCATTTTCCCTTAGACGTCCCTACTCACCACCATAGGCGATGAGCTGGCTAGCAGCAGGTGTGAGCCTCGCGAGATGGAATGGCTCATCCATAGGGAGACGCCTTCTCTATTCTATTCGCCGGGGCCGTGGGGCGGCCAGCTCGTGGGATCCCATTTGCTCATAATAGTTAATGTTTTAAATGTTTCTTAAATATCATTTTAACTAACTTGTAATTTGCCTAGTTAACGTAAATCTCACAATAATTTATATAATCAGAATAGGTTTTGCAGTATTTGTTCCGGCTCTTTACGTTCTGAGTTTAAATCTCGCCGAGGTCAATTAGAAGAAGAAGAAGAAGAAGAAGAAGAAGAAGAAGAAGTGTAACAGAGCGAATAGATGGTTAGTTGTGAATCATATATATATATATATCCAGATGCTGTTTGCAAAGGATCAATTGTTAAACAAAAAGGATGAACTCGTTACCTCGTGTAAACACAGAATATATAGGACATATCTTACCTTCGAACCTCCTCACAACCCAGGTGAGTAGACCTCGGCTGTATCACCTTCCCAATTACGAACTAAGATAGAGGAAACCCCAAGCATACTTAGGTAGAAATAGAATGTTTTCTTCGTTATATATATATATATATATAAATAGACGCAGGCGTAGTTTTGCAGCCATACGATTTCCAATTCTCTCTCAGTGAGTGCCATCTTGGGAAAGTGATGTCTACAATAGCCTCGAAGTGACTCATGCATATTTCCTCGGAGTTGATATTGTTCTTTACGAATGATACGAATGATACAGTTCTAAAAACAGATAATGACTTGAATATGAAAGTATTATCTAATTGTAAATTAACTGACACAGACTGCTAGGAATCAGGAGCTTCATCTGTCCTCATATTCAAAGGAGTCTTGTATATCATTGGTGGATCCCAGAGTTTTATAAATCTCGGAACCTCTTTTGGAATTGATCCAAAAGATTGAAACTTGGACGTAGTAGGAAATACAAACAGCCCCAGCAAAAGTGAAAGTTTTGCAAAGCTAAAAGTTTCTGGGTAAAATTGAAGAGTTGTGTTATTTTTCTTAAATGATGTCATACACAAGATGAACGCGAACATCAAGATGAAATTATTTTTTGTTAATATAAGAACACACATACACCCGCATACTCACACCCACGCACATATATATATATACACACATACATACATACATACATACATACATACATACATACATACATACATACATACATACATACATGGTGGCTGCCAACTCGTTTTCGAGTACGGCCACTACTTTATATCCATGTAGGAGAACCCCTACCGATGCGCTGAACGAGTGTGACTTTTTAGTCCAGCCAGCGACTTGAACACTCTGGTACAAACACTACATTTGTGACAATTATTGACATATAGTGCTGGGCCCATGGTACCATGTGACGACAAGTGCAGAGAGATCTCCAGATACAAAGCAATGCCTGTGCCGTGAAGCTTTTATAGTGAGCAAAGGCACTGCACAAAGCCAGTCCCACTCTCTTAACCAAGATGATATTTACCAAAATGAAGAACAAGTCAACATCATTGGATACCATCAGGGTTGCAGGTGTTATATCAGAGTTTTCCTTCTCCTAGAATTCTGCCTTGGCATACATACATACATACATACATACATACATACATACATACATACATACATACATACATAAACAGTGACATTACATAAATAAATCAATAATATACTTGGAGTTAAAACTTTCATTTGTAGGTCAAGAGCTAACAGAAGAGAATATAACATTTCTTTTTCTTCGTAACAAAGCTAATCTTGTGGTTATATACTTCTACCGAAAAATACACTATTGTATTTCTGTGAAGATAATGATTTTAAGATAATATATGATAACTATAGAATTTGGTAAACACAATAGCAATAATAGCTGCACGTATCTTGCAGAAAATCTTACTGGGATACATATGAATTATAGAGTTGTTTAACGCGTTAAATCGATAATTTCCAAATTCTTGTGAGTATGTATCTTAGATTATTGGTCATCTCTCCGTTTAAAATATAGGAAAATTGTTCCACTTAACACGACATTGATATAAAACACACACGTACACGTACACACACACACACACACACACACACACACACACACACACACACACACACACACACACACACACACACACACACACACACACACACACACACACACACACACACACACATCTACCTATCTATATATATATATATAGATAGATAGATATGTATGTATGCATGTATGTATGTATGTATGTATGTATGTATGTATGTATGTATGTATGTATGTATGTATGTATGTATGTATGTGTGTGTGTATGTATGTGTGTGTACATACAGATATATATATATATATATATATATATATATATATATATATATATATATATATATATATATATATATATATATATATACCCACAAATTTAAGTTGAGGTAGATATATCAGCTCTGGAAGGCATGTCTGATAATGACATACTATCTACTGATAAAATTAACATCTTATAGGTGTTTCACTTTCACTTGAATATGCTTAGAGGACAGTTTTTTAAAACATAACATATCTTTATTTACTCTAGCTTACAATCACCATCACAATGACACGAAGAGTCTATGCTCTATATCCATATAAAATCTATAATTGGTTAAATAATTTAGGAAGAGTGCATAGAGCACTCTTTTTCCTTTACTTTTTTCTTCGGAAATACTTAACACACACACACACACACACACACACACACACACACACACACACACACACACACACGCCCCCCCACATATGTACCGGATCTCCATCGGTACATCTCTATCTATCTCCCTTCATGTATGTATGTATGTATGTATGTATGTATGTATGTATGTATGTATGTATGTATGTTAGAAATAGTCGGCCTGGACACCCGATCGCGCGGTTAAACCACTGGGAGTGAAGGACCCCTAGCTTTTGTCAGGACATTCTTCTAGGAGAAGGCAATTGAGGAAACTGGGTTAGCTCCGATATAAAACCTGCGGCTCAGTAGTTACCGATGATGTTGATCTTTTCTTCTTTTCGGGTTACAGCTACTGTCGCCCAGAGAGTGGGATTGGCTCAGTGCACAGTATTTCCTCACTTTAAAAAATATCTTCACGCACAGGCATTGCACGATAGAATTAATTAATAATTATTAATAATTATTAATAATGCCATACTCGATAATGAGGGGGCAACCATCATCATATATGTATGTATGTATCTATCTATCTATCTATCTATCTATCTATCTATCTATCTATCTATCTATCTATCTATCTATCTATCTATCTATTCCTCTATCTATCTATCTGTTTATCATAATATTTATCCATCCGTCTCTCTGTCTCAATGTCTGTTTATATCCATCTCTCTAATGAACATGAAATTGGAAATCATAATGAAAGATTTGCCGTGTTTATTTTGCCTACTTATATATGCAGATATCATTTATTAGGGGCAATAACGAACAGATATAATAAGTTGTAATGGAAATATTGTTCTCTTCATTCGTTTCTATAATTGAGAAAAGCCAATTATATTTCCCATTATTGCATGTTCTAATTTTAATTACACCACTGCCATTTTTATGCCACTTACAAATGTAAGATAGATCTGACAAGTAAGACGTGTCTCCCATATTGACTTATGCATGCATACATGCATATGTATATATATATATATATATATATATATATATATATATATATATATATATATATATATATATATATATATATATATATATATATATATATATATATATATATTATATTTATTAAAATAACAGATTAAAGTTTAAGCAAAGAATCGCTGCTTTCACCCTTAACGGGATCTTCTGAAACTCAGAATATATATATATATAATGCGATGAAATACCAATGATCGTTGGCAAATCACTGATGAGGGACTAATTTTATAATATGTAATCCATGTGCAACCATGCAGTATTCTTCTCCCCATGTTTTTGATATATATATATATATATATATATAAACTCAGAATATATATATATAGAGAGCGAGAGAGAGAGAGAGAGAGAGAGAGAGAGAGAGAGAGAGAGAGAGAGAGAGAGAGAGAGAGAGAGAGAGAGAGAGAGAGAGAGAGAGAGAGAGATAAAGAGATACACACATATATACATACATACAAACATATACTACATACATACAAAAATGATGACTGGTTCTACTTCTCGGAAGAGTGCTATCTCTCTAACGATCGTCCAATTCCATCACCGCTAGAATCTCTCCACCCATGTGAAAGATATACACCAGCATGACGAAACCAATGCCCCACCTCCCAGAAAAAACTCCAATATAGGACTAAGACAGTATGGCTGCCAGAAAATTGCATCTACTCCTGCCTATACTTCCCCTTTCGAGGTGACGAAACTACGGAAGTGGCAGTATTTTATTGTCGCAATCTTGTGTGACACCCAAAAGAGCCACTGTGATATATCTGCTATCTATAAGTAGTGCCAAGAATTCAGAGTCCTGATTTGTGCCAAAAAACAAAATAGGGCACCAAAGATATACAGGGGGAATGGCAGAAGAGAAGATCGCAAAAGAGACATCTGCACATCATTGGATTATAGTGATAATCGTTTGCACAACACGAATACCACTCTCTCCAACTCAAAGCGATTATTATCTGGTGACAGGTCTAAACAAGACGACCAGTGATCACGTAAACCACAGGTCTCACTTCAGGGTTTCTCTCTCGTAGAAAAATTCTGTAACAGCAGTTTGGTGGCCATCATTCCCAATGGACTTACTGTGCACCCTGACACCAGCCAGGGGGTTTTCTGAGTTTAAAATCAGAGTGATCCTTCTCCTAGATAGACTGCTACCCAAGAATGAAAAGTTCTGTCTAACCGGTTTTATGGCGCTAGTAACTCGTCATTGCCCCTTTTTATTGTCAATTCTAAACATTGCCACGGGAAGAGCAGCAGCTGAGCTTCGGTTGCCAGAACGTATATGAGACGCAAGCTATTTGGAGCATTTTAGTAAAGAGTAGATTCTCAGGTCTATTCCTGACACCTCAGCAATGACACCAGTAGATGATTACATACATACAAACATATGCATGCATAATACCTACATGCATACATATATACATACACACACATATATGTTTATGAGAATGTTAGAAGCTTCATCGAATATATTTTGCTATTAATGGAAAAAATATTACACTAATTTCTGTGGGACTCGAACCTACACCTTCATGCGTGCCGGGCTGAAATGCTACCATTACACGAAAGTGCCAGTCACATTTTCTTCCGTTATTCTAAAGTTGTACGAAGATAGCAATAGATAAAGAAAAGAACGCGTGTTTGGAAGCGATATACGGAATTTGAAATTCATGAGAAAGCTAGAGGCTTCATCGAATTATTTGATTATAAAATAACAGACTAAATAATGGAGAATATGACCCCACATAACAGAAAACATGGATACATACATACAACTCAAAACAGCCACATCCACAATTATAATAACATCCATACCTGCACACACACACGCACGCATGCAGACATATCTACCTAGTTGATGTTGTCTAAATTCCAGTGAAAGAGTCTTGTGTCTATGTTAAAAACCGACGCTCTCTCTATTGGTAAAAATTTATAAAATTTTAAAACCAGAAATACATACAGGCATACCTAAATACACGCACGAATGCATGCAATGCATACATACATATATGCATGCATACATACATACATAATTACATACATATATACATACATACCATACGACATAGTGCTTTGCTGCTATTTCTAACAGGTCTAGCTAGTTACCACGTACTGGAAAATGATACCAAACGGAGAAACAAGAAATGATTAAAAGACAAAATGTTCAACCATTATCAATAGGAATATGGGAGTTCACATCCTGCTGAAGTTAACTTTGCCTTTCATCCTTATGGAGTCGATAAAATAAAGTATCAGTGACGCACTGGCGTCGATTTAATCGACCTTTTCCTACCCTTCAAATTGCCGGCCTTGTGCTAAATGTAGAAACAATTATTTATAGGAATACGAGAGTTTAACAAATGGAAATAAAATGTAATGCTCTTCCATATATCAAAATAATGTGATACAATTCTTTCCTCATGAGATGACAAATGAAACGTGGACAAACTATATGGTATATTATATGAACAAGAAAATGGAGTAGCTATTAGTTTCCCCCCAGTGTTCACATTTGCGGCGTTATACGTGACCACGATAGGAAACAAATTGGTATCAAGCCAGAAACATGATATACATGAGGTATGTAATCAAAAATACACATCGGAGTGAACATATGGAATGCATCGAGTAATTAAAAGAAGATCTAGAAAACAAATAAATCTTCCAACAATACAAATAAAATTCATTGCAATACAATGACCTCGTTTCTTTATATATATATATATATATATATATATATATATATATATATAACAAAGAGGGTGTGGTAAGATACCAGGTGGACCATAACGCACCAAAGTACTCAATACTTAGAGTAGTAGAGTGGGTAATAGATTCGGATCTAGCTGTCGAGACGGCCGGAGCTCAGCCGCCGGGGTCCTGACTCTTTTCCTATATGTATATATATATATATATATATATATATATATATATATATATATATATACAGACAACAAGAAATAACATATACATCACGTTTACAACAACGATACAAATAAATGCTTCTATCTATACGGAGACAGCGAATGTCTACATAGATACAAATTGTCATCCGATTTTCGAAGAGCATGTGGATTCTGAAACAAACCAATAGGCAAATGAATTCCCAAAGTAAAACAGCTATTCTAATAAACCAAATTTCACTCTAAAAGAAACATGTCACAGGTCCTGCGCAAAGAGATGGAACATTGAGCCACGTGATTGGCTCAATTTCTTAACTACACAGTCCAGCTTATTTATAACGATGCTACATAATTTATATATGCTTAGACCCGTAAACCTGATGGAGTCAAGGAGCGTCATAGTGACATACAGCGTGTCTCGGGAATTTTGAACCTGGCAGAGTTCATTCACACTTTAGGTCTGAACACGGCCAATTTCTTCCAGAGAAGAAAGAAGAATTATGATAAAGAGGAAGTGAGCAAGAGATGAAGAAAAATAGACCCCAGTGCTAGACTTGTACTTTTTTATCGACCTCGAAAGGATGAAAGGCAAAGTTGAACTCAGAGCACAGAGAGACGGAACAAATTCCGTAAAGCATTTTATTCGACATTCCAACGGCTCTGCCAATTTACCTCTTAAACATAATTTAAGTATATATGTATATATGACTCCTGAGGGAGTCGTAAGAACGCCGTATTGACATACGGCATTTCTAGGACAATTTAAAAAAATGGTGGAGCCCAGCTCTTCCCCAGGTTTGAATACAGTAGATTTCTCCCAGAGAAGGATAGAGAGTGAAAGAATGGAAGTGATAAAGAGATATAGAGGAAGAATCGAGCTAAGTACTAGACTGGAACTTTTTTTATCGACCTTTAATGAGTGAGAAGCAAAGTTAATCTCTTCAAGATTTGAAATCTGTGAGTAGAGAGCCGAAACGAATACTGCAAACTACTTATTCGACGTTTCTCCGAATCTGCTAATTCACCGCCTATATCTAATTTATAGCCATGTCTAAATACAAACACTTATATATATATATATATATATATATATATATTGATATATCTCATATGAAATAATACAGCCAATTATCCACACAATTAGCACCCCGAACGTTTAATTAGGAATATACTCACTTATTTCCTAATGTTTGTTGAGTGAGTTGGGATTTGGCCGGAGTATCGCTTTTAGCTTTCTCCGATAATGTTTTTATTATATATATATATATATATATATATATATATATATATATATATATATATATATATATAAATACATTATCGGAGGAAGCTTTTAGCGATACTCCGGCCAAATTCCAACTCACTCAACAAACATTAGGAAATAAGTGAGTATATTCCTAATTAAACGTTCGGGGTGCTAATTGTGTGGATAATTGGCTGTATTATTTCATATGAGATATATCAATATATATATATATATATATAAGTGTTTGTATTTAGACATGGCTATAAATTAGATATAGGCGGTGAATTAGCAGATTCGGAGAAACGTCGAATAAGTAGTTTGCAGTATTCGTTTCGGCTCTCTACTCACAGATTTCAAATCTTGAAGAGATTAACTTTGCTTCTCACTCATTAAAGGTCGATAAAAAAAGTTCCAGTCTAGTACTTAGCTCGATTCTTCCTCTATATCTCTTTATCACTTCCATTCTTTCACTCTCTATCCTTCTCTGGGAGAAATCTACTGTATTCAAACCTGGGGAAGAGCTGGGCTCCACCATTTTTTTAAATTGTCCTAGAAATGCCGTATGTCAATACGGCGTCCTTACGACTCCCTCAGGAGTCATATATACATATATACTTAAATTATGTTTAAGAGGTAAATTGGCAGAGCCGTTGGAATGTCGAATAAAATGCTTTACGGAATTTGTTCCGTCTCTCTGTGCTCTGAGTTCAACTTTGCCTTTCATCCTTTCGAGGTCGATAAAAAAGTACAAGTCTAGCACTGGGGTCTATTTTTCTTCATCTCTTGCTCACTTCCTCTTTATCATAATTCTTCTTTCTTCTCTGGAAGAAATTGGCCGTGTTCAGACCTAAAGTGTGAATGAACTCTGCCAGGTTCAAAATTCCCGAGACACGCTGTATGTCACTATGACGCTCCTTGACTCCATCAGGTTTACGGGTCTAAGCATATATAAATTATGTAGCATCGTTATAAATAAGCTGGACTGTGTAGTTAAGAAATTGAGCCAATCACGTGGCTCAATGTTCCATCTCTTTGCGCAGGACCTGTGACATGTTTCTTTTAGAGTGAAATTTGGTTTATTAGAATAGCTGTGTGTGTATACATAAATATATTTATTAAAATAACAGATTAAAGTTTAAGCAAAGAATCGCTGCTTTCACCCTTAACGGGTTCTTCAGAAGATTCCGTTAAGGGTGAAAGCAGCGATTCTTTGCTTAAACTTTAATCTGTTATTTTAATAAATATTTGCTCTACGGTTCTTATATATTTGATATATATTTATCCTTATCGAGCCCTCTTTGGATTTTAGTCTTCAAATTTATTATTATTACTACATATATATATATATATATATATATAAGATCAAAAGATGGTTAAAAGAGTTCCATGTATTTTATTATGCGCATTTCAAAAACAAATATCATCATGTAATAACATTTGTGTTTTCATCAGATAAAATAGGAAGATATGATATGAAGGTTAAAAAACACTTGTGGATAGTGTTTTAAATCAACATATATCTATCTATCTCTCTCTCTCTCTCTATATATATAGATAGATACATACAAATACTTGTAATCATAAACAATAAATATTTAACATTGAATACACGTACTCGCATGCACAAATGACCATTCCCACATAAATACACATATAGGCACGTGCATAGTATTCTTATGTTTTAGCTTTGATATGTATATATATTTATTTATATATCGTATAACTAGTTATAGGAGTTTTATGGAATGAGGACATTCTTTAACTGCTCTTACCACACTCTTAGTTCTATCAAGATATTGATTGTCAGCTATACAAACTAAAGATAGATGCTACGTTTACAACCTGCCCTCCAAACATATATTCATGCGAAGAATCATATATATGATGTTAAACTTAATAGATTTTTCAAGTATGTGGTTGTTGGATCTGTCTTTCAGAAACTGATATATCTCGTCATAAATTCGTATATATTAGTAAAGTCCTGGTTTTCGTTTCACATAAACAGTGATTGCTATAAATTCATTTCGTTGTAGAAAAGCTAAGAGTCTTCTGATCAATAACCATTTTCTCTTTTTGCAGAGAGGGTTATAAAACATGAGTTTATACATAGGTTAAATATATCTGATATTCTCTTATACATGCTGGGTGTTTTCGACGATGAGCTTTCACTTGTTAGATCAACTGAACCTCCGACTCTTGAAATAACGTGCAAATGGTTGAGTATTCCACAGACACATGTACCCCTAACGTAATTCTCAGGTAGACAACATGTGACACAATATGTGACAAGGCTGAACCTTCGAATTACAGGTATAATCCACTCGACGGATTTCCAAATATTTTCACTCAACTCAGTCTCTCTCACAATGCTCAGGTTGACCAGATGCTATGATAAAGAATGTGCCATGCAGTGGGACCTCGTGTATGTAAAGGAAACTACTCATCACACAACGAAATCTTAGTCCATCGAACCCGAGACCTCGTGTATGTAAAGGAAACTACTCATCACACAACGAAATCTTAGTCCATCGAACCCGAGACCTCGTGTATGTAAAGGAAACTACTCATCACACAACGAAATCTTAGTCTATCGAACCCGAGACCTCGTGTATGTAAAGGAAACTACTCATCACACAACGAAATCTTAGTCTATCGAACCCGAGACCTCGTGTATGTAAAGGAAACTACTCACCACATAACGAAATCTGAGTCCATCGAACCCGAGACCTCGTGTATGTAAAGGAAACTACTCATCACACAACGAAATCTTAGTCCATCGAACCCGAGACCTCGTGTATGTAAAGGAAACTACTCACCACATAACGAAATCGTAGTCCATCGAACCCGAGACCTCGTGTATGTAAAGGAAACAACTCACCACACAACGAAATCTGAGTCCATCGAACCCGAGACCTCGTGTATGTAAAGGAAACTACTCATCACACAACGAAATCTGAGTCCATCGAACCCGAGACCTCGTGTATGTAAAGGAAACAACTCACCACACAACGAAATCTGAGTCCATCGAACCCGAGACCTCGTGTATGCAAAGGAAACTACTCATCACACAACGAAATCTTAGTCCATCGAACCCGAGACCTCGTGTATGCAAAGGAAACAACTCACCACACAACGAAATCTGAGTCCATCGAACCCGAGACCTCGTGTATGCAAAGGAAACAACTCACCACACAACGAAATCTGAGTCCATCGAACCCGAGACCTCGTGTATGCAAAGGAAACTATTCACCACACAACGAAATCTGCGTCTACATAAATGTTTATTAGCTAAGGAACTACATTGCTAAACGAATGCATGTTATACAAATTAGACTGCCCATTTCAGTTAAGTCATGGTTTATGTTCATAAATACCATTTGCTATAATTTCTCTTTGTAGGGGAATGATAAGAGTACTTGTCTTCTAATGAACGACCAACTAACCGTGAAATATTTAAAAGCAACCTCTTATGTTTTTGTGTGTGAAGAGAAACAAAGTGATTATACTTGCTCCTTTTCGCAGCAATTTAAAACTGTAGTTAAATTTAAATTAATTTATCTTAGATTTTCTTATATACTCTGTGTTGTGCACAAATATTTAATATGTATATAAGTATTTTCTATCAACTTTCTGCTGAGTAGAACAAGTTTGAATTAAGAGTTAACCAATATTGGAATTATCAATTTAACCTATTAAATTATATGCAGTGTTACCGGCATTCAAGATCCCGGTTATTCGCAGAATTTTCCTTAGAACCTAACTAATTCGTGAAAACCACCGCATATTCGCGGATTCGTAAATTTCTTCCGCGATTTTTTATGGCTTTTTTGTGGCAATATATATATTTTCACGCTTTTTAGCGCTGAATTATTAATAACAATATACCGTATTTGCTGGCCTATATTTTACGTTGTTTTGACATTTATAAGCATTTTTATGGACCACATCCAATATTTGCGGTTTTTCATTCTTCATGGGTGCTCTAGGAACGTAAACACCGCAAATATCGGGGAACAACTGTATTTCATATCCCTATATTTTATTTGCTACTTTTTGCTACAGTGATGATCAAACCCTATGCTAATTATATGGTTATCATATATCTTAAAATCATTATCTGCACGCTAAAATGATATGATAGGATGTATAATCATTGTAAGCATAGCTTTGTTGTGGTGAAAAAGAAAATTATAGTTGTGATATCAACATGTGAAAAATATATAACATAACTGTAATTTCGATATCCTGCGACCCATAGTCTAGAATATATGATAAACATTTCGTCTAAAACAACAATAAAAAATTTCGCTTGTTATTCTGTGGTGTTGAGGTTATTCCAGTAGTTGACGTAATACAAGTTGCTTCACATGTGAAGCATATACTCGGGTCCTAAATAATAGGTGAGTGTTGGAATAAGAGGAGGAGGGATTGGAAAATCGATAATTTTTCTAGATTGTCTCCCTTGATTTTTTTAAAACCAGAAGTAGTCGTTTAGTTTACATATTGAGACCCCAACTCATCTTATTTATTTTGTAACGCACGAGATTGTAATGTTCTTTTTTTGTCATGCATAATGTTTTTTAATGTCTAAAGAAAATGAATGGTCGCAGGAATGCTACCACTTAAAATAAAATTTCACCGGAGATAGATTAGCAAAATTTAATAAGCGGGAGGTTGTGTGGATTAACAGCGGGGAGGTGGTTGAAAAAATCTGAAAAATTAATAAGCGAGTTCTGAAGCAATAAGTAACATATCCGAGAGCCCTTATGTATGTATGTATGTATGTATGTATGTATGTATGTATGTATGTATGTATGTATGTATGTATGTATGTATGTATGTTTATGTCAGGTCACCAGTTGGTGGTACTGGTAACATGTATTCCAGTACAACCTGTCCCATGGTCGGGTCGTTGGCGACTAAACTGGCAACCCCACCAAGGTTTCTTGGTGAGGAGGGTGACTTTGGACATCCTGCAGGACTAAAAACAAAACCTGTCAAAGGGCAACGGAGCTCTTAAGAGTCAATGGCCATCCAAAATCACCGGGAGAGATGACCCCTTAGCCTTTGTCAAGGCAGAATTCTAGGAGAAGGAAAACTCTGATATAACACCTGCAACCCTGATGGTATCCAATGATGTTGACTTGTTCTTCTTTTTGGTAAATATCATCTTGGTTAAGAGAGTGGGACTGGCTTTGTGCAGTGCCTTTGCTCACTATAAAAGCTCACGACACAGGCATTGCTTTATATCTGGAGATCTCTCTGCACTTGTCGTCACATGGTACCATGGACCCAGCACTATGTGTCAATAATTGTCACAGGTGTACTGTTTGTACCAGAGTTTTCAAGTCGCTGGCTGGACTAAAAAGCCACACTCGTTCAGCGCATCGGTAGGGGTTCTCCTACATGGATATAAAGTAGTGGCCGTACTCGAAAACGGGTTGGCAGCCACCATGTATGTATGTATGTATGTATGTATGTATGTATGTATGTATGTATGTATGTATGTATGTATGTATGTATGTATGTATGTATGTATGTATGTTCTTCTGGTTTTATAATTTCATAAATTTTTGCTATTAGAGAGAGAATCGGTTTCTAACATAGACACAAGACTCTCTCATTGGAATTTACACAGCATCAACTAGGTAGATATGTATGCATGTCTGCATGCATACATGTGTAGATATGGATGTTATTGTATGTGTGGATGTGTATGTTTTGAGTTGTATGTGTGCATGTGTATATGCTTAGTATCTGTACATGTGTATATGCAGTTATTAGATGCAACATTTTTGCAATGTTTTACATATTTTTACTGTTCCATTAAAGGATTGTACTTGTAATTTCCTAACTAGTTGTGTTCTTTCTATTCCTGTGGAACCTAGCTTTTCAAGATTAGTATTGAGGCTGTTATTAACATATCCCAGTGCCCCAATAATCACAGGCATAAAAAAGGCATAATCAGGGTGGAGTATCTGCAGATTTCTCATCAGTTCTGCATAAATATTCTCATTTTCGCTAATCTTTGATATTATATTGGCATCTGCTGCACAGCTAACTTCCACTACTGTGCATGCCTTCTTTTCCCTGTCCAATATCATAATATCTGGTCTGTTATGCCTGCATTTTATTGGGGGTTTTACTGGAACATTACACCAGTACTCTTTCATATCATGTATATGTATGACTTCCACATTGCTGTAGCTTTTAATGTGTTTATTATCGGGGATACCTTTTCTACGGATTGCATTGTACAGTGTTTTGGCCACTACATCATGCCTCATAGGTATGTATGTATGTATGTATGTATGTATGTATGTATGTATGTATGTATGTATGTATGTATGTATGTATGTATGTATGTATGTATGTATGTAGTGACCAATGGTAACAGCATGAAGCAGTCTGAAAGGTTGTCACATTCTTACGTTCACTTATTCTGCTTCGGAGGAAAGCCAGGGAGATACGTTGAAAGAATCATCCCAATGAAAGTTGAAAGCCGTTTTGTACCTGTTTTTCTACTGGAATAAATTATTCTTTTCATAAAGAAATCAGTGCAAATAATATTGTGCTATATTGATTTTTAGCTCTGACATAATGCCAACAATTTTCAGATAGAAGTAAAGTCGATTTAATCGATTCTTATGATTCTCCATTCTAAATAAATACCATGCAATCTTTTTGTAAGAGAGAAGTTATCTTAGATGATAAGAGATCATTAATCCTTCATTCAGTTTGCACCATTATGGTCTCATATCGTCTTATGTTCTGGTACAAAATGAAGCGTAGAATTTGGAAGAGTGTGTTCTATTTTCTAATGGCTATGTTCATGTTAGCAATGTATCTATTCTTATTTAGCGGGCTTAGCTGGGTAATTTTATTGCCATTTAATAAAAACCTATTTTTTTATTACGTTATATTATGTAACTCTGTTGGCATTTTTGAGATTGATATGGTTGATATTTTTATGAAGTGCTAAAGATTAATACAACGCGGGGATATAAGGACAGGAAAGGAGATCCATAATGATAAAAGGAAAGGTACTAGGTATGTTATATCTTCAGAGGGGGGACTGATGTCGTAGAAGGGGTTGGATGGAAAAAGATGAATACAGTGAACACTGTGATATTTCAGAAATGTCAGCAGAAAAATGGCCGTTGATATACAAGAGTAGACAGGGAAATCGAGGCAACGGTAATTTAGTGATATAAGAATTAGATAAAATCTATCTATAGAAGAAACGTTAGTAACAACTTGAATTCGGTCTCTGTTGTAAGAGAACTCTTTCCAAAAAAGAATGAAGTACTTGTGTTTTATAAGGCCAGGAATTGTCATATAATCGGAAGAGATATTTGATTCAATATGAAATAAAACAGTAAGAAATAAAGCAGAGATATTTCATTATATACGGTTTATATTTGAATGTACTTTGCACTGCTAAATATTAAGATAGGCACTAATACCTAGAAAATATTGTGAACTGATCTTATTGTATTTCTCCATTTTTTGTGAGAATGATTTCATTTTCATATAACCCATAACTCGTTTTACGTATATCTGAATAACTCACTAGCAGCACAAAGTCTGGAAAACAGAAAAAATGTATATTTTGTTTAGTAATGATTAATAATAATACAAAAAATATTGAACTTCCTGGCATCAGTATATTCTGTGATACAACCCTAGATACTCTTGTAAGCAACCAAGCAAGAAACAACTTGGAAATAAAATAACACTATCTAATTTCTTGGTGGGTGAATATGTCGGATGGAAAACATTACGGTAGTAGCAGGCAATGAGAAAGCCAAAAATTATTTAGGAGTATTTTAAAAATAAAGTTATCACAACGAAAGTTTGTAGAAAAAAATGTATTTAATATAATTGAATACAGGATCGTATCAGCCATACAGGAACATATCCATTACAAAATAAAACGCTCTCTTCCGTATTCTACGTTTCATTTGGTACCAAGGCGTAATATGATATACGATTATAATGGTATGAAGCTTATTGGTTTCTGACTTATGGGTTTTTGAAAGCAAAAAGAAATTCATTGTCAACCATTGCGGACTTGGAAATCGGAAATAGAATTGGTACCGTAAAACATCTTAATCTATATCTAATTTACCTCAAGTGTACTTCTTTCAAAAGTATTTCTTGATTTGGAAACACATTTCGTAAAATTATACACGAAATAAACGAAAGTGACATTCTTATTGTTTCCACGACAACAGATGAGGATTACTAATAAATCTGAGGTTCTGTTAAAGAAAAGTAAAAGTAAAAAATCTGTTTTTCCCCCTGAGAGACGTGGTGTTAACTCATATCGTGTATTCAGTCTAATTGTAGAAGGTAAATCTTTTGTAACACAAGGCATATCTATAAGTGAAACAAAATATACATTCATATGAACAAGACTGATATACTCGAAGGAACTCTGTAAAACATCCAATTACAAAGACAGAGAAATAAAAATATCCAAAATTGGGTTTATGAATAAATAAACATCTACGCTAGTGATTTTCAGAACTTTGAGATGAAAGTGGAAGCTTGGAATAAGTTGATAAATCTAGGTGGGTAAAAATATAAACTAATGAAAATACAGAATGTTTTTACACTCTTTGTAAAACAATGATAAAACAACACTTTCTTGAAAAGGATTGATGGCAAAATCAGCAGAGTAGGTGAAAATACCTAATTGCGATTTGAGATCAATTTCTCGTGTGGTCAACTTTGCTTTTCATTCTTCCGACTTCGATTTAATTAGTTTGTATCTGCATTGAAATGGCTTGCCGTTGTGCAAATGCTAGAAATAAAAATTATTTATGACTTCACACAAAATTTGAAACACTTAGTTCATTTTCAAATTACACTGAGGTAGATTTTCCTTTTATTCCATTTTGTTCATTAAATGAACGCCAACAATAAATTAGTGCTGAATTAATTCTCTACAATATTCACTGTTGAAAAATTATCAAAAGAGCTCTGGTACTTCATAAAAATTAATCAATATACATAAACATGAATATTTCAAAGATAATAGATTCATTACTCGTGTTTTGTATATTTATGGAGCCGTAACTCCTGTTGGAGTCGTAGGGACACTGCAATGAGACACATACATACGTACGTATATGTATGTATGTATGTATGTGTGTATGTATGTATGTATGTATGTATGTATGTATGTATGTATGTATGTATGTATGTATGTATGTTCTTCTGGTTTTATAATTTCACAAAGTTTTACCAATAGAAAGAGAGTCGGTTTCTAACATAGACACAAGACTCTCTCATTGGAATTTACACAACATCAGCTAGGTAGATATGTATGTATGCATGCATGTGTAGATATGGATGTTATTGTATGTGTGGATGTGGATGTTTTGAGTTGTATGTGTGCATGTGTATATGCTTAGTATCTGTACATGTGTATATGCAGTTATTAGATGCAAAATTTTTGGAATGTTTTACATATTTTTACTGTTCCATTAATGGATTGTAGTTTCCTAACTAGTTGTGTTCTTTCTGTTCCTGTGAAGCCTAGCTTCTCAAGATTAGTATTGAGGCAGTTACTAACATACCCCAGTGCCCCAATAATCACAGGCATAAATCTGAAGGTGTAATCAAGGTGGAGTATATGCAGATTTCTCATCAGTTCTGCATAAATATTCTCCTTTTCACTAATCTTTGATATTATATTGGCATCTGCTGGGCAGTTAATTTCCACTACTGTGCATGTTTTCTTCTTCCTGTCCCATATCATAATATCTGGTCTGTTATGCCTGCATTTTATTGGGGTTTTTACTGGAACATTCCACCAGTACTCTTTCATATTATGTACATGGATGTCTTCCACATTGTTGTAGCTTTTAATGTGTATGTATGTATGTATGTATGTATGTATGTATGTATGTATGTATGTATGTATGTATGTATGTATGTATCCAATGATGTTGACTTGTTATTCTTTTTGGCAAATATCATCTTGGTTAAGAGAGTGGGACTGGCTTTGTGCAGTGCCTTTGCTCACTAGAAAAGCTTCACAGCACAGGCATTGCTTTGTATCTGGAGATCTCTCTGCACTTGTCGTTACATGGTACCATGGGCCCAGCACTATGTGTCAATAATTGTCACAGGTGTAGTGTTTGTACCAGAGTTTTCAAGTCGCTGGCTGGACTAAAAAGTCACACTCGTTCAGCGCATCGGTGGGGGTTCTCCTACGTGGATATAAAGTAGTGGCCCTACTCGAAAACGAGTTGGCAGCCACCATGTATGTATGTATATATATATGTGTATGTATGTATGTATGATGGTATCCAATGATGTTGACTTGTTCTTCTTTTTGGTAAATATCATCTTGGTTAAGAGAGTGGGACTGGCTTTGTGCAGTGCCTTTGCTCACTATAAAAGCTTCACAGCACAGGCATTGCTTTATATCTGGAGATCTCTCTGCACTTGTTGTCACATGGTGCCATAGG
>OZ024746.1:82147282-82167282 GCA_964016885.1 Eledone cirrhosa | reverse complement strand
CCTGCGCATGTCAATCATGTTCATGGAGATAATGTGACAATCTCGTTGATGGTAAATATGATTTTTTTTTCGTTGTACGTTTTTCTTTTTTTTTACAGTGGGAAAGATATGTAAAGAAACACGACTAAGGTTGTTTACTTTTAATGATTGAAGATATAAATTATTCTAAAATAACTGTTCAATAATTGATTCTATTGTCTGTGTAATTCCGAATTTTCAACATCGTGTCTTGTAGGACCAATTGAAGGTGTTGAATATCATTGTTATTCTTATTTTTAAGCTGACGGAACAGATTTCAGGTCGTACCCCCACCATATATATATATATATATATATATATATATATATATATATATATATATATATATATATATATATATATATATATACACACACACACATATATATATATATATAGACACACACACACATATATATATATATATATATATATATATATATATATATATATATATATATATATATATATATATATAAATATATATATATATATATATATATATATATATATATATATATACACACATATATATGTGTATATATATTTCGGATCTATCTGTCGAAACGGCGGGAGCTCAGCCGTCGGGGTCCTCACTCTTTTCCTACTACCCACTCTACTACCTTAAGTATCGAGTACTCTGGTGCGTTATGGTCCACTTGGTTTCTTACCACACTTTCTTTGTTATATATATATATATATATATATATATATATATATATATATATATGTGTGTGTGTGTGTGTGTGTGTGTGTAACACACATATATATATATGTGTGTGTGTGTGTAACGAAGGGTATTATTTGTATCTGTGTATAGTGTATCAACAGAAGTCACCAATTGAAGCGAAGATGGTTAGTATTTATCGTTAGATGAAATAACACGAATGGCTGGTTTACTTCACTTCACTTCATAAATTAACAAAGAACAGGTTATTAACAGTTATAAACGGTTGAAGGTGTTTTTGGTGTTGCTTCATGATGCTGGTGTAGTCTGAGACCAGGAGAGGGAGTAAAGGTTTGTGGTTGTCTGTAGTCCCCAGTGGCCTGTAGTTATAGGTGAATGTTTTATATAGCTATTCTCTGGCGTACGGCTCCGATCTCTCTGTGTTAGAAGTGGGATGATACAGGCTTTTTATACCTGTCGTTTTCTGTTTCCCGCTTCGAGGGATCGCCCACGCATGAACTTGATTACGCCGAAAAGGAGGTGACCCGGAATTTAACCTTTCTGTGTCACCCAGGGTTCAAGGCGTGGACAGATTTCGCTACATTAGTTCCCTACCCAGATCGATTACAAAAGGGGTAGCGAAATCTGATTCCAGAAGCGTGTCCCAAAACATACAAAATGTGGGTACTGTGTCCGTATTTCGAATGCAGAGAGTATAACTGTGTATGCGTGTATGCGTGTAACATTTAGAAGAAGCTGTAAATATACAGAGTTGTGATCATGTATTTCGCACTGTTGTGTATGGATGGCCGAACGTTTGGGGTTGCGGTATCGGATTATGATATGATAATACAGAGGACTATTTCTCTCGATGTATTATTATACGTAAGATGTTTTTCCAGTGAGTCGAGGTTTACGCTATGACATGAGTGTGTGCAATTTTGAGTTGCGTGCCTGAGTGAAGCCAGGCGAGTTTTTAGTCCCAGTGTGGGTGAGTTTCATGTTTTTATAGCTGTTGCCGTACCTCAACCAGGTGAAAAGTGATCTCACAGAATCCCCACTGAATCAAGAACATACATTACAGGTAACAAACTGTTTGTGTGTAAAACGAAAATGATGCGCGTTTGATGCAAAACATGTATGTGCATGCAGGCATATAATACAGTAAAAAAAAAAATGAATGTTCATATATAACCTATAAAAAAAAAATATATTTTTATAATTGTTCTTTGCAAAAAGTTCAGTTTTTCTTTTCTTTATGTCTGAGCTCTTTTTTTTTTTTTTTTATATATATTTTTGGTATAAGAATGTTATCGTTTTTTTGCTACGAAGCTAGTAGTGTTGTCTGTTGTTGTTATTGGAGATTACGAAACACGTGGTAAAGTGTTTGGTAATGAATTGAAACATCGAAGCGAAGTCACTGTAAATATTTCGTAGAATCGAAGTTTGGTGAATAATTTGAAGAAGTGAAGTTTTATCATACCATATATATGAGAAACTTGGTAATTATAGATTGCTGAGAAAGCTGCATAAGATTGAATTCTCATTGATCCTTTCCCGTGATTCGAAGGTGTGGTGAGTTGCGGCGGTAAGACTGTAACGCTGCCACATCGCTGTTGCTGCTGTGTAGAAAGTTGTTGATGTTGTCAATGGAAGCCATGTTGAAAAATAAAAAAATTTTTCGCGCTATTAATTTTTTAAAATACAGCTAATTTTTCTTCAAGGAATGTTTTCTTATGCGGGTTCATTGAAAGGAAAGAACGTGATGTCATGTCAGCATATAAAAAAAAAAAAGTTTTTACAAGGTGTGTCGATACAATAAAGAAAGGTTACGTGTTGTTTTCTTTTTTAAAATACCACTTCTTATTTTTTTTTTAGGGGAACATTTCGTTCCTGCGACGGGGTCACCAATGTAACGAAGGGTATTATTTGTATCTGTGTATAGTGTATCAACAGAAGTCACCAATCGAAGCGAAGATGATTAGTATTTATCGTTAGATGAAATAACACGAATGGCTGGTTTACTTCACTTCACTTCATAAATTAACAAAGAACAGGTTATTAACAGTTATAAACGGTTGAAGGTGTTTTTGGTGTTGCTTCATGATGCTGGTGTAGTCTGAGACCAGGAGAGGGAGTAAAGGTCTGTGGTTGTCTGTAGACCCCAGTGACCTGTAGTTATAGGTGAATGTTTTATATAGCTATTCTCTGGTGTACGGCTCCGATCTCTCTGTGTTAGAAGTGGGATGATACAGGCTTTTTATACCTGTCGTTTTCTGTTTCCCGCCTCGAGGGATCGCCTACGCATGAACTTGATTACGCCGAAAAGGAGGTGACCCGGAATTTGACCTTTCTGTGTCACCCAGGGTTCAAGGCGTGGACAGATTTCGCTACATATATATATATATATATATATTTATTTATTTATTTATTAAAGTTTAAGCAAAGAATCGCTGGTTTCATTCTTAACGGGAGCGATTCTTTGCTTAAACTTTAATCTGTTCTTATAATAAATATTTGCTCTACGGGTTTATATATATTTTATATATATATATAATCCTTATCGAACTCTCTTCGGAATTTGGTCTTCACATTTATTATTACTACACACACACACACACACACACACACACACACACACACACACACACACACACACACACACACACACACACACACACACACACACACACACACACACACACATAAATGTACATTTATATATGTGTATTTATATATATTTACTTATATCAGTGTGTGTGTGCATATCTGTCTATATGTGAGAATGTATGCAAGGGTGAGTATGTGCATGTGTGTGTATATATATATATATATATATACACACACACACACACACACATTTATATATATATGTATACATGTGTGCGTGTACGTGTGAGTGGTTCTGTGTGTTTTATACATCACATCTTGTAAAATTATATGCGTGCATGTGTATGTGCTGCACCACTCCATCATACGTGCGTATAATATAAAATAGGCGCTAATGTAAATTTGACCCAAGTTGTTAACCCCTATCTAACCCGAATTGAGTTCTTCCTGTTTAAAAATAAGAAGTGTCATCGGAAAATATCATTTTCCTGAAGCCCTACTTACATATTTCACGAAATACGAAACAATAATTATTTCCACTGAAATACACAGATAATAGAATCAACCATTGCTATTTATATCTTTAGTCTTTTTATTACACCAAAACGTAAGGCACCGGAGAAATAATTCTTTATATACATATATTTCCGTTGTGTAAAATACCTCTTACTGTCAAAAATATATTTACCGTTCACCAATTTTTAAAGAGTTGCGTATTTATAGATTCACCTCCGATGCAATCATAGAAATTTCTTATGGAAACATTTCTTTTTATAGAGGTTTACTGTGGTTTTGTATTCTAAATGATATATTTCTCTCCTCCCCACTCTGATTCTTCACCACTCTCTTTCTTAGTATGTCCTACTCCATTTCTTTTCCACCCTCTTTCTCTCTCTCACACAATTTTCTACGTGCAAATGTTCGAATGCATATGTTCATGGATATATAAATTCATATAAATGCATTAGATGTTTCCGTGAATTTATATGTGGTATATATATATATATACGTATATATATATATATATATATATATATATACGTAGGTCCCGGGTTGAGTCGGGGATAACCAGAGTAAGTAAGGTACTCAATACATGGCAGAGTAAAATGTTTTTATTTTATAGAAGGAGCTTCTACAGGACTAGTACTGTTTCATTCAGATGAAATCTTCAGGAGCTTCCTGAAGATTTCATCTGAATGAAACAGTACTAGTCCTGTAGAAGCTCCTTCTATAAAATAAAAAAAAATAAAAATATATATATATATATATATATGCAAAAGTTTTATTTAAAATTGTTGGGTTACAACAAGTAAATATTTTATAACTAATATAAAGCACTCAACAAGTGTTGGAGTAGATATACGATATTAAACAAATGGAAACTATATTTATAAAACCATATTTATTTCATTATACATATTTCAGGGATACCATATTAAAAATATGGCATGCCTTCTTCAGATAAAATACAATACCAAACCAACTTCGCACATGGAAGTTGATCAATATTTATGGTACGTCAAATTTATTTATAAAACTGCTTATATATTGTATTTTATCTGAAGAAGGCATGCCATATTTTTAATATGGTATCCCTGAAATATGTATAAGGAAATAAATATGGTTTTATAAATATAGTTTCCATTTGTTTAATATCGTATATATATATATATATATATATATATATATAATGTAGGAGGTGAGTTTTATTGTAGTACAATAAAGCAATGCAGATATCGGATAAGAAGCACTCTACAGTTTGTAGGACTGGAGTATACATAATATATAAGGTCAAAAGATGGTTAAAAGAGTTCCATGTATTTTATTATGCGCATTTCAAAAACAAATATCATCATGCAATAACATTTGTGTTTTCATTGTGAATAGTGCAGTTTTAAAACTGCACTATTCACAAGTGTTTTTTAACCTTCATATCATGTCCTCCTATTTTATATATATATATATATATATATATATACATATATACACACACACACACACACACACACACACACACACACACACACACACACACACACACACACACACACACACACACACACACACACATATATACGATATATATATACGATATATTAACAAATGGAAACTATATTTATAAAACCATATTTATTTCATTATACATATTTCAAGGACACCAAGTCAAATTATGGTGCGCTTTCATCAGATAAAATATAATATAGATCAGTTTAATAAATAAATATTGACATACCCTTAAAGAATGTGTGTGTGTGTGTGTGTGTGTGTGTGTGTGTGTGTGTATACATACATATGTGTAAGTATATGTATACTCATAGTGCTGGGCAAATTTCTTGACACTTTTTTCACGCATTTGTTAGCTTTATGTCGCTTTTCAGCTCATAATTATTTATGTAGTATCTTTAAAGGTTATTTCAGTGTTCTCTAATCCCTGTTACTTTAAACCTGACATTATTCTTTTACTAAAAATGACACCTTTGAGATTTAACTATACTAAAATACGTATATATTGGTCTAAGCTAAAGATATGTAAAATGTTACCATACATTATGGTAATTCGAAGTATAATCCGCTGCTTTGATTACCGCATCATTTCTTCTTGGCATGGAAGTAATAAGATTTCCCAACCATTCATGATTTATTATTTCAAAGAAGTACCGATGATTCTTTCAACTGAGTTCTGTTGCATGGTTTTCAAACCAATACCAGTCTCTTGAGTCTTGACTATAATTTCTTTATTGATCAAAGATCGGCGCTGTTTCTCGGACATTTTAGAAGGTTTATTTTATGGCTTTCAACCATTTTACAGCGGATTCTATTCTGCATGGTTTGCTGAATAATTTCTTCATTTGAATCCTGTGGAAACCAGACTGAGTATTTTCATTTCCAAAATAGCTTTTTAGAATTAACATTTTCATGAATAATTTCAACAAAGCTGATACCTCTGCCAAATATGTAACTTCACAGCATTACACCGACACAACATTTTGCTGTTGTTGCAATACAGTAAGGTAAGAAATCTTTAGTTGGTCTGCACCTCATATATTTCAATCCATCACTTCGGAAAATTGAAACCTTCATCTCATCAGTTCATATGACTTCTATCCTCCGTCCTTTAATCTTCTATCCTCCGTCCTTTATGTTCATTGCCCATTAAACCTGCTTTCTTCTCTGAAGTAAATTCAGGTGTGTTTTTCACATTATTATTGCTTTAAGACCTCCACCAAAGAGTAAGCGCTGTACAGTTCTAGAGTTTAAAACTCTTACTCTTAAAGAAAAGTTGGGAACATTTTTCCGACGCGTTCTTCCACGTATATGTCCATTCAGTGGAATATTATTTGTAATTATATCTCGGATTTATTGTCAGAGATCGGTCATCCGATGCAGTTTGCTTCACCCGGAACCACACGGTTTGAAGCGAACTCCTAATTGTCACACTTTGTAGGGAAAAGATAGCAGATTGTTAATAATTTTGAAATCCAGCAGAATTTCTTCTGCTAATAAATGCATATTGATGTGTGTAAAACAATCATTTACTTTAAATAACCCAGCTGGGAAGGTTATTTGATTTTGGTTAATTGGTAATTAAGATGTTTTGATTTAAGTTGATCCCAACTTATTTAATCGTTAAGTGAGTGGTATATTTTGGTGAGATTTGGTATATTTTGGTGATTTTAAGTTAGGTGTTAGCTGCAAGATTTTTATTTATGGTAAGCAGTTTAGTGTGTTTATTATTATTTAATGTTAGTTCTGTTTGTATTGGATGTGCTCAGGGTGGGCTAATTTGAGTTATATAAAGATGAGGCTTTGTGATTTGATTTCGGTTAAATTCTATTTTAATTAAATGTTAAGATAATTGTTCTTCAAGGAGAGTATTTAGCTTATCTGTAATTGTTGGTGGCGGATTTTTTAACTAATTAATTAATTAATTAATTTATTTAGATTGAGTATAATGTAGTTTAATTTCCTTTCTCTTTTATTTTTGGTGGTTTATAGATAGATTCGGTAAAGAGTGCACTACTGATTGTAGTGGTGGTCACAAAAATCACATAATAAGACAATGCAGCCTGAAGACAACTCTGTACCAGTAATTAGAGAGGGATTGGTTATTGTTATGCATAAGAGTGTATTTAGTGGTGTTTCTGAAGGGCGTGGATTTTATTTTTACTTTATGCTATGTATGGTATATAGTAGTTCGGTCGGAATTAAGAGTTTGGCAGTATTTGCCTGGTTTACAAAGGTTTGGAGTTGTGTTTAAAATAGGGCTTGCCTGTGTGTGTATATTTAGTTTCGTATGTGTCTATATATTTGGTTATGCATCCTATTATATATGTTGTATCTGTTGTTGATGAAGCCCAAGTCGACCCTGATTAAAAAAAAAACATTCAAGCTATGACCATTCCGTATTTGTTGAGATGGTCATGCCTCGAACGCTTTAGTGAGTCACATACATTACACTACCCAATGTGTCTTTTCTTTTCAGGCGGTAGGGTGTGATGTGAAGGACATTTGGCTGTTGTTTGCGGCAGGTCGAGCGACCACATAGAAGCTCCTTCATTTGTTCTGTAATTTCTTCACTCGCTTGGTAAAGAAGTAATTGTATTTTCTTATGTGATTGAAACATTTTCAATATCTGGTCTGGCTACATATCTTAAAGATTCTGCATTGTAATTTTGAGGCTTTATAAATGATACCGGCAATAAAAAGATTGGCGAGTGGTCCAAAATATGCGCGTCTTACAGTTTAAAATGAAATACAATTGACTGTCTTATAGGTCAACCTAATTTATATTAGGTTTCCCCTTTTCGTTCACTAATTCTCGAAGAATTATTTGTATTAGTTTTGCTTAACAGAAAATTTCTATCTATTTAATTTCATTTTTATGTCTACCCTTTTTTTTTTAGTAATTTAGTAGCTTTTATAATATAAATAAGTTTTCAATTTGCATCAACATTATGTTTAATTTCCATTGAGACTAACATATCTTGGGTAATTTATGAAAAATCAGTCTTACTCTATATTTTTTCACTTAAATTCTGTTTTTATGGTATCGCTAAATGTTTTATTCATTTATTTTTTACTAAAACGGCTTTCGATATATACAAATTGTTTTGGCATGGGAGTAATTTCCGTTTATTGATCGGTATGAAAAATAGAAGGGGACAATTACGGAGATGAAAATAAATCGAAAACAACAAAAAACATATAAAATTACTTTCTAAATGAACCACCACTGATTAAATATCTAAAACCGCCTGCACTTTCTATTAAATCTTTTGTTCTCACCATAGTGTTGGTAGCAACATTCTTTCAAAGTTCAGTGATGACGTTATTTAAACTTTTCGAATAGAATCATTAGCAACAAAAAATCAACAGAAATTGAGCTAAGTTAGCTCGAGCAGGTTAAATTGCTAAATCCGAGTTTCGGTCTCGTATTTTTCTGAAAAACATTAGCGATTTTAAAGAAAATCAGGACTTAGTGAGAACGTGAAATAACTTATTAGAAAGAGATGAATATTACTTGAAAGTGACAGTAGATTGTGAGACAGAGTACCATTTAACTCTCAGTTAAAAACTTTCCAACTACGTAGATGTGATCATTGAAATACAAACAATCGATTAGGCCTAGGATGAAAATTAAGTCAAGAGAATGATCTAACCGGAATAATAGCGAGAAAATAATGGTTCACAAATATTTTGTCTCTCATTATTATACAAACACACGAGGATGGTGTATTGTTAGAATTGTTAAGGTGACGGACAAAGATTTTGTGGTGGCTTTTTCTAGCACGACGTTCTGGTGTTCAAATACCGCCGAGGTTAACTTTGCTTTTCATCTTTCCGTGGTTGATAAAATAAGGTACCAGTCCAGTACTAGGGTCAATTTAACCAACTTTCCTCTCCCCTCAAATTGCTGGCCTGGTGCTTATGTTAGGAACCATTATATAATACACAAAATATTATTCGGACCCCATTGATAATAAAAATTATTAGCAATTCCAGTCAATTGCTCTGAAATAGCTTATAAAAAATTGAGTAAAGACCTAAGAGACTAAACATGTTGTTAGTAGCATCTACGAAGATGTCGCAGATATCGGTTAGGTGCTATTGTCATTGAGCTAAGGGACCACCGACAACAACTATTCGTCTAAATTAAGGAACTGAATAAAATAGTTTTTGAAATATAACACAGTTATAGTGAACAATACTAATTATTTACACTTGAAGAAACATACTAGTTTATGTCATCTTATTATAGTAGCATTGTAATAGACCATAAAGTTACACAGCAAAAACTAATGTATTCTTTTCACATACGCTTCCATTATAAGAAGAAATCACCAATATAACTTCAGTGAAATATTCTGTCTGTTATTAAACAAATCACAATCATTGCTAACTAATTGAAAACATAAGAAAACATATATAGTAGTAACCCCCCCCCCCCATATATATATATATATATATATATATATATATATACACATATATATCCTTTTACATATTATAATTCCAGCCAGCATATATCCGTAAAGGAAGTGAAGCACTACTATATACATACATACCAGATATTTCGCTCTCTGTTATCATTAATAATTTGATTATCTCAAAAGCAAAGAAGTCATGGCGTGTCTTGCAAATGTTTCATAGCCCCGATAGACAAAATGGCGAATGAGCTACTGAGAGAGATGTGCTCAATGAGCCAGTTCATCTTGAAAGACTTGTTCCCGATTGAAGTGAGTAGGGAGACATTTTGTGGTCTAGGACAGCAGATGTCTACTCTGAGTTGGACAAGAAAGTTATTGGAGAGCATCCTGTACTTTGTTAGTTAGCAATCTTCAGCTTATCGAACTACCAGGTCTGGGTTTAACATTGATTTCACCCAGTTGCCGCCAAAGCAGATATCGCTGCACTTCACATCCCAGATTAAGAACTTACTGCCTCGAGAAGCATGTGCCGGCATCCGTCCTTTTGATGTTCTTTCAGTAAATCTAAGTCGGTTCTGGCTGCGTTAATACCAGGTTCAACAATATCATTAAGAGCAACATATCAAGGGATGTCACCGACAGAGTCTTTATGGCAGCTGATGGAGTAAAATAATGTCCACTGTAGACCTGAAACTTCATTGGTATTGATTAGAGATTTCAGGACCAAACCTGACTGAATCGCCAATCGGGAGACCGTATGGAAACCCCCTGCTCTGGGAGGTTGGTCGAATGAAGCAATGAGTCTAGAAAGATCTCTCAAGGCTATGCGATGAAAAAAAAAGCAGGAAAAATATAGAGATTCGAATTTTATCGCAAAAGTGAAGTAAAAAGTTAAAAAAATTGTAGAAAAGGCGTTACAAAATAGCTATACCAGTGGTCACATGCGCCGAAATTCTTCGAATTATTATTTATCAGCGGTTTTTCATAAATAGAAGCTCCACCACTTCAGGGCTTTGTATTACCGGTATAAAATCTGGATATAGCCAATGTGCTCCGTTGTAAATCGTAATGTGAATAGCTGCCGTTCAGCTACGTGATGAGATGTGTGTTTTGGAAATATAGGAAAGTATTGGCAGTTAAGTCAATATATGCTTGATATAAAATTTTATTCTCACTAGACATTTTAGTCAATTATGGAATTAGAATTAAAAGTACAGCCATTGGGGTTCATTCAATTACAATTATTGCAACTATCTCTATTTTAATATAATATACTAGATCTCTTATAATTTAGTTTAGCTAAATTAGATTTTGTACAGTAGGAGTCTATACAGTATTTTTTAAATTAAATAATTTGTGGTATGTATGTTGTAGAGGCGAATGTTGACTGAGTAAAGGAAAAAACATCTTAGCTATAGAAGTAGCCATGATGTGTTGAGTTCTTTGATTTCGGTATATATATATATATATATATATGTATATATATATATATATATATATATATATATATATATATATATATAAGTTATTCTGGGTTGAATCGGAGGTAACCACAGTAAGTAAGGTAGTCAATACATTGTAGAGTATAAAAGTTTTAATATAGTTGAGCTTCTACAGGACTAGAACTGTTTCATTCGTGAGAAATCATCAGGGAGCTATGATTTCTCACGAATGAAACAGTCCTAGTCCTGTAGAAACTCTTCTCTCTCTCTATATATATATTAGTAAAAGGAAAAGAAAATGCTGACAAATTTTTCCCAGTGAAAAATAGTTTAATTAGGAATAAGTATAAATTAGTAATAAGTATTGGTTACACGAGCGCTCTATCTCAAAATTATTTTTGAAAAGCATTAGAAATGCGCAACCGGTAAATACTTAAAACTAAACCTTAATACTAACCAATACTTATTACTAATTTATACTTATTCCTAATTAAACTATTTTTCACTGGGAAAAATTTGTCAGCATTTTCTTTTCTTTTTCCTTTTACTAATATATCACAACTCGTGTGTTACACCTCTATTTTGTTAAATATATATATATATATATATATATGTAGAGAGAGAGAGAGAGAGAGAGAGAGAGAGATGTGAGAAAAACCACAGACCCTCCATCTCAACTCACCTTTTAAAAAGCAGAAGAACTGCGAAACCGGTAAAGGAACCAAATAAATATATATATTTAAAAAAAAAATAAGACTCCAGTTGCATTTTCGATTTCATCCTTTTTTTCTTTATACTTTCACTCGTGTAGGACACCTCGGTTATTTTTCATTTTGTAAAAAATACCTCACTTTCTAATATATATATATATATATATATATATATATATATATATATATATATATATATATATATATATATATATATATATATATATATATATATATATATATATATATATATATATATATATATATATATATATATATATATATATGTATATATGTATATATATATATATATGTATATATATATATATATATATATATATATATATATATATGTCTGTGTGCGTGTCTGTGTGCGCGTGTGTGTGCGCGTGTGTCTGTATGTGTCTGTATGTATGCATACATGTATATATAAATGCTTGTCTGTGTTGCTGTCCAATCTACTTTTAAATTTATAAAGTCAAGACAATGAAAGACCGGTTAATTCAGTTTATTAGAGCATCGTACTAACAACGTGAATATTATTGGTCCTATAGTGGCCAGCTTTATATTTTTCCTTTCTTTTCATTCCTATATTATCTTACGACATCGACTTCCACAGAGATTGAATTATCTTCATTATATGAGAACATGTGAAGTTGCATTTATTATTTAAGAGTCGTCGTTTACATTATGACTTTGAATCTGGTTGGAACAGAATTTATCTATATTATGTGAACATAAATATGTTTTAAGCTTCACTTGAGTCATTAAATTAAATATATAATGTATTTCATTTTTAAAAACATATCAAGAGCTCCTTTGAAAATGTTTGTATGTATGTTACATCTTCTCACCCGTAATACTTACTTTAAACATCTTCCTATCCCTCATCATGTTCATCTCCTCTCTCTATTTTTTTTGTATGTAGCCATCGCCTTCTTTCGTTTGTATATTGCTATCACCTGCTTCTCCACTATCACCACAATACTGACAAAAATATGTTCTACTACTCTACTACTTACTGCCACACACACACACACACACACACACACACACACACACACACACACACACACACACACACACACACACACACACACACACACACACACACACACACACACATACACACACACACACACACACACACACACACACACACACACACATACACACACACACACACACACACACACTCTCTCCGCCTTAATATTGATTTCTAATTAAGGCACAGGGCTTACAAATTTGTGGAAATTGCAAAGTTGATTAAATCAATACCAGTTTGTGACTGGAACTTTATTTTATCGATTCCAGAAGGATGAAAAGCAAAGTTGACCATGGCGGGATTTGAACTCAGAATGTAAAGAACCATAATTGTTTCTACTTTTGGCACAAGGCCAGCAATTATCCCAGTGTATTACTGGTACTTTATTTTATCGACCCCCCGTAAGGATGAAAGGCAAAGTTAACCTTGGCGGAATTTGAACTCAGACCATAAAGGAGCGTAACTCTATGCTACAAAGCATGGCGTCCGACGCTCTTTCAAATCTGTCAATCCACCGCCCTTCTCTCTTTTTCTCTCACTCACTCTCTCTCTCCTCCTCCTCCCTCTCTGTCTCTTCTCATCTCTAACTTCCTTGCTTTCTTTCCAACTTTCTATCTCTCCTACTCTATTTCTTAAACTTTTAGTTTCTGCATAACAGTCAGTTTGTATCTTATGTTTCTCTTCAGCTTAAAATTGTATTATTTTTCATATCAGCATAAGTCTAGAAATTTTGTAGGAAGAAACAACCAATTGTATCAACTACTACCTGATTAGGAATTATATTATCTACTCGGAAAGAATGAAAGATATGAATAATGATACGGAAAATCTGTCTCGCCATTGTCCGCTATTGTCAATTTCTCTTGCCACCAGAGTCATTTTAACAACTCTTAATGACACATTGTCTCAAGATGTTACAGAATCTTATTTCCACTCTCCTGTTCTCCCCGTCTTTTTCATTGTTTTTCCTTTTTTCCTGTGCTTTCTATCTCTCCATCTCCATATCTCGCGTTACTTCAGATTATCTGAAATGTTGGATATAAATTGATATATTCTGTAACTCCAATTGTATGCGCACAGTACATGCGCGCGTGTGTGCATGTGTATGTAAGTATGCATGTATGTACTTATGTGTGTGTGAGTGTGTGTGCATGTGTATGCGTGCGTGTATGTGTCTGTATGCATGTATGTATGTACGTATGTGTGAGTATGTGTGTATGTGTGAGTGTGTATGTGTGTGTGTGTGTGTGTGTGTGTGTGTGTGTGTGTGTGTGTGTGTGTGTGTGTGTGTGTGTGTGTGTGTGTGTGTGTGTGTGTTTTACAACTAACCCACAAACATTTAAGACACTTACAGATCATACTAATAGCTTCAACTCCATCTTCAGAAAAGCTTACTAGCTTTAACGTGCAACTCACTGTACATCTAACCAGAACTTGCATCATGTACACTCCAACATCAATTCTTTAATCGAAGCATTCTTTGGACAAACTCTTCAATCTTTCTTTTTCTACAACGAGGTATACTGATATTTAGAAACCTGCCACAGTATGGCAGTATGAAGAAGGGAAACTTCTCTCTCTCTACAAACATCCGATCTATTTACTTACACTTTCAACGTCGTAAAAATAAAGGAAACTGTCATTAACGATTACGTTGAGTCTTTCTCACCCCTCCTCTCTCCTCTCTCTTCCCTCCTTTCTCACACTTCCTCTCTATCCCCTTTCCCAATGACTACCAGTATGGCTTCTGTAGAGGCAAATATACTGGTGACCTATCTTATGTCACACACCAGTGGACCAAAGAAAGATTCGGAAGTTTTTCTATCGGTTATATGGAGCTGTTATAAACTTACTGGAATAAAATCCACTCAGACTTAAACCACCGATGGTTAAAAAGTTTCAAGGAAAATCTTTCGTTTCCTGAAAAGTCTTTTTCACATATAACAAGTCTTAATCTAACTCATGTAATATTGTATCAAACGACCCCTATTTAGCTAAAATCTGTGACAGAAAACAACCCCAACAAAACGGATATATGTAAATACACTGAACATTATCATCACCGTCACCACCATCGTTCAGTATTCATACCAACGTAACAGAGACGGCTATACAATATATACAACTTGTAAAAGAATTTATAATCTTAGTCTGCGAAAAGGTTTCCAAATCTTCGGAACTAACTTTAAACAACACACTGTATCTGACAAGAATTGGGGGAGAAGATACTCCATTCACATATGAAAAGCGATCCATAATATCGTTAGAGAAGATATAAAAACGTTTTTATTGGGCAATCAGTATATCTACTATCACCTACAAAATAAAACGTAATACATTATACATTAGTAATACATTATACATTATACATTAGTAATACATTATACATTAGTAATACATTATACATTAGTAATACATTATACATTAGTAATACATTATACATTAGCTGATGATAGACGTCTAATATGTATTAATTTAACCAAAATATTAATGATCCTCTACAACACGTTTGATATTTATATCATTTTATATCGTTTTTCAAAATTTGGAAATTGCCTTGATTTCAGAATGAAAGAAAGACGAGAAAGGAATTTTAGAAGGAAATTTATGGAAAGTTCTTATCTCATTGTGTTATCGGAATATAGAAAATAGTTTCAGTGTAAGAAATGCTACAAATAGATTACAAAAATAATCTGGCAGTGAACAATGTTGCGATGAAGAGTTATCTCTTACTAATTTAATTATTCGGGAAAGTTTTCAAGATGCTAGTTTAAGCTCATTAAAGTATTTGCCGTAGTAGGTGAAACACGTTACACGAAACTAAAGATATTCAAAAACTGAATCTAATCTATGAATGAAAAAGAGATTTTGGCATTTGTTCAGGTGCTTTATCAAGGATAAATCGTTGAACAAATTATTGTAAGCTGAATCTAATTTTCGTTACGAGTGTCATTTTGATGATCGAATAAAAACTGATACGATTTAGAAGCGAGTAACAAATCCTTAATTTCATTGTTTGCGGTTATGACTCGGTTATGTAACGGGTTTACAAACCCATGGGAAGTTGTTGAACAGTGAACACTAAGTTGCCTGCCATTACAAAAATATTTTGTTTGGTATCGATCAATGCTATTATAATTTAATTATTGAGAGCTTATTGAAGGATAATGGATTGGAAGAATCGTTAGAGCGCTGCGCAAAATGCTTCGTAGTATTTACAGCTCTTTAGATTTTGAGTTCAGATTCCACTGAGGTCAACTTTGCTTTTCATCCCTCAAGGGTCGATAAATAAAGTATCAGTGAAGTACTGGTGTGGATTTAATTCCCCTCCCTCACAAACATTACTGGCTTTTTGCCTAAAGTAGAAGTCATTAGTATGATGATTGCAACCATTTTCGAAGTTCATAGCCAAATTTGATGAGAAGAAAACCGCGAGAAAAATAACAATATTGAACCGCTTGATAAATAACTGGCTGATATTTGGAATAGTTATTAGAAACTAATATCATAAATTTATCAATGCAAAGAACGATATAACCCTATTAATCATTACACATTGTGTCAATAAACTGACAAATGATACAGCAATAGTTTGGAAAAACAAAAACAAAAAAACTTTAACAATTAAATCGAATCATGAAAAGCACGATCCACCAGAAACTATGATAAGGTTGTCGAAATTCCATTAAAAATTCCATTAGAAATTCCATTAGGAAAAAATTATGATTTATAGGATTTTTTTTCTTACACACAAAAGCTAATGTATCCTTAATATTTATTTTTTTCTTTATAAAAACGAGATTATTCTTTTTTTCTTATATTCATGTATAATTACAATAACGCATAAGCTTGTATTGAAACGAACATTGATAACGTTTGGGAGTTGAAATGAATACAAAGAAAGCAAAGAAGCCATACAAAAAGCAATAGTATGAAGTAATGAAATACATCTATAGAGTCTAATTAAAAGAAGCCTATTCACAAACATTTAGAAATCTTATCTAAAGGAAAACAGTGTAATTTATCATGTTTCTAATGCATGAAATAAACTGAAAATATTTAAAATAAGAGGAAGTATGACAATAAAATTTATTTATCTAGACATTCTGATACTATTATTTATTATTATAGGGAGGGTGAGAGATTAACAGAGTCCTTTAGAGCATCGGACAAATGGTTCTCCGACGTCAATTTAGCTTTTCATCCTTCCGGGGTCGATAAGATAAAGTGCCAGTAAAAGTTATTGTCATTATGTTTCAAGTAGAAATTATTATTGTATTACTAGTAGATTCGTGTTGTTAATAATTGTTTCTACTTTTGGCACAAGGCCAGCAATTATCCCAGTGCATTACTGGTGCTTTATTTTATCGACTCCGTAAGGATGAAAGGCAAAGTTAACCTCGGCGAGATAATGATGGCAACAGCGGTGAATGTATATAATCTTTAGAGTCCAGGATTGGTATGTCATATATATCAGGATTACTGGATATATAAACAATCTTATAAACTGGGTATTTGCGTTTTGATAAGTTGATGGTTTACATCAGAAAAAGCCTATAGTTTATGTTGATTACTGACACGTGGAAGTGTACAAACGGCATACAAGATGGAAGTGTACAAACGGCATACAAGATGGAAGTGTACAAACGGCATACAAGATGGAAGTGTACAAACGGCATACAAGATGGAAGTGTACAAACGGCATACAAGATGGAAGTGTACAAACGGCATACAAGATTAAATGTATAAGTAAGTAACTTTGGAAAATAACTATTTACTGCGATTTGGAGAGCGACATGACTGAAATAGGAAATGCATAGTATGTATGCGTGTATTAGATTGGCAGTATCGGTAGAGCGTCGGACAACATGTTTTGCGGCATAGAGTTACAGCCCTTTACATTCTGAGTTCAAATCCCGCCAAGATTAGCTTTGCCTTTCATCCTTACGGGGTCGATAAAATAAAGCACCAGTAATGCACTGAGGTCGACTTTATTGATTTTCCCACCAAATAATTGTTGGCCTTGTGCCTAAATCAGAAACCATTATTATGGTTGATTTAGTATTGTGATAATGCGGTAACAGATGTAATGAACACCATTCCTAATTATTGAGTTCTTACGTAAGGTACTTATTTTATCGACCCCGGAAGTCGACCTCGGTGATATTTGAACTCGGAACATTAAGTGCAATAACTAAAAACTGTAAAACATTTTGACTTGGCGATATAACTACACTGTCAATCTAACGACTAATGTCAAAAATTTAAATTAATGAATTCTACTTTAGGCACAAGACCAGTAATTTTGGAGGAGGGGAAAGTCGGTTAAAATGACCCCAGTACTTGACCGGAAGAATGAAGGCAAAGTTGACCTTAGCGAGATTAGAACTCAGAATATAATGAGCTGGAACAAATGCCGTAAAGCATTTTATCTGATTGTAATTAGTAACATATGTATTACTAGGCACAGATAAGGAAGTTATCTGTGACTGTTTTTAATATATTCATATCAAAATTGAGAAACATCATAGAAATATGATTAATATGAACATTAGCAAATTGCAAACATCTACAGGTTCTATCGGCAGTGATCTTCACATTACCATCAAATGATAATTTCCTAATAGAGAACTGCATCAAAACTTTTCTCATTTCAAAGTAGAATAATTTGCCCACATTCATGTCTTTCATGAATAAATTTAAACTTAAAGAGCCACCTCCATTTCTGTTCTGCAACTAATATATATCTTAATATATATTACTAAACACGAATGTTTGGTTAAGAAGTTCGCTTCGAAGTCACATGATTTTAAGTTCGATCCCATTACGGAGTATTTTGGGAAAGTATCTCATCCCATAGCCTTGCTTTGACCTTGTGAGCAAAATTTGGTAGATGAAAACTACTGAAGCCCACCGTATATGTATATATATCACCTTGATCACCTTGAACGACCAGTCTGTCGGGCGCCAATCGGCGCCGCTGGTCACAGCACGTCGTGCTGTTTTAGCCATAAGATAACGCCATCCCACTGGCTGGGCGGGCAGGCCGGTACTCATTCCTACAGCTGAGTAAACTGGAGCAACGTGAAATAAAGTGACTTGCTCAAGGAAACAACACATCACCCGGTCCGAGAATTGAACTCACAACCTTTCGATTGCAAGCCCAATGCTCTAACCACTAAGCCATGCGCCTTCACATGTGTGTGTGTGTGTGTGTGTGTGTGTGTGTATATATATATATATATATATATATGTATATATATATATACTCTAACGACTAAGCCATGCGACTTCCCTTCACATGTATATATATATATACATGTGAACGCCCATGGCTTAGTGGTTAGAGCATATATATATATATATATATATATATATATATATATATATATATATAGTTCTAGATTAACCCAATTTGACATTGTAGACTTCTACCCGTCTATTACTCACGCTCTTTTAACGAAAGCATTACATTTCGCTAGGAAGTTTATCAATATTTCTGATATTGAAGAGAATGTCATTTTGCATGCTAGAAACACTTTACTGTTTACTAATAATGACACTTGGGTAAAAAATCTAACCCAGAGAACCCATTCGATGTCTCAATGGGTTCTTTTGACAGTGCTAACGTGTGTGATTTAGTCGGCCTATTCCTCCTACACACACTTAAAGAGAAATTCCCTAACCATACCTTTGGGCTTTATCGTGACGATGGTCTAATACTTTCCCATACCACTATAGGCCATAACTTAGATAGATTCAGGAAAGACTTAATAAAAACCTTCGCTAGTTTTAATCTTAAAATTACCATTGACACTAACTTTTCTAATGTTAATTTTCTAGATATAAACCTAGATCTGCCTACTGCTTCTTATAAACCGTACTATAAACCTAATGAAAATTTAAAATATATAAATAAAGGCTCTTGCCATCCTCCTATAGTTTTTAAAAATCTTATCCCTAATATTAGCCGTAGGATCTCCACCTCTCTTCCTCAGAAGTTATTTTCAATAAGGCATCCCCCTACTATAATAAAGCCCTCCAAAATAGTGGATTTAGCGAACCGATTAAGTACATACC
>OZ024746.1:82134782-82142282 GCA_964016885.1 Eledone cirrhosa | reverse complement strand
CCCCCCCCCCCAAAAAAAAAAAATAAAGATAAATAATTGTTTCTATTTTTGGCACAAGGCCCAAAATTATCCCAATACATTACTGGTGCTTTATTTTATCGACCCCGCAAAGTTAACCTCGGCGGAATTTGAACTCAGACCGTAAAGGGCCGTAATTCTGTATTGTAAAGCTTGGCGTCGGACGCTCCACCGATACTGCCAATCCATCGCCTTAAGATAAAGATCGACTGTTTAGACCTGATGAGGCATGGGCTTCGCCAGGTTCAAAATGCCAAGACTCGCCGTATATCACTACAGCTCCGCCAAGAGTTAAGAGCCAACGGATGCATAGAAGACTTAAAAGAGTCGTTGGTTTGGTTTGATTCTGGTAGTATTCGGTCACTATACCTATTTATCGACTTAATTCGGTTTAAGAATAACTCATAATACAGACTATTTAGAACTGAGGAAGCCTATAGAGGAATTTCTAATAACTACGGACTCAATCTTTTAAATCAATCACATTATATATTAGTTGTTCTGGTAAAGAGTTTCACTTCGCATAAAATTGATTTCATGAGGCGAAATAAACGAACACATAATTTTGGAACAGGAAAGATGAATATTTCATTAGGGAACTGGCTAACATAAACAATTCGATAATGATGCCATTGTCATTTACATATATACTTCAGAAACTATATATTAAGAGCGAACAATTTCGTTATTCATTCACACACACACACACATACACACACGCGCGTGTACACGCACACACACACATATATATGTGTATATATATGTATGTATACATATATATATATATATATATATATATATATATATATATATATATATATATATATATATATATATATATATATATATATATATATATATATATATATATATATATACACACATATACACATGTATATATGTTGACAGACATTCACACACACGTCGACACACAGTCATATATAACTGCATATGAGTATGGGTGAGCGTAAATACTCACACACATATGTGAGTGCGTTCTTGATTGTGTGGTTATACACATGCAGAATGACGCATGCGTACAGTGCTACTCTAAAGTAGGAGATATAATCAGTTAATTAAAAGTCAGTAAATGTGAAAAGGCCCAACACTTAAAGCAACATTGTCGTAGATTGGAAGTTAATTAATCAGCAACTCTTCTTTCATCAGACTATCCAATAATTGATTAGGAAAGATATTGAGTGAACGGAGAGAAATATTAAAGCGACATGACAATCAGTGGCCAGTGAACAGTAATATGGCTGCATTCGTAGTTGAAGTGTCGACGATACTGGTACAATTCAGTGCGCACCATTAGAACATTTAACACTCACACTCACTGATGTTGCTCGAGTGTCAAGTGGTACCATAGTTAAGCACACACAACCGTTATAAGATGGCAGTATTTTTGTTATTATTTTTCCTATGATTTATAAGAATCGGCTGAAAAGTTCATAGGCTGACTGAGATACTCTCATGGAATGACCAAATAAGGCTTATTTTCCAATATAGTCCCTGGAAAGAAACAATGCAGTTATTAGTAAGAGTTGAAATTAATGCATGCAAGATTTCATAGCCCTAGCATCACTCCTTCATAGTCAGCCAATGAACGTTTCAACCCACCCTCGTGGTTCGAGGGATGAAGGGCACGGCCCCAGAGACTGGTAGGAAGACGAAATCATAACCTTTGGCTTATCTTCATGCCTAATACTTAATCCCAATGCTTGTAACAGAGTCACTCGGTTAAATACTATCACTTATCCATATGATAGGGTTAAGCGGGTGCCAGATTAAGTCCAGTTCACAATCTATAGGCACAGTTCATCCTAATTGCTTCTGTAAATTTTCTGTTTACACAATGTTATTCACAAGGTTTGGGTGCAAACAGCGCTATCGACAATATGGTTGAAGAACCTTGCCCAAGATGCTGCGCTGTTAGACCCAGCCTAGAACCACTTGAATGCTAGCGCCAAAAGTTCGGTTCAAATCCTCCTATATTCTCAGGGATGCTGTGGCAGTTATGAATATTCGACCAAAATCCCTTTAAACCATTGTTGGAGACATACGTATGTGACAGTCTACCAAGTAGCTACGAGAAATATGAGAAGGGCAGTGTAAATATATTCTTTTTATAAATTGTTTCTTTATTTAGATTTAATCTTTATAATTCTAATCATGCTGGGCACCATTACAATGACAGGAAAAAGAAAAACCTGCATAGACGAGATACATTGTCTATCATAGTACTGCAATATCGGAGATCCAATCCGGTTGGGTAGATTTCGCCTTTCATACTTCTCTATTAAAGAAGAAATAAACGAGTATATAACACTTTACACTGCAGTTGCTTCATTCATTTTATGAGTAGGAGACTCCTACTTACATTGCCTCAGTTCACCAAACTATTACAAACACCTGACAATCTTTTTCCATGAAAGTTAATTGCAATAGTATAGCATCCTGTCCAAAGCGAAATGCGTCTCACTTCCTCTTAGCGCTACAAAAACCGGAATTATGCGCTGTGAAGGTTCGATTAGATATTTGTGATTAATGAAAAGATTAGCTTCTAGCTTCCTGATAAGTAGAGGACCATTTCATTCTTATGTTATTTCGATAGAGAGACGAATTGAGCGAATGAATAATGTGCTAGAACCTATCAAGAAAATTACACATATAGAATAAGTCAGTTTTACTATGTTTTCAAGCGACCAAGTAAAGTTTGAATTGCTTAGTAAAAATTATGGAAATTTATAGTTGTGACCTGTAAATTATACTTCGGTGCACTACGAATATGGACGGCTTCAATAAAGCTGATTTAGGCGATGCCGTAAGATACCGTTATGCGAGGCTTACTGATATCTTAGATAATGAAATAAAAATCTAAATTAAAACATCTCATATCACACACATATTACAAAATACTGCTTCACTAAATAAATAATTAAATAAACTCAATGATTATATAAACAACTCACCATATAATACCGTGTGTGGCATGTCCAACTAGCACGATTATCGTATGTTTGTCCACTTTAATTATATATATAAGAAGGCGAAGGAAAGGGTCTTCTCCAAGATTCTCCATACTACCTTGTGTAGTGTGTTCATATCTTTAAGTTCCCTTACGCGGGTAGCCAGTGTCATTGTTTTGTTTTTTTCAGGTGGAGATGTCGAGGAAAATCTGCTTCGTAGAATCAAGATGTATCTGAGGACCTTGCGATTTTCAGAGTCAGGTTCGATCATCACATCGATCGTGCCTCGAGCTGGTCGCCAGAGAAACGATTGTAATATGTCCAATAAATTCCATTCGTCGCAACACTGATTCTTTTTTTTTCTGTGATATCATACTCTGCTCTACAAGAGCATCGAGTGCTCAAACGGCCTACTGCATACGGACGCTTTAAGCATCCAACACCAATTATACACACACACACACATATATATATATATGTATATATATATATAAATATATATATATATATATATATATATATATATATATATATATATATATATATATATATATATATATATATATATGTGTGTGTGTGTGTGCATGTATATATATATATATATATATGTGTGTGTGTGTGTGTCTATTATATATATGCGCCCCCACACACAAACACACACATGCCTATATTTGTGTTTATATAGATGTTCTTTTTAATGTCTGAAGAAAGGATTTTTTTAAATGTTAGCTAGATTAGCGATGGCGACAGGAAGCTTATTTCCAACTTTATTAAGTTGGCCTAAAGAATATAAGAAACCATTATGTTGGCCTAAAGAATTACATTAGATTGAATTAAATTTTATATTCTAGAAGATTCTACTCATGTGAAGTAACTATCGCCTACGAACTTTCGAAAGGAAACTAGTTATAAATCATTCAAAAAGGTGGTATATTATAGTTTTAAAAAGAGGGTAATCCACGCCCGAGGATCCTAAAATTGCAAATTTACTTGTAATATGCGATACCCAGGAGGAGATTTAGAGTAGTTATCTAATTACTATCTAACGTACTAAACTAATATATGCGCAGGGTCAGCTATAATTAGCTTACCAACCGAAAGAACAAATGTGGCGTGCTTGCAAAAGGAGAGCCTTTCGACAATTTAATGTAACTATATGAAGTTATATAAATTGCTTATGTATTTCTTTTGGACTAGATGTTAATATCATTGTGGTTTCTCTTTCCTTCACATTTCTTAACAGTAAGTTAGTAAGCTGATTACCCCCTATCCTATATATACATATATATATATATATATATATATATATATATATATATATATATATAGTGGTGGAACACTGGAAGGTAATATCCGTAGTGGTAGAGCACTCAGTCCAAGGGACGAGTTAGGTAGAAGTGGTTACACAACAATTAGTTCACATACCGAGAACAATTGTTTCACCTTCGCGGATCTTCAGCTCGGGATGTGTATGGTTATAGGAACAGGAAGGACAACCGTACGAACGCGCATGCGCAGAAACTCGGTCACTTCACACAGGCAATACTAGACTGCGTGCGGGAGGTGTAAGGGAGATAACTGCGAAAGTCCGGAAAGTTTTTAGGTTAAAAATAAAATTAAAAAAATTAAAAATAAAATTACAAAGAATCAGTCGGGAGCCTTGTAGTTATGCAATAGATGTTTGGTGACGTGTGGACAACGTGTGAAAAATTCACTTCTCGTGTTTAGGCAATCACTATTGCGTAATCTCTTTAGGATAGTTATTCGTTCGTCAATACATAAGCCACACGTCGGATTTCCCCTTGCGTATGGCTTGGACTTAGTGATGGCTTTCCATTGAATGGAGTCTATACTTGAGTCCTTGAGGGACCATACGTGGCTCCCGAGTTTCGTGGATGAACGTCTGTCCGGGTATCTGAAGGTAGACTGGTGGTTCAGGAAACGCTCCTTTAATCGGCCCTCCGCCATGCCCACATAGGATTTGACCTCCTGTGGTTCGTTTGGTCGGTTGGAAGTGATCACAGCTTCATAGATTTCAGCTGGTGTGTTGCATTGCTGTTGAAGGGGGCAAGCTTCAGGCTTACGGCAAGAGCACCCTGGTGGGGTGTTGCTCCTAGGGCTGCTGGTGATGTGGGCCTTCATGTTCTTAGCGCAGGAGTATCCTAGTTTAACTTTGTGTCGGTTAAAGATGGAGCGGTATTTATGACCTATGGGGAAGTATCTATCTAAGAGGGCTAGAAATTTTTTACCTACATTGGTTTTAACTTTGAGTGAGAAGGGAAGAGAGAACCAGATAGTTTGTCTATATATATATATATTTATTATAAAAACAGATTAAAGTTTAAGTAAAGAATCGCTGCTTTCACCCTTAACGGGATCTTCTGAAATAATGTGTATATATATATATATATATATATATATATATATATATATATATATATATATATATATATATATATATATATATATATATATATATATATATATATATTATAGTAATAATAAATGTGAAGACTAAAATGCGAAGAGTGCTCGATAAGGATTATATATATATATATATATATGTGTGTGTGTGTGTGTGTGTGTGTGTGTGTGTGTGTGTGTGTGTGTGTGTGTGTGTGTGTGCGTGTGTGCGTGTGTGCGTGTGTGCGTGTGTGTGTGCATGTGTGTGCATGTGTGTGCATGTGTGTATGTGTGTGTGTGTGTGAGCGTCTGTGTATACACACACACACACACACATATATATATATATGTGGCCACCCGGGTGACTTAAGAAGCATATGGAAGTTTGAAATTTAAAATGTAATTGTCCCAATGTAAATGACCCTAACAATAATCGATCACTATAAATAATATTGCGAAAATCGGGTAAAGTAGTCCCTGGAAGCGGAAAAAAAGTGGACAGAGGTGTCTTCGAGAACTGAAATAGCCATCTCTCTGATGCTGGTTAAGTGCGCTAACCATTACTCTAAGGGGTCCCTGGCCACCAATTGTGCTTTTAGAAGATTTGAAGCCTGTAGGTAGATTTCAAATATCAAACTTTCTTAGTGTCTTTTAAGTCAACCGGATGTTCACGCATCTAGTGAGGATTGGAAAAGATGGCCCAAACCAATCCGATCCCTGGAAAACAAAAATCACTTGAAAAATACAATTCCACATGCCGTAGCTTCCAACATAAACACAACACCGAAAAGCTACATATTTAATAATACATATTCAATAATAAGCTATACATTCAAGGAAAAGCAGCTATCGATTGTAGTATTGCTGGTAATGTAGGCAATCTCTTAGACAGCACTTCGTGTGGTTATGTACTCCCAATATTCAAATAGTATAAATGTTGTATTGAAAGCATCCCCACAAGACAGTACCCAGGAATTAGAAGAGAACACAACGAAGGACATCCAACACACAGCTAACAGCATATAGTTAAGTATCTATCCATTAATACCCACAAGTAGTTTATCACTGGCAAGAAACCATAGATAATGAAATAAGGCTCTTCAGTTCGCATAATATGAAATCTATGGTCACACAGTAACTGATCCAACAAAGCTCCACTATATGAGATAACTCTAAAAACAAACATCCTAATTGTAGACGCGATAAATTTGAGCACAAATATACCCTGCATGTGTCATCCCTGTGAACTACTAAAACATCTTCTAGATTTCATCCCTCTTGAGATATAATAAACTGGATAGAATCAAGGAGTAGAAAAGAGCCAGGAAAAAGTTCCAAAACATCAACAACGATGCAAATAATTGTTTCTACTTTTGGCACAGCAATTACGCCAGTGCATTACTGGTGCTTTGTTTGCAACGATGCAAATAATGTATCATTTATGTTTTAGAGCAAGCTATGAAACACAGTAGAAAGGTAAAGACAGTCTCATAGTATGACAGACAACTTTCAGAGGACAATATTTGTTGAGGCTAAAGAGCATACTAGCCAACAGATTTTATTTTATAAAACAGCTTTAGATGAACTGAAACTTAAGAAATCCCAGGTAGATTCGTTAGGTCATTAATCAGTCGGACATATCAATTCAAGAAACCCCTATAACTATAACGTCTATAGAACAAACTTAACTGCAAACAAAAGATATATGAGATGCTTGGAAAGACAATGTAACAACGCTACATCTTATAAAGGAGAGAGAGAGAGAGAGAGAGAGAGAGAGAGAGAGAGAGAGAGAGAGAGAGAGAGAGAGAGAGAGAGAGAGAGATAGAGAGAGAGAGAGAGAGAGAGTCCATTATACAGAATAGAAGGACACTGCCGTGAGTAGAATGTAAAGAAATTAGCATCAGTACTCAATATTCTAACAATAAACATCGTGGTTTGATAGCTACCATCGAGATACATTTCCTTCCAATACTCCTCCGTAATTCAACTTTGAGACAAGTTATATAGGCAATACTTATATTAGAAACAACACCGAGTCAATTTACTTCTTCAATAAAAATTACAATAGGAATAACGACGACTCCTCTCCCCCACACCATTACAACCC
>OZ024746.1:82099782-82129782 GCA_964016885.1 Eledone cirrhosa | reverse complement strand
TCTATCACCTTACACTTCCTCTCCACAAATTAGGTATAACTCAAAATGATAACTACAGATAAACATATACATGCATACATGCATACACGCATACATACACAAACATACAGTATATATGTGTGTATGGATGTGCGAGTGTGTTGTGTGCATCGACGATGATTTTGTGTTAAGAATTTGTATTCATATTTATATACTTATATATATATACATACATATATATATATATGTATACCCTAACGGGTAGTACGAACAATACGCGGATAATTTACGTCTTGATGTGGTAGCTAAGTATATTTTATGTTTATACCATTACTTATTTGTATAGGTAAGTATATATTACGTGTATGTTTTGTGAAGGTACGTATACTTTCTCGTACGTATATTTGCTTGTATTTGTTATAGGTGTATATATTATATTATATATACTGGTACGGTATATATAATATATATATTAGGGCGGTGAATTGGCAGTATCGGTAGAGGGTCGGACGCCATGCTTTGCAGTATAGTTAGGTCCCTTTACGGTCTGAGTTCAAATCCCGTCGAGGTTAACTTTGCATTTCATCCTTACGGGGTCGATAAAATAAAGTACCAGTAATGCACTGAGATAATTGCTGGCCTTGTGCTAAAAGTAGAAACAATTATATATGCTGGTACATGTGTATACGTGTATTTTGCGTTTGTGTGTGTATACGTTTGCACGTATGTAGGGTGTGTACTTTGTGTTTGGTTGACGTACGTTTAGCGAATATATGTGTATTTACCTGTAGGTATGTGTTTGCGTGCATTATATACGTATTTATGTGTGTATATTTATATACGTTTATATAATTATATGTATACACGCACACACACACATATATATATATTTTTAAATATATATTTTTATGTGTATTTGGTGTATACGTTCATATGTGTGTGGGTACAGGTGTTGCGCAGGTTTTCGTATGCGTGCGCGTGTTTTTGTGTACGTGTCTGTATATGCATACCATGGCGGGTGTTTTCACGTATGCATGTGTACGTATTTGGATGCGTGTATGTATACATTTAATTATTGTTGATTTCAATAACCTCTGTAATTTATTTACATTATTCTCAACTCTGAAGCCGAGAATCATTCGGTTTCCTAAATAGAATATTAGTCTACGACTTCATTTATACCATAAACGTGGTTTTGTCTTTGCGTGTAATTGTTCTCACCGCTCCAAATTATGACGTATTATCTTCGCTTTTTTTTCGTTCAATGCCAGGGAACGTCTCCACGAACCAAAGTATCGTCTTCCTGTTTTCCTTTGGTTGCAACGTTTTTCGAAATATTTACTTGTGTTCACAGATTGATTTTTTTAGTTTCAGAAGATTCCGTTATGAGTGAAAGCAGCGATTCTTTGCTTAAACTTTAACATGTTATTTTAATAAATATATATATATATATATAAACGTTTGTATATGTATAATAAAGCCAAAACAATGCAGGTATGGACATAGAATAAAGAATTCAAATGCAAAAGATATTGTTGACAATTAGTTTTTACCTTGGATTTATTTAAATGTCCTTAATTTTCGAGATAATATCTCTTCTTCGGAGGGAAGTAAAGCGGTTAAACCAGTGTTCTAAATAGCTTGCCAAGTCATGCTGACTGGAAATGTCAGCATGATTTGGCAAGCTATTTAGAACGCTGGTTTAACCGCTTTACTTCCCTCCGAAGAAGAGATATTATCTCGAAAATTAAGGACATTTAAATAAATCTAAGGTAAAAGACTAATTGTCAACAATATCTTTTGCATTTGCATTCTTTATTCTATGCCCATACCTGCATTGCTTTGGCTTTATTATACATATACAAACGTTTATACCTCATTACACAATGCTTCAAGTGAACTATAACCTCCTCCATATATATATATATATATATATATATATATATGAATAAATTATACAATTATCAAAGTTGGGTTCAAATCATATAATAGCTGACAATCGTTTCTTCCAAACTCTCGTTTGGAGTCAGCGGAGCGTTACCAATGTTTGCACATATAATTACCCTCCTATCCAACTGAACAATAATATAGATACATATAAATTGATGTTGTGAGCAACAGTTTCGTATTTACAGGGTGGAATGGATGTGACATATATTTTACGAGAATTGTACAATAATTGTACAAACATTTCTTCTCATGTTTTCCTTCTCATGTATATGACTTATGCAGTCACACTATCCACACGCCTGCATATGAATTGTTATCGCACTCTTCCTTTCTAAAAACTGCTTCCTCAATGCCTCTTTAATATTTGGACTATTCCCTTGTTTTAACTGTTGCATGTATTCCACTCCGTGCCTTTGATTTTGATTTTGATTTTAATTTTAATTTTAATTTGAATTTGTACTTGAATGTTTTACAATTATTGTACAATTCTCGTAAAATATATGTCACATCCATTCCACCCTGTAAATACGAAACTGTTGCTCACAACATCAATTTATATGTATCTATATGGAAATGCACTAGCATTCAACGTATGACAAAGTTATATCTGTATAAATACAGAGTGTGTAACCGAGAATGCGCCAGCATGTATAAATATATACACATATCTAATATGTAAGCATGTAAAATAAGTTTCCCTGTAAATAAAAAAAAATGAGGAACATCTTTAATCGATTTTCGGACCTTGTTGGACTCTCACCAGAAGACGTGTATATCATCCAATGAACCACAAGCAAACATGTAATCGATGGTTATATATACTTATTCACTCTCAGTATTATTTTGTGATGGAATGACTAATTTTGGGTATAATTATCGCTCCTCTTCATAATTAATTAAGACATATAGTAAGTAGTACGCTAACAGCCCAAGTGTATATACCCATTAAATATGTTTTTCTTGTAGTTGATTGGATGATATACAGGGCTTCTGTTGAGGGTCCAAATAATATATATATATATATATATATATATATATATATATATATATATATATATATATATTTTGTTTTTAGTATAAGTTGGTTGTTTACTGACACATCAGTATGCAGAATGGAGCACTCGACGAAGTGCGCAGATTGTTTTGGTTACTCCGGAGTAATGTAAAATAAATTAAAATAAATAAGTCAAATATTTAAAATTTGGCTTCGTTTATTACTGCTATATATATTTTGGTGACAGCCATCTTTGGCTGTGACCTCTTCAGGCAGTCCGAATTAGTGTGGTAGAGACGGGTACATATGTTGTTGAGGTGTTTAACTTTGTCAATCCTCTGATATGCCCAGGTCCAAAAAAACTCTACCATACATCTCCACACACAACCCCCTCAACAATGAGGCATTCGACACCATCCTCCAGAACATTCCTTTACTAAAAAGAGACCCAAGAATGAACAAAATCCTCCAAACACTCAACATCATAAAGAGCAAAAGACAACCTAAATCCATAAAAAACATCCTCACACAAGCCAAAATCCAACAAACCCTCACAATGAACCCTACAGTAACAAAATGCGGAAGGCCCAACTGTAGCATATGCATAAATCTAATAGAAGGTTCAACATTCCATTTTAAACAAGGACAGCGTTTCACAGTTAAACACAAGTTTCACAGTTAAACACAACTTTACATGTGCATCTGAAAACCTAATCTATGTTTTTACCTGCTCAGGTTGTCAAGAGCACTACATAGGACAGACAAAAAACAGCCTCCGTCAACGTATGACCGTCCATAAATCACAAATTAAAATACGGGAATACAGAAAGATTGCATTTAGTGAACATATCGCCAATTGTGCCCACAACCAACATCCAAACTTTAAAATATTCCCCATTTACAAATTCATAGACAACGCTACTTTCATCCAACGTACCAATAAGGAAACTTATTTCATTAACAAATTCCAACCTCTACTTAATGCTCTAAAAATTGGACCAATCTAAAACTGCAACAAACAATCAAACATTTACAAGAGTTACCTCCCTCACACCCTACCTAATCCTTTTTCTTAAATAAATTAAATATCATCCAGCAAGAATTGCTTCCCCCTGCATATTAACTCTCTAAAAAGGGAAATCATATCAAACCTCAGTCCACCATTTGCCTCCATCATGGAATCATGGATCAACTAAGCACTCTTGCTATATTAACACATTTTGATCTGCCTAACTTCAAGAACTAAACCTGTATTTCTTCCACATTAACTTTTTATGCTCTACATTATGCCCGTTTTCTTTTTCTTTTTTCTTTTTACTTTTCACTTCATAAACCTTGTTTATAAATAACATTATTCTTTCTGCACCTTCTCTTTAACATGTGTGACACCACACTATCATTTGATAATGCATAAAAATGCTGAAACCGGTAATAGATAATTATTAAATATATAAATAGATAAATAAATGCCATTGTTAAATAATAAATAAATCAACTGATACTTTAACACTTCACACAAAGTAAAACATTTCGTTTTATTTTTTTTCTAACCCAGAAAAGAGAGAGAGAGAAACAAAAAAGGAAAACAATATATTTTTCTTGTTAATAATCGTCTCTTTCTCCCTGTTTTCATATATATATATAAACCTTTGAAATATGTATAATAAAATATATATTTTGATTATGAGAATATTTTTCATTTATTAACATTTTATATATATATATATATATATATATATATATATATATATATATATATATATATATATATATATATACAAAATGTTAATAAATGAAAAGTATTCTCATAATCAAAAAATATATTTTATTATACATATTTCAAAGGTTTCAATGGTGTTTAAAATCATATATTTTGTCTGATGAAAACGTACTTAAACACCATTGTACCTTTGAAATATGTATAATAAAATATATTTTTTGATTATGAGAATATTTTTCATTTATTAACATTTTGAATAATATTGAATACTCCAAGAAATCTGCTGTCGAGTGCTTCTAATCTATTGTAAAATTATATTCGTTGATCAACGAACCATATTAATCTTTGGTTATATATATATATATATATATATATATATATATAATTATATATATATATATAATTATATTGTGTTGTTTATTATGTAATTAAATATGTGTGTGTGTATATATATATGTATGTATATATGATTGAATGTATGTATGTATGTATATGTGTCTATATGTTTGTGTGTATGTGTATGTATGTGTATGTGTAATAATTAGACATCTTGCTACGCAACATGTGACGTATGTCATTAGTTATAAAACAAAACAATGTAATTGTTTTATATAATGTAAAAAATATCAAGATGTTACAACTTTTCCTTGTTGCTCTCTAATCTTTTTCCAACAGCATGAGAACTGTGGTGGCCAACAAAACACGTACTGAATATTACACAATGCTGAACAAAAAAAAACTTTTTTTTCTGAGTTCTTAGAGCTAATTCTGTATATTTTCGTGTTGCCGATTGAGAAAATATCTTCAATTTTTTTCGAGTAGTTCTAACTTTTCATATATTGCATGCGTCATTAACTACTTTCATACTCTTTATGAATAGTATTATGAGTTGCTAATAAGTCTAAATGTACTTGTATAAATAAATTGTAGCTGTAATTTTGCTGCTGCTGCTGAATCAGCTGTTAAATGCTGTCAACATATCACCATCTAGGTATCTGCAACTTGAGACTAACTAAAGATAAGGAAGCACACAAAACTAGCAGGTCCAGAGCGGGAAGCATTATTACAAGGATAATTACAAGGAAATCAAGAGCAGGTATGCAGATATTATTGCATTCAAATTCAGAGAACTGCCTGAGTAAAATGAGGACGTTGCGGCAGAGTGGAGATTGTTCAGCGCAGCAGTTTCTGCTTAAGCTATTAAATGCTGCGGGCGAAAGAGACTTGGTGTGGCGCCTGATGGCAGGAGAACCCCTTGGTTCAATCAAGAGGTCAAAGATACCATCCGAGCAAAGAAGGAGGCTTATGAAGCTTGGCTTGGAAATAATTCCTTCTTACACTTGCGGTACAAACAGACACGAAGAATTGCAGCAGAGACAGTAAAAGGCGTCCAAAGTTACGACACAGGAGGACTTTGGGTTTACGCTGGAATACAAATTCAGATCAACAAATAAAGTGTTCTGGCAGCCCATCCGCCGACTTCGTAATAAGAAGCCCTCCTTAAGAACGCGTCTGGGGTTCTCCATTTTCAGAGATGTGCATCCTCACGAGGTAGAGAGAATGCTTTGCTGATCTCCTAAATCCGATCACAACCGCATCTGGGAGCAGTGACTAGTCTCTGAGAGGCTGAGGTCACAAGAGTAGTTAAAGAGGTCAAATGTAGCAAGGCCGCTGGGGAAGATGAAATCCGGCCCGAGATATTAAAAGATTTAAATAGAGAAAGTATTCTTTGGCTTACTCGTATGTGTCGGGTGGCCTGGATCTCTGGAAAGGCACCTAAGCAATGGCAATCGGGAGTGATAATTTTCAAAAAGGGGGACTATAAAAAGCGCATCTATATGATGTTGTATAACCAAGATTTTTTCCGGAAAAGGATGACGCCCGTGGGTCCCGAAATTTCGTTCGACCACACTCCAGTACTTTCCCCGATAACCTTATTTTATTGATCTCAGAAGGGTGAAATGCAAATTTAATTTCTGCGGGTTTGAAAATAGAGAATCACAATGTATATCGACACTCTAACAACTTTACCACTACTTTCCAACTGTAAGAAGAAGAAGAAGAAGAAGAAGAAGAAGAAGAAGAAGAAGAAGAAGAAGAAGAAGAAGAAGAAGGAGCTTTCTTGAATGTTTATTGTACAAGCACTAACATGAATTATTTCCTGCTACAGGTGTTGAGATGACTTCAAGACAAATGAAATGTTTAAATCATCCAGGTGTGTTTTTGATTTATTTGTGGAGAGTCCACATTTGTTGAACAGAGATAAACTATTAGTGATTTCGGGGAAAAAGATCATATTTTGCCTATTCCAAAGTACAGCTAGGGGACCAAGATTTTATTCTTGCGTATGAGTTGGTCTCAGATTGTTGTTGTTAGCCTGATCGAGATCAGAGATCAGAGATACGTTTCCAGGGCCCATCATGAGGAGATAAACAAACCTGGGTTCTGGGGACTAAGATAAGCCATGGGCACCTCATATTGTGTGTAAAACATATATATAGAGCATATGGACCAACAGAAAGAGGACGTGTCTGGAATTTGGTATACCAATGGTATGGACAGAACCGTAAACCAACATTGATGACTGTTACTTTCGTTTGGTGAATATATTGGTCATCAACGTACGTAACCGGAGAAAATGGATGCATCCTAAGATAGACTCAACTTGATGGCCTGTTTCACATTCAAATTGCATTACCTCCACAGTCATTTGGATCGTCACCCAAATAACCTCAGTAATCTAAGTGAGGAATATGGTGAACAATTTCACCAGGAACTAAGGACCATGGAAGAATGGTACAGTGGATAATGGGATACTCACATGATGGTAGATTACTGTTGGAGCATCCAACGTGAATGTCGAGGCACATCTCGTCACAGGAAGTCAAAGAAACGCGGTTTGTGTAAGATGTCGCATTGAAAAAACATTTTGTGCCTCAAACATGTTTGAAATTTATAAGTATTTTCTCACCTTAGGCTTGTTTGGTGTTAATGCACTATTTTTTTTTTATATCATACTTTTGTATACAGTTGTTAACTACAGGGATTGCCAGTCAGCAATTACATATTATTATATATAAATATATTATATATAAATACATTATATATAAATATATATAGCTATATATAATATCTTGATAAACAGAGCTGGTGGATAAAAACTAATTGCATGTTATTTTTAGAATCAGTAATCCCAACATACCCAGAAACATGTCTAACATCTAAAGAACCAAAAGTTATTCTCCAGTGTTATTTCAATCTAAATTTGAACAGTTTTATTTAACATAAATTACCTGTGCTAAAATATAGTGTACAAAGTGCAGAAAAAAGTGATAGCAATACTGTGGAACTCATGATTACAGAAAAATATTTGATTATTATTTTTTCTTTCACGATTATTATTTTTTCTTTCACAGAGCATGAACTTATTAAAAGAACGATCCAGTAATTACAAACACTATTTGTTTTATTTTTTTAAATTTCACGCTCAATTTCGTTCATATTTAAATGAAATGACGCTTTGAAAACACACACACACACACGCACACACACGCACACGCACGCGCGCACACACACACACACACACACACAAACTCTCACCCTAAATTAATGTCTTTAATCATTCTATAAAGAGCTCAGAGAACTAGGACGATTATCGCAAAGCATTCTATTCGACGTTCTAACGACTCTACCTATTAGATACCTACACTGCCTATGATTTTAAAACTGACTAAGAATTTGGATGGATTTAATAATTGTTTCTACTTTAGGCACAAGGCCAGCAATTACCCAGTGCATTACTGGTACTTTATTTTATCGACCCCGTAAGGATGAAAGGCAAAGTCAACCTCGGCGGGATTTGAACTCATATCGTAAAGAGACGTAATTATGCTGGAAAGCATGGCGTCCGACCCTCTACCGATACTGCCAATCCACCGCCCTGGATGGATTTAATAATATAACTAACTTACTCTTTATCAAGCAGGTGTTTGTAACAGAACACAACAAAGGTTCTTATATAAAATTATGATGCTGAGATAAATATAAGCACTTGAAAATAAGTAGATTTGTATCGGAAGGGTTAACCAAGTCGACTATATCCTTCACCACATAAAAATGTGTAACCTTGTAACTAACTAATAAGGCATTTATTTATTTATTTATTTATTCTCTTGTTTTAAACCACGGGAGGTGTAAAGAAAATACGTATCCGGAACGAAAGAAAACGAATGGATAAATTGATCCGACACAGGAATAAATCCTGATGCAAAAGGAAATCGATAGAAAATGAAATGTCATTTAGTGATAGGTCTATCTATATTGTTGAGAGAGCTGTTAATATATCGATCTATTTGTTAAGAATTCTTGACGCGAGGTAAATACATACATGGTCATATTTGGTATGTGTGCGTGGGTGTATTCATGTCTCAATGTGAATGTGTTTGTATATATATATATATATATATATATATATATATATATATATATATATATATATATATATATATATATATATATATATAAATATATATATATGTATGTATATATGTATATACAGTGTATATATATATATGAATATATATATATGTATATATATATAAATATATATATATGTATGTATATATGTATATACAGGTATATATATATATATGAATATATATATATATATATATATATATATATATATATATATATATATATATATATATATATATATATATATATATATATATATAAATATATATATATATATATACAGTATACACACACACACACACACACACACACACATATATATATATATATACAGGGAGAGAGAGAAAGGTGGAAGAGGAGAGAGAGAGAGAGAGAGAGACGGAAAGAAACTTACACATTAAATAAACAGTTGTGTCTACAGACAAGAAAAAATTACTCAAATTACGGAATATTTAAGACTTTATTAGAATTCAAATCTCTACTTTATAAATTACTTTTCTGATTATTCAAATTAGTATGTACGTGGGTACGTAATTCGTGCATATATATATATATATATATAGGAGTTTCCTCCCCTTAGAATCTCACATGTGCTTTCACAACCTGAGAGATTCCGCCGAGAAATGAACAAAAACCCGTTGAGAAAGTGATGCCTTGTTCGATCATTATACCAAAAGCTTATTTTTATTTTTATAAGCAGACAATATTATTGATTTAGGTGTTTAACTTTGCCTTTCATCCTTACGGGGTCGATAAAATAAAGTACCAGTAATACACTGGATAATTGCTGGCCTTGTGCCTAACGTAGAAACAATTATTGATTTAGGTGTTGCAGAAACCCAAATTTCGGAGTATTACATCTTCCCTGAGCGTCCGGGTAACTATTTCAATCATATCTCATTTTGTTTGACCCGTTTAGCTTGTTCGCTTTTTTGGCTATGGTCGCCATGGCTTCTTAACCATCGTCTCAGCGTGTATGACCCTTTAAACTTATGTTTATAGCTCTGCTATCCTCTTCATATGCATGGAGCGCTTGTCTGCACATTATTGAAGTTGCGTTTCGCTAATTTCTATCCGCCGAAATGCGATTCTCGCTAAATTATATATATATATATATACGATATTAACAAATGGAAACTATATTTATAAAACCATATTTATTTCATTATACATATTTCAAGGATACCACGTTAAATTATGGTATGCCTTCATCAGACAAAATACAATATATACCAGTTTTATAAATAAACATTGACGTACCCTTTCAAAATGCGACCGTTACTTTTGGAAGACATCAGGATAGTGGTTTGTTTATTTTAGTAAGTCGTAGTGTTAAGGATAAGTAAAAAGACGGAGAGAGAGAGAGAAACGTGGAGAAAAGAAAGGGAGAGATAAATAAACAAAAAGAAAAAAGAAAAAAGAAAAAAGAAAAAAGAAAAAAGAAAAAAGAAAAGAAAAAAAGAAAAAGAAAAAAGAAAAAAGAAAAAAGAAAAAAGAAAAAAGAAAAAAGAAAAAAAGAAAAAAAGAAAAAAAGAAAAAAAGAAAAAAGAAAAAAGAAAAAAGAAAAAAGAAAAAAGAAAAAAGAAAAAAGAAAAAAGAAAAAAGAAAAAAGAAAAAAGAAAAAAAGAAAACAGGAAAACAACAGAGAGATATCAAACCACCAAACAGAGTGAAAAAACTCAAGGCGGAGCTCTGCTAATTATAAATACATATATATATATATATATATATATATATATATATATATATATATATATATATATATATATATATGTATGTATTTATAATTAGCAGAGCTCCGCCTGAGGGGCTTCTTTTAATATATATATATAATCAAAGATTAATGTGGTGCGTTGATTACTCAATGAATACAATTTTACAATAGATTAAAAGCAATAGATTAAAGTTTTCCTGGAGTTTTTAATATTATTCAAAATATTAACAAATGAAAGATATTCACATAATCAAAATATATGCTTTATTATATATATTTCAAATGTACTGTGTTGTTTTTTTTTTGTTGTTTTTTTTCAGATAAAATATATGATTTGATATATGGCATACCGCTACGGTCTTGATTATACAATTCCAGTATTGGCAGTGATTTATTTCATCAAATCTCAATGTTTATATACCACAAATAATATGATAAACTTAAAGAAGAATGGGACGTAGAGCAAATTAGAGATATGAGAGAGGGTGTAAATAGGAGGAAAGCAAGAAAAAATAAGTGTGTGTGTGTGTGTGTGTGTGTGTGTGTGTGTGTGTGTGTATATATATATACATATATGTATATATACATATATACACACACACACATATATATATATATATGTATATATATATATACACACACACACACACACACAGTTATATATATATATGTGTGTGTGTGTGTGTGTGTGTATATATATATATATTTATATACATATATTCATATATACATACATGTATATATATATATATATATATATATATATATATACATATACACACACACACACATATATATATATATATATATATATATATATACATATACATATATATATATATATGTATATATATATATAAGTGATTACACAACAGTTAATTCACCATATCGAGAACAATTGTTTCACCTTGGCGGATCCTCAGCTCGTAATGGACATGGTTATACGGAACAGGAAGGACACCCGTATGAACGCGCATGCGCAGAATCGGTCACTTCACTCAGGCAATACTAAATTGCATGCGAGAGGTGCAAGGGAGATAACTGCGAAAGTTCGAAAGTTTCTATTTGATAAGAAAATTTAGGATGTTGTAATTCAATCCGGAGTTTTGTAGTATATATATGTATAACAAAGTGGAGATGTTACATAGATTTATTGCTCAATCCTGGTTACAAATGTTTCTCAAGCAGCTGGCTCGTGATCTGGGTTGGCTCCCCCAGACCAGACTCCAAGTCTGCCTGATCCTCAGACCAGTGTTAACGCAACAAAAATCCCATTAAATATGTGGACGAACCAGCAAAGACAAATGACCAACTACGGGCCTAGAATTGAACGGACGCACCTATCCAGAGCCTTACAAGAAAAAAACTGTTAGGCGACCCTCAAACGCCTTGAAGTTGGAACATAGTATACGCAACGATTAATTCTGTTCAAAAGAGGTATACTGTTCCCTATCTCGACCATTTCGTTTTTTCTTCTTATAGAAATGTATGTATATATATATATACATACATTTTCAGGGGTTGCCTGGATGTAGGGGAAGAATATATCAGTATGTGGTTATATATATATATATATATTAGGTATAGGATTATCCAAGATGTAGTAATGGTTAATTACTACACTGGATATGGTTGACGTACGGTAAGAGGTTACTCTACGAGTTATGGAAGAATTGTTGAAGATTCTGCTCTGAGGAAACAGTGGTCACAGCATTGGATATTTGAGTTCTGCAAGTACTTGTGAATTTGCACGTAGCATAACTAGGCTGCAGTACCACCGTGGAAACACTTGTAAGTACACGGAATAAATTACTTTTTTATGATGTCTACCTGGTGGATTGGCAGTATCGGTAGAGGGTCGGACGCCATGCTTTGATGCATAGAGTTACGGCCCTTGCTATTCTGAGTTCAAATCCCGCCGAGGTTAACTTTGCCTTTCATCCTTACGGGGTCGATAAAATAAAGTACCAGTAATCTACTGGGTAATTTCTGGCCTTGTGCCAATAGTAGAAACAATTATTCATTCTTTATATATATATATATATATATATAAATACATCCAGGCAACCCCTGCAAATATATGTATATAGATATATACATATATATATATACATATATATATACATATATTTGCAGGGGTTGCCTGGATGTATTTATATATATATATATAACCACATACTGATATATTCTTCCCCTTCCCCTTCCTCATTTACCTCAACCCTCCCTATCCTCCCCTTCCTCACCTTCCCGCTTTCATCTCCTACATCCACTACCCCCTCCCCAATTTCTCCCTGTCCCTTCCTCTTTTTCTCTCCTTGCTCACCTTGTTCTCCTTGCTCTGCTTGCTCGCTTTTTCTTCTTGCTCTCCTTGCTCTCCTTTTCTCCTTTCTCTCATTTTCTCCTTATTCTCCTTGCTCTTCTTTTCTTCTTGCTCTCCTTTTCTCATTGCTCTCCTTGCTCGCCTTTGCTCCTTACGTTCCTTTTCTCCTTGCTCTCCCTTTCTTCTTGTTTATATACAAATACAATGAGAAAAGGGGAGCAAGGAGGAATATGAAAGCAAGGATATAAGGAGAGTATATATATATATATACATATCATGTACTGTATATATATATATATATATATATATATATATATATATATATACACGGGTGTGTATGATTGTGTATAGAAGATTATATTAATAAGAGGAATTCCAACTTTGTCTGATTTACTCGTTTTATTTACAATCCTTTAAAATTTATAAGGGTATTATAATGAAATAGTATGATAGAATATTAAATTCTAAGTGTTAATTGAACACTTAGAATTTAATATTCTATCATACTATTTCATTATAATACCCTTATAAATTTTAAAGGATTGTAAATAAAACGAGTAAATCAGACAAAGTTGGAATTCCTCTTATTAATATATATATATATATATACGTATTTAAGAAAGCCACAACAATGCAAAGGGAAATCTCGAGGTAGGAAGTGAAATATAGATAGGAAAAACAGGTGAAAGTGAAAATTGAGAGAGACAAAGATGAAAACAAAACAAAGGTAGAAGGGTTCCCTTTGCATTGTTGTGGCTTTCTTAAATACGTATTTTTACACATTTCACAATGCTTCAAGCAAACTTTAACACCCTCTTATATATATATATATATATATATATATTATTATTATTATTATTATTATTATACATATATATATTACTCAATACCGAGTACTCATTTCTCTCAGCTGTCACCCACATACGGATATATGGCCCTTAGCCAAAGGTAATTTTCCGAAAGTTAAAATTTTGCTGCACCCACAGCGGAAAATAGGGGTTTGCTCTATACCTGCGCTCTGAACCCAGCTCTGCAAGTTGCCTTCCCCATTATATGTATTGTCACTTATCCTTCTAATACCAAGAATAAGTCTGAACAAGTTTTCAATTTAAGAGAAAATTATATAAGATATAAAAAAAAATTATCTGAAAAAATTACTTTCCGGGAGAAAACTTCAAGCTTTCACGGTCGATGAGGGCCACCTTGCTGTTGTTCCCTTGAGCTAAAATTTTGCATAGATTGGCTTTTTGTTAATTGGCACACTTTTAGAAAGTGGAAAAATAAGGGCTACCCCAATATATATATATATATATATATATATATACAAATATAAATTAGCGAGAATCGTTTTCAGCTCAGGAATTAACGAAAATCAACGTCCGATATGTGTGGCAAGCGCTCGATGAATCATATGAATCAGAGCTACAACATACGTTAAGGGCCAAACACACTGAGATGATGGTTAAACATATCATCCGCACAGCCAAAACAAAACAACCAAGTAATTCGGGTCAAACAATAAAAATATATGTGTTGATACGTTATATATATATATATATAACGAAGGAAATGTGGTAAGGAACGAGGTGGACCATAACGCACCAAAGTACTCAATACTTATGGTAGTAGAGTGGGTAATAGGAACGAGTAGGACCCCGACAGCTGAGCTCAAGCCAGAATTAGCCGTCGAAACGGCTTGAGCTCAGCCGTCGGGGTCCTACTCGTTCCTATATATATATATATATATATATATATAAAATCGGAAATTTAGTAAAATCGAATCTCTGGCGGTTTGCAAGTAAATTCGGCCTACTTATATGAAATGATGAGTTAACAAAGCACTCGATAAGTTAGGGCCTTAGAGTAATAACATACGTTTAAATAGCTTGACAAATCGAACATTGTGGTAAGCAAATCTAACACACAATACTATACCAAAGTAACGATAGAACTAACATATATATATATATATATATATATATATACACACACACCTCCACACTTACAAATACATACATATACATATCACAAAAATACACTCACATAAATGCAAGAAAAAGGGTGTCGGTGCTCTGGGACGAGTGGGACGAGTAATGGAGCTACCGTGGCATGACAGGGTCGGTAACTTCGTAAGTAAGACAGCGGCCTTTACGGTCTGAGTTCAAATCCCGCCGAGGTTAGCTTTGCCTTTCATCCTTACACAGTCGATAAAATAAAGAAACAGTAACGCACTGGGGTTGATTCAATCGGCTTTACCCTCCCCCAAAATTGCTGGCCTTGTGCCTATAGTAGAAATCATTATTATTATTGTTGACAGATGAATTTAATAGATGCGTTTACTTCGCTCCGAGTTAGATTCAAATTTTCCAAGAGCTTTCAAAAACGCACTTTCGGTTTTGAGCTTTTGAGGTTACAAAAACGACTGTTTTCTATCGTTTCTTCGAAAAGTTCAAGCTTTGAAATAACCCTTTTCGTATTTCCGCCCATAAGGGCAGAAATTACTGAAAAGAAATTTCTTTCTCTTTTCTAAGAAAAAAAAAAAAGAAAAAGAAAAAATATGGCACAAAAAGAAGAATTTTTCCTTCATTGCTGTTGCCTGATCGCAATGTACGTGTGAATATTGTCATTGCCACTACCATTAACATCCAGCAACCTGATGGTGATGGGTCGACGGCGACGACGAAGACGACGACGTCGACCACCACCACCACCACCACAACAACAACAACAACAACAACAACAACCACAACCACCACTACTACTACTACTACTACTACTACTACTACAACAACAGCAGTGGCAAAAGCAACACACAACAAAATCTGTGACATAAATAACTACATCAGTGACAGAAACAACAATACAACGAAAACTCTTTCAGCCATTGCAAGTGAGCAAAAAGAAATGTTTCCACTAACATTGGACAACAAGAACTTCAAATTAGCTCAAGCCAAACAAATTCTAAAAATTGAAGGTGGAAAGGTCACAATAATAGTGCCACTTGACCTAAAAGCAAAAATGGCACGAAAAACAGTTTCCTATCAATCTCATAATGGAGCTGACATACGGAAACACCATTGGCAATTCAGGTAGAGAATCGCTCTAAGTGAAATAATGTATGATGTGGTCAACATAGGAAGAGCATATCAGTTTGTTAGTGTCGATGCCCCCCTCAAAAGTTAAGACCTCGTACGAAAACATTTCGTGGTCCCCGTGGCAGTGAGGAGTTTGTCATTTTTGCAACATACCTCACGAAGAAAACCGTCAAGTTAATGAAATCGTGTGAAACGCCAATTTTGACAATCAGGTGGATCTTGGCCTGCGATGTGCTTGAAGACACTGACACACTCCTCGAAGTGAAGAGAAGCAACTGCGAAATGAGCCTCGAATCAGGCCCTTCTTCTTCTTCTTCTTCTTCTTCTTCTTCTTCTTCTTCTTCTTCTTCTTCTTCTTCTTCTTCTTCTTCTCTCTCTCCCCCTCTCTCTCTCTCTCTCTCTCTCTCTCTCTCTCTCTCTCTCTATATATATATATATATATATATATATATATATATAATATAAGATCAAAAGATGGTTAAAAGAGTTCCAAGTATTTTATTATGCGCATTTCAAAAACAAATATCATCATGGGATGACATCTGCGTTTTCATCAGATGAAATAGGGATACATGATATGAAGCTTAAAAAACACTTGTGAATAGTGAAGTTTTAAATCAATATATGAAAAATAATTTAAGATTGATGTATGAGATTGGGAAAAAGTGAGAGGGGTGTGTGTGGAAAAGGTAAGGAAGAGGAGGAGATGAGAGTAAAGAATGGTGGGGGAGGAGTATAAGAAGGAAGGATGAGAGAGGAGGAGAGATGGATGATAGAGAGAGAATGGATGATAGAGAGAGAGAGATAGCCTTTACAACTGAGAAAAAAATATATATTGTCTCACAGAGAGAAGTTAAAAAGCCGTTGGAAGATAATAGATAATTTAAAAGAATTTGAAATTAAAAGTTAATGAGGTTTATGCATGAAGAGAAAAAGGGATTAAGAATATATTCCAAATTTTCTTGTTGCGAAAGTTAAGAAAGATTTAGTTATCAGTTTGCATAATTCAGTGCAACCCCACCTATGTTACAACAATACAATTATAGCATCCATCTAATTCTGTAGTGTCATGTGGTAGCGGGCTTTTGCTACTTCAAAACTCCTCCACTGGTAATGTTAGAGTTTTGCGGCAGCTCTATACGCCCCAGATTCTGTAAAGCATGGTGAGAGCACAAGCCACTCTCATAAGAACTTGGCACGATGTTCCATTCTTTTCTCTCTTGTTAATGGCATTTCACGCAATTGGAGTGGTCATAAGACTGTATGTTAATTTCTGTCTCAATCTGGCTCCAATTACACTATCTCTGTTTTCTTCATTTAAGAGTATTGAGTAGAGGTGTCAAGCTCTTAAATGTCTGCTCTATAATTTTTGCAATGATTTCTTTATAATTTAAAATAAGGATTCCTTAATCTGATCTGCATTATAGACAGTCAACATCCTTTTGAGATTTTGTTGTGTAGTTTACATGGTTGGAATAGTTGATCCAATCGTGATAGGAGGGTTGTTGTCTCTTTCTATGTTTTCATTCTGGCGGAAAAGATCTATATTACGTGTTTCATTATGGAAATTGAATAAAATATGCTTGCATAATTATAATAAATAAAGTTTTAATTGAGAGAAATTATCTCCATTAGTACACTCTGAATATTCGAAACAAAATGTTGATACTCTATATCAGTGGTTCTCAACCTTTTTTTGACAACGGCACACCTTGGAGCACATGAAAAAATAGCGGCACACCTGGCTAAATATATATGAAAACTATTTGAATTTTACAAAATAAAAACATGGCAAGTCATAGACAGCATACAACCATAGACACAGACTAGTCATAGACACATAGAATGATTCAAACTAAATAAAGAAAAACACAGCTTTGAACTTACTTTATTGCAATGTTTCGAATTTCATCAGTCAAATAGTTGGCTTCTTTAGTAAGAAATTTGTGTCTGGCTTTTATTCATAATTTCCTCAATGTTTGGTCGAATATGAGACAGACACACCCTCATTTCTTCTTCCGTTGTACGCAATCTCTCACGCTTCTTGATGTTGATGTTGTTTAATGATGAGAAGCCTAATTCACATATGTAAGTTGAAAATTATAATAAAATTGCTAAAGCTCTTTTACATAATATGGGATACTCCTCTTGAATTGAAATCCAAAATGAATCAATGGGCAGAGTCGAATGTTTTAATTTTAACCCTCGGTCACTAGAAATGGTGGCCAATTCTTCTTCTTCCTGTAACTCAAGAAGCGAACCTCAGTGTGCATTAATAACTTAACATGCTGAGAGTCCATCTCTTTGCACAAATAATCGTGACTTCAATGGCCTACTTTTTATATAATTGACCATTGCAACAACTTGATATAACACAACCTTTAAATCTTCCTGCGATATTTTTGAAACAAGAACTTCTCTATGTAGAAAGCAATGAGTACGAATGAGATTTGGATTTTCTTTTTCTACGAAGGATACAAATCCTTTAATACAGCCTGTCATACATGGGGCTCCATCGGTGCAAATGCCAACACAGGACTTCCAAGACAAATTAATTTCTCTGAGGTAGCTTGTTATCAAATCAAAAATATCTTGACCTCTTGTAGTTGTGGACATTTCTTTACAGCACAAAAATTGATTGATTATTTCCTTCTCGTCGATAAAACGCACAAATGCAAGCAATTGGCTTTTATTACTGATGTCAGTGGATTCATTCACGGTTAAAGCAAAATTAGAATTCTTAAGCTTTTTCTGAACATTGTCTTCAATATTTTTCGATATATCTAGGATTCTTCTACGTATTGTATCATTTGAAAGCGGGATATTGTTCAATTCCCTCTCAGCCTTTTCACCAAACATGGATTTTACCATCTTTTTGCAAGCTGGGAGGATGACTAACTCAGCAAGCGTGTGGGATTTAGATTTTAATGCTATTATTTCAGCCACCTGAATTGACTAGTTAGGCTCGTTCAGACACGGTCATTATTTTTTCAAAATAAATTCACTGTTTTGATTTCTGCTCTAACAGTGTTTGAAAGTAATCAAGCTTTTTATCTTTCAGAGATGAGTGTTTTGAATTAAAATGTCTTTCTAACTTACTTGGTACCATGGATTCATTTGACATTGTTTCACCGCACACTACGCAGGATGGACTTGGTTTGTCAACGTCACCAGACCAATAAAATCCAAATTTCAAATAATTTTTTTTTACGATAGAGGTTGATGGTTGTTCGCCTCTGGAGTTAGACTCGTCACAAATATCTTTTGTTTTCAAATATTTATCCACTGTGAAGGGTCATGAAATATTAATATGACAGTTTTGGGTAGGATCGTCTATATTGAGATGACAGTGTCTTTCAGTCCCACAAAAAGCCTTCTCTTTCGTGTACAAACACCGCAAAACAATAAAAATATGTCTTCCTACGTAAAATTGATGTTTTATGAGACCATTTCTGGAAATCATCAATTTTCGATGTATTAGGCATAAAAATAATCAATGTTTGAGTACTGACAACACATCGTAAATTCACCATTTTTGCTATGTTCCACACACCAGTAGACACCTCTACTATACCCTCATAAGCATACGATGATGAAATACTGGAACTCTCCGGTGTAAAATGCCAGAAAATCGACCCATATTGAACAAGCAAATGCACATTGAGCCTCCTTTTCGGCTACACTCGGCGAATGGCGCCCGCTGATTGGTCCAGCACATCCCGTGACCACGCCTTCCCCCATCACAATGTAAACATGGCGGCCAAACTCACTCTTCCGAAAATTAGGAAATTATGCCATATAGAGATGAATCAAGACAAAATATATGTAAAGGGAAGCTAACATGGACTCATTAAGTAGCATGGACCAGAGAATTCGGAGCTAAATTATGGGAATCACCCATAGATTGTTCTGAAACAGAAGTAGAAGCTGGCATTTGTGTTTCTAATCTTTACAGGCAATTTTCTCAAAATGGGTACTTCTCAAAATTTCAAAGCTCTTTCCAGAAAATCTACTCGATAGATTTGCTTGAAATTTTGAGGAGACCTTCCTTATAATAGTATCTTCGTCGTGACGGAAGCCCTTTTTTAAAATTCTGCCTTGAAAAAATGTTATAGTCCCTTTTATAAAAAGAAAATGACTTTTTTCATTTTTTTTACTGTCCAGCACACTAATGACGATAACATATTTTTTTACAAAATATAAAAAAAAGGCTTCTATTACCATACAATGGCTGGTTTTCTCATTCTAAAAAGGTAAAAATCATCTTCATAGCTTATTTGGATTTTCTCAAAAGAACTCTGAAAATTACGCTATTTTTCAACCATTTTTGGTCATATCTCAGCAAAAATTAGGACTAGAGGAAAAATAAATATATCATTTGTCTCAGTTTTAGAGTCTACCATAAAAGTGAAAAAAGATGCATGATATAAAATTTTTTTCTTCCGAGGGGGGCGGGGCGTGGTATTCCACCTTAAGACAATATTGACCAATATCCATTCATATGATCAATACTAATGACGAACGAAACAATAAAAGATATAGAATTTGTAGCATTGCAACATTTGGAAACATTTCGCTCATCCCTAAATGAACAAAGCTATGTGGTGCAACATGTTACACCACAGACTGTGAATACTCAATTGGGATCACGTGGTTTTTCGCATTTTCTTAGTGTGCCGTTCAAAATTTCGCGGCACACTTAGGAATATCTCGCGGCGCACCTGTGTGCTGCGAAACACTGGTTGAGAATCACTGGTCTATATGAATAAATAAATATATTTAAAGAAGATGTAGGAACGTCAGGTGCAGAAAATAACTGCAATTACAGTCAGTTATAAAATAGCTTATAAAAATCAGGTAAAGACCTTTAGAGATGGAAAAATGTTGCCAGTGGCCGCTACGAAGTATCAAACTCTGTATCACCCAGATACCAGGCAGGTGTTCTTGCCATTGAGTTAAGGTACCCCTGACAACATTTAAATTAAGGGGCTGAGTCAAATACACAGATACACACACATATATATATGTAAATGTATATATATATGCATACACACACACACGCACACACACACACACACACACACACACACACACACACACACACACACACACACACACACACACACACACACACACACACACACACACACACACAGACACACACACACACACACACACACACACACACAGACACACACACACACACACACACAAGGAAAGAAATTGAAAATGCAACTGGAGTCTTTTAAGAATATTTATTTACTGAGATGGAGGGTTTGTGTTTCTGTTGTGGTTTGTCTCGCGAGATAAACCATAACAGAAACACAAACCCTCCATCTCAATTTTACTTTTGAAAATCATAAGAACTGTGAAACCGGTAAAGTAAATAAATATATATTCTTAAAAGACTTCAGTTGCATTTTCAATTTATTTTCCTTATACTTTCACCCGTGTAGGACATCTAGGTTTTTTTCTCTTTAAAAAAACAACAACACAATTTTCTTATATATATACACACACGCAAACGCATGCGCAAAGAACACAAAAAAATAAACAAATAAATAAATATATAAACAGACTAAAGATGGCGTAGAAAATAAAATGCAACGGGAGGAAACAATAGCACCACTGACGATGTTGCAGATGTGAAACGAAAAAACTTTGATAGACTATATATATGTGTTTGTGTCTATATTGTATCTGTATTTTTGACCGTTGGTCAGTCAATGGCAACATTGAGGACCGAGTAAATTAAATTAACCGATATAAAAGACACAGAAGCGAAAAGCGAAAACCAACCAAACAGTGAGTGTGTTCTGTTATTAATTCTGGCAATATTACACAAATATGACCCTCCCCAAGTATAACAATATATATATATATATATATATATATATATATATATATATATATATATATATATATATATATATATATATATATATATATATATATATATAAAGAGTTAAACAAGATTCAATGAGTACATCAAAGAATGAGTTTTACAGTAGATTGGAAGCACTCTACAGAAAAGTATTTTCCAGAGTTATTAATATTAAAATACAAATATTAATAAAATAGATGTTCTTTTGATCAATTCTCTAACTGCCTTCATAAAGCCTTGTCTACATTCCAAGCCTCTCATAAGACCAGGAAAAAACAGTAATCAACCAAATTTGGTTTTTAGACGTACATAATCAACAGTGGAAATCTTAATGGCCTTTAATATTGCTTTATCTTATAACCATCTATAAAGGAAATAATGTTTGAATGAATTACACTTGTTTAATAACATGCTGGAACGTTGATATACATAACATATAGTTTTTTGAATATTATTATTAACTTTGATTCATACCATTATTTATCTATCTTTATTTTTCTATCTATGTTTTAAATATAGTTCAAATATCCAACCTGTAAATTTTTACAGACCTTATTTTGGACTGTGAATCATTCATGCGTTTACACTCTTTTATATATATATGTATCTATTTAACTTATACATGTTTGAATCTATTATCTAAGATTATAATCGTTATCATTTACCAAAAGTATACTGTCTCATTAATACTTAGTATATCTCTCTATACCTAATTTTTGGCATATATGTTTATATTGTATAATAACATAATCATATTATTAGTTACGTATATCTCTACATTTAGTTTTTTTTTGCATCTATATTTATAGTGTATAATAACTTAATCATAATTATTGTTTCGTTATAACGCTATATATAGTTTGTGCAAATATTGTACAATAACTTAATCATTATTTAGAGTTCATTCTTCCCTTAAAGGTAGAACTAATATAGGGTTATAATATAATAAATATTAATTTATTACGATAAATGCACACACATATATATATATATATATATATATATATATATATATATATATATATATATATATATATATATATATATATATATATATATATATATATATATATATATATATATATAGCTGAGAACTCTGCGTTAATTTTGACAATCTATCTACTTGACAATAAATTCTTCGATATTTGTAACAGTAAGTACTTCTTAAATTTTACATACCGAAAATGTTGACAGTCTTATAGGTAATTTTGTTAATGATTACATTTGGGGGAATATTCAACAGTATATATTTTTCTTTTGTTTTCATAAAATTCAGAATTTTAGAAATGTAACACTTTAAAAAAAAAAAAAAATTTATTAAATTTATAAAATAAATAACCATCAATTTTTAAACCTAAAATTTTGATTCTTCACCCTAAAATAACATAAATTAAATATTTTGAAACTTAACCGCTAAGTCTATATGGGGAAACAATTTTTTTTGCACAAATTACTCCCCTTTATCTCTCCCTCTCTTTAATTATCTATCGGTAGCTTTCATAAACTGTAATAAAATATAACTCCAGACACGTCTTCCTCTATAATCATAATTAGTAGTATCCCACATTTTAAAATCTCTATAACTGTTACATTAAAGCAACGTTTTCTTACTCATACATTCTCTATTGATTCTATTACGTTTTCGCATTTTCTCATTATTAGGGTATATATGTTGAGTTTTCTCATAACTTTTTCACTACCTTGATTAAATCTTAACCATTTAACATCTCAGGGTATGTCATGTATCATTATATTTTGTCTGATGAGGACGTACTATTGCATATATTAAAATACAAATATTAATAAAATAGATGTTCTTTTGATCAATTACATTTTATTATACATATTTCAGAGGTACAATAGTGAACTAACTGTATATATATATATATATATATATATATATATATATATATATATATATATATATATATATATATATATATATATATATATATACAGTTAGTTCACCATACCGAGAACAATTCGGATCATCAACTGATGATCCGAATAAGGCGAACTAACTGTTGTGGAACTAGAAAAATCAAAAAAGCAAAAAACAAAAACAAACGAAGAGTGTAGTACAAAGTGTTAGTATTAGGTTCACGCTTGAGAGTGGGATGTATATATATATATATATATATATATATATATATATAAATATATATATATATATATCTGTATGTATATGTATATATGTATAAATGTATATGTATATATATATATATATATATATTTATATATATATATATATATATATATATATATATATATATATATGTGTGTGTGTGTGTGTATATATATATATGTGTGTATATATATATATATGTGTGTGTGTGTATATATGCATATATATATATGTATATATGTATGTATATATATATCATCAATCATCTTTTATATCAGCCGTTCTTCCGGTCGAATCAGGGAAAAGTACTCATACCAAATTTCTCGACCCATCATTACTATTCGTATTTCCGATATATGCTTCAATCCGGTGTCTCTTTGAAGTATGTCAATAAAGTTAGTGGATTACCGTCCGTTGTGTATTCACACATGTGTTACCTGTCATACCACAAGATTTGATTTTATTCCTTCAGGATATGTCCCACAGTGACCTGCCAATCATAATCTTCCCTGAGATATCTTTTGTGTTCATTTTGGCAGTCGATCATAAAGTTCATTATTGACAGTCTATCTCTTGCAAGTAATGTTGAGAACCATCTATAACATGCGGGATTATATTCAGTCTAGCTGATTTTCAGTCTTCTGTGCGTGTGTCCATATCTTCCAACCAACAAGGCAGATTTAATCGTTGCTAAAAATAGCTTCAGGCCATTGATAACTTATACCAGAGGTTCTCAAACTGTTTGCCCCCCCCCCCTCATAGCCACATAATACCCTCACCCCAAACCTATTTTTAAAGAGACCTGCCTACACGTAAATTTTAAATAATATATAATTGTTTCTACTTTAGGCACAAGGCCAGAAATTAACCAGTGCATTACTGGTACTTTATTTTATCGACCCCGTAAGGATGAAAGGCAAAGTCAACCTCGGCGGGATTTGAACTCAGATCGTAAAGGGACGTAACTATGCTGGAAAGCATGGCGTCCGACCCTCTACCGATACTGCCAATCCACTGATATATAATTTAAAAAAATCGTTTATTTATATATAAAAAATAAATAATATAATATATACTATGAGTAAATAAATATTACTGTATTTCCCGGCATCGAAGACGCTTCTTTCTTCCTAAAATAAGTCTCAAAAACCTACCATGCGTCCTGGAGGCCGAAGGTTGTTTATTATTTTTTTTTTCAAATTTTTGGTTGTCAAAATTAGGGTGCGCCCTCGAAGTCTTCGGCGCCAGGAAATACGGTATATATATTTTTTATTTTACTATATTTATATATAATATGTCTCATTTGATATTTAATATACTATTATATCATCCCTACAACTCTGCTTCCCCCAGCGCCCCCTTGGACCTTCTAAACGCCAATCATCTGTGAAACGCGTGTAACTGGTCGATAATTAATAAAAACATTGAACTTGATATATATACTCCGCTTGAGCATAGAGTTCTAATATTGGTACCCGCTCAAGTAATCCGCAAATTACTGAATAACCTAAATTATATATATATATATATATATATATTTGTGTGTGTGCATAAATATATATATATATATGGTTGTATGAGTGTATTAATATATTGCCCACTTATTCCTGACAGGGTCAGTTTTAAAGTGCCTCCTCCAATATACAGCGGTGGCCATAACTGGACCTCGAAACCAATGGTAGCTCATACATTTTAAGTGTATGCAACTTTGTTTATACTACATGTATATATATATATATATATATATATATATGTAAAAAAAGAAAAAACAGTTGAAAATGATTTTCTCTCAGAATAACATAAAAACATTTATTTACAAAATAGGTATTTTCGCATTAACTGTATCGGTTTCAGCTTGTAGGCTTATTCAAACGACGGAAGTGTATAATGAAATTAAATTGCATATTAATAAGAACAATAAGAATATGGGAAAAAAATGTTTTTGCATATATATATATATATATAGAAAAGTTCACATTTTTATCTGTAGTTTTCTTTCTCTCTTAGTGTTAACTGTTTCTTGCTGTGTCACCATAATATATGTGTGTGCATGTGCGCGCGTTTGTGTAGAAGGAGTATGTTTTTGTATGTAACTGAAGTGCTCGGTTATACATCATGTAGACAGAATTGGGAACTATAACGTTGCTTTAGTCACTAAATTTCCACCAGTTTTTTTTTAATCATTGTCATAGATAATCACTCGAGGAAATCCTACGGAAATCCTACACATATCATGTCAATAACAGCACTTATACTACATATACTTGCAGTAAGACATTAGTTTTTACTCTTTTTCCTCTTCTTTCCTATTTTCTGCATATAGACACATGTTATAACAGTTTTATCGTATTCTTGGCTATTCGTTTATCTACGGGCGATAAGCTAAAAAAATATTGACTAGCTTTTAAAATAAACCCATTCTGTCGTATCAGAATAATAATTGCAGTTTATGTTTTCGACAATATTTTTGCATTTATGGGCCTTTGTTCACAATCAGTTTTGTTCTGCAACTGGTTATTATGTGAATAACAGTCATTGTTACTCTGACTGTTTAGGCGATCAGGGCTATTGTTTCTTTTCTGAGTTGCTTTCACAACACACCAAAAACTAAACTACGTTGGATGAGTATTATTCTCCCCTCAAACTTACTCTATGTACAAACACACATACACACGCACACACACATACATACATATATTCATACACACATACACACACACACACACATATATATATGTATGTATATATATATATATATATATATATATATATAAAACTAATAATAAAAAGGGCGAAGTGTTAGATCTTCCTTACGTTTATTGCGATGTGACGCGCGTTTCGGGATTGATCAGCTTAAGGTTCGATTTGTATCGATCTGGCTCGACTCTGGAATCAAAAGCTCGTCAGACCTCTGTTATGGTAATGACAGAATCAAATCCCTAAATGTATTTAGGGTAGTAGAGTGTGATAATATGAAGGAGTCGGGACACCGACGGCTGAGCTCCTGCTCAACAGCTAAGTCCGAACGTTAACTGTTGAAATGGCAGGAGCTCAGCCGTCAGGGTCCCGACCCCTTCATATATATATATATATAATATTTAATATAGAAATGGCTTCTACAGGACTAGAACTGTTTCATTCGAAAGAGATCACCAGGAAAGCCCTTACACACATACACACACGCGCGCGCGCGCACAAACGTAGCGCTAACAATGCACTCAAACACTTATATACACCCACTCGGATCTAGCTGTCGAAACGGCCGGAGTTCAGCCGCCGGGGTCTTCACTCTTTTCCAATATATATATATATACATACATATATATATATATTTGTTTTGCAAGGCTTTTGATATGAATTCGTCTAGCAATATTATAACAATACGAGCCTCCCCAAGCATAACATATATGTGTATATATATATATATATATATATATATATATATATATATATATATATATATATATATATATATATATATATATATATATATATATATATATTGTTATACTTGGGGAGGGTCATATTTGTGTAATATTGCCAGATTAATAACAGAACACACTCACTGTTTGGTTGGTTTTCGCTTCTCGCTTCTGTGTCTTTTATATCGGTAATCTAACATACAATACAACAGGAGGAAAATATAGCACCACTGACGATGTTGCAGATGTGCAACGAAAGATTTATGATAAACTATATATATGTGTTTGTGTCTATATTGTATCTGTATTATTTTTGACCGTCGGTCAGTCAATGGCAACATTGAGGACCGAGTAAGTTAGATTACCGATATAAAAGACACAGAAGCGAGAAGCGAAAACCAACCAAACAGTGAGTGTGTTCTGTTATTAATTCTGGCAATATTACACAAATATGACCCTCCCCAAGTATAACAATATTTGTTTCGACACACGATTTCATATAAAAAACCTCGCAAAACTATATATATATATATATATATATATATATATATATATATATATTTTAAGGAACGATCGACTTTCGTCAAATCGGACCGAGGGAACAATGTTTCCGTTGGTCTTTCCAATTGCTAATACTATCTATCGGTCGCAACTCCAGGTAGAAGGAGCAACGTGAAATAAAGTGTCTTGCTCAAGGACATAACGCATCGTCTGGTCCAGGAATCGAACTCACAACCTTACGATTGCGAATCCAATTCTCTAACCAGATTGGAGGAGGTAAAAACCAGTTAGACCATTACTCACCAGAGTACTCGATACTAGAGCTGTTGAAACGGTCAGAGCTCAGCCGTCGAGGTCCTGAATTTTTTTCATATATATATATTGTCGTTCGTAAATATGGGATTTCTTGTAATGTTCTTTTTTTGTCATATATAATGTTTTTTAATGTCAAATAAAATTATTATTAGATTCTCCAGCTGCTGTATCAATATGAATCGTTTACAATAAAATTTCGCCGGGGGTAGAGTAGCAAAATTTAATAAGCGGAAGGAGGGAGGGTTAAAGCGGTGTGGTGGGTAGAAAAAATCAGAAAAATTAATGAACTGGGGGGACGACGATTATTCAAAACCTGCGCGGCAGCTTGGGAAAGTGTTTTATTATTATAGATTTGTGATTACCAATACTTTTGTAAATGGAATTTGGGCGACGGAAACTGCAGAAGCTGGAGGTGTAGTTTAGTTTTTTACGTGTTGTATAAGCACGAAGAACGAACGAAGAAAACAACCAATCAGCCAGCTAACGAGCTTCTCTGCAACTTCTCTACCGTCAGTCACAGATTTACACGTGAGTGTATGTGTCTGTGAACAATGGGTCAGTCCGCTCATAACGTGGAAGTGGCTGAGCATTCCATAAACATGCACATATTTAACGTAGTTTTTAGAGAGATGTTGTGTGACATAGTATATGACAAGGCTGGCTTTCGAATTATGTATATATATATATATATATATGTATGTATGTATGTATTATGTATGTATGTGTGTATGTGTGTGCGTTTGTGTGCGTGTGCGTGGGTATGCGTGAATGTGATTAGCGGCTCGACAAAAAGATTGATAAAGTATGTGTGTGTGTTTTTTGGGGTGGGGTGGGGGTGGGGTGGGGGCGGGGGGGGGGGGGGGGGTTAGAATTGGTGTGCTCAATTAACTATAGTAAAGTTGTGAGTTCGATTCCAGGTAGAGTATTGTGTCCTTGAACAATTCACTTTATTTCACGTTTCTCCACTCCACTCAACTGGCAAAATTGGGTAGGGAAGTGGTGACGCTGAATCTCTCTCAGAACTACGTTAAAGGTGCGCATCTCTGGAATGCTCAGCTACTTGTTCGTTATCTTCGTGAGCGGGCTTTCCCGTTGTGTGAGAGTGTATATCTGAGCGTGATCGACTGGCTGAGATATGCACACACACATATGTCTGTGTGTGAGAGTGTATACCTGAGCGACTGGCTGAGATATATATACACACATGTGTCACATATGTCTGTGAAATCGACTTGCAGATGACATACATGCACACACATATGTCTGTGTGTGAGTGTGTATATCTGAGCGTGATCGACTGGTAGACATATACATGCACACACATATGTCTGTGTGTGAGTGTGTATATCTGAGCGTGATCGACTGGTAGACATATACATGCACACACATATGTCTGTGTGTGAGTGAGTATATCTGAGCGTGATCGACTGGTAGACATATACATGCACACACATATGTCTGTGTGTGAGTGTGTATATCTGAGCGTGATCGACTGGTAGACATAT
>OZ024746.1:82084782-82094782 GCA_964016885.1 Eledone cirrhosa | reverse complement strand
TTGATGTTATTTAACTGGAAAGTTTGTTGAAATGAATATCAAGCCGTTACCTTCAGCCTCAGACATTCAGGACGTATCGGAAGGTTCTTGCTGTTTCTAGCAAGCATGCCTTTTGAAGTGTTCCAAAAAGCGGGGGTGGACTAATCTTCTTTAACCATCCTTGGAAGCTCTTTGAGATAGTACCTAGTGCGCCTATGATGATCAGGACGACCTTGACTTCATGGCAGTTTCAAATCCTTTATAACTCCCTCTTTAAATCCTGGTATCGGTTAATTTTCTCCCTCTCCTTTTCTTGCACTCTCGTTTCAAATGGGCAGGCTACATCTACAATCAGACACGATCTTTTTTTCTTGTCAAAAACCACCAGGTCAGGCCTATTGTGTTCTAATTTCTTGTCCGTCTGTATCCTAAAATCCCACAGCACCTTCACCTGATCGTTTTCTATCACCGACTCTGGCTTATGCTCATACCACTTCTCAAAATGTGGTAAATTGTTTACTTTGCATAGATGCCAGGGAATCACCCTGCCCATCACATCATGTCTCCTGCCTTTATAGTGAGTCTGGGCTAGGTGTTTACACTCGGATACAATGTGAGCCACAGTCTCCTCTCTCTCTCCACAGATCCTACACAGTGAGCTAGCTTCCTCCTTGTCAATATGGTGTTTCACCCACTTCGTTCTGAGGGCTTGCTCTTGCGCAGCCATTAGCATTCCTTCTGTAGCTTTTTTAAGGTCTCCACTTTTTAACCAGTTCCATGTCTGTGGATCTCTAAATTCCGTTTTCTTAAAGAAGGAGCTATGAAGGGATTTTTCATGAAGGTTGCTCTTCCTCCTTGTTGTTATTTCCTCCTTGGACATCCCCTGGTCTATTGTCTTCTCCTTCAGTACAATTTTGAGCATTGGCTCCCTATTATTATTAGTGGAACTTCCACTCTCGAGTTCTATAGAGGATTAGTGGTGGGCAAGTGCGATGACGCACTCGGAGAAGTTTTGGGCCTCGACGGCAGAGCTCATATTTCTGTGTCCAGAAATAGCCGTCGAAATGGCTTGAGCTCTGCCGTCGGGGTTAAACATTTTCCTATTACCCAATCTACTACCCTAAGTATTGAGTACTCTGTTGCGTTATAGTCCATCTGGTTCTTTACCACATCCTCTTCGTTATATATAATATATATATATATTTGAAAAAAGGAAAAGAATGACTCCACTTGTAGTTCTGATATTATGAGTTGGTAGATCTACCAACTCATAATATAATATTATAAAATTAAATCAAATTGTTTAGAACTACAAGTGAAGTCATTCTTTTCCTTTTTTCAAATATACCTAACTGTACCTAGGATCTCACACATTTTCCAATATATATATATATATATATATATATATATATATATATATATATATATATATATATATATATATATATATATATAGTATATACATAACCATAAATAGTATCCTTAATACTATATATATATATATATATATATATATATATGCAGTATTTCCATAGAAAGGGTAAAGGAAGGGAGAGTGCTCTATGTATGCTACAGAGTTATTTAATTATGTAATAAACAACACTATACAATTATTCCATTTACCAAAGGTTTCACGAAAACAGGCGAGCTCAACAGAAACATCTGAAATCGTTCATCTGAATGAACATTTTAAAATGAATATAAGATATGAATTTAATATATATATATATATATATATATATATGTGTGTGTGTGTGTGTGTGTGTGTGTGTGTGTGTGTGTGTGTGTGTGTGTGTGTGTGTGTGTGTGTGTGTATACACAAAAAAAGGACATTGGCAAAAACATGTTGTTGATGTTGCTATCGCTGATGTCGCCCTAGATGGCTCATTAAACCAGGAAGTCTCATACTATACAGTGTTATGCTTGCTGTGTCGTGTTAGGTCACCTGTAGAGTCACACACTTTGGTACACATGCCACATGCAAAATCAAGGTGTGTGGAGTACTTAAAGGTGTTATATCCACGAATATGACGACCGCTATGGTTTAGTAAACCAGCTTTTGACATGTATACACACCCGCATCCCTCATAGGTAAGAATATTTCGAACCTCCTTCTGGAAGTGGACTAATATCCCCCATATATTTAGCTGCTCGCTTTACTTCAGCATAGACTCCACCCCGCTTCTGCTCTAATTCCTTATTACTAGTAGCAATCAGATTTCGCCACTATGTTCGGACTGTTGCAAGATTTTCCCCTTATTTTGGGGTTGAAGTTAACCTTCTTCAGAGTATCCCTCTGGCAGTCTTTTGTGTAGCTTGCACTGCAGACATTTTCCTTGTAACATCTCTCCATACAATACTTCTTTTGGTAGTCTGCTGTCCTCTAGGTATACTATATATATATATATATATATATATATATATATATATATATATATATATATATATATATATATATATATATATATAAATATATATATTCTGTTTTTTATATTTATTTTTATTTTCCTCTTCTTTTCGTGTTCTTTACTTGTTAACTTCCCCCCTTACAACCCTCCTTACTCCCTCTCGGAGTTTCTCTCAACTTTCCTGATAAAGGACTTAAGTCTGAAACATCGAAACCTCCTCCATTCCCAACAGCTATGTACAATTGACTCCTGCGCTTTTGTTTTTTTGGCTGAGTGGTTAGAGAATTGGATTCGCAATCGTAAGGTTGTGAGTTCGATTCCTGGACCATGCGATGCGTTATGTCCTTGAGCAAGACACTTTATTTCACGTTGCCCCTTCTACCTGGAGTTGCGACCGATAGATAGTATTAGCAATTGGAAAGACCAACGGAAACATTGTTCCCTCGGTCCGATTTAACGAAAGTCGATCGTTCCTTTATTATATGTGTGTGTGTGTGTGTGTGTGTGTGTGTGTGTGTGTGTGTGTGTGTGTGTGTGTGTGTGTGTGTGTGTGTGTGTGTGTATCTCGGCTTCAATCGGGGGAAACCACAGTAAGTAAGGTACACAATACATAGCAGAGTATAAATATTTACTATAGAAATGGTTTCTACAGGACTAGAACTGTTTCATTTGAAGGAAATCATCAGGAAAGGGCTTTCCTGATGATTTCCTTCGAATGAAACAGTTCTAGTCCTGTAGAAGCCATTTCTATATTTTATATATATATATATGTGAGAAAAACCACAGACCCTCCATCTCAACTCTACTTTTGAAAAGCAGAAGAACTGCGAAACCGGTAAAGGAATCAAATAAATATATATATTTTTTTAAAAATAAGACTCCAGTTGCATTTTCGATTTCATCTTTTTTTCTTTATACTTTCACTCGTGTAGGACACCTCGGTTATCTTTCATTTTGTAAAAAAAACCTCACTTTCTAATATATATATATATATATATATATATATATATATATATATATATATATATATATATATATATATATATATATATATATATATATATATATATATATATATGTATATATATATATATATATACATACCGAAAGAAGTGTGGTAAGGAATCAGGTGGACCATAACGCTCAATCCGTTTCGACGGCTATTTCTGGGCGTCCAGAAATAGCCGTCGAAACGGCTTGAGCTCTGCCGTTGTGTCCTGAACCTTTTCCTATATATATATATATATATATATATATATATATAGATAGATTTTGAGTATATGTTGGTTGTATACCAACACCTTAGTATGCAGGCTGGAGCACTCGACGAAGTGCGCAGGTTAGTTTGGTTACTCCGGAGTAATGTAAAATAAAGTAAAATAAAAGTCAAATGTTTTAAAATTTAGCTTCGTTTATTACTGCTATATATATTTCGGTGACATCCATCTTTGGCTGTGACCTCTTCAGGCAGTCCGAATTAGTGTGGTATAGACAAGTACATATGTTGTTGAGGTGTATAATTTTGTCAATATGTCCAGTTCCTGGTTGGGTTGTTATTTCACTGAGGAACTGGAATCATATGATTCCAGTTCCTCAGTGAAATAACAAAATTATACACCTCAACAACATATGTACTTGTCTATACCACACTAATTCGGACTGCCTGAAGAGGTCACAGCCAAAGATGGGTGTCACCGAAATATATATAACAGTAATAAACGAAGCTAAATTTTAAACATTTGACTTTTATTTTACTTTATATATATATATATCTGAGTGAACAGGCATTCTCACATGGCCAACTGTACGTTGGATGTTCCCGAATAGGAAGTCCGCGGGGACTCTTCATCCACTCAACAAAAAGAGAAGTTAAGAATGTTGTCTACCAAGAGGCTCTACAATGATAACACTCTTCATTGCCAGCCTCTTTTCCGTGCCATACATGGTTCGACTTCATGATGATCTTCGCTTCTGTGCCAGCCTCTTTTCCGTGCCATACATGGTTCGACTTCATGTTGATCTTCGCCTCTGTGCCAGCCCCATTTTAATTGAAAGGAAGGCAAATAAATGCACGTAAGTTTGTGATTATTAATTTGGTTGATTTTTATGTTTGTCTTTGTTTGTGTTTTGTCTTTTGGGATTTCATATTTCTGTTTTCAACCTTATTTGACAGTAAATTTATTAGGATTTCGGTTTGTTATTCTTAATATTTTTTGTTTTTCGTGTTCCCTTTTTGTGAGTTTTGTTGGTTTCTTGGTTGAGAAAAGAAGTTGAATTCTTATCAGTAAACCAAATCTCTTCTATTATCATTATAACTTTGACATATTTTATATAAAATGAATATGAGAAAAAAAAAACATCTTCATATTTATTGTTTACTAATCTGAATAAAAACAGCAGAAACCCGGGCAACGCCGGGTCATTCAGCTAGTATATATATATATATATAAGCAAAGAGATATTTAATTTGTTGGTAATTCAACAAATATATTTATAACAGATTCAAAGCACTCGACAAGTTTTCTGGAGCATAATATCATTGATATATATATATATATATATATATGTGTGTATATATGTATATATGTATGCGTATATATATCTTCTTCTTCTTCTTCTTCTTCTTCTTCTTCTTCTTCTTCTTCTTCTTCTTCTTCTTCTTCTTCTTCTTCTTCTTCTTCTTCTTCTTCTTCTTAGCTCACTTATTCCTGAGAGGGTCGTCGGGGCAGAGTCCTCAAACACTTCTTCTAGCGGGTTCTGTCAGAAGAAACCGTCTCCAACTGATCCGGCTGGATCTCCAAGCAAGACCAGCCAAGCAAGACCAGCCAAGGGGTCTACTCCTGTGTCTCCTGGCAGTTGGTTTTGCCCGTATAATCTGTCCAACGATTATTTCCTGAGACATTCTAATCACATGTCCATAGTATCGGAGCTGTGACCTTTCCATTCGGAGTAGCGGCTCCATCTGGAGTGTAACAGATTCTAATTTTTAAAAAAAATGAAACGGGAAAGTAGACATGTCTTCTATAACAGCTACTTTAACCGTCATGCGGTCAAAATTGGATACTCATGTGCCAAGAACATGAAGTCACGGTTAAAGATGTTGTGGCATTTGTGTCCGGGGGGGGGGGGGTATCTACGAGAGCTGAAAACATCTTTTCAGCATTAGTTTGGACACTTAATGAGAAAGGAGGGGAAGACCAGAATGTTGCACTATTTCTAGATTTTTCCCTATTAGTATATATATATATTTTTGAAAGAAAAAAAAAAGGCCGTATTTCAATATATTCATTTAATTGTTTCTACTTTTGGTACAAGGCCAGCAATTACCCAGTACATTACTGGTACTATATTTTATCGACCCCGTAAGGATGAAAGGGAAAGTTAATGTTGCATAAATACGTATTTCTATGACCGGCTTACGTCATCAGATCATGGCGCAAGACAATCGGTGACGTCGTCCGGAGTAATTAATATAAAAGATTTAGTAATCCCTATAGTCAAATATAAACAAAGAATTGATACGGAGGTAGTCAGACCAGTGATGTGATCACTGCGACAGACGGCTTCCGTATGCCACACACTACAATGCTAGGCGTAGAATGATAGTGAATCTCTTAAAGGGTATACATATTTGTCGTGTGTAGAGTTATAAAAACTAAATAGTTTATTTAATTAGAATGACTGGATTTACCCATTAGTTAAACCATCGAACATGAACGGGATATTTAGTGTCTTCAGATGTAATGAGGAATGGAGGCTCTATCCCCACTACAGTTATTATGCTTAAGTATCATAACCGAGATCTCTGGGTTATATACTCCTTAATATAGCTGTAATCTAACACATGGGAGACATCCCTCATTTTCTACTTGATGAGATAGAGATTATAAAGAATAGAAAACATAAACATCCTCTCGACTTCAAGTAATGTACAACCTTCGAAAACTATTAATTGGATAGATACCAACGAATATAACCAGATGAACCACCACCCTAGGCCGGGGTGACCAGCTTTAACAGATTTCGCCTCATAACATCGACCCGATGGAACATAGTAAACGATGTCTCGGTGAATTAATCTGATACTCTTTTATCTTACAATGGACTGTATTATATTCTTTTATATAGTTTGTTTTACCATATTATGACATTTCTGACGAAATTGCTTAATTGCTCGATAACATACATATTGTACCATACATCTAACACAAAGGCGTGCTTTACAGGCCCAAGGAAGTTCTTCTCCGCTCCAGTTAGCATATGGTCTTTTTATAACTTTGTATTATGATATATAAGGTGGTGAATTGGCAGAGTCGTTAGAACGCCGGATAGAATGTTTTATGATATTTGCCTCTCTGCTATCTGAGTTCAAATCTGGCCGAGGTCAACTTTGCCTTTCATCATTTCGAGGTTGATAAAAAGAAAGTACCAGTCTAGTAATGGGGTCGATTCTTCCTCTATATCTCTTTCTCATTTCCTCTCTTTTACTTTCTATCTTTCTCTGGAAGAAATCTGCTGTACTCAGGCCTGGAGAAGGATGGGCCCCACCAGGCTTAAAATGTCAAAGAAACGCCGTATGTCAATACGGCACTCCTATCAGGAACCACAGGACCATACATACATTATGATATATACTTTAAGTATTATCTATTATAGTATATACTTTATATTTTATATGTAATTTGTAATTCATGATATTACGTGACTCCATATTGACTCTATACCAATTACCTACTTCTATAATTATATTTAATACTTATTATAATCATTTAGGGCGGTGGATTGGTAGTATCGGTAGAGGGTCGGACGCCATGCTTTGCAGCAAAGAGTTAAGGCCCTTTATGGTCTGAGTTCAAATCCCACCGAGGTTAACTTTGCCTTTCATCCTCACTGGGATAATTGCTAGCCTTGTGCCAAAAGTAGAAATAATTATTATAATCATTTACTTTTCGTAACTGTTATCTTTTTTGAATTCATATACCTTTTTACGATTCTCCTACCTGTTGTTATTTACCATTGGTTCTCTCTTATGGTTAATACAAGTGGCGTTGTTACTGATATTGTCATTAGCAAGAGGTAACGCTATGATTGAATATAATCTGTATTACGACTATTATTATTGCTTGCTATTGCTTCTATTATCTCTATTGGTATAGAGTCAATATGGAGTCACATAATATCAGGAATTACAAATTACATATAAAATATAAAGTATATGCCATAATACATAATACTTAAAGTATATATTATAATGTATGGATCGATTGCCTAGCTGTCCTCTTGGTTGCCTTGTCAGACGCCGGGATCTGATTCCTACCTGGAGTGCTTGGAATAAATTGATCTTAGTATTCAAGTAATTTTCCCCTATTTCCATATGTTGAACCTATTCGGTTGTATGGAATCCTTCCCTCCACACAGGGGACAGGAGAACGTGGGTTGGTCGAGCTCGTGTTAGATTCACGCCATAAAATGTTTACACTTGCGTAATATAGCCCAATACTTGTATACGCGAATAGTTTTTTAAAAACTTTTTTAATTAATTATTTGCTTTTTAAAACTAATTAATTACATTATAATTATAATTATTCACTTTTCGTAATTATATACTTATTATCATTATTTAACTTTTGTTTACAAAAATGTTACAAAGACTATAGAGATAACAAAGATTACAAAACAAGAAAAATCAATGGTAAATAATAACAAAGAGATTAAACAAAAGTTAAATAATTGTTTCTGCTTTGCTGGCCTTGTGCCTAAATTAGAAACAATTATTTAACTTTTGTTTATCTCTTTGTTGTTATTTACTATTGATTTTTTCTTGTTTTGTAATCTTTATATTATCTCTATAGTCTTTATAACACTTTACACTACAAATATATCCTTTCGGAGATTCACCTTCAAGCTACGCTGGCTTTTGTCCAGTGAACAGCACAGCTATCGCATTGTTGGAAACACCAAACAAATGGTTTTGATGGGCTTACGACTGCCTGTGATTGATAGTGTCGCATATCAGCCTCCGGCAGGAATGTGTTGCTGTCAAGCACCCATCCTGGTCGCGTCTACAAACCAACAGTGCATAGCTTTATCGAGTGTGTGGCATACAGAATCCGTCTGTCACTGTGTTCTCATCATTGGGTTGGCCACTTCCGTATCATTTCTTTGTTTATATTTTACCGTAACGCTGTAGGAATTATTAAATCTTTAAAATGTTTTTTAGTGTTAATTACACCTGACGACGTCATCGATTGTCTGGCATCATAATCTGATGGCGCAAGCCGACTATAGAAATACGTATTGGTATTTATGGAACATTAAACAAATATATTGGAACCCTGACTTCTTTTTTATTGAAGTATTTAACTCCGTTCCTGCACCAACCTCGAGGTACCATATCTATGATGGATGATATGCATAACGTTGAGTACTTTTATTTATTGCATCGTAATATGCTAATCGGAATAACTAGATCTATCCATTAGTTAAACTATCCAGTATAAACGGAATATATATATATATATATATATATATATATATATCCACAAAAGGTTTCTCTCCAAAAATGAAAGCAGATTGTATGATTCTTGTATACGAACAGCAATGTTACATGGCAGTGAGACATGGGTGTTGTATGCAGAGGACCTACGCAGGGGGGAAAGGAAGGAAATATGCATGCTCCGTTGGATGTGTAATAGTAATATACACGAACGAGTAAACATAAACGAACTAAGTGAAAAATTAGGAATAAGAAGCATCAGGTGCTCTTTACTTGAGAGAAGATTATATTGGTATGGTCATGTGATGCGCATGAAAGACGACAGCTGTTTAAAAATGTGCAGGGCGATCAAAATTGATGGAAGTTACGGACTGGGTAGACCCAGAAAAACCAGGGACGACTTGATAAATTTCGACCTTGCACACTTACACCTCTCTAAGACAATGTCACTGGATCGAGATCTTTGGCGCCACGAAGTTATACAGAAGACCCGCGTTCACTACAGTCAGTGGGCTCCTCCAAACATACATCTAAACTCACTACCCCTACTCCACCCTTCCACTCCCGCCAACACCACCCTTTCTGTAGTTAGTATGTTGTTATATTGGTACCTCAACAAAAAGTTATGTTGGTACATAATACATACTACCACAAAAAGTTATGCTGGTACCACAACTACCAGTCCAAACTAATGCGGTCGTGTAGGTGTCACGACAAAAAAAAAGAAAGGAAAAAGAGGGGGGGGGGGAGGAAAGAGAGAAGGAAAAAAAACACAGTCTACGCTGTAATGTGGTCGCGTAGGTAATACGGTAAAAAGCTCCCAGTCCACACTGTAAATGTGGTTGGTGTTAGGAAGGGCATCCAACCGCAGAAAACCTGCCAGACAGTCCTATACGAGCGAGACACGGTCACCCGACCAATCTTACCTCAAATGGGACAATTCCCGTCTAACCCATGCTAGCGTGGAAGATAGACGTTAAATGATGATGATATATATATATATATATAACAAAGGAATTGTGGTAAGGAACCAGATGGACCATAACGCACCAGAGTACTCAATACTTAGGGTAGTAGAGTGGGAAATAGGAAAAAGTATGACCCCGACGGCTAAAAA
>OZ024746.1:82074782-82079782 GCA_964016885.1 Eledone cirrhosa | reverse complement strand
TATGGTAATAGTAATGTTGGGAGCGGCTGTGGTAGAAGAAACTGAAAACTATTGATTTTAGTGGTAGAGGTAGTGGAAATATTACTGGTCGATTTGTGCAGTCATTGTTGTTGTAGTGGAAACAATGCTAGTTGTGGCTGTTATGTTGTTATCTGATCGTAATATATTTATTTTTAATGTTGTTGTTCCAGTTGCCATTGCACATGTTGTTCATAGCAGTGTTGTTATTGTTGGTCCTTCGAAATAATTTCAATTTAAACTAGCTAGGTGTGTTAGCATTTTTAACAGAGGACAACGGTGAAATTTAAATTAGCAGGATGTGGGATATGAAAGTAAATATATTATCACTAATAATTAGAGCACCGAGTTTAAAACACAAAGTCTGAAAAAATAGCTTGGCTCAGCTCAGACCACATACTATGGAAAATGTTTCTAATTCAATAGTACAACTTACAGAAGTAGACTCTTTACACAAGATACGCAACACCTAATCTACAAAAATATCACGCCCCTCTCCGCTTAAAAACACACGACAAATACTCTTCAGAATTATACCCAGTGATATAACACAAATCCTGTAGTGCACATGTATGTATGTATAATCGGACTAGATTCCCGATCGTGTGGTTAAACCACTGGGAGTCAAGGACTCCTAGCCTTTGTCAGGGCATTCTTCTAGGAAAAAGCAACTCAGGAAACTGGGGTAATTCCGACATAAAACCTACGGCTCAGTAGTTACCGATGATGTTGATCTTTTCTTCTTTTCGGGTTATAGCTACTGTCGCTCAGAGAGTGGGATTGGCTCAGTGCACAGTTTTTTCTCACTCTAAAAAAAAATCGTCACGCACAGGAATTGCGTGATAGCATTAATTGATAATCATTAATAATGTCATAACGTGCAGTGGCCATACTCTATAATGAGGGGCAGCCATCATGTATTTATGTATGTTCAGGCTTCCAGTAATACACTGGATAATTGCTGGCCTTGTGCCAAAAAAGTAGAAACAATTATTTCAGGGGCAGTGTATTGGCAGTATCGGTAGAGGGTCGGGCGCCATGCTTTGCAGCAAAGAGTTACGGCCCATTATGGTCTGAGTTCAAATCTCGCCGAGGTTAATTTTGCCTTTCATCCTTGCGGGGTCGATAAAATAAAGTACCAGTAATACACTGAGATAATTGCTGACCTTGTGCCAAAAGTAGAAATAATTATTTTATAACTTTTTACCAATAGAGAGAGAGAGAGAGAGCCGACTTCTAACATAGACACAAGACTCTTTCATTGGAATTTATGTATGTATGTATTCATGCATGTATGTGTGTATTTGTGTGTGTGTGTGTAAATGTGTGTGTGTGAGAGAGGGTATGTACACATAATTGTTTCTACTTTAGGCACAAGGCCAGCAATTACCCAGTGCATTACTGGTACTTTATTTTATCGACCCCGTAAGGATGAAAGGCAAAGTCAACCTCGGCGGGATTTGAACTCAGATCGTAAAGGGACGTAACTATGCTGGAAAGCATAGCGTCCGACCCTCTACCGATACTGCCAATCCATAATGCCAAGTAAAATGATCTAATTGAATATAAAGAAACAGTGAGTTACAGACATCAGATACGTGAATACGTATTAGATGCAGATAAACCACGGGGCATTTAAGAGTTTACAAGCAGTTTTATAATCATATACAACACATATACAATATATCTGGCATTTTATTTCTATGTCTGCAACTGCAGAATATTTCATAAAAATAACATCTCGAGTAGTTGACATTACAAGTGAAAATAATACATAAGGACAGAAACAAAAGGCAAAAGATTAGAAACTAATATTTTGGCACCTCGTGTGCCTTCAGGCGCTCACAGCCCTCTACCAAGCGGAAACGGCAATCAGCGGAGACTCCACTTCGACATTATATAGGGGATTAGTGGAGGATAAGTACGACGACGTTCTCGGGGAAAATCTAGGCATCGAGGAGGACGAACTGACCAGTCTGTTCGGGAGGACTTTCCATCCAGGGCCTATGGATAACTTCCAGAGGTCTCTGGCCTGGAAGTGCCACCGAGGAGCTCTACCAGTTCGAGACAAAATCTACAGGCACGGACGCCCTGGTAGACATCCTGCCAAAAAGACCTGTCCAAGATGCGAGCAGGACATCGAAACGGTTCTGCACGCAATTATTCAGGGGTAACCGACCTGTGGAATTATGTCGAACAGCTACTGTCACGTGTGGGACGCATCCAGTTGTCAGCCGAGTCCATCGGGAGGATCACCCCGCCGCCTTAATTTAAGAATGAAGGAGAGGCGGTTTTCCTCTGTCTGGTGGCTATGGCGAAAGAGGTAATATGGTGGACAACTTATCCCCTTCTTTAAGTACAACTTCAGAAGGAAGGTGAGAGTGGAGAGAGAGGTGCTACACCCCAGTAAATTCGCTGAAAGGTGGGTGAATGTGGCGAAAATGGTCCGAGTGAATGGGCCTTTTCTGTATATAAACCTGTAGGTTGCGGAAGATAAACACAAGGAAGACAGGAACACCTACAAAACGTGTTCCTGGTGTTGAGGGTTGTTCTATCCACGAGGAGTAAAACAACCCTGCAGTAACGTTCCCCCTTATTGGGGATTTCAATTGTTATTTTATTATATATACTTTATTGTTATTTATTAATGTTAAATTATATGATTTTTATGTAAATATGCAAATATGCAAATATGCAAATATGCAAATATGCCGTGGAGTGTGTGGCGGTAGAATCATCTCACAGTTGTTTTCATATGGGATATAATCCCATCTCCACTATAATAAATATAGGTAAGATATTGATATACACCTTAATACTACAACGTACTTATGTCTCTATGTAATTATTATAATATGAGAACTATATCGCATGGTACATGTTGATGGAATCTTAAGCGGATGGGGAGAATAATTAAATGAATAAATAAATATATAACCATATATAGACAACTAGTAAATGGTTGGTAAATAAGTGAAAGAGATAGTGAAACGTAGTTAATGAAAAGAAATGTTTCTTTTAGCGGGGATGTGTGTCATCTTGTATGGGTTATTAGATAACGTTAGGCGATTATATAAATATATATATATATATATATATATGGTAGATATGTGTATAACTATAGTTACAGGCAATTCATCGGTTAAAGTACTCAATACTGTTACGATGTTCCTTCAGTCCGGAGCGTATCAATGAATCAAAACAACAGAAGTAAGGTTTATTTCATCTTTCTGTTTTTCTGTTTTTTTTTCTGTTCAAATTCTAGTTGTCTGATGAGGTCATAGATGTTGCATAACAGCGACTATGAATAAAGGAAGTTAATTTTAACCCCTTGACTTATACTTCATGTTTTATATATAGCGTGAAATTAATATAAATTTACGTTATTGCAACCTCTTGTTTGTCCGTTTTTTGTTTCCTTGATTTATATATACATTCATAGGCTACATATCTTCTATATGTAGCTTCTAAATAATTTATATTAGTCATCTAAACACTGACATACAGATATAAGATTATCTTTACAGTATAAACTCGTTCATCTTATATTCTGAAATATGTTCTCCGAAGAGATCTAATTTATTACACCAATTGTAACCTATCATAATTCTGGTGTTGTATACTAAAAGAAGATATACAGATGTATGTATGTATGTATGTATGTATGTATGTATGTATGTATGTATGTATGTATGTATGTATGTATGTATGTATGTATGTATGTATGTATGCATTCTTCTAGGAGAAGGCATCTCAGGAAACTGGATTAACTCCGACATAAAACCTGCGGCTCAGTAGTTACCGATGATGTTGATTTTTTCTTCTTTTCGGGTTATAGCTACTTTGGGTTATAGCCACTGAGAGTGGGATTGGCTCAGTGCACAGTCTTTCCTCACTTTAAAAATATTCGTCACGCACAGGCATTGCACGAGTGCATTAATAATTATTAATAGTGTACTATTATTATTATTATTATTGTTACTATTATTATTACTTTTTTTTATTTTTTTTTTTTTAAATTCAATGATGTTCCAGAACAATAAAAAAGAGATAATTGGCAATTTAGGTTCTGGAACAAAAAAGATAATTGGCAATAAGGGCAAGGGCCCCAGGTTATCACAGCCTGGGGCCGCTCGTCATCGTGCCATTGTAATAAAGCCAAACAAGGCATTTAGTCTTGGCTGCTGGAACGTACGGACGCTGCTTGACAGGGATTCCTTGGAGCATCCTGAACGAAGGACCGCTCTTGTTGCAAAGGAGCTTCGACGTTACGATCTTGACATCGTGGCTTTATCTGAGACGAGGTTAGCTGGAGATGGTCATCTTACAGAATTTTGTGGAGAATATACATTCTTCTGGAAAGGAAGAGATGAAGGAACCAGAAGAGAGGCTGGGGTAGGATTTGCTGTTAAGACTGTACTTGTGAATAAATTAGAAGAATTCCCAGTAGGGATTAGTGAGCGTCTTATGTCCATGAGAATTCCGCTGGACAAAGGAAGATATGCGACCCTGGTGAGTGTGTATGCTCCAACTATGAATTCTGTCGATGAAGAAAAAGTGTCATTTTACCATGCTTTGAAAGGTGTTTTAAGAAATATCCCTCAGGCAGACAAAGTCATCGTGCTTGGTGACTTTAATGCTAGAGTGGGTAGGGATTTTAACACATGGAATGTAATCGGAAGGCATGGGGTGAGAAATTGTAACAACAATGGTATGCTCCTGCTGCAGATGTGTGAGGAGCTGGATCTGTGTGTTACCAACACCATGTTCCAACAAAAGAACAAATTCAAGACCACATGGATGCATCCTGCATCTAAGGAATGGCATCTTTTGGACTATGTCCTAGTCAGGATGCGTGACAGACAGGATGTGCAGTGTGTTCGTGCTCTTCGTGGAGCTGAGTGCTGGACGGACTACCGCCTGGTACGCGCAAAAGTGAATCTAATCACCAAACGTAAAATCCGGGCTCCTGGTGTTACCCT
>OZ024746.1:82067282-82069782 GCA_964016885.1 Eledone cirrhosa | reverse complement strand
GCACTGAGGGTATTACGTGGCTGTGAGGGGGGGGGGCCCAAAACGTTTGAGAACCTCTGGTCTACAGGAAGGCGAATATAATAATTTGGGCCACTTAAATAATTGTCAAGAATTGTATAGCAGACAGATGCATATAAAATTGGGCAGTACAATTTTAGATCAACTAAGCGAAATATTTAATTGACGAGGGTATTAAAAGTTTCAGTAATTAGTCAATATCAGGATTTTATATCTATATGAATTAAACAAACGGAAAGCGTGAATTTCAAATGTGCAATAAAGAAAATGAATATACGAGCATACCACACACACACACACACACACACACACACACACACACACACACACACACACATATATATATATATATATAATTGGAAATCAGTAAAATCGAATCTCTGGCGATTTGCAAGTGAATTCGGCCTACTTATATGAAATGATGAGTTAGCAAAGCACTCGATAAGGTAGGGCCTTAGAGTTATAACATACGTTTAAATAGCTTGACAAATCGAACATTGTGGTAGGCTAAACTAACACACAATATATATACCAGAGCAACGATAGAACTAATCAGGTTGAACTAATCATATATATATATATATATATATATATATATATATATATATATATATATATATATATATACACACGAATGTCGGCTGAAATGTTCATAGGCTGAAAAAGATACTCTTATGGAATTGCCAAATGAGCTTTATTTTAAAACATAGTTCCTGAACCGCCCGCTCCAAAACAATGCAGTTATTAAAAAGGAGAGCTGAATTTAATGCATACAGGATTTCACAGCTCTAGCATCACTCCTTCGTAGTTAGTCTATGAACTGTTCAGCCCACTCTCGCGTTTAGAGGGATGAAAGGCAAGGCCCCAGAGACTGGTAGGATGACGAAATCATAACCTCTGTATGTATATACGTGTGTGTATATACGTGTATATACGTGTATATACGTGTGTGTATATACGTGTGTGTATATACAATCACATAAATAATGTTCCAATAAAACTCGAGAAAAAATAATTGTTTCTACTTTTGGCATAAGGCCAGCAATTATTCCAGTGTATTACTGGTACTTTATTTTATCGACCCCGTAAGGATGGAAGGCAAAGTTAACCTCGGCGTGATTTGAACTCGGGACATAAAGAGACGTAACTCTATGCTGCGAAGCTCTACCGATTCTGCCAATCCACCGACCTTTCGAGAAAAAATAATGTAACATTGTCGGTTGTTGTAAACGACCTATGACTTAATGGTGATCAAGAAGTTCGTTTCGCAATTAGGATATCGTGAGTTCGATACAACTACATAATATTGATTACCATACCTTGAGTCGAACCAATTTTTAAAAGTGAAATTAGGTTAGCAGAAACTGTACAGAAGCCCGTCAAATGTAATTGAAGTACCCATCATTGTCAGACATTGTAACAAGTTGATTTTGTTCGAGAATTACATTAATAGTCCACGTGTCAATGGAATACTTAACTGCTTATACACTAATTCAATGACCATGTACAGTAGTTTTGTTGATCGTACAACTGCTCACTCATCGTCGCAACCGACAGAAATCCATTTTACGTAGATATATATTCAAATGATGCAAACAAGGAAGTCGGAGAAGATATCTAGTAATAAAGTATAATTTAATCATATATTTATTACCTTAAATCGTGCACAACGAATATACCAGTCAATTCTCCGGTTAGGATATTACATGAAGATATTATTGCTAGAAGCTTACTGTTTCTAGTTCAATTTACATGTAGACATTATACATAAATAATGAAGAAAATAAAATCAGCAAGACTGAGTTGTTTCGTTGCACATTCTCAGTGATTAAATATCTTTCTAAGAGGAATTAAGATTGTAAGATAGTTCTGTCTAAAATCACGAGCGTCCTTTAAATGTACATACATACGAGGGACGATGGAACTAAATGGTTGGGCGCCCAATAATAATATATTTTCTCCCCATACTACCAAAACACACATCTATTTGTATATGCGCTTCAATTTGTGTACATGTTATGTAGAAAATAGATGGGAGAGATAGAGATAGATAATGGGAGGGGGGAGAGTTTGGTGGTGGTAATTGATATAGAGAGGAAGGTTGGGAGAGTCTGTTGTATATTAGATATAGAGCGGGGGGAGAGATTGGAGTTTAGATATAGTGAGGGGCATTGGAAGAGAGTTCCGTGTAGTAGATAAAGAGAGGGTGAGAGTTTGGTATTAATTGATATAGAGAGGAGCATTGGAAGAGAGTTCCGTGTAGCAGTGCGTGTTTTGGTAATTTCTCCCCATCTATTTGGATATCGCTACAATTTATGTACATGTTATGTTTATCGCATATCGAAATTTTTTGATCATTTTAGAGTGCAATCGCTACAACTAAATTGACCAAATGTGTCCCCCCCCCCCCCAATTAAGAAATGCTTCCAGCGCCCGTGCATACATACATACATACATACATACATGAGGATTGCAGAGTCTT
>OZ024746.1:82052282-82064782 GCA_964016885.1 Eledone cirrhosa | reverse complement strand
TATTTCAAGGATACCATGTTAAATTATGGTATGCCTTCATCAGACAAAATACAATATATACCAGTTTTATAAATAAACATTGACGTACCCTTTCAAAATGCAACCGTTACTTTTGGAAGACATCAGGATAGTTAATATCGTATATTTACTCCAAATACTTGTCGAGTGCTTTATATCAGTTATAAAAATATTTGCTTGTTATATCCCAACAATTTAAATAGAACTTTTGCATATATATATATATATATATATATATATATACAATATATAGAGGGGAAAGACACAGGAGAGTGTGTTTTTCATTACAGGAATTTCCATCGGGCCGTATTGGAACCCACTAAAATGGCGAAACATGCTCCTGGTGAGTGTGTACATGTGTGATTTAGGTGAGGATGATTTTTCATTTCAATTTATACTTTTAATTTTAATGTTTTACCAATACCTCTAGTAGCTTATATTCTTCTCACGCTGGTGGTTCTAAATGTATATATATATATATATATATATATATATTAATAATATTAATAAATGGAAAATATCTTTATAAAACCATATTTATTTTATAATACGTATTTCAAGGGTACTAATATTTAAGTACGTTTGTAAAGAGAGTGACATATCTTCATGTGAACTTCATGTTATAAGTTCTCACTGAACTTATAACATGAAGTTCACATGAAGATATGTCACTATCTTTACACCAATTATTATATTTTATCTGACGAAAGAGTACTAAAATATTAGTACCCTTGAAATACGTATAACAAAATAAATATGGTTTTATAAAGATATGTTCCATTTATTAATATTATTGATATTAACGATACTCCAGAAAAAATTCGTTGAGTGCTTCTAATCTGTTGTAAAATTAACTTTGTTGAATAATCAACAAACCAAATAAATTATTGTTTATATATATATACAGTATATATATATATATATATATATATATATATATATATATATATATATATATATATATACATATATATATATGTGTCTGTGTGTGTATGTGTTAGTTGATATTCGTAATCAACGAAATATGGTGTAATCAGTGTTAAGCATTCCACGTTTTGGGTATGATATCCGACGGAGTAGTACTTAATTAAAAATGTAAATAGTTATACATTTTATACTTCAGTTTATGGTATTACATAACATTTATTATGTAAATTTCAAAGACATTAGACAGTGATTTTAGACATATATAACGAAATACATGAAAAGTTAGAAATTAGGGTTTGGTACATGTTTTGGTGTAAGCATCTATTCTGCAGTGGGCAGTACTGGGTTTCTAAAATTGCACTTTCTGTTACTTTCATGGGTGGTGTTAGTAGTGCGGTTTTTAACTCAGTCTAGGTGTATACTATCACGTCTATTGTTAAGGGCCCCATTAGTTGAAAGGTTATTTGCGGGTGTATCTGTTTTGTTATTTGTGCTATGTATGCTTTCACTTAAACTGTGTTTCTTTTCTAATCTTTTATGATTTATTTTGGTTGTTTTGTGCTTGTTTCTTTGTTGTCGAGTAGGAAGTTTTATAGTATGACTATTGGATATTCTGCTGTATCTATGGGATTTAGGGAAATATCTAGCTACTGCTTTGAAGGCTCCCCCCAACTATATTTCCAAAGAGACCTGCCTACACGCAAGTTGTAAATAATATATAATAAACAAAATCGTTAATTTATATATAATAAATAATATAATAATGTAATAGAACTTCTGGCCTAGTCTAATGAAATCTGCTCTGAGCAATCGACAAAGATTTTTACATATAGAAAAACAGTATTTGACATTATTAAGAAAGAAAATAAGGAAAAATACCTCGAGTGAACTAAATTTATATACAGGGTTGCAGTGTAGTGTATTAAATGGTCCACTAAAGAGATTTTCAATTATTTGATTTTTTTTTTTATGTGCCATAATAATTGTTTTTTATTTAGTTTTTTCCAAATATAATTCATTAGTAGAGAAAAGCAATGAAGAATGACATGATGCTGAATGAAAACAAAAGCAATATATACAAACACACCCACCGACCACAACTAAATATGGAATGATACGCGATGGCGCTCCACCACAGCCCCGGCGGTCAGAATGGAGAAGGCGTTTCCCCGGAGGACAGCAAGGGAGACGCGCTGGAAAAGCCACTCCAACTCGCGGGGCTCACACCTGCAGCTGGCCAGCTCAGCGCCTATGGTGGTGAATAGGGAGGTAGCCCTAGGGCCAAGGACACCAGAAGTCTCCACTGCCAGGGGTACAACAGCAAACAATGTCCTTATGTATGGAGAAAGAAAAAAACAACAACCTGACGGTAATTGTCAGTGACAATTGTTGTCATAAAATTCTATGTTTAGTGCAACAGGAGAATAGGAATGGTAATTTTTGTAATTAGTCTTTGGCCGCACTTCTAGTCGTAGTCTTGTGTGTTTGTGTTTGTGTGTGTCTGTGTGTGTGTATATACACACCCCCACTTACGGACACGTACACACATTTATATACGCATATGTATATATTGTATGTGTGTATATATATATATATATATATATATATATATATATATATATATATATATATATATATATATACAATATATACATATATATAGTATAAAGATATTAATTTTCAGGCCTTAGGGACGCAGTAACTGGCATCCGAACTATTAAGAACAAAACAAATTTCCAATGACTTTAATTCACTATTCTTCAAGGAACTATAGACTTGTTTTACCTTTGTAATATAAATTTATCCCGATGTGCATTGAAATAACATCTGAGAACAATAGATTTCAAAAATTCTTTATCATCAGGTAAGCGAATGAAAAATCATTCATTCGCATTAAAGAAAATGAACCAAATGGAAAACCCAATTGTTAAAAACTATTTCCTATTTAAATTTTAATTATTGGGAAGATCTTGAAGAATAGACTTCTATACTTGTTCAGTGCGAGTATGTGTTTGTGTGTGTATACGTGTGTGAGCATTTATCTGTGTTTTTCTTGTGCGTATATGTGTCTATTCTAATACACATTTAAGCTGGCGTAATTATACCAGATGATGATTATAGTGATTTCGCTTCAGAATATTATCGTTTCTATCACGGAATACCAAGCCCACCTTTCAAATAATAACTTGCATGGTTCTAGAGATTCAAAAGCAAACTATTTATTTTAATTTTAATTTTACAAACGCAAATGCAGTACAAGAGAGCTAAAGCACTCTAAAAATATAATTAGTGTATGTCTGTAGAATTAAGTGGTTCACTTCAAAATTGCAAACTTTCGGATTCGATCCCACTGCAAAGCACCTTGGTCTTGTGTTTTCTACCATAGTTTCGGGCCAATCAAAGTCTTCTGAGTGAAATATTGTAGATTGAAACAGTGGAAGCCTATTCTTGAGAGGTAGAGTAAATCAGACATAGAAATGTCCTTTCCGACATTCTCCGAGGTTCCCTTCTACCACCTTGATAATGGATGGTGCATCCAAAATATAGGGACTATTAAATATTTTCTAGGTAACGTTATCTCCGGTTCTTTTTCAACCCAACTTCTCAGTTTCTTCACCCGACTTTGTTGCCTTGATATTTATAACTCTATCTGCATTGTTATGGGTTCCTAAACACAACCAATTTTCATATTCCACAATGCTCCAAGCAAACTATAACACTCTCACTTTTTGTTTCCGTTTCATCCTCTTCTCACGCTCATCCATCTTTCTATTTCTTCTTTTATTTCTCATTCTATCTTTTGATGAAGGACTAACGTCCGAATCGTTAAAACTATTCTCCTACTATATCGACATTTTCTCAAAATTTGGTCTAAGTTACTTGTATGTGTAGGAAAGAGTAGTCCTATTTTCTGTTGTTGGGGCTTTGTAAAGGGTCAGCAACTGGTTAGGAATGAAATACTTTCTGAATCGGAAAAGTCTTTGTGATATAGTTGTAGCTATGTTGTACATGTGGATATTGCAGTGGGAGATCAGAGATTGTCAAGTCTAGAATTTGTAACAACGTTGAAGGTTTTAATTTTGTGTCGTCTTAGCGTAGGAAGTGTGCAGCGCAACCCAAGCTATGTCGCAATTGTGTATTTATTTTGTTGAAGATTTGGTTGTCATCATTTCCCAATTGGAGTTATTTTCAAGGTATTTATGGAAGAAGTGTATGTCTGGCATCTGTTGTCTATGTGTAGATGTCTATAGCGCTTATGTATAACAGCTTAAGGAGGAGCTCGATCGCTATGTTTTGTCATATTTCATTTTGATATGATTTGAAATATTAGCATATTTGCGCTTTGCCGCATTCACTGTATTTTTATTATTTGGATTGACAGTATCGGTGGAGCGTCGGACAACATATTTTATGGCATAGAGTTACGGCCTTTTAAGATCTGAGTTCAAATCCTGTCGAGGTTAACTTTGCCTTTCATCCTTATGGGGTCGATAAGATAAAGCACAAGTAACATACTAGGATCGATTTAATTGAATTTTTCCTCCCCCCAAAATGCTGACCTTGTGCCTAACTCAGAAATAATTATCAAATATTTCAATTTATACCGCCTAATTAGATGCCATTCGAAGTTAATATTTGTTACTCTGATTATAGAAGCCTAATAGTTAGTTAACAAGGACTTTAAAATAATTTGCAAATATTAATTACACGTGACTATGAAAAACAAACAAATATCTGCTAACATAGCTCAACACATGAATATATTAACATCGAATAGCTATTACCATTTGCTTCTCAGGTTAGAATACCGTTTTTAAAACTCCAGTTTATTCTTGCAAGCTTTTTCAGTTCCTCAGGTCCTTATAAAATCCAACTCCACCCTCCACCTGAGGGTTCTGACATGACTACAATGAGTTCAACATATTTAATCTCTACAATTAGCTTCTACGATTAAACAGATAAATGTGTTATTCACCTTTGCTGCTTACAAAAGTAATTACGTTTACTAATTCACCTCCATACCCAAAACATCTTACACAACTCAATTATTTTTTCGGTTCATTAATTTCCCTTTTCTATGCTCCGTGGTGAAGAAGAAATATTTAACAAATAAAGTAGAATAATTAACACATAAGTAGAATAATTGTTTCTACTTTTTGGCACAAGGCCAGCAATTACCCAGTGCATTACTGGTACTTTATTTTATCGACTCCGTAAGGATGAAAGGCAAAGTCAACCTCGGCGGGATTTGAACTCAGATTGTAAAGGGACGTAACTATGCTGGAAAGCATGGCGTCCAACCCTCTACCGATACTGCCAATCCACCGCCAGTGTGAATAATAACGTGTAATTGTAGTTTTGTCATCTCGAAAGTAACTGGAAAATAATTACATTACTTCGGAATAATAATTTGAAACATTATTAGAAGCAATTAATGACAGATAGCTTGCTTCTTTTTCTCATTGACACAGACCGCACTGTACTTGGCTATTCTCTCTCAGAAAAATCTTATTAATTCACATGTACATTTCTGCGTGATTTCATTGATAATTGGTTTAATTTAATGCAATGATTGAAGCTGTTATATCAGAGATCTACCATGGCCTACTGGCATATACGGATATCTACATCTCACTTTCCATTCACCATTTTTTTGTTCGTTGCATTAAACACACGCTCGAAGCCAATTAAAGTATTTTGAAATTCCTTCTCATTAGATCAAATCTTTCAAAGCATAACGAAATCAAAACCTTATTGGGAAACTATTTCGAAAAACTTTCATTCGTATTTAAAAAAAAAAAATGAAATAATGAAAAGCTTAGATAATAAAACATTCTTTCCGGCTTTTCATTATTGAAAAGACTTCGAACGGCAGAAATCTACTTGTTCAGTGTGGATGTATGTATGGGCGCGCGCGCGTGTGTGTGTGTGTGTGTGTGTGTGTGTGTGTGTGTGTGTGTGTGTGTGTGTGTGTGTGTGTGTGTGTGTGTGTGTGTGTGTATGTGTGTAATTTCATGCGCACATATGTGTTTATTAAGGTTTAATTATAAAGAATCAAATGCGGTGGAATGCCAGTATCAGTGGAGGGTCGGACGCCATGCTTTCCAGCATAGAGTTATATCCCTTTACGGTCTGAGTCCAAATCCCGCCGAGGTTAACTTTGCCTTTCATCCTTACGGATTAGATAAAATGAAGTACCAGTAATGCACTGGGATAATTACTGGCCTTGTGCCAAAAGTAGAAAAAATTATAAAGAATCATGATTATAGTAATTTAGATATATCATATTGATTTCTTTTATTGGCCGCGGAGACACCGCCACACTTTTCAAATAATAGTTTCTAATTTAGGCACAAGGCCAGCAATTTGATGACAGGTGAACATCGATTTTATTGATCCAAGTATTTGACTAGTACTTTATTTTATCGACCCCGGAGTGATGACAGATGAAACTGACCTTAAGATATGAACTCAGAACGCAAAAGGCCGGAACAAATACGGACGATCATCCAATTCGGCCAACTCACCTCATCTTACATTTTAGGGAGTTAGCAATTGGTTACATTTACGTCTCTATTTACTCTGATATAGCTTCACTGACATTACACCATGACAACATTCAGTTTTAGATTTATTAGTCAATTGGTGATCAGTTTAATCTAGGGACTTGGTATAAGATATTCAGTTAAGAATTTGAAGTGTTTCGCCATGACAACTTTCTGTAATCCATTCCATCGTAGAATATTCTCACCTTACGTTATGAACTTTGGAAATATAAAACTGAGATTTTACAATTCATAGGTTTATCGACACATGACAATTGTTTGTCTTCTTTCTTTCTTTCTTTCTCTCTTTCTCTCTCCCTCTCTTTATATATATATATGTGTGTGTGTGTGTGTGTGTGTATGTACACACACACACACACACACACACACACACACACACACACAGACACACACACACACACACACACACACACACATATATATATATATAGATAATTTAATATATCAACTAACATAAGCGCACAAATGTACGCTAATGCCAGCAAATACACAGGTTATGTCATAGTACCTAGGTGGTTCAATGCAGGAGGATGCAGAACAATAATATAGAAGACGTAAAATAAGAAAATCCTTTAAAAAAAGTTTTTAAAAAAAAATGTTAACTTACTTAAATTTTCACTCCAACTAATTAGTTTCTGCAATGGGATAAAGACAGTTACGTAATCTAACTGTCGAGAATTCATTGCGTCATCAGGGAGTCTATTCTCAGCTAAGTCTCCAGGCAATGCGCGGACACTGGGGGCTCATATAAAAATAATAATAATTCGGTAGATGGAACAGCTAGCGGGGACTGAATTCCATGCACTGAAATCCTCACTGCCTCTAGTCAAATGGCCGATTCTAAAGAATCAATCACGTGACACAGAGGCTAGTCAGTAGGAATGGGATGGTAAGATGACAGACGCCTACCAACACCCCCAAAAAAAATTTAGAAGTGGTTTTGGCAGGTTTGCTCGACAAATCAGTGATTTGGAGATAAATATAGATAATTTAATATATCAACTAACATAAGCGCACAGATGTACGCTAATGCCAGCAAATACACAGGTTACCATCCCATTCCTACTGACTAGCCTCTGTGTCATGTGATTGATTCTTTAGAATCGGCCATTTGACTAGAGGCAGTGAGGATTTCAGTGCATGGAATTCAGTCCCCGCTAGCTGTTCCATCTACCGAATTATTATTATTTTTATATGAGCCCCCAGTGTCCGCGCATTGCCTGGAGACTTAGCTGAGAATAGACTCCCTGATGACGCAATGAATTCTCGACAGTTAGATTACGTAACTGTCTTTATCCCATTGCAGAAACTAATTAGTTGGAGTGAAAATTTAAGTAAGTTAACATTTAAAAAAAACAACTTTTTATAGGATTTTCTTATTTTACGTCTTCTATATATATATATATATATATATATTTAACCATGCCAGATAATTTCATTTAAGTAATCTTGATTTATCTCTTCTCTAACAGTATATACAGTGAATCCCAAATAATGTCTAATCACTGAAGTGAAACATCGTTAACTTCAATGATGGTTTTCTTTAATTGCGTTAAATATGTTACCTCACACATAAATGTTTTTTTTATGCAGAAAACATACCTAAAATGTTTTCCATATTTTTATAGGTATGTGTGCAAATATATTCATTTTACAGAGAGGGTGCAGCTAGGTCAATATTACAAAAACGGACATGTGGTTAAAACCACTGGACATAGTAGACCAGGATCAAGATAGTTGAATAACATCCATGAGCTTGGTTCGTCTCGTTTGGGTATCTAGCCGGATTAATTGGAGGTTACTTTTGATAGGACCCTCTGAATGGTGCGTCTGAGGATTGTCTCCACAACCCTCCCGGAATAACAGGACCGAGAAGAATTTATATGTACACCGGAATTATTGTTCTTAATGAAAGCATATTCGGGTAATAAAACAGTATTGAGTTTCTCTTTAAATATTAGTGTCCATGTGAGAACATTTTTTTTTCAGAAACGTTTACCGCATCCCTGTGTCTTTTGCATTGGGCTACATATACGCACTCAATATAGATAGTATATTTCATAATTCAACCTTGTAGATATTATATAGCGAATTGATACGTAGTAGAGAGTTATAGACAGTATTCCAGTGTGTGAAGCAATTGGAATGGCAATAGCTACTCAATGTTAGTATATTAATGTTCGGGGCTATGTGAAGTGAGTATAAAACAGTTTAAATTTAAAACTGTAAATGAATATAGGGAGTTAATTTTGCAGTCATTAGTTCCCGGGTTTAATCGCACTTGGACAAGTGTCATTTAACATAGTCTCGTTCGACCAATGCCCTGTGAGTGAAACTGGGTAAACAGAGACCACATGGAAAGCCATGGCATGGATTGTTCTTGTAATTCAAAAGGCTAACCTTGTCACACTGTGTCATACTGAATCTCCCAGAGAATTACATTAAAGGTGCACTTCCTGGCACTTTAATTTTACGAGCAGCCGTTCCATTGATCCCAAAAGTGGAACATTCGTCGTTGAAACCGACCGAGGTCTATTTTTTAAAATGAAACGTTTCATTTTTGAAAAAGGATATTTCAAATTAGATTTGGTGGTTAAACCATTAATGAAAATAAAATTATTGTCATAACAAAATACCCAAAAGTAATTCACCAACTCAAATATTGGAACAGGCTAAGAGCAATACTTGAAACAATAAAATAAGTGACATTAATAACTGTAATGAATCTCAGTTTTATGACATTCGATTTGTAACCAACTGAGCTTTAGGAGTTCGAACGCTGTCATGAAAGCTCCTCTGGATGAATAATGTTTCCGGTTTTACCAGTAGGGCTATAAAGGAAGAGATTTAGGAGATTTCATGGCCTTGAGTACCCTACATAAAATTTGCCATGAGCAAAACAGGATCCCTGCTCATTTGTTTATTCAGCAGAGAACTTTTTATGTGTGGAACATTTTTTCATGGTATTACTAGTGGGAATGAATACAGGGCGGTGAATTGGCAGTATCGGTAGAGGGTCGGACACCATGCTTTGACGCATAGAGTTACGGCCCTTGCCATTCTGAGTTCAAATCCCGCCGAGGTTAACTTTGCCTTTCATCCTTACGGGGTCGATAAAATAAAGTACCAGTAATGTACTGGGTATTTGCTGGCCTTGTGCCAATAGTAGAAACAATTACTAGTGAGAATATTTATATAAATAAAAGTCGACGTGGTCGTCTGTGTCAGTACAGTACACTCGTCAGATGAATGAGTTAAAACGAAAGAAGGGGGATGGTGAACATTCTACGGCGAAAAAAAAATAAAATCAGCGTTTCAACTTTTGCACAAAGCTCTGTGTGCGTGTATATATATGTGTGTGTGTGTGTGTGTGTGTGAGTGTGTGTGTGTGTGTGTGTGTGTGAGTGTGTGTGTGTGTGTGTGTGTGAGTGTGTGTGTGTGTGTGAGTGTGTGTGTGTGTGTGTGTGTGTGTGTGTGTGTGTGCGTGTGTGAGTGTGTGTGTGTGTGTGTGTGTGTGTGTGCGTGTGAATGTATGAGTGTGTAAATGGGAGGAAGGGGGATGGTGTAAAAAAAAACTATACTCATCATCATCATCGTCGTCATCCACAACATCATCATAATTATCATCATCATCATCATCACCATCATCATAATCGTCTTAAGATTCTGTTAAGGGACAGTATGGCACTGGGAACATAGGATGGTAAAATATGGCAATGGGGAGATAGGGTGGTAAAATACGGCACTTCGTAAATAAGGTGCCGCACTAAGGCGCTGTGGAGCTATGGTGACACAGTATGGCACTGTGGAGTTAGGGTGTCAAACTATGGCACTTGGAAACTTGAGTGACTCAGTTTGGACATATGGAGCTAGGGTGGCGCAGTATTGCAATGGGGAGATAGGGTGGTAAAATAAGGCATTTGAAGCTAAGGTGCCGCATTATGGCACTGCAAAGCTAGGGTGGCACACTATGGAACTAGGGTGCTAGGGTGGGACAGTAGGGCACTGGCAAGATAGGATGGTAAAATATGGCCATGGGGAGATAGGGTGGTGAAATATGGCACCTCGAAGTTAGGGTGTCGCACAATGGCACTGCGGAGATAGGGTGGCACACTATGGAACTGGGTGGTTAGGATGTCGCAGTATGGCAATGGGGAGATAGGGTGGTAAATACAGCACTTCAGAGCTAGGGTGTCGCACTATGACACTACGGAGCTAAGGTGACACACTTGGGTGCTTCAGTGACACAGTATGGAAATATGGAGCTAGGGTGACCTCCTATGGCAATGGGAAGATAGTGTGAAAAATATGGCACTTTGAAGCTAGGGTGCCGCACTATGGCACTGCGGAGCTAGAGTGGTACACTATGGCACTGGGAAGTTTGAGTGACACAGTATGGAAATAGGATGTCGCAGTATGGAAATGTAAAATACAGCACTTCAGAGCTAGGGTGCCCCACTATGGCACTGCGGAGCTAGGGTGGCACACTATAGAACTGGGTGGTTAGGATATCACATTATGGCAATGGGGAGATAGGGGGGTAAAATACGGCACTTCGGAGTTAGGGTGCCGCACTATGGCACTGCAGAACTAGGGTGGCACACTAGGCTGGAGAGCTTCAGTATGGAAATATGGAGCAAAGATGACCCCTTTGGTAATGGGGAGATAGTGTGGGAAATATGGCACTTTGAAGCTAGTAGGACATAACATTCAATACCGATTTATCAAACCCAATCCAACCCCCAAATCCTACAATACAACCGAGACTTTCCTTCCAGCCTTCAAAAGTTTCTTAGTCATATCGATGTATTGCTTATTTCATCGATTGAACTTAAAAGTATTCTATTTAACAAAGATTCCCTATATCTTGTACTATTCATCATTGATCATATTTTGTCCCGGTTCGGGATATAAATCACTCGTAAACTCATAACACTCATCCTTTTTAGAAAAACCATCGAATAACTACCGTCGCATGACCGCTTACAGGTGTTAAACTCTTATCAATTAATATAGTACTGACACTTATTGAAATTAAATAAATTACTTCCTATAGGTAATATTAACCCAAAATTAGTGCCGGATTAAAAATAATGAAGGTCGGTGCCAGATTAAAAACACAAATGAATAAGTGCCGGATTAAAAATAATAAGGGTAAGTGCCGGATTAAAAATAATTGTTTCTACTTTTGGCACAAGGCCAGCAATTACCCAGTGCATTACTGGTACTTTATTTTATCGACCCCATAAGGATGAAAGGCAAAGTAAACCTCGGCGGGATTTGAACTCAGAATGGAAAGGACCGTAACGCTTTGCGTCAAAGCATGGCGTCCGACCATCTACCGATACTGCCAATCCACCGCATTAAAAATAATAAGGGTCAGCGCCGTTTTAAAATTTATAAGGATAGGTGCCGGATTAAAAATAATAAGGATCAGTGACGGATTAAAAATGATAAGGATCAGTGACGGATTAAAAATAATAGGGGTCAGTGCCGGTTTAAAAACAGTAGGGATTAGTGACGGATTAAAATTAATAAGGATAAGAGCCGAATTAAAAATAATAAGTGTCACTGCCGGATTAAAATTAATAAGTTTCAGAGGTGGATTGAAAACAAATGATCAGTTTCGGATTAAAAATAGTAAATTTAATTCCCGTGTTAAAAACACTAATGATCAGTGCGGATTTAAAATAAAAAGGGTCAGTGCAGGATTAAAAATAATAATCCCTTCCACTTCGCCCACTTATCCTGAGAGGATCGTGGCGGCAGAGTCTCAAACACTCCTTCCAGCGGGTCCTCTCAGAAGCAACCGTCTCCAACTGATCCGGCTGAGTCCCCAAGCGTGACCAGCCAAGCTCATGGATCTTATCCAACCATCTTGCCCAGGGTCTACCCCTGGGCAAGATGGTTGGTTTTTGGCCGTAAAATTTGTCCAGCGATTCTTTCCTGAGACATTCTAGCCACCTGCCCTTAGTATATCTGAGCTGT
>OZ024746.1:82034782-82047282 GCA_964016885.1 Eledone cirrhosa | reverse complement strand
AAGAAATATATCTATCTATCTATCTATCTATCTATCTATCTATCTATCGATTGATCGATCGATCTAAATGAAAACGTTACCAACCACAAACAAGAGAATAGAAACTTTATACAGACGTATGTAATCGTATTATAAACAGCATTTTCGTGTAGTATCCCTTGTTTGCAATGAAAGAATCATAGCAGGTTACATCCGGAAGCAGATATTCTAATCTTTTAAAAGAAAAGGATAATTGTAGAACATTTAGTGAAAGAGACGTGGTGATTGAATCATCTCGCTTAATGTTACTTATTTTATTGAGCTCGGGGTGAGAATCAAATGAAAAGTCGACGCCAGTAGTGTTTGAAAACACAACATAAAGGGACATTACTAAATAACTCAAAACATTTTAACTGATGCTCCAACAATTCTGTAATTCACTGCTCTACTATGGTAAAGCACAAGATACTCTCGCATCACATATACATACACACAGCACCGCATCTACATATATATTCATAGGCACAGATTTACGTACAGTCATACCAACATTTATATGCAGAAACACACACACACACACACACACACACCCACACACACACACACAGACACACACAGACACACACACACACACACACACACACACACACACACACACACACACACACACACACACACACACACACACACACACACACACACACTAGCAGAATGGCCCGGCGTTGCTCGGGATTCTAAACATAGATTGGCATGTTTATATTACTTATAAAACATTATAGCAAGAATATAAATAATAGCAGTGAATATGCAATAAATGTAAGACAATTGTGTAGTGAGAGTATACATATAGGTGTTATATGTTATAAGTATTATAAGATATATTAGTTAGAGGCGAAAAGATTTAGGTGAAAAGTTTTATAATGTTAGTCATAAGGTTTATGTAGAAAATGGTAATATCTATAGTTGTGAAGTGTTATTTCTCCTCTGTAGTATATCTAATATTTTACATTGAGCTAATAATCTTACGGGTAATCGGGTAATACACAATATTACCCGTATCTTATTTATAATTATATATATATATTATATATATAAGTATAACTATTATTATTATTATTCGACGAAAATCAACTAGCCAATCTCTTCGGAAGAACTTTCGGGCCGGGGCCTATGGACAACTTCCAGAAATCTCTGGCCTGGCAGTGCTACCGAGGAGCCTTGCCAGTTCGGGATAAACTCAGCCGGGCATGTCCGAGATGCGCGCAGGGCGACGAAACCGTCCTGCACGCACTCGTCCAGTGTCCGAAAATTGCTGACTTGTGGGTTTATGTCGAACACCTGCTGTAGAGCGTAGGACGGATCCGGCTATCATCTGAGTCCATCGTGAGGATTGCTCCGCCCTCTTCCTTTAGCCGGGAAGGGCAGGCAGTTTTTATCTGTCTGGTGGCCATGGCAAAAGAGATAGTATGGTGGACACGTTTGAAAGGGCTGAAGACGAGCACTTACCTCTTCGGTGATGCCCTGATTAACTTTTTCAAATTTCATTTAAAAAGGAAAATCAGGGTAGAAAGGGAAGTGCTCTCTTGCCAGCATTTTGTTGAAAGATGGGTGAGAGAAGCAAGAATGGCCCGAGTGAATGGGCCGACTCTGAGTATATATCTGTAAACTAAAGGTGGAAAACTGGGAGAGGGCACTTGCCTTGGTGGTCAGGGTCATTGTGGCTTTTTACTGGGCTTTCTCCACAAATGTCCCTCCGAAGTCTCCCCCCTATTGGGGAATTTTTCATTGTTATTTTCATTGTTATTTTTGTTACATCCTCTGTTTTTGTTTTTTTACACGCAGAAATGCCCATTTGTACCGTCCTGCATTGTCCTGCACTGTCCTTAATGTCTACTTTATGTAAACCCTTGTGGTTAATAAAGAAATCATTATTATTATTATTATTGAATGCCATGGTTGACGGAGGCTCGGCTCTGTAAGGTATAGTAATTTTTAACCGTTAAAACAATTGTAAATTGTTTAAAACTTGAACCAAATTGTTGATAAAGACACCCTCCTCCTCGTGAGAGGGGTCTTTCTGTCCGTTATTTGGCCCTTCGGGGTTAAATAATCAGTTATTGGGGTTTTGTACCCAAAATTTCATTTTAAACAAAAAAACATGGCTACCAAAAAAAAAAAATTTCATACGTCACTCCCACTCATTCCGTCTTCTTCTTCCTCAATCATCACTACAGGAGAGAGAAGATTGTCTCTCTCCCTCCCTTCTTTAAATGTGTCTCTCTCCCTACCTTCTCTTTCGCAAGCGACGAAAGAAAAGAAAAGTCTCGTGCAAAGCGTGCAAGGTTTCTCCACGACGACGACGACAGCGACGAAACAGGTGTGCGGGAAATACGAAAACCCAGTTCATTCGTCTGACGTCAGGAATAATAGCAGTAGCAGCCGTAATAACAACAGCAACAGTGACAATGAAAACAACAGTAGCAGCCGCAACAGCATCACCAGCAGCATAAACAACAACAGCATTAGCAGCAGCAACACCAACAACAACCACAGCAACAGCGGCGGAGGCAGTAGTCGTAGTACCTGCAGCAACAACAAAAGTACCAGCAGCTCTGACGACAACAACAACAGCAGAGAAAAACCAATCTCATTTGCAGGTATTGCGAAAAACCTGGAAACAATCCTCATAACAAATGAGGAATTAGAGGAAGCGAAGAAGATGGTGACAAAGAACGGACACCGAGCAATCTGCAAGGCAGCGAAAAATTTTTTCGAAACCCAAGAGCACTGTACGGTCACGTACCGTACAGTAAGTACAAAATCCCGTAGGGTGGAAAGAGCCACAGAGGCCCAAATACAAAAAGCCTTGGGGTCTGTGTGGCAGAGGAAAACGCACATCACCCGAGGCAAAAAATACGCCACCGTAGACGTACTTTTTGCCACACCCCAGGAGGCAAAGGCCCAATCAGTAGTGACCCTAAGGAGCGAGGAAATGGTGTTGGTGCCCTCCTACTGCGGGCAAAAAATTGTGAGGGTCAAACTGACCCACGTCCCCCCCGGAATGACCCCTTCTTGGCTGGCCGCGTCTGTCCTCGTCGGAATCGAGGACAAAACAACTGTACTGCAAGTACAGAAAAAAGTAAGAGAAGATTGGGTCGGCTCCTCCATTGAGATGCTAATCCAAACCAACCAGGAGTGCATCGAAGCTATCCCGGATGTGATAGACTTCGATAACGGCACTCAACTGCCCATAAGTGTTGAGGGCAAACGCCCGAAATGCTTTCGCTGTGGATCGAAGACTCACCTCAGGGCCTTCTGCAACGAGAAGACCATGAGAAAGGAGAAAACCCCCCTCCTCCCGAATCCGGTTCCACGGCTACCAGCAACAGGACAAGCGGCAACCAGGAACGATAGGTCCGTGGCACCCATACCCACTCCACGGAAATCAAAGACAGCAGCAGCAGTGGAAATATTAACAACAACAACAGCAATACCAAATGCAGCTGCAACAGAGACTCCAGTGCAAACATCACCAACAACAACAAGTGAAAGAGTGGAGCTGGTACCCCTCCCCGACCTTACAGAATCAGACATGGAGTGTGAGGTGGGAGAGGGATGGCAAAAGGTCTCAAGAAGGCACAAACGCAGAAGCAGCGCATCGTCGCCTTTGAAAAGGGAGGAAAGAAATGAGAAAAGGGTAAAGTCTACTGCAAAGAGACCCACAGCAGCAACACCACCAACACCATCACCACCCACACCAGCACCACCATCACCACCGGCGACAACCCCACCGCCAACAACACCTTCAACACCACCACCACAAGCACCAACATCGCAAACACAACAACAAAACACACACACCCAGCAACAACGACAAGAAAATAGCAGAACCACACCCCACCCCCAGAAAAACAAATGCACGGCAATAAACACACACAACAAGAAACTAATGACTTACATAATTGAACACACAGACATTTCACAACAGGACTACATAATACCAGCACCAATCAAAACGCCAACTAACATAAGACTGCTAAAAATAGCACAGAAACAATACACAAACATTAAAACGAAATTCCCCAACGCTGTTGGTGATTTCAGGGACCTAGGAGGAACCATTAATCGAAGAGTATATTCAGACATTCTCTTAGAAGAGCCGACGACCAGCCGAAGGGACGATTCAACGGTCCCTTCACCAGACGATCAAGTGAAAAGGGATGTAAAAACCATCCCTCCTCTACCAAAAGTACGGTAAGTGGTCTTTCCCATCTTTTCCACTCTATTTTAAACATGACCTCACTCAGAATAGGCAGCATAAATGCGCGTGGCTTGGGGTCGTCATGGAAGCAGGGTCACCTGCTCAACGACCTCAGGTCACTAAACATAGATGTAGTGGCCATCAGCGAGACCAGAATCTCCGAAGCACGGGCCTTCGCACCGATCTTCGGCGGCTACGATGTGTACGCATCTCCCAGCCGTCCTGGATCGGGTGGAGGAGTTGCTGTGCTTTTTCGGAGAGGTTTGGATCTCGCCATACGGGCCATCTTCCTGGACCCAGAGGGTAAGCTGGTGGTGCTGGACGTGACCAGCGGAGACGGGCAAGCTTTCAGGCTAGTGGCCGTCTATGCCCCGACAGGAGCAGGGCGGCCTGATTTCTTCCGGCGTCTGGAGACCTTTCTTGGAACGTCCCGCTCTTTAGTGTTAGTGGGCGACTGGAACGGGATCTTAGATGCACGCTGGGACTGTGTGGGATTAGCGGATAGGGGTGGAGGGTGCAAGAGCCTCACCAACCTGCTCAGGCGTTTTGAACTGTCTGACAGGTACCGATTGGATTTCCCGAATGTGCCAATGTGGACTTGGACAAACCGCATAGGGTCATCCAGATCATATCTAGATAGAGTATTTTGTAGGGAAATAGATAGGTCTAGCATAGGCTGTCCACAATTCAAGATAGTCAGCTACACGGACCACAAATTCGTGACCTGTGTGCTTGACTTAGATAGGCTTCATAGACGAGGACCCGGCTACTGGAAGCTAAACGCGTCCTTACCAGCGCGCAAGGCCTACAGAGACCGGATTAGCGAACTAGTTAAGCGGGCGTTGACGGGGGCCATCGTCAACAACAAGTGGTGGTTTGCTCTGAAAAGAGCGATTAGAATAGAATCGATTAGGTTTAGTAAGGCTTTAGCAATAGAGAAAAATAGAGCAGAGGGAGAACTAGTTAGAAAATTAGACGAGGCGCTTAGCAAAGGCATTGCGACCGACGTGCTTGCGGCGAAATTGGCCCTTGACCAATTCTTCAATGCAAAGCACGAAGGCTGCGTTGTCAGAGCTAGGGTGCGTGCTCTCAGACACGAGGGGACGAAAGCCGTTCAATGGGCCCGAGTGGCGGAGGCGCGTCGTGGCAACAAAGCCACGATCCGGTCTTTGGTGGACCACGACGGGCGCATGCTACTCGATCCCGGGCAAATGTGTGAAGCTTTTCAGCGACACTTCGCTCAGCTGTTCGGGGGCAGCGGGGGGCCGGGTAGAGGGATGGACTTTAGTGTCTACCTCGACGGGCTGCCGCGGCTCTCGGCCACTGAGGCGAGGTGTTGCGAAAAGCCGATAACAGCCGCTGAAGTACGGGAGGCAATGACTGGCTGCACAAGGGGTAAATCGCCTGGTTTGGATGGTCTGCCCTATGAACTTTACGTACAGATGCCAGACTTGTTCGGAGGCCTCTTGGCGGACGTCTACTGCAACTGGCAACAGAACGGGAGAATTCCCAGTTCTGTGAGCCGAGGAGCGGTGGCACTGCTGAGAAAGGATCCGAACAAGGGGGATAACATAGACAATTTCCGGCCCATAACTCTGCTAAACACAGAGTTTAAGATTTTGGCCAAGGTGCTAGCAAAGAGGTTGGCGCTTGTCGTTGGTGGTCTGGTGGGAGAGGCGCAGACATGCGCCATTCCCGACAGATCCATCCACGACAACCTCCACCTCATGCGATACATCGTAGAGAGGGTAGCTAGGGAACCTGGCACGGGTGGGTCCTTGATCAATTTAGATCAGTCGAAAGCTTTCGATAGGGTCGACCATCGTTACCTAGCGGCAGTCCTGAGGGCGGCTGGCTTTGGGCCCGTCTTCAGAGGCTGGATCGCTGCCATGCACAGCGACATCTGCTCTGTGGTGAGAGTGAACGGTCACCTGTCGGAACCGTTCAACATCATGCGCTCGGTCCGCCAAGGATGTCCCCTCTCGTCCCTCTTGTACGTATTGACTCTCGAGCCATTACTGCACAAACTGGAGACGTTGAGGGGAGTCCCGCGCGAACTAGGATGCGGAAGATCCGTGTCAGCATATGCGGACGATGTCACCGTAGTGGTGTCGAACGCCAAACACATCGAGGCGATCGGCACTACACTAAGAGAATACGAAGCGGTGACAGGAGCAATGATCAACCAGGAAAAGTCAGTGGGCCTGCAGCTCGGCACCTGGAGAGGCAGGTCCATGCCGTCCAACAGCGTCGTCGGGCGCTGGACGGACGGACCGGTTAAATTGCTAGGGGTCTGGTTCGGTCCGGACCTCCAGACGGACAAAAACTGGGACGAGGTGACGAGCAGGGTGGCTTCTCTCACCCAGAAATGGGCGGAGAGGAAGCTATCCCTGAAAGGTCGAGCGGAGGTGGCTAACGCGTACATCGCGTCTGTCATCTGCTACCGCCTAACCGTCGTACCTTGTCCTAAGCCTCGCCTGACTGCGCTGGAGCGTTTGCTCTTTCGCTTTTTGTGGAAGGGACGTGCTCCGATGGTCAGGCGGTCCATCTGTTGTCAACACCCGCTACGTGGAGGGCTGGGCATGCCGTGGCTGATGATGCGCAGGCACGCGCTCAGGCTACGACATCTCCACCTCTTCCTCGACGGTGATCAGGTGTGGTCGCCGTTTGCTAGACGCGTTTTTCCCCAGCTCGTTTCCTTGACGGAGCTGCAGTCCTGGGTCAAGCGAAGACCGAGAGGGAGCGCCTGGAGACTGGAATGTCTTCAGGCGCTCACAGCCCTCGACCAATCGGGCAATGTGATCGGTGGAAACTCCACCTCGGCGTTCTATAGAGGATTAGTGGAGGGGAAGAGCGACGACGTACTTGGGGAAACTCTAGGCGTCGACGAAAATCAACTAGCCAATCTCTTCGGAAGAACTTTCGGGCCGGGGCCTATGGACAACTTCCAGAAATCTCTGGCCTGGCAGTGCTACCGAGGAGCCTTGCCAGTTCGGGATAAACTCTACAGGCATGGAGGTGCCGTCAGCCGGGCATGTCCGAGATGCGCGCAGGGCGACGAAACCGTCCTGCACGCACTCGTCCAGTGTCCGAAAATTGCTGACTTGTGGGTTTATGTCGAACACCTGCTGTCGCGTTTAGGACGGATCCAGCTATCATCTGAGTCTATCGTGAGGATTGCCCCGCCCTCCTCCTTTAGCCGGGAAGGGCAGGCAGTTTTTATCTGTCTGGTGGCCATGGCGAAAGAGATAGTATGGTGGACACGTTTGAAAGGGCTGAAGACGAGCACTTACCTCTTCGGTGATGCTCTGATTGACTTTTTCAAATTTCATTTGAAAAGGAAAATCAGAGTAGAGAAGGAAGTGCTCTCTTCCCAGCATTTTGTTGAAAGATGGGTGAGAGAAGCAAGAATGGCCCGTGTGAATGGGCCGACTCTGAGTATATATCTGTAAACTAAAGGTGGAAAACTGGGAGAGGGCACTTGCCTTGGTGGTCAGGGTCATTGTGGCTTTTTACTGGGCTTTCTCCACAAATGTCCCTCCGAAGTCTCCCCCCTATTGGGGAATTTTTCATTGTTATTTTCATTGTTATTTTTGTTACATCCTCTGTTTTTGTTTTTTTACACGCAGAAATGCCCATTTGTACCGTCCTGCATTGTCCTGCACTGTCCTTAATGTCTACTTTATGTAAACCCTTGTGGTTAATAAAGAAATCATTATTATTATTATTATTATTATTATTATTATTATTATTATTATTATTATTATTATATACGGTATCTTTGCACTGAATTAATTAAAAGTTGGTTAGAAGCGAAGTCAATGCAACCAGGCAGCCAGACAGACATATATTATAAGCGTGCGACGTTATAGCTATGTATCTAATACAGACAGCCAGACACACAGAGACATATTATAAGGGCGCCATGTTATAGCTATGTATCTATTTAAAAAGACAGACTAAGAAAGAGCGAGGAATGTCGTATAACCGGAAGTGTTGACATTTGAAAATTTTAAAGAAGTGAATATTTAAATAAACGATAAAATATCTTTAATCTTTTAACCAAATTTAGAAGACAAAAATACCCTCACTTTCTTACTTGGAAAAAGTTACATCTATGGTGCAAATTTGGTGCTTTTTGGTCCAGCCGTTTGGCGAAAGGTTTGTTACATACGGCCGTCAGCTTTATAATATAGATATATGTTGCGCGTATGAAACATAGTAACTGTTTCTACATTTGGCACAAGGCCAGCAATTACCCAGTACATTACTGGTACTTTATTTTATCGACCCCGTAAGGATGAAAGGCAAAGTTAACCGCAACGGGATTTGAACTCAGACCGTAAAGGGACGTAACTATGCGGGAAAGCATGCCGTCCGACTCTCTACCGATACTGCCAATCCCCCCTTAATAACAATACTAAATCGCTCTCTTTCACAAGATAGCACGCTCTTTTCCATGTTTCTTCCTACGGACATGTACGTTGTATACCACCGCTCTCTCTCTCTCTCTCTCTCTCTCTCTCTCTTCTCCCCCCTCTCTCTTCCCTCTCCCTCTCTTTCTCTCTATATTTTATATATATATATAGTTATATGTATATATATATATAAATATATATATATATATAAATATATATATATATATATATATATATATATATATATATATATATATATATATATATATATATATATATATATATATATATATTAAAAGTATAGAAATTATTGTAGCGAGAAGCTAACAGTATTCCATAATATATAAGTGACTATAGCGTCAAAATAGGAAAATAGTTAACGTAAGATGTGGGAAAATAATTCAAACTCAATTCAAAAAGAATCAGGATATAGATTTATCCAACAGAATTTAGAGAAATCCAGGGAAAAATCAACAGAGCCTTAACTCATGATAAAACAAGGTCTAAAGTACTCATCCTTCAATTTGGGACAACTTCAAATGCTCTGTATAGTCTTGAAAAGACTATTTCACGAACACTTTCAGTGGGGATGGTCACGGTTTGATTTCCTTCATCAGCAGAGCTCAACATGGTAACCAAGGTCTCACTGATTAATATGCCAAAAAGGGAATTTAAAAGCAAGCTAGTTTAACATCATGCGTGATTATGAAAATAAAACGCACATGTGGAAAAACAGGGCTGGTGACGTCAGAATGGGACGAATGTTTGTTTACATGAAACAACAGTCAAAAACATTCCGAAAAAAATTCTATAATAAGGAGTTCAGCAAAAAGCAATATATATATATATATAAGTGGTAACACAACAGTTAGTTCACCATACCGAGAACAATTGTTTCACCTTAACGAATCCTTAGCTCGTAATGATCATGGTTATACGGAATAGGAAGGACAACCGTATATATATATATATATATATATATATATATATATATATATATATATATATATATATATATATATATATATATATATATATATATACATATCTATATACATAAGCATACACCACCCAAGTACACACACACACATATACATACACAGACACACACATATGTTAATATTGTTATATTTGGGGAGGGTCATATTGTTATAATATTGCCAGAAATAATAATAAAACACACTCACTGTATTTCTGGGAATATTATAACAATATGACCCTCCCCAAATATAATAATATTTGTTTGAACACAAGATTTCATATCCAAAACCTTGCAAAACAAATATATATATATATATATATATATATATATATATATATATATATATATATATATATATATATATATATATATGCAAATATATATGCATATATATATATATATGCATATATATATATATATATATATATAATAATATATAAGATCAAAACATGGTTAAAAGAGTTCCATGTATTTTATTATGCGCATTTCAAAAACAAATATCATCATGCAATAACATTTGCGTTTTCATCAGATGATATTGCATGATGATATTTGTTTTTGAAATGCGCATAATAAAATACATGGAACTCTTTTAACCATCTTTTGATCTTATATATTATTATTTATACTCCAGTCCTACAAACTGTAGAGTGCTACTTATCCGATATCTGCATTGCTTTATTGTACTATATATATTATTGTACACATATATATGCCGTCTTCAGAAATAATTATTTCTGAAGACGGCATATATATGTGTTGGTATGTATATTTAATCTTGATAGTTTGTATAATTTTGTATAATTTTGTACATAGATCTGTTGAATATGCATGCCAACTCTAACACATATATATCCTAGAAACGATCGTTAAATAATGAACTTTTTTTGTTTAATATAAGGAATTGTTTATTCATTATTTGTTTAATATTTTATATATATATATATATATATATATATATATATATATATATATATATATATATATATATATATATATATATATATATATATATATATATATATATATATATATATCCATATATATACTTGCAAAATTATGCATGCATTCGTCTTCATACATGTATATTCTCACAATTTGTTAGTAATAAAACCGAGATTGATATTAATCGGAGGATAACGTTTAGTGGTTTTGATTTACAAAACATCGAGTAGATTGATGATGATCTATCACTGTTTGAAACAAAGAACTACATGGGAACAAGAAAACGAGCGTTGTATCTTTGTCGTTTACGACGACGAATGCTCAATCAACAAAACCTGCTCGTGAAATTAATGTGTAAACGGCTTAGCCTTCCACAGCCATATACGCCCTTAACATAGTTCTCAGGAAGATTCTGCGTGACACGATGTGTGACAAGAGCGGCCTTTTGGAGCACAGATACAACTCATTTTTGCCTGTTTAGTGGACCGGATCAACGTGAAATAAAGTGTCTTGCTCAAGGAAACGACGCGCTTCCCGACCCAGGACCTTACGATCGTGAGTCCAACACCCTAACCACTACGCCACGCGCTCTCACGAAACAAAGATATATATAGTATGCATATACTGTAGGCATAGATTGAGAATTAATTTTCTGGCACAGACTTTTTCAAACAATAGCTGAAGACTGGTTTATAGTGTTAATATTCCTCATATATATACTCGCCCATATATATATATATATATATATATATATATATATATATATATATATATATATTTAAGTGCTACTAACCACGTACATGTACCAATTCAAATATACGTCCCCACTGCAATTAAACCTCCTGTATTTTTCTATACATTCTCCTGTAGGACTTGTTTTATCCATTATGGAAGAATAAGAATCAAAGTCGATTTCAGCAAGATTTCAACTTAGAACGTTAAAAGAGTGTCATTGTATTATAGAGCTAGGTACTCCACTGGATACTAGATGAACATAATTTCAAATGTTAACTAGTGTAAAACGATGTAATTATAACGTTGGATGGAACGCTTCGGGTATTCATCCCAACTCTGGACTCTGAGTTCAAATTTCACAAAGGTCAACTTTACTTCTCATTTTTTCGAGGTCATTAAATAAAGTACCGTTCCAGCTCTGGGCTCGATTCGGTCTCCGTATCCCCTTCTCACTTCCACTCTTTCGTTCTCTCAATTTCTCTGGAAGAAGTCAGCTATGTCTAGATCTGGAGATCGATAGTCTCCATCAAGTTTAAATCACAAAGACACGCCGTATAGCACTACAGTGCCCAAACGACTGCACTATGACATGACAATGAGTATACCAATCAAGTACATTAGTCTTTTTAATTAGTTGTACCTTCCCTCCCTATCACTTTACCATTGTTGAAATTCAATGGCTTTCCAATTTATATTGACATTATTGAAATGGCGAGGCTATTACTCGCCGAAATTTATGGTGTTAAAACAGAATTGTTTTTTGTCAAGCTTTGATAGAATTTTAAGCATTACTTAATTAAAAATTGGGGAGATATTCACAAATGAAACATAAATGATTAGTTTATCCAATCGAGGGTATGTTAGAGAACCACTACCTGTTTGTGACTGTATCTGCTTTTTCTTTTTACATATTTTTGTTGTTATTTTTTGCGCACTTTATTTTATTCTATTACTTTCTTGTTCTTGAAATGCAATTTTCAGTTGGTGCGTGTTAACATATATTGATTTCTAATTCAGGTAAAATATCAGAAAATTGTTGGAAGGGGAGGTGGAAGGCAAAATTGATTAACTCAACTCCAGTACTTCACTGGTAGGGTAGTATTATATTTTATCAACCCAGAAAGGATGAAAGGAAAAGTTAAGAACAGCGGGATTTGAACTCAGAATCTAAAAGGCCAGA
>OZ024746.1:82019782-82029782 GCA_964016885.1 Eledone cirrhosa | reverse complement strand
TGGCATACGCCCCATTGCTGTGGGCAATGTCTTCCGGAGGCTGGCTGCCAAGGTGATCTGCAAGTCCGTCACACACGAACTGGGTGAGGAGTTTAGTCCGGTGCAACTGGGTGTCGGCGTGTCCGGTGGCTGTGAGGGAGCCTCTCATGCAATCAGGCAGTTCTTCAGCAGCTGCCCATCGGTACCGGCATCCAGGGAGTCCAGGCATCTCATTGTCAAGCTTGACATGAGGAATGCCTTTACGCCGGGATCATCTGCTCGAGACCAGCCTCAGCCGAGCCCCCTCTGCCTACCCGCTGGCCTACCTGTCATATAGAGCCCCGAGCATGCTCCTAGCTGCTGATACGGTCATACCCTCGGCTACTGGGGTCCAACAGGGTGACCCTTTGGGACCCCTCCTGTTCGCCCTTGGTATTGACCACATCGCCCGGAGTATCACGGCCCCTCTCAACGTTTGGTATCTGGATGATGCTACGTTGGGTAGGCCTGTACGGACGGTCTGCCAAGACCTTCAATCGGTGATTCCTGCCCTGGCGAGAATCGGCCTCCAGGTCAACTCGGCCAAGTCGGAGGTGGTGAACGTCAGCCTCGATGCTGCGAGTTTTGCAGCTTCCGTCTTGGACGGGCGGTCCAATCTCCGCCAGGTTCATGTGACCCCCAAAGAGGATGTCCTCATCCTCGGGTCACCGGTCCACCCGCCGGCCATCCGCTCCACCATCAAGTCCAGGCTTCAACAGCTCCAGACTCTCACGAGCCGACTGGGCTTGATTGACGGCCACCCAGCTCTCTTTCTGCTGAGGAACTGCTTCGCCATGCCGAAGCTCCTCTATACACTCCGCAGCGCTCCATGCTACACCCAGACATCTCTCCTCGCTGACCTCGATACTTGTATCCGAGCCGCAGCCGAGGGGATATGCAACGTCAAGTTTGACGACATAGGGTGGCAACAGGTCACTTTACCGGTCAGGTATGGCGGCCTAGGCCTCCGGTCCCCGATCTCACTAGCTTTTCCGGCGTATCTTTCGTCGGTAACCTCGTGCCGCATCCTCGTCAGCAGGGTTCTTCAAAACACAACAGAACCCTCTGTGTTCAGAGAACGTGAGGCCGCCTGTGAGACGTGAAACCGGCTGGGACTTAGCCCAGTAGACGTCCCTCCTCCTTCTTCCCCTGTTGACATCAAGTTCCCCCAACGCACTTGGGATGCCATCCAGTGCATCCTGGCCTCAGACAGGCTCACGCGCCAGCTCGACCAGCACCGCCTTGCTTGTTTTCGTGCGGCCTCCAAACCCCACAGTGGTGCCTAGCTCCATGCTCTGCCCTCCTTCTCCACTGGCACGCAGCTAGACAACCATAGCCTGCGAATCAGCGTTTCCCTGAGGCTCGGCCTCCGGATCTGCCAGCCACACCAATGTCGCTGCGGTTCCACCGTGGACTCTTTCGGCCTCCACCCGCTTTCCTATCGCCACAGTGCCGGCCGCATTCCACGCCATACTGCCCTCAACGAGGTCATTAAGCATGGCTTGGACGCTGCAGGCTTCCCTTCCCAGCTCGAGCCGGTGGAGCTGGATCGAGGGGATAGCAAAAGGTCAGATGACATGACCATCTTCCCGTTCCGCGGTGGCAAACCCCTCGTCTGGGATGCCACTTGCACCAACACTTTCTGCAGCCGCAATCTGGTGCAGTCTTTGACTGACCCAGGTTCTGCTACACGTCGAGCTGAGGGGGCCAAACTCCTCAAATACTGGTCGCTCTCCGACAGGTTTGCGGTCGTTCCCCTGGCAGTGGAAACTTCTGGTGTCCTCGGCCCCACCATAGGCGCTCAGCTGGCCAGCTGCAGGTGTGTCCCGCGAGTTGGAGTGGCTTTTCCAGCGCGTCTCCCCTTGCCGTCCTCCGGGGAAACGCCTTCTCCATTCTGTCCGCTGGGGCTGTGGGTGGGCCCCATCGCGTACCAATACCCTAGTTAAATACCATTCTTTCATCGTTACAACTTATATCCACATTAATGGCGTATTATCTTTGTTGACACAAACATTGTGAACTTTTCTATCTGAAGTGTTCATATTGAGTATAATACATTATGCATGTATGTAACACAATGCATTAGACACAAGAATGGTATATTATTTATTTTGGAAATAAATAATAATGCCTCTTCCCTTACCATCTCCCTTACCATCCTCCGGGGAAACTCCTTCTCCATTTTGTCCGCTCATTTGCTCATAATAGTAAGAGATGGGGGAGGGAAGAGAGATGGAGCAGTGGGAGTTCGGCTCCTCTGTCTTCAGACCTGATGCCCAATAAATTGTAAAAAGCTTTACAAAACACGCAGTTAAAATAACTACGTCAACTATAATCTCATATGCTGCTGCTGCTATGATTGCTGTTAACATTACATATCAAACTAATATGAAATTAGATTTCTTACATAAAAAAACAAATACTTATATCCCTACATTAAAAATTATTATGATACATATATATTTACTTTTCATCAGGGAAAGGCCTAGTATTCTACTAAGATATGTGTGTGAGTATATATATATATATATATATATATATATATATATATATATATATATATATATATATTCGCAGGCTCTATGTGATCATCCGAGCTGCTAGAAATAGAAGCTTAATTTCGATCATATTACATTAGAAAGTAAGACTTGCATTTTCATTATCTGAATAAGTGCTTCCTATTTTAAGATGGTGGAGTATGATTTGCTTGACAACTGGCAGTAAGTCTACACGGCTAACTGATCGTGTTAAACTTCTTTCACTGTCCCATAGTATCTCTGTGGTTTTCACAGCGAAGGCAGTTGGATTGATGTTTTATAGAATGTTTGAATGTGAGGGGAAGCCGGTAGTGAGAAGATGAAATTTGGATTCGTGTAGCTGCTTATTACGGTTAAGAATGAAAGAAATATGTCTCCTTGTTGGATTTGAAAACATACATCTTGTTTAGTCTTATTGTTTAGATCGACTGGCAGTCTCAGTCTTATAACATATTTATTAAAACAAATATTGATTATGCTTTGCAAAGCATTTCACTTTCCATAAAGACCAAGCGGGGAATTATATTCAAATTGAACACAATGGAGCATTGAAAACTAAAGAAGTATTCAATAGCCTTACTACAATACTAAGATAATAGGTATAGAAATGACTGTGTAGTTAAGACGTTTGCCTTTAATGGCGTGGTTCCGAGTTCGATTCAACTGTTGAGATTATGGATAAGTGTCTTCTAATATAGCCTCAGATTAACCAACGTCTTATGAGCGGAATTTGGTAGACAGAAACTATGATGGAGCCCATTATATACATACATATACTTACATGGAGGGGATCCATCTCTTTATGTTTATACTAGTCTAATAACTAGTGCTGTTTTTGTTGTATCCCTTTATGTCTCGCAACCTAGCTGTTCGACAAACAGAGATCAGTAAACGATGTACACTTAAATAAGTACTGGAATCGATATGATTGACTAAATCATTGAAAGTTGTGCTTCAGTATAGCTGTACTGCACCAATATCTAAAGTCAGTAAAAGAATGAAAAGAAAGTTACTGAATAGATATAGATAAGAAACTAAGTCGATTCATGGCCTCAACTCGCTGAAGGTTTAATTCTGCTTGATGTGTAATAATATCATGTAAATACAGTTTTATAGAAAAAGAAAAAAAGAAAATTTAGAAAAGGAAAATAAAAAGAAAAAAGAGAAAAAGAAAGAAAAACAGAAAACGGAAGGAATGGCAAGGACTCAGTTTATGGCCGAAGCTACTAAGTTGGAGGGCGAGAACGCTTTGTGATTCACAATACCACTGCTAACGTAATCTTTTATAATTTTATATAGGGTGGGCCAAAAGTCACTTCTTAGCTATATCTTATTAATAAAACATCACAAATTAACATAAAACTAATTTTTCTTGGAGAGTGTTCCATAATTGTATCTTACGTTTATTCAACTTCTGAAAGAAACAAGTATACAATATTTTAATAATAAAAAAAATTATTATTTTTTTTAATAGGAAGTGACTTTTGGCCCACCCTGTATTTTATATTACTTTCACTTTTTTTTAGTATTCCGAGTATTAACTTAACAGTCATTCACCTATTTAACCATCATTCATCACGCAGATGGCGCATGACATTTAAACAATTATCTTCAACAAATATACAATTATGTGTATATGATTCAACCACTTACACTGTAAGATTTAGTGCGATTATAATCCTGCAGATTCCGAATAAGAGTGAAACGTCTTAGAATTATTTCCATACTTGTTTGTAGAGATATGATATGAGTCACGAACTAATAGTATTTTAAACGCCAATTTAGATTGGTTTTATACTCTAAGCATTAAACATCATTTATTGATTTCATGTGCAAACATAATTCTTCAAATTTATAAGAATTATAGAAGAGAGAAATAAGATTGTGAGATATTCATTTCTTTCTCGTGAGAATTGGCATGGTTAATGTAAAGATTTCAACCATGATTTTAGTTCACTATGTAATTACTCTTTATTATTACTAACAGTTAGAGAAATATTTGCATTAAATTCGTAATTGTATTATTTTCCAGAATATTTCCCTCATAGCAGCTAAAATTTTCAAATAATTCAATTTTCTAATTTTCTCTGCAACTGAGCGTATCTTCAGAGATATTCAAAAAAAATTTAATGAGATTTGAATAACTAAAAAGCAACTAAATTGGTCCATTTTATTTTCTAACGTTTCTAGAAGCAATTAAAAAAATAATCACTACTTAAGTACTTTGTCATGTAATTTAACGAAATATCTTTCTGTGCAAAAGGAATAGATGAAGTGTATTACAGGAAGGAATGCCACTACCATAATATTAACCTCATCACTTGTCAAATACAGATTTTACAATACAAATCAGCTTTGTTAATGTTATGTATGATGTGGGCTTTAAATAAAGAATAAACTCTTGGCATTTTGAATTTATAGCTAGTTGTTTTTTTAATTTCCAGCTTGAGTATTATGAGCTACATGTGTATCCGTAAGAAATACACAAACAAAATAAACGAGAATTTCTTCGTTGTCATTTTCAGGGCTTTGAGAGTGACGTTTAACTTTAGTTTGGTAAAGCCAAAACCTTAAATACAGAAAGCAAATATAACTTAAATAAAATTGATAAGAGACGAAATGTCACATAATTATCATTATTTTTCCCTACAAACCCGAAACAGATGCTTGATGTATTCTAGAATTCATAGAACATTGATTAGAGAGGTGGCTGTCAGCCTTTGTTCACTTATGAACCTTATGGACCTCTTTGATTCATATTTTACTCTGGTGAACCCCCCAGAGCCAATTTTAAAAATCCTATTGTATTTTATAATTAAATATTATTACGAATTGCATAACAAATTGTTAAAAACTATTGTATAAAAGATTGTGTATAATAGAAGTATAACCAATTTATTGCACATAAACTTTGACAACTAAATTCTTTAGACAATGAATAAGAAATAAAATAAGAAATAAATATATATGAAAATAATAAAATCAAAGAAAGAATAATCAGTTCCTCTCTCTCTCTCTCTCTCTATATATATATATATATACATATATATGTGTAAATATACAAACATGCATACACATACATGTACACACACACACCCCTGCACACACACACACACACACACACACACACACACACACACACACACACACACACACACACATATATAAATATATATATATATATGTGTGTGTGTGTGTGTGTGTATGAGTGTGTATGTGATTACATGTATGTGTATGTATGTATGTATATTTACACACAGACACATATATATATTTATATATCGAGATTCGATTGACTTTCGTCAAATCATACCGAGGAAGCAATGTTGCCACTATTAGTCTTTCCAATTGCTACTACTATCTATCGGTCGCAACTCCAGGTAGAAGGAGCAAAGTGAAATAAATTGTCTTGCCCAAGGACATAACGCATCGCCTGGTCCGGGAATCGAACTCACAACCTCACAATTGCAAATCCAATTATCTAACCACGCACCTTTATATATATATACATATACATAAAGAGAAAGAGAGAGAGAGAGAGAGAGAGAGAGAGAGAGAGAGAGAGAGAGAGAGAGAGAGAGAGAGAGAGGGGGAATGAGAGAGTCTAGACTCTTTCTAATATATATATATATGTGTGTGTGTGTGTGTGTGTGTGTAAATATATATATACATCTACGTATATATACATATATAATATACATACACTGATTCTGTTATTGTTTTTCTCCAGTATCATTTCTTTTGATTTCTATTAATTCCTGGGTCATTTTTTAACGAACTGCTTTGGTTAATTGCTTTTTTTTTTTTTTTTTTTAATTTAATTTGTTTTATTTCTCTAAAGCTTAAGATATTTTCTTTGAAATAAAAAAAATTCATGGGTCTCTAAAATACAACTTGGTACCCTCAATTTACTTTTTTGTGTGTGGACTCCATCATTCTTGTATGGACCCCGGTTGAGCACCACTGTATTAGAGTGCCATATCATAAGTAGAGCGTTTTAACAGGTATTCTACCATTCAATAAGTGTGTGATGTAGAAGATTAAATTTTCGGCAGATATGACCCTAAATAAACCCTATTGAATATCATTTAAAGTGTAAATAACTATAATTCATAAAAATATGGCTATTTCTGACTGATTCCATTATCTTTAAAATACTAGACATGAGAGTGATAGGTTGATATTTGGCAGGTTGGAAGAGGTTTCCGTATATATACATGTATAAGTCCATTTCATGCACAATACATCTCCTAAGTCTCTATGTCCTTTGTACATAGCCACCCCCAAAATATTGCGTAAATCACTCAAAGCGGCTGATAAATGGAAGATTTACAGATACATTTGCTTTCGTTCATGAATGACTTCATTTCTCATAACTGCTGTTGGCTTTCAGCAACAAAACCAGTAAACTACTTTACGCTGGGCTTTCCTCCTTCGCAGCCTGGTTGGTTTTTCCCGTAAAGTAAAGGAGATGAGTGAAAACTGTCAAAGCTTTGTCGATTTGCATTGAGCGGAGAAGTTTAAAAAATGGCGACTATGTGTATGTAATGATGAAACAGTTGAAGTAGAGCAAGATAGTTTAGAATAAGTTTTGCTCTATGTGTTCATTGTGAAGTTAAAAACAAAGCGGGGGTTTATCAGAATTCGCACTACATCTTGGTTAGGAAGTGGCATTCAGCTAATGTACTTGAAACCCACTCATCAATCACGGACGAACGAAAAGATCTGCCTGAATGTTGAGAGTTGAGAATACATAATACATAATAGTAACTAAAAAGACAAAACAAAATATCCTAAAACTCACGGAAGATCTCTGAATAAACGTTTCTCTTTTTTTTTTATTGTCCTTAATCCTATCCCACTCCACTTGACTTTATGCAGGTGCATTATGCAGAAAGCTTCTATAACAATGCCTTTTATCTTTATTTATATTTTGTTTGTGTTATTTTAAGTTCATTTTTTATATCATATTTAATATTATTCAGTTTGTGAGTGTCTGTAAGCGAAAGCATGCGATCTGTTAGCACAGTCATCACTGTCCGTGTGGGTGTGCAATCACTCCCCACCATTACAAATATTGGTGTGTAAGTACAACGATTAACCGTATGTATGTTTGTGTGTATATTGATCTCTGTATGTGTCTGTGTCTGTGCATACTGCTCTCGGTAAACGTCTTATTGTGGTCACAGATATGATCAAAAAACATCTCTATCTGCCTTAAACTGACCAGTCCTTCTCGCTCTCGTCAGGTTCGTTCTTGTTACATCTCACCTGTCAAATTCTCTTCGTTTGCCTCTCTTACTACTTTTCTTCCCCACTCTTCTACGCCAAAACTTTGCCCAAAACGTCGGTAACTCCTTTCCTACTGGTACACGAATTATAAGTAACCCGAAACTTGGTAATCTTAAAATCTAATAAAACAGATTTGCTTCTATTCATTTAATAAAGGGCATCATAATATGTTTTAAAAAATGTTCATATCTGTCCAAATCTGAGTCACTATTAGGTTTCAATTTGTATCTTTCAAATTTTCTGCAGTCATTCATAAATGATCATGTTGATTCGATACTCCATCACCGTTTCTTGGCTCATCATAGGATTCCAATTTACATTTTGACATAAAGATAAGCTTTATACCGAAAAGGTCGGATGAAATTTGAATTTAGCATTGAAAAAGAGCGGTTCTGACATGCAATCCTATTATCAATCGCAAAACTGCAATTTATTTGACAGCAACTAAAATGTACATTCCCAAATAAGAGAATGAAACAAATCGATGTTGGCACTTCTATATATATATCAAATACGTAAACTATATCAATAAAGTCCTCGAAAATATATTTCATCCAAACAATGTCCATTTTAACAATGCCATTTTACAACAATACACTAGTATGCTAAACATTTCTCTTTGTTTTCCTTTTACTACAGAAAGATGAAGGGCAAACATCGATAGAGTGGGATTTAAACTCGGAAATCACGCCACTTAAATGCCACAAATCGTTTAATATATGATCCTAATTTAATATGTAATAAAGTAAATTCTTCTTGAGAAATTCAACTTGCAATATATATATATATATATATATATATATAACGGAGGAAATGTGGTAAGGAACCAGGTGGACCATAACGCACCAAAGTACTCAATACTTAGGGTAGTAGAGTGGGTAATAGGAACGAGTAGGACCCCGACGGCTGAGCTCAAGCCGTTTCGACGGCTAATTCTGGACGTCGAAACGGCTTGAGCTCAGCCGTCGGGGTCCTACTCGTTCCTATATATATATATATATATATATATATATATATATATATATATATATGTGTGTGTGTGTGTGTGTGTAACTCCTGATATAGTCGAAGGGGCGCCGTGTTGATATATGGCGTTTCTTAGGCAATTTAAGCCTGGGGATCCCATCCCTCTCCAGACCTGATTACACCAGATTTCTTCTAGAGAAAGATAGAAAGTGAAAGAGAGAAAATAAGAGAGAGATATAGAGGAAGAATCGACCTCAGTAGTAGACTGGTACTTTTTATCGACTTCGAAAGTTGACCATGACGGGATTTGAACTCCGGGACCAGAGAGCCGGAATGAATACCATAAAGCATTCTATCCGATGTTCTAACGACTCTGCTAATTTGTCGCCTGCACTTGCAACATAAACTTTTATAATGATAATTCGAGTGATTAGTTAAAGAAAATAGGCATAGCCATGTTGTATCATTATTGTACCAACATCATTCATTTGCAGAGAAGATAATATTTATTTGTATTGACTTTTCCTCGTGAGAGTCCCAGTTAATAAAGTACCAAGGTGTTAAGAATTTATATCCTCGGTTAGAGATGTAGAAAAAAAAATATTCGATCTCAATACTGGACTGATATTGTTTTATCGACCTCGAAAGGGTTGGAAGGTAAAGTTTATCTCTGCGTATTCCGAACTCAGAGCACCAGAGAGCCCAAAACGAATACCACAAGCATTCTGACGTTCTAACGACTTTGCCAATTCGCCACCTTTTGGTAAGATAATTCTAGCTTATACGATATCAGCTATGGTACATAAAAAATGTTATTTAATATATATTGAGCAATATTTACTCATTATCTTCTTAATTGAAAATAAAATGATCTAAGGGAAATAACTACAGTAGATCAATGCCATGAAATTAGAGAAATATATTAAAGAATAATGTTCTGAAAGGCGTACGCAAAACAATCTTACTCAGAAAATTTCAATATGTAAAACAAACATTCTTCAATTGATCACAGCAGGCCTGAGTAGACTATTCTATACTGATGAGATTCAATAAAAATGAAACATTTTTGTCCCTTGACTATAAACTAAGACTTGATTTTCTCATTAGCATTAAAAGGAGGAGGAGGGGGGGGGGAGAAGAAGAGGAGGGGAGAAGAAGAAGAAGAATATTATTCTAAATAGATAACA
>OZ024746.1:81984782-82004782 GCA_964016885.1 Eledone cirrhosa | reverse complement strand
TTCACTTTCCCTTTGTAGCTACTTTGTCATAGCTTTATGAGACTTTCTTCCAAAATCAAAGTCTATTTTTCGGTGGCATTGTTTGCTTGCAGCTTCCAATGTCACTATGATCACAGCTTGACAAACAGACAAACTAACTTATAAACGAATGGATATAGGTCCAAATGTGAGGAAAACCTATTTCTGAGTCTAAGGAACTGACATGCCAAGTTTGAACATGATTGGTCCACCGGTATATACTTGTGCGTGTACCGAATTTACAGAGTTGTTAGAACGTTAGATATTATGCTTTTTGGCATTCGTTCCGGCTCTGGTTAATATCTGGTTAATATTGTTTTTCAATCATTGGAGGTCGATAAAAAGTGTCAATACTGGGGTTGATTCGTTTATTTCTCTTTCTCATTTTCTCTTTATCACTCTTTCTCCTTCTCTGGAAAATCATTTTTGTTCTGACTTGGAGAGGGAATGGTCTCCACTATATTCAACATGTCCCTGTCACTACTGTGTCCGTAAGATTCCACCAGAATTTACAGGTCCATGTATGTGTATGTGTGTATATGTGCATATGTTATGCATACACTATTTTTTACCTAAATAGTTAAAATAACAAAAATAAATGAATTAATATAATAACTGCATGCAAGAAACGATAATCGATTTAAATTTTGATTAGAATATACAAAAGTTTTTTTTTAATTCTCTAAACTTAAAGAAAAAATATTGATTTAAATGTTATGGACAATAAAACACAATCTTCATTCGACCAAATCTGATTTGAATGTCGCCTAGCATATGTACTCTTTTATGTTAAAGAATTCCCTAAGAATCTGTCGTTTTCTTTTTAATATCTAAAATAACAAGAACAATATTAGGTTGTCAAATGTTTCTAATGGCATTATGCATATGATTGCACTTGTTACACTCTAGTGGTTATGTTTCGGGGAGAAACATGCTATTTGTGTATTTATGAAAGCAATTTAAATGTAAATATACAAATTAAGGCATCAATAATCGAGTATTTGAGATAATTTGTTTCAACTTGCTACAAAATGTTTCTAAACTTTTTTCTTAAAATAGAAAGGACTGTTACTGTTCGTCTTTATAATTAGAGCAGATTTATTTCAGTCACGTCTCTTCCATTCAAAATAATAACTACAATTTAAAATATGTATGAAAATGAACATACAAATGAGCGTTTGCAAATGTAACTATTGTATTTGTATATATATTTTTAAAATTTACTCACTCCAAGCAATCAATAAAGCCACTAAAAGGCATGTGGTTATATGACAAGACAAAGAGGACATAATTCAAGGACAGAGAAGGTGACGATTGATGTTGCTTTTGAATTTTTGCAAATTGTAGGCGAGATGTATACATTTCATTATATTGGCAGTATCGGTAGAGGGTCAGACGCCATACTTTGCAGCAAAGAGTTACGGCCCTTTATGGTCTGGGTTCAAATCCCGCCGAGGTTAACTTTGCCTTTCATCCCTACGGGGTCGATAAAATAAAGTACCAGTAATATATTGGGATAATTACTGGCCTTGTGCCAAAAGTAAAAACAATTATTTAAAACTTGAAGGGAGGGAGTTGGAAGAATCGTTAGAACGTCAGACAAAATGTCTTGTCGCTTTTAGTTACGGACCTTTACGTTCTAATTTCAAATCCCGCCGAGGTCAACTTTACCTGTCATCCTTTCAAAGTAAACAAAATAAGGTACCAATCATAATTGGATCATAATATAATATAATCAACCTCCTTCCTCTCCTCAAATTGAAGGCCCTGTGTCTATGTTAGAAAACATTATTTGAAATTTGAAATGTGTTTGTTCCAAAGCAAATATCCACACTAGTAATAGTATAAACATTAGTAGAGAAAATCGGTTAAATTATCTTTAGAGATCAATTTTTAAATCACTTATTCAGATATCTTGAAAACGTATTGCTTTATAATATAAGAGATAGGTTGCTCGCATACTTTAATAGGCATTATCTGATATTCCATTCTACAAAAAGGTTTCAGTAGTCAGTTAAAGAAACATTGTGCGCTTGGGAATGTTAGTAAATTCAAACAATTTCATTCTAGATTTACTTGATCCTTCTTACATTCTGGTCAATATTGGGCCTTGAAATCTTAGGCAGTGATTTTGTTCCGTGTATGAACATAAATAATAATATATATATATATATATATATATATATATATATATATATATATATATATATATATATATATATATATATATATATATACAGAGGATGTCTGTCTGTGTAAATCCCTTAAACTCGAGAAGTACCCGACCAATTTTTTTGAAACTCTACCCATGCGTTTCTTATATTTCTTGAAGTGCAATGGGCTAAAAGGATTTTAACTTTTTTCGCTCTAGGGCCGCATTAGGCGAAAAACCGCATTTTAAAGGCATTTTTAGGCTTTTTTGAGGCGTAACTTAAAGATAATCCAGCCGATTTCCTCGAACTTTGCAGCACACATTAGTTAGTCCCCTCGCATTACTGTGGACACATTTTCGATTCCATGAATGGTTTCTAGGAAATTTACGAATTAGTATTGGGCGTTACATGCCATTTTCATTTTCAATATAAACGGTACTTAAACATTGTAGGTAGCGTATAATATTTCGTTAAAAATTTGGTTTATTTAACAGAGGACACAACACTTACTTACTTTTAAGCAGGGCCATTTTCGGGGGATTGAGGAAATGAGGAGGACTTTAAATTTTTTGCCGGCGCCCTGTTGACGCTTCGTGATTTCATCACGCACAAATCCGAGGCATGTGTACGTTGCCGTGTTATTGACACCGTAAAATTCACGTCTGTGCTACTTCTACTAAGACCCCTTTTGTCATCCGATATAACAGTATTATAAGCGCAACAGCGAGGACGTAGGTACGTTATCGCTATTTCTTTAACAAGTCTGGTTTACTTTTACTTTTATTTCTTAACAAAAAGTCTGTTTCCTTTGGTTTAAGGTGAACACTCCCAGAGAAGAAACCCTCCGTTGGTTGACAATTGGCGCGACAATTTAAGGCGTTTGAACAAATCCTTTTAAGGATTTGCAACCAAATTCCTTTTAAGGGCTGCCAGTGAACGCACACAAAATCCTTTTAAGGGCTACATGTGAACGCACACAAGGCCTTTTTTAGGGTGATTTTCTTCAGATTTTGCACATGCATGCAGATGTTTCACGATTCAGGCCTGCTGGTGCTCTACGTTTCCTGTAGCTGAACAATCATTCCCTGAGAATAAGGGAATTCAAAAAGTACACAGCTACATTCCTTAATCTTTGCATATGCGTGTTGCTATTTCACGTTTCCTACCCCGTGCAACACCGGGTCCTGCTGCTAGTATATATATATATATATACAAATAGCCTTCTGATATATATATATATATATATATATATATATATATATCAGAAGGTTATTTGTCACTAATATACTGAATATCTCAATGAAAAGAGAACTTATATAAACATGGATTAACTTATGCCAAAGCCTCTATCGGGTAGAATATAAGCAAAGATAACTAATTCACGAGAGCTTCACTCACATCTAATCCCTAACTGTAGTTTCTGAACTCAGCAATGAAAGAGTAGAAATGTCAAACAGAAGGTCACTAATATATTGGACATCTCAATGAAAATATAGACAGAAAATATCAAAATCAAAAAAGCATGTAAATATAGATTAACGTATGCCAAAGTTTTCGTTTACTTACATGTGAATGGGGGGTTGGAGGGGTGTGGGTGGGAGAACAAAACTACTAACGTTTCGAGCAAAGCATTTTGTCAGAACTCTTATCTCCACTTCAGTGTATAAACAAGTTTACTACCATTTCTAAATATTTTTATCAATGCAGAGCACTACTAATTTTCTCGGATTCTGCTTTTTATTTTATAGATAATGGGTTCTTTGGATTCAATCCAAAAAGCTAACAAAAGCCATCTATTTTATATGAGGAGGAAATGGTGAATGTAACATTTATACTTTTTTTCTCCAAAATCGTTAACATCGTAAGTGAAGTGAAATGACTTTCAAACGGGAATGGAAACATCACAGTAGCTTCGAATTGGCAGGATTTTACTGCTTGCTCTACAGTGCACACCAATAGATTATTAATAAATACTGACATTTACACTAGCTAATAACATTTTCAATACTCATTTATAATATTATAGTTACAACACCAAATTATTTCAATTGCCATATATTAGTTACACTGTGACTACAAACTTAGAAGGAAAATAGCCAAAGAAAGATAGTTATTCTGTGTCATTCTCTATTTCCACGCCAATTATATAACTATACTAGTATATTTGAGGAATCATAATTGATCGCTATTTTTCATCGATTAGTTTTAATTAATTTACTCTTTCTTTTGCTAATTGTGGCAGATGTCGAAGTTATGGAGAAATCATCGGATGGTACAGACAGAACAAGACGGAAAAAGTAGTGTGAGTTTATAGCGTATAAAAGTTCATATCACGAGATATAGAAAACAGATTCAAACAAAGTAAATTCCCCAATAGGGGGGGAGGGACTTTCAAGTGTCACGCATGGAGAAAGCCCACAAAAAGCAGCAGTGAACCTGACCACCAGGGCAAGTGCCTTTCCCAGTTCTACAGGCGCTTATTCAGAGCAGGCTCATTCACTCGGACCATGCTCGCCTCCCTCGTCCATCTTTCAACAAACTGATTTTCCTGATTTTCCTCTTTAAATGAAATATGAAAAAGTTAATCAGGCGTTCGTCGAAGAGGAAAATGCTTGTCGTCAGTCTTTTAGACAAGTCCACTACATGACCTGTTTCGTCATTGCCTGCCCTTCTCGGTGAAAGGAATGCGGCGGGGCAATCTTCACGGTGGACTCAGCTGATAGCCGGATCCGTCCTACACGTGAAAACAGGTGTTCGACATAAATTCACAAGTCAGCAACGCTCGGACACTGGACGAGTGCGTGTACGATGCTTTCGTCACCCTGCGTGCATCTCGGACAGGCTTGGATGTCGACACTTCCATGCCTGTAGAGTTTATCTCAAGCTGGCAGTGCTCCCCAGTAGCACTCCCAGGCCAGGGATTTCTGGGGGTAGTCCATGGGCACTGGTCCGAAAGTTCTTCAGAAAAGATTGGGTAGTTGATTTTCATCGACGTCCAGAGTCTCCCTAAGGAAGTCGTCGCTCTTAACCCTCCACAAACCCTCTATAGAACGCCAATGTGGAGTTTTCACTGATCGTACTGCCCGATTAGCTGAGGTCTTTGAGTGCTTGCAGACATTCCAGTTTCTAAGTGCTTCATCTCGGTCTTCGCTTGACCCACTTGTTCACCACCAAGGAAGTGTTTGAGATGTCGTAGCCTAAGCGCATATTTGAGCATCATTAGCCACGGCATAATCAGCCCTCCACGCAGCGGGTGTTGACAGCAAATGGATCGCTTGACCAGTGGAACCCGCCCCTTCTAGCATCAAGATACTTTGTTCAAGAAACTTTACCAACAAAAGAACAAAACAACACTTAGAAATAGGCTAAAGTGGTGCATTGTCTACACTGATTATTAACATTAAATCTACGACATAATTTACAAAGTTATCATTAGTTTAGTTCATTGACATTTACAAATCTATCGTTAAGCTAAATCATTAAAATATTATATTCCATGAATTAGAGTTCCGGTAACACTTATACGCTAGATTTAAGAGATAATCGTCATACTGATTACTTGTTCGAACACTATCCATTATCTCAGTGATTCTCTGGGAGAGACTGGGGGGTTAATTTGTGACGAATTACGAGACAGTTAAGAAGTATTTCATCTATTTAATACAATGAAAATATAGCTTCAGAACAGAGCTTGTATTAACTATAGGAAATTAGTTGGCAAATTTGGTATCGCAAGTATCAACTTTTAATAAATTAATTAAACGAAACAGAGAAGCTATAAATTTTACAATGACGAGAAACAATAGATAAAAAGTATTCAATATTGGAAGTAAAGTAATATTAAACATGTTCACACACGAGGGTCGACTGAAAAGTTCATCAGTTAATCAAAACATTCTCATGGAATGACCGAATGAGGTGTATTTTTCGACATAGTCTCTGGAAAAAACAATGCAGTTATTTATAAGAGTTGAAATGAATGCATGCAAAATTTCACAGATCCAATATCACTCCATAGTTAGCTTATGAACTTTTCAGCCTACGCTCGTATATATATATATATATATATATATATATATATATATATATATATATATATATATATATATATACACACACACACACACTTGGAATTACTGTAGGTTCACCCGGGTGAGCACTCGATGTTTAGGTTCACTTCAGTGTCGAGGTGTAGACCTAGGCAGAGTGTATTATAGTGAAATAAAATAACAAGGACGATTGGTTACTCCTTCATTACGTTTATTGGTTGGTGATGCGCATTTCGCCACTGATCAGCTCAAGATTCGATCTCTAATTTTTCCATTACCATTATAAGGGGTCTGACGAGCCGCGGATTACAGAGTCTGGATAGATCGATACAGATCGAACCTTGAGCTGATCAGTGGCGAAACGCGCGTCACCAACCAATAAACGTAATGAAGGAGTAAACAATCGTCCTTGTTATTTCATTTCACTCTCTCTCTCTCTCTCTCTCTCTATATATATATATATATATATATATATATATATATATATATATATAGAAGGATTTTAATGGATACAGTTTAGTTAAGAAGGAATTTATTGACACGTGTTTCTATAACAGTTACATAACCTGAAAACAGCTGCTATCGACAAAGTATTAGTTATGTAGACATTCAATATTTCAATGTTATTATCAACTATCATTTCATTGGAATTTATATTACAACACTACGGAAAATACTGTATATATATATATATATATATATATATATATATATATATATATATATATATATATATATATATATATATATATATATATATACCATACGTGTGTGTGAACATTAATGTATGAGTGACATTTTTATTTTAGCTTTCGTGTTTCATTCTCTTTACGCGAACTCAATTCAAACCATCATCTTATGGGCTTATATGCAACAATTTTGAGTGAATCATCATTCCTAGATGAACTGAAGACTGCTAACATTTTTAGAGCAATTTATCCTAAATGTAATAAATTATAATTATTTTAGTTGTCATTAAACCCGGGTAAGGTAACATAAAAGGGCTAATTTTCAATAATTCAATATGATTAGATATTTTAAATTCACAATTGAAACCTTATAGTGTTTGTTTTAATTACTCTTTGGATGTTTTAATGATTTTAGAATTCTTAAGATCATTCATTCTTTTCTCTGTGATGAAATTAGATTAAAATATTCATAATATTGAATTCAAAATTAAGAGATGGTGAAATTTCTTTTTTCAGTCAACGATATGTGCCAAAGACGAGAGATAGGATTCAGACGAGTTAAATTTGTGTTGATGTTTCGCGTTCATATATTACCATTTGACTTTACTTTCATTGCTAAAGGCTTTGGAAACTAATAACCGGCCAATATTGGATGATATTTAAGAATATTCAATGAATAAGGCACTGAGTGAGGTTTCTTTATCTTATCTTAGCGCTATGATGACTTAAATCCAAAATTTCAGCTCGGCAAAACGTTTGTGAATTATATTAAATAGCTACAATTGGGTGCGTAAGGCTTATCTTTAACAAGCAAGACTTTTAACTACCTTGTATAATTAATCACATACACACTGCGTAATGCCAGACACGTTTTTCATTTTGCTATCTGTAGTTTTTATTGTATTTAAACTGCATTATTCTATCATATAACTGGTGTCATTCATTAGACTTGTGATGTATAGTCGAATGATCAACACAAGTTCTTATTTTTCATCGACCTCAGAAGGGCGAAATTTATTGTCAAATTATATTTTGCATTTCTTCTTCCAAATGATTCCTTTTGCTGTTTTGATTTGTAATGAGTAGCGACGGCTTAGTCTTTAATAGTTGAAGTAGCGTATGCTTAGAACTTTCGATCATACCAATGACATGCGCATTGAGTATTATTAATCCTTTGCTTTTCAGAATACGAAAGATCCATAGAACTTAGGCACAACTTTCGTTTCGTCGCGATAAATATAAGGAAATAAACCTAGTCTACACATGTAGTTTTCCTTGTAAGGAACTGAACACAGGACTTTAACTCAACAAATGTAAGCGTCAATCGGTGAATTATATATACTCGTCATAGTATCTGTTTAGAACTCGGTAGATGCAGTCTTAGAGAGTAAAATGACTTGACCAAAGAAAACATTGCATCAGTGATAGAAAGCAAACCACTCACCTCCCAGCTTTTAATTCGGTCTCTTTGGCAATAAATATATAAATATATCGATGCTGAGTCAACCTCAGTATGTATGCGTCACATGTTGGTATGGATATTAATGCAGTAAAAAAAAAGATACGTTGTTACATTCATTTTTATTTTTCAATAAGCGTGAAACTAATAAGAGTTTGTGTTATTGAATCCCTGCATCGTCTTCGTCTCTCTCTCTCTCTCTCTCTCTCTCTCTCTCTCTCTCTCTCTCTCTCTCTCTCTCTCTCTCTCTCTCTCTCTCTCTCTCTTTCTCTCTCTCTCTATATATATATGTATATAGAAATAGATTAAAGCAAATATGCTTGAGGTAGTCTAATTTACTTACTTGACCATAAATAAATATTTCTGTCTGGAGAATCTTGTCTCGATTTAATCACAGCCAATAATTTAAAACTAAGCGATACATTCAAATATTGCTCTCTCTCTCTCTCCCTCTCTCCCCCCCCACCCTCTCTCTCTCTTAGTTTCGTAATTTTGCCTGTCAAATACGGTAGATTTATAGTTAAGAGAGCATGAAAGGCAAACATTTTATAGAGTTGAGTCATTATAAATAATTTAAATTGAACAATCGAAGCAATATTGGTTAACTGATTGAGGGTAACAAATTTAATAATGTTAAGACACAGAATGATATAGCTTGTGAAAGAGAAAGCAACTAGGAAAAGAAGAGAATGAGCAGAGTGGGTGGGAGAGCATTCTACTGTAGATGACGAGAAGAAGAAAAACATGTATGTATAGTAATATTGGGTTGCAGTGGTAGACAGTTACAGAATTTTCAGGAACAGAGACCATTGTAGTAGCAGTAAAATATAGTGAAGAAACAGTGCATCTGTGTTTAGAGGTTGTAATGTATTTGTGAGTTCTAATCTATTAGTCCGATCGTTTCCATTCAGTGTGGTATAGGATGTTCGTCAGTATAGTAGAATAACTGTGATAGACGTTGATCAGTATCACATTATGGTTTGTAGAGAATTCTCAACTGTTTGTGGTCGAGTATTTTCTGGCTTTGAAAAAGTTTTGGATATGTTACTTTTATGTGGTGCATTATGAGAATTTCTTGGAAATATTTTGTTTCGTATTCAGAAGTACTTCGTCAATCTTATTTGTCACGTGTGAGATAATCAGTGATTGGCTAACTCGTATAACCGATTTCAAGGTTTTAACAGCATGGTGTTTAAGTTTAAAGAGAGTTAGATACAGTATTGTTTCCTTGATATATACAGTAATTGTGACTTTGTGCTGTTGACAATACCAAATGATGTTCACTCTAATGCTCTACTTGTAAGAAACAGATTATCATTTGCTTATAAATTCTAATTGTTTCTCTTCGTGTTATTATTGTGAGAATCGAAATATCACATCAATGTTATGCATTTGTTCAAAAACAACCAACACAACATAAATATAGTTGGATCATTGTAAGAACAATAACGTGTAATGCCATCGAAAATCTAGTAAAACTAAATACAGTTTGAATGGAATTAAATACTTTTAACGCGGCAACAATATTGCATTTGTCTGGAGTGAATAGAAACAAGAATAAGGAAAATGTTAAATCAATTATATTAGCTGAAGATCTCATTTGTTCGAATTTAATGAGTAGCACACACTGCAGAAATACGGATATAATACAGATATAGTTTTACAATCAGTGGTACTTTAGGCAAGCCCATGGTATAATCACGTTGAATTTGAACTTCAGTGATCTAATTTCCCAAATAGGAAAGTGTTGATTTAATAAGTGGTAGCTTAAAGCAAACAACATAATGTGGTATTTAAACATTTTTGTTGATGGTTAAATGGAAGAGTTAGTTAAGTAAGGAAATTGTGATTAAATTTACCGGTGGAATGAATGTTGGATTTTAGACGCTCGGATTATGAAATTTAAAACTTTCTTCAGAAAATTTTCTTTTTCGCATGAATGTATATTTTCTTTTCTGTACACACACACACACACACACACACACACACACACACACACACACACACACACACACACACACACACACACACACACACACACACACACAGATACCCATCTATATATAAAAGAAGTTCGAATGAGTTGATATTTCGCATTTATATTCTTTTAAGAATGAAAACGTAACAAACTCTACTTCCTTAGCTAAATTAATTTGGCGTTTAAAACTCGATAACATGAGATACTTTCTTCATCAATTCACCTTACCCGTCTGACATGGCGGCCTTGGTCTACGGTCTCGCTGGCTCTGTAGGCTTTTCTTTCGTCGGTTACCTCTTGCCGTGTTCTCATCACCATGATTCTCCACATCACAACTGAACGTACTGTGATCGAGGAACACGAGGCGGATACGGGACATGGAACCAGCTCGGCCTCCACCCTGTGAACGTCCGTTCCCCTCTCCACTCCGTACAGTCCCAGTTCCCCCAAAACAAATGGGATGCCATCCAGTGCAACATGACCTCAGACAGGCTTGTGCGCCCGCTCAACCACCACCGTCTGGAATGTTTCCGCTCGGCCTCCCAACCCCACAGTGGTGCCTGGCTAAAAGCAGTACCCTTAATTGCAATTTGCACTCAGCTTGATAGCGACTGCTTGCATATCGGTGTTTCCTTGAGGATCGGCTTCTGGAACTGTGAGATTCACAAATGCTGCTGCGATTCCTCTCTGAGTTCTTTCGATCTCCATCCACTGTCATGCCGTTACAGTGCTGCACGCCTCGCCCGCCATGTTGCTCTCAACGTGAGCATAAATCATGGGCCTGAACGGCGCATGCTTCCCTTCCCAACTCGAGCCAGCAGGGCTGGACAGAGGAGACTGCAAAAGGCCAGGCAGCATGACAATCTTCCCATTCCGCGGTGGTAGGCCCCTCATCTGGGATGCTATATGTTGTTACATATTTTCTAGAGGCAACCTGATGAGTTCAGCTACTATAGAGATGTGTAGATTTCAATGCTTGTAGATATAATGGGGGAGTTAGAAGGGATAAATATTGCTAAATATAGAGAGGGTGATTGGGAGAGACAGTATCGTAAAAGATATAGAAGGGGGAGTTTGTGACGGATAGAGAAAGAACGATTACGAGACAGTTTGGTCGAGATGGCGAGGGTGAGAGTTTGGAGTGGAGATGATTGATATAAAGAGGGGGATTGGGGGAGTGTTTTGTATGTTAGATATAGAGATGGGAGGAATTTGATGGTTGAGAGAAAGGATAAAGAGGGTCCCAAATAATAGGAAGTGTGGGAATGGGGGTGGGGGGCTTGGGAAATTGGTAATATGGGATTTCGTGTAATGTTCTTTTTTTGTCGTATATAATGTTTTTTTTTTATGTAAAATAAAATAATTATTGATGGACGTAAGAATGAAAACTCAATACCGAAGTAGAGTTTAAATATTCATTTATTATGGTTAAGTGATGAGCCTCGTTACTCTGGAGTTTCACCTGCGTACTTACAGGATCATCAGACATGACTGATGATCCTGTGAGTGTGCAGGTGAAACTTTAGAGTAACGCAGCTCGCCAATAGCCATAATAAATCAATATATATATATATTCAGTTTATTACCAAATGTGGAGAAGCTCGATATATCAACCCTTTAGGAAAGGGTGCAGAGCATTATTTTTTTTACATTACATATATATGTAAGGGTGGTGGATGTGTGAGGAAAGGGAAGCGAGGCCATGATCCCCACCAATAATTATATTTTTCGCTCCAAACTACCAAAACACACATCTATTTGGATATGCGCTACAATTTATGTACATGTTATGTTTATCGCATATCGACCATTTTAAAGAGCAAAGACCTAAACTAATTACTACAACTAAATTAACTAAATTGACCCCTCTCCCAGTTCAGAAATGCTTCCACCGCCCCTGTTATATTTTGCGAAATATCTATAGTTACGGAACATAAATATTATATCACTTAACTACTATTTTAAGCTTCCATAATTTTAACGTTTTCCTTATATTTCAAACATTTTTGTTTACAGCTTCGCTTACGAAATTAGAATATTTCTTCCCCTGGTATATAAAAGCATTAAGGTAAATTATTTGAATTCAATTGGACTCCGGTGAGCTATTCTTCCAAAAATGAATTTCTTTCTTTTCTGGTTGGTCATAAAATTTATTAAATGTTTTTATAATAACCATTGTTTTAATATCATATATATATATATATCATGATACATTAACGGAGCCATAGACTCTACTGTATCTCTCTCTAGTGCGTTACCTTTTCAAATGTTCTATATATATATATATATATATATATATATATATCGCTATTTCAGAGCACCAATCCTAATACTTAGTTTTTGCTGGACCGGCAATCGCTCTGTATAATCAGCTCCTGATTATTACTGGCATTCTATAAGAATCCAGCTTCTATAATTTTCGGCGGAAGAGAGCAGTACGTAGCTCTGATGATTGCCAAACAGCATGAAACAGACTGTTAGCTTCTCTGCCTTCTTTCGCCAAAAAGAAGTAAGTGACAGTCACTACTTTAAAAATGATAGCGTAAGGTCTTCAAAATGTTTTTAATTAAGCATACGGTATATTGGCAAATATACTATGCATACATTCATATATATATATATATATATATATATATATATATTTCGTTTCTGAATTAGGCAACATGACCCTCCCAAAGTATAACAATATATATATATATATATATATATATATATATATATATATATATATATATATATATATATATATATATATATATATATATATATATATATATATATATATATATATATATATATATAGAGAGAGAGAGAGAGAGGGAATGATTAATAAAACAGGTAGACATCATGAAAAGGTAATTCATTCCAAGTGTTTATATTCGTTCTGAAGAATTGGTGGTACGAACAGCATTTGAAAATTGAGTATCTGCAAATTAATAACTACCAATTTGCATATAGCATGACTAGGCTGTGTAACTACTAAAGAAATATTTGTAAACACTTGGAATAAATTACCTTTTTATAATGTCTATCTGTTTTATTAATCACTCTTTATCTACACACCGGAATATAGAAGAATCGGAAACCAAGTTTCTTTAACTGTTCTTTTGTAACTCGTTGAGTAACCCCTCACCGTACGTCGACTCTATCTAGTGTAGTAATTAACCATTACTGCATTCAGGATAATCCTAAGCATTTCTTGCATAACCTAATATATATATATATATATATATATATATATATATATATATATATATATAACGGAAGAGTTGTGGTAAGGAACCAGATGGACCATAACACACAAGAGTACTCAATACTTAGGGTAGTAGAGTGGGTAATAGGAGAAAGTATGACCACTGGGTCATACTTTCTCCTATATATATATAGAGAGAGAGACCCTAGCAACAGATGTTCGACATCGCTAGCTAGGCTCATTAAAAACCTTAAATTAAACAACATTCAACACTCACTAAAATGGGATATCGTGGCTAGGGCCCAACCGTTCAATGGACGAAGAAAATCTTGTGATCTCTATATTACGGAAGCATATTACATAACTCTATCACGACCTCTACCGATTAACGATAGAACGGAGGTAACTATTAGCTGTCAACATCGAAGGGCTAATTCCTTCGCCAATAGAATATTTGACCCAACTTAGTCATGTAGCCCCATTTTTACTTGTAGCTAATAAGTTAAATTGCTATGAACAACTTGGATAATTATAAGTTACCTCCCCTACATTGTCTCTCAAAAAATTTAAAAATTAGCACTTAACTATAAACACCCACAATTTCTAATCTCTCGAGGAGTTACTTCCCCTGAAACCACCCTCTAATTAGTAAGGTAAATATGCCCTTTGGCAGCCATCTTGTTACCCATAGGCAGATCTCACACAATGCAGCCTCGACAGATGAATACTGCTTTATTATGGCTGACAACTGATGCAACCAAGACACCATAGTAAAAACCAATATATGGAACATTATATTATGTAACATTCTCTCATTATTTTAATTTATATTCCTTTGAAGTTCCGATGAGCCGCTCTGTCTTTTAAATATGTTAATTATTTTCAACTGAACCAGATCAATTATGATATATAGTCATCTGATCCAGAAATATTATATGGAGTAGCGAAACAATTGTAAACGGACATTATTATTATTAATATTATAAGGGCGGTGAATTGGCAGTATCGGTGAAGGGTTGGATTATGCTTTCCAGCATAGTTACGTCCCTTTACGATCTGAGTTCAAATCCCGCCGAGGTTAACTTTGCCTTTCATCCTTACGGGGTCGATAAAATAAAGTACCAGTAATGTACTGGGATAATTGCTGGCCTTGTGCCTAAAGTAGAAACAATTATTATTAATATTATTATTATTATTCTCTACATTCCTTACATCAAACTAAAATATGTTGACAATCTTTTAATAATATCTTCCTTGTGAAATTTGTGGTCTTGCTTTGCTTAACTAATGAATATATTTATATATATATATATATATATATATATATATATATATATGTATATGTATATATATGTGTATATATATGTATGTGCATATATATGTGTGTGTGTGCGGATTCAGAAGCCAAAATAATGCATTTAATAAACAAAATAACAGTTTTATGCATTTTTTTGTTTCGTTTTATTCTTTTTTTTTTTTTTGTTTCTATAGTTCTTCAAATTTTATCACATTGATTGAAATGTCACCTAAGCGTGTGGTTGAAGTATGATGCTTCTTTAATTTTTTTTTTTATTTTCTATGGAACCGATTGTTTCATCACCTTTGTGATGGTAAACTATTGAAAGACTTCACTGGTCAAATTAACCAGGAAGTTCTGAATGACGCTGTATTGGAATTTTATAGCGATTGCTTCTACAACGTTGAACAATCTCAATCGTTCTATAGGTCTCCGACAAGAATTATTTGTCCTGCTTATTCTAACTAATCTATTTATCAGTTATCTTTTCTTCTCTTTAAAAGGAATATTTTATCGAAGATTCGAGAAAAATATAATAAAACTATGGTTTTATGAAATCCATTTTTTTTACTTGATTTGGCTTCCAAATCTGTTCACACACACACACACACACACACACACACACATATATATATATATATATATATATATATATATATATATTGTCTGATGGCTCTGTGAAACTCCAGAGTAATAAGACTCACAATTTAGCCTTAATAAAGCACCCGTAAGTACTGGGGTCGATTTAATCAACTTCCCCCATCTCCTTCAAATTGCTGGCCTTGTGCCTATGGTAGAAATCATTTTTATTAATATCATTATGCAAGATTAACTGGCTTCTTATGAAGTTGCATCTCATGAGAGGTTTTTCGAGTCTTTTAATGATAGGAAGCCAGCGCTATTATGAAAAGCAATACGTTGCCCAGTCCAGGAATTAAACCAGTGACCTTATTGGCGGTGAGTCGAACACCCTAACCACTAGTACACGCGTCGGAGGTTCCATGTTGCATATTTTCCAAATTTCTATATTTTCCAAATATATAACAAATTTAGATGACAGATAAAAGTTCTTAAATCGTTTAATTCTTTACAATTGATTATATATATATATATATATATATATATATATATATATATACATGCGTGTGTATGTGTGTGTTTATGCGTGTTTGATACAACCATATAGTTACTTCCTACTTGTGTTATATATATATATATAACACAAGTAGGAAGTAACTATATGGTTGTATCAAACACGCATAAACACACACATACACACGCATATATATATATATATATATATATATATATATATATATATATATATATAATCAATTGTAAAGAATTAAACGATTTAAGAACTTTTATCTGTCATCTAAATTTGTTATATATTTGGAAAATATAGAAATTTGGAAAATATGCAACATGGAACCTCCGACGCGTGTACTAGTGGTTAGGGTGTTCGACTCACCGCCAATAAGGTCACTGGTTTAATTCCTGGACTGGGCAACGCATTGCTTTTCATAATAGCGCTGGCTTCCTATCATTAAAAGACTCGAAAAACCTCTCATGAGATGCAACTTCATAAGAAGCCAGTTAATCTTGCATGATGATATTAATAAAAATGATTTCTCTCATAGGCACAAGGCCAGCAATTTGAAGGAGATGGGGGAAGTTGATTAAATCGACCCCAGTACTTACGGGTGCTTTATTAAGGCTAAATTGTGAGTCTTATTACTCTGGAGTTTCACAGAGCCATCAGACAAGAACTAAAATTCAATAGCAGAAACAGTACAAATATGAGAAGACATAGGAGGGGGGGGGGGGTTTAAGATAGAGTGGACAGAATGGTAGTGGCTGTGGGGATGAGTATATTGGTCTAAATTTAACTTTTAATCCGATTTCTTTAAATGATGCAAACTTCATTTTCCCGTTAGAAAGATATAAAAAAATTCACCCTATACTTAGGATATTTGTAGAGATAATTAGAATTTTCTGCTTCCTGGTTAAACACAAATTTCATTTGATGCTGCATGCTTTGTAGTATTTTGCTTTTTCAGTGATGCTGAATTTTAAAACGATTTTCTTTGCATTACAAGGATTTTTATTACAACGATATAGAAGAGAAGACAACAAAGATTTGGAAAAGAAAAAAAAATTAAATTTTGAATCTCTGTAAACAACTGTCATCAACGTTACAATTGATAATGTGAGTAGCAAGATGCAGATTATTAACGAACTTGTTCCTTTTTTTTAAATAGCAATGAGGTATGGCCATAAGTTGCTAAATACTTGCTTCTCTCTACATTTAAACAGTGATACCGAAACAAAGAAGCGTCTGCGTTTTTGTTTGCCCTTCTAGAAATAGCAAATAGATCTCCCCAAAATTAAACCTTACTGTTTTAAACAAGAAAGGATATTATCCAATATGATCATGAATAGAATGCCTTGAATGATACATCTTTACAATCAAAGTTAACCTTCGGTTATACAACAAACTTGTAGGAGAGTGGCATTGATAAGATGACTGCAGTATATTACAGGAAATGGTTGTAACCAGAGCGGAAGTTTATATGGAGAAGTCATCACGGTTGGATTTGAAGTGAGAACTCTCTACTGAATCTATTACTTTACTGATTTTGTCAACAATCACCTGGGAATTTGATAGATTCCTTTCGGAGAGGGGGATGGGGTAGTCGTTTAAACCAACATCAGTGCGTGACGATGATGGGGTGAATGCGAAGTTGACCAAAATTTAAATACTCTCATATCACTGTATGGGCGTGAGTGTGTATGTTCTCGTTTAAGTACAGAGAGAACTACAGTTGAAAGCAAAGTAATCGGTACACAAAATAAAGTGAATGTATTTGTTTATTCAAATAATTGTTTCTACTTTAGGCACAAGGCCAGGAATTACCCAGTACATTACTGGTACTTTATTTTATCGACCCCGTAAGGATGAAAGGCAAAGAGTATTACATGACTAGTTCTGTTTCCTTCACTTTAGAATTCGTTTCACTCTCAGAAATATATAGCATAATTATACAAATATATAATAGAATACGGAGTGTGTAAAAGCAAGATTTTATTTTAAACAGATCTCCCCCACAATATTTATTACGCAAACATTCCAAATTCTGCAATTTGTTGGCATGTAAATTATAAACATCATTAACCGATCATTTTTTTTTTTGTATTTTTATAATCTGATCGAATTTATTTTCCCAACTGTGTCTCGTTTGGAAATTTCTGATGCATTTGATATGCATCATTAATTAGTCTCATTAGAAGCAGTAGTCTCTATGGTTTATTACTCTTGTTTTCCTTTTTTAAAATCTCATAAACAGAAAGCGCTGAAATTACTTTTATTACCAGATGATCTATGGAGAGCGGGGGGGGGATACTGTTACCGCCTACTACAAAGTATGTATGTATGTAGTGTGTATGTGTGTATGTATGTATGCACGAATGTATGTATGTATGTATGTATGTATGTATGTATGTATGTATGTATATCCGGGAGAGATGACCCCTTAGCCTTTGTCAAGGCAGATTTCTAGGAGAAGGAAAACTCTGATATAACACCTGCAACCCTGATGGATATCCAATGATGTTGACTTGTTCTTCTTTTTGGTAAATATCATCTTGGTTAAGAGAGTGGGACTGGCTTTGTGCAGTGCCTTTGCTCACTATAAAAGCTTCACGGCACAGGCATTGCTTTATATCTGGAGATGTCTCTGCACTTGTCGTCACATGGTACCACGGGCCCAGCACTATGTGACAATAATTGTCACAAGTGTAGTGTTTATACCAGAGTTTTCAAGTCGCTGGCTGGACTAAAAAGTCACACTCGTTCAGCGCATCGGTAGGGGTTCTCCTACATGGATATAAAGTAGTGGTCGTACTCGAAAACGAGTTGGCAGCCACCATGTATGTACCTATGTATGTACCTATGTATGTGTGTGTATGTATACATGTGTGTATGTGTGTATGCATGTATGTATGTATGTATGTGTGTATGCATATATGCATGCATGTATATATGTATGTATGTATGCATGTATGCATGTATGTACCCGTATTTCCTCGTGTATCTTGGGCATTATAAACCTGGCGGAACCTTTCCCCTCTCCATGTCTGAACATGGTGTCCATTTCTTTCAATGAAGGAGAGAGAGAGGGGGGGGGGGGTGATGAAGAGATACAGAGGAAGAATTGACCCTGTAGTTTTTTTTGTCGACCTCGAAAGGTGGAAAGGCAAAGTTGAACTTAATGGTATTTGAACTCAGAGCGCAGAAAGCCGGAGTGAATACTGCAAAGCATTCTACCCAAATGTTCTAATGACTCTGCCAAGTTACTGCCTCTCTGCTACAGGAAACAACTCCGTTTAGTGGCCTTGTGAAGGTCATGAGGACTTGTATGTCCATGGTGATCCCACACGTTTACATGTCACTGAATGTTACTTCGGCGCTGACCATTTGCCCATATTGTGCTCCGCCAATGATAACGAACCAGAGTTCCTCGTCAGAACTAACATCCTTAACGGTGACTTACGTTTCAGTTGTTCCGTTTAAATATTGTGGAAGCAATTTATACGTGTATCTCGTACTATTCAGGCTTGTGTCTACTCCAGTCATGGGCATACTGCGGCCTGCGAGCTGCATGTGACGCGTTTGGCTTTCTGAACGGCACGCCTAATTCAAAGATTGTCTTGAATGTTTTAGTAGTGCGACCCACCATATGATAAGCCACATCCCACTGCTTGAAAAAGGTTGTCAATGCCTGGTCTACTCTACTCTCTGTGCCATAGCCTTCGCTTGTCATCAATATTCTCTCCACGCTCAACTCACACTAAATTGTGTCGTCTGATTTTCCTTCCCAAAACTTGAACTCTCTGGAATTCCCTGCAACTGTTCAAAAGGAACGTTAATGGCGGCGTCAATCTCACGGGTCTTGGAGGGCCTACGGAAGCCATGAGTACAATCCCTTTGTCTGTACCAGACCAAAAGAAAAAGAAAAGAAAAAACAGAATAAGAAATCAAAAGATTTTAATAAATTTAACTTTAATGCAATCACATATTTTATTAAACAAATACGCACACACACACACATATAGATACACACACACACATATATATATATATATATGTGTGTGTGTGTGTGTG
>OZ024746.1:81974782-81982282 GCA_964016885.1 Eledone cirrhosa | reverse complement strand
TCTCTCCATTTACATATATATATGTGTGTGTATGTCCATATAAATGTGTGTCTATATATATATATATATATATATATATATGTGTATATATGAGTGTGTATGTGCATATAAATGTGTGTCTATATATATATATATATATATATATGTACATATATGTGTGTGTGTATGTGTGTGTAAATGTTTATATATATATATATATATACATATACATATTGAGAGAGGAGAGGGTGGAAAAGTTACAGAGAAATTCATGGAGAGATACTGAGGTACATACATACACGCATATGTTTCAAAATCAGATTTAAGGCTGCTCGAAAAATATCAGACATTTAAATAAGATTAATTATAAATAAGAAATTCACGCCTAACATTTTTGAAATATCTGCTAAAAACACATCTTCGGGAAGTTACCTCCACTGTGTTCGACACTACATTAGTACATACTGAGAGATCTCAGCCTCTGAGAACTACCCTCTTCCAAACTACATATATATATATATATATATATATATATATATATATATATATACATGCAGAGAGGGTGAGGGGTGGTGGGGGTGGGGTGAGAGAGATATGTAAAATCCCAACTGCGGCGCCAAGCGGTTTCGGCTTGTGTATTCAGAAAACCTTTTTAGATATATATGACAAAGAAATATGAAGGACGAATCTATCTCAGTGTTGGGCTGATAGGCTCTTATCAACCTGTAAAGGCTGAAAGCAAAGCTGGTAGTGCTGGCATTTGAATTCAGATTGCAGTAAGCACTCTATCCGATGTCGTAATGATTCTATCTACTCGGTATCTAAAAGCTGGTAATTATATAACTGTCGCCTAAAATACATGCTCAACGTAACCAATGATTTCCCTGGAGCTTTAAAAATGTACCTAAGTGGACTTCGTTCTAGTAACCCGGATCTATCATTTGTAAAACACTATAACCATCACCGAGAGCTTCTTATTCCTTGTAGCGAGGTATTAGTAAAACTCTAAAAACCTTCCAGTCACCTGTTTACGGGTCTTTAGAATTTATATTAAAAAAATGAAAAAAAAAGAAATGTTAATCTAAAAATAATAAGGATTAGGGTATGTACATCTGCAGTGTTTTTTGTATGTAAATATAATTCCCTTTGCACTGGCAATGTATAATATATTTCATAATCTAGGATTTTCATCCGTAATAAATTGAAATTTTGTTTTCTATTAGAATACATTCAGTGAGAAACCAACCATTTCCTGTTTTGAATTGAAGATAAAATGACGTCGGAACGAGTATCCTCCACTACAAAGTAACTTACCGCCCGCCTCTGCGTCTCAGCCGACAGGATCGAGAATACATTACTCCGGAGGACGGCGAGGGAGACGCGCTGGAACAATCACTCCACCTTGCGGGGCTCGTACATGCGGGCGGACAACTCCGCTCCGCTAGCAGTGAGTATAGACGTTTCCACTGCTACAGGCTCTACCACAAACCTATCCGAGAGAAGCCGATACCTAGACAGATTGCTCGCTTCGGCTTGGTGGGCAGCAGAGTCTAGGCTGGTAGCTGTTCGCACCAGGTTGCCATTTGAGTAGGTGTCACAGTATGTGATATACCAGATGAGGAGTCTATCCTTGCGGAACCGGAAAATTGTCATGCCGTCTGGCCTTTTGCCGTCCCCTCTGTCTAGCTCTGCTGACTCGAGCTGGGAAAGGAAACCGTCTTTTCAGACATAGATTATGCTTTGGTTTATTCTCTATTTTCTTTTTAATTTACAGAGAGTATCCGCATAAAAAAAGAATTAATTAATTTTAATTAATTAATTTTAATTAATTAATTTTAATTAATTAATTTTAATTAATTAATCCAGTGGCAACCTGGTACAGTCAGCTACTAATCCAGGCTTTGCTGCACTTCCGGCTGATGAGGGTAAACTTTCCAAATATCGGTCGCTCTCCGACAGTTTTGCGGTCGAGCCCGTAGCAGTGGAGATTTCTGGTGTGCTTGGCCCCAAGACCACCTCCCTACGCAAGTGTGAGCTTCACGAGCTGGAATAACTCTTCCAGCGCGACTCCCCCCCCCCCCATCCTCCGGGGAAACGCTTTCTCTATTCTGTCTGCCGGGCAACGCGTGGGTCCCTATTTGTTTATAATAGTGAGAGATGAGGAGAGCGGCAGTGACACTGGGAGTGTGGTTTCATTGTGTACGGACTTGGTGTGTATATATATATATATTTATTTACCACACCACATTAATACTTATAGTTGTTTAGTAGAGGTATGTTTTCGTATTATCATGATCTCATCGATTAAGCATAGTTTAGTTGAGATATCGATAATAGGTAATTATTAATTATTTGTAATAATTAACTATGTTAACACTACTTAATTACTTATCGCAAACTACATTATCCAATAATTCCTTCCTTTTTTTCAGAGAGGTTTGGCTGCTATTTCTAGCATATCTTGCGACATCGTAAGCGTGTCTATTGGCTCGTATAAACAAAGGTTGTTATTTTTATGGATTGGCAGTATCGGTAGAGAGTCGGACGCCATGCTTTACGGTCTGAGTTAAAATCCCGCCGAGGTTCACTTGGCCTTTCATCCTTACGGGGTCGATAAAATAGAGTACCAGTAATGTACTGGGTAATTGCTGGCCTTGTGCCAAAAGTAGAAACAGTTATTTTTATGGTTGAATTAACGCTGGTGCGAACACATCCCTGATTGAGTAAATATATGTCAAACCCATTCCGGTCACCGCCATTCCATCAGTGTATCACGGTGCAGATTAAAATCGAAAGTCTTCCTTTGTAAAGCACTAATTATTAGGGTTCCTTGGTTATGTAAATCCCTGAAAGAAATTTACACCCATCTATCGATTGATCGCTCGATTCGTCCATCCATACACAAACGTGCACATACACACACCTTCACACCTATATATAGGTGTATAGATATGATATGTGTGTGTGTGTGTGTGTGTGTGTGTGTGTGTGTGTGTGTGTGTGTGTGTGTGTGTGTGTGTGTGTGTGTGTGTGTGTGTGTGTGTGTGAGAGAGAGAGATATAATGTATATAAATTAGTTTTCAACAAAAATTGTATTTTCCTTTTTACAAAATCTATCTTTAAAACCTCATTATTTCGGCGAAAGTATTGTTGATGATGAATAAATCTGAGCTACATATACACAGCGCTCCTGCACTAATAATGAAGTAGCTGTGACTTGATCACAGTTTAAAATAGTCACAGCGAGACTAAATATATGTTTGTTATACATAAATATATTAGTAGCCAATTTCATATGACGCTGGATTGGCAGAATTGTTAAAGAGTCTGATTAAGTGATCTGTGGCATTTCTTCCAGGTTTTTATATTCTTAGGTCGAATTTAACCGAGCCTTAATTTTGCTTTTCATCCTTGAGGGGCCAATAAAAATAGTACCAGGCATACCATTCGTTTAACATGCAAGAAACCTTCGTGTTGTCGTAATTAGTGAATCATCTAATTTATTTTGAGATAAAGATAACATTTATTTCATTGATTTTAATGGAATTTTTCGGTTTGTGCGCTCCCTAAATAGAAGCATTTCTTTGTAACGAAGTGAGCAAATGAAAGTTGAACACATATAAATGCGTGTCTATTTGTGCAAAACTAACATTTCCTTCCCATTGAATGATTTAAACAATGACACTCACTAATGTAATGTCAATTTATATGTAGTACATCCTATGCTAGCAAATAGCTGAAGACATAGAAGTTGCTTCATTTATTATTCTGCTTCAACGCCAATTTATCCATACGTAAATTATCTCCATAGATCTACCATTACATTGCTACCATCTCTGTTCAAGTGCAAAGTGTATACGCAACAGATTTCACATGAGCTTAGTTTCAGCCGTCTAAACGAAAACTGTTTTTCTGAGACCAGTTTGAGATCTGAAGAAAATTCTTTATAAAGTGAGCGAACAATTATCATTACTTCGGATCAAGAAATTGATGAATGTAGCGAATTATGGGTGACTGTTATTGGTTCTAACATATGATGCTGTTTAGCACAGATCAGTTCTGATAACACAGACCTATAACCAAAGGTATTCCACCCATTACCAACTCGTCTTTTTGTTACTACGTTGTTCAATGCATCATCTCTGTTTCAAGACAATAAAATGAAATTTGGTGGAATTTGGCTGTTAGTTTAGCAGATCAATTGACATCGAAGAGTCTCCATTGGTGCACACACTCCATTGGTGCACACACGGTAGCGGTTTGACTAAGTTTCATACGATTTAACATCACAGCTCTTTACTAGGTTGATTTCACTGCTTCAGTTCTTGTATTAGTGTTATTCAAATACTAAACAACCCCCAGTTATATCCATCATTAAACCGAAATCATGTGGAAAATTAAGAAATTATTTATAACATATCCAAGTAGATAAATTTACTTCATATATTTTCATTCACACTTCTATAAAAAAAATCGTAAACAAATCTATTTCAAATAATTGTTTCTACTTTTGGCACAAGGCCAGCAATTACCCAGTGCATTACTGTTACTTTATTTTATCGACCCCGTAAGGATGGAAGGCAAAGTTAACCTCGGCGGGATTTGAACTCAGAATAACAAGGGCCGTAACTCTATGCGTAAAAGCATGGCGTCCAACCCTCTACCGATACTGCCAAATAACAACACTACAGATATTTAAAAAACGAAAAATGAAGGGAAGGGCAAGGGCTCTAGGGTCACAGAAGAATGGGGGGGGGGAGAGTGATGGGCTCTAGGCCTAGGGCACGGCGGTGTTATAATTAGAAATAGATTTAACCAGCACCTTATAATTTTACATATGCATAAACGATCAAAGCCACCTCAATGCGTTCACCCGGCTTGTAAATAATAGTTGAGTAATAAGTTGAAATATTGGTCTGATGTTTTAGTAGAGTGAATTATATACCTCAGTGTATCTATATTTATGTATTGTGTTGCATCTCAGCCTATTTCAATGACGAATGTTGGAGTTGTTTGGAAAACGGAACAGACTACTTATGAAATAAACGTGCAAGTAGCTGTGCATTCCACAGACAGGTACACCGATAACGTAGTTCTTGGAAAGATTCAGCATGATACGGCGTGTGACAAAACTAACATTTTGAATTACAAGTACATTTTTGCCAGCTTAGTGGAGTCAAGTGACGAGAAATAAAATGTTTTGCTCAAGGACACAAAGCGTTGTCAGGAATCGAACTTAGGATCTTACGATCATGAGCATCATACACTAAGCCAGGCGTAATGATATATTAGATAAAGTAAAATTGAATGCTGTATATTTTGCAAAGAATACGATGCAAATATGCATTAAAACAATTTATATTAGGATAAAGAACATCTTTAGGATGCTTTAATGTGATAAGAAACATGTGTACAGTTAGATCAATCCATTAAATAAGGCAGGGAACATTGCCTTTGATAACAGCTTTAGTTTGTTGAATTTATATATAAATTATATTGAAGGTTGGAACCTGTCACGTTAAATTAATATGAATGTGTTTAATATAATTATACTGCATTGCATTTGAAGACTATACGTTTGCTTCTTTACGAACATCCAGATTGGGTGTAGGTGTGGCTGTGCAATTAAAGTAATCCCTTCGCAAACACTTTATTTCACGTTGCGACAGATCACTCAGCTGTAGAAATGAGTTGCAACGTCACTGGTGCCAAGCTGTATCGGCCATTGCCTTTCTTTTGGACAACATCGGTGGCGTAGACAGAGGAGACTAGTATATGCTGGTCTTCCATAAACATCACTTACCTAGGCATGGAGGTGAACTTTCTAGGTGCAAAACCATGGTTATTCATGTTGCCAAGAATAGGTTTTATAGCAAACAGTTCAAAGTCCTAGTTGGCAATGTGAAAAATAATATATTTCATTAAATGTTGTCAATAAACTAAGAATAAACTATTTGGCGACTGCGCCAAGGGTGCTGTATGTCGGAGAGCCTTCTCCCACATTGTCTAAGTATATATCATGTTCGTAGAGATAATGTTGGTTTGTGTACTTATATATATATAGAACATAATTTTCAAAATACCAAATAGTAAAATGTAGAAAAATATATATTTAACACAAACCAAAATGAAAATGTTTGAAAAGTTACCCAGCGAAACCGGCTAAGTATAAAAGCTATTTAAATAATCATGATTGTTTCTGAAAACGTACGTATATCTTTAAAAACTGTAATATATTTGTATTTTTTTTTCTTTTGGTGGGAATTTATTTATTTTACGTTGTGTACGATAAACGTTACAGGTATATATTAAAAAACATTAGGCGCACCTTCAAATCTTTCTTATTTTTCCACTATCTATTTCTCTCTCCCCCACTATTTATATATATATATATATATATATATATATATATATATGTGTGTGTGTGTGTGTGTGTGTGTGTGTGTGTGTGTATATATATATATAGGTGGATTCCCGATCTCTCTCTGTATATACTGTATATTTAGGTGGATCCTCGATGTATATTGGGAGATAACTATAGTTTTAAAAAGTAGTCAATGTGTTAGTAGGTTATAGGCATCTTTATTTTATTATTAAAATGACTTCTACAGGAGTAGAACTTTTTCATTCGTAAGAAATCATCAGGAAAATCCTGATGATTTCTTACGAATGAAACAGTTCTAGTCCCGTAGAAGTCATTTATATAATAAAATAAAGATATATCCATTTATATTTATATATATTGGTGTATATACGATTGTGATTAATTGAAAGACTAAGACTGAGAGGGAGTTAAATGATTAATCAGTGTAACGCCATTAACTCAGCTACACTTGACATTTCATACTAAATAAACTAATATCTAAATATTAATCATACAATAATTCAGACTATTAACATCTACCTAACAGTTTTTCTTTTCTGTAAAAGCTAAATATGCCTGTTTCAACTATTTTGACTTGCCAACCTAATGCAAACAGATAATCAATTTTAAGATTAGCCGGAGTCTGACCATGTTTTCCCCGGGACAGGGTAGAATGTATTTTGATGTTTCAGTCGCTTTCACTTCAATATCAAAAGCTGGGTGAGAGGTAGGTGTCTCATCTGGGACGTCACAGTCAGTGACTCTTTTGCCCCCTCCCACATCATGGTGAATGTGTGTGTCTGGGGGGGGGAGGGGGGTCACTGCTTCCGCTACAGAACGGAATAAAATTCGGAAATACCAGGACTTATCAAACAATTATTTTTTCCAATCTGTGGAGTTCGAGACGTTCGGTGGAGTTAGGCCGCTTATAGCGAAGTTGTTGTCTTCACTGGCGGCTCGCCTTACGTGAGGATGCCTGGTTATTTCAGCGCCTTAGCTTCGCCATCGCCCGTGGTAATGCTGCGAGCGTGTTAGCTTGTCTGAAAGTGTGCAGTTAACCCCCAAGGTCTGAAGTGTTACAGACTGTCACACTTGGTGGTAAATTAGGCCCCCTCCTTTTTTTTTTTCATTTCTTTTTTCTTTCCTTTATCATTTTT
>OZ024746.1:81967282-81969782 GCA_964016885.1 Eledone cirrhosa | reverse complement strand
GTCATAATTCTCGATTATCATTGGTTCATAGGTTTCAAACGACTCCGCCCACCTCAACGACGCCAAACTTAAATTAATACGCATAATGCCAATGAGGGAGTGAGAGGGGAGTGAACGCTGTAACAGAGGCAAAGTGAACTCTGTAACTATTACCATGTGTGCGTGTGTATGTACGTGCGCGTATGTTTATGTGTGTGTGCGTGCGTGCAGCGTTCCACAGAAAGTAAAAACTATCAATGTGTGAGTGTGTGTGTGTAAGTGCATGGGTGCGTGTGTAAGTTTGCGTGCGTGTGCGCGTTTCCATGCGTGTATGTGTGTGTACGTGGGGCGTTCCACATTCGTTCGCCACGCAGTTTATCTCTCTGAGTGCCTGTCTGTCAGTCTAACATACACAAAGTTGTGAAGGGAGTAAATAGGGACCTTTTTTTTACATTGACGGACATCTTTTATATTTATTATTGTGTCATTTTTTGACAATTGCTCGAAATGAATACTGATAATAAAATCAATTCGACTTTATCAAACAGTGAACTACAGCGGCGACGGCGTGCAGCCAGGAATGAAGAAAAATGGGCCGAACAGCGCCATCGGAACGCCGAACTTCAGAGGCGAAGACGTGCCGCCATGAATGAAGAGGAGCTGGCTGAACAACGCCAACGAAACACTGGAGCCAAGCAGCGACGGCGTACTGCGATGGTTGAAGACGAACTGGCTGAGCATCATCTTTTATATTAATTATCTATAACTATATCTACATATAATATAAAAGATTGGAATTTCCATCATCCTTTTGAGACACGTGGAATAACCACGTCTATGCAATGATACACGTTTTACAGTCCAGCAGAAGATGAATCATTTCCTAGAGATCACTATTCTAGGTGGGAGCACCTAGAATTGTTCATATACTATGCACAAACGGTACAACGAAGAATCTGGTATATCTGAACATTTTTTTTTACTGTTTTCTGTATCACACAGACACCACGGACTCGCCTCATACTGTAATCAGACAAATATCCAATACAGTCATTTTCTCTTTTACCTGTCTTCTTTTATCATCTGTTTACCCGAGCGAAACTGGGTACGTCAGCTAGTAGAATATTTATTTATGATGTTACCGATATTCTTTGATGCCAGGCTAAATCTTTATCATATGTATGTTCTTTTTTCTATGTCCTGAGATCAAGACGCACCTGGTCAGTTTTGTCTTTCATCATTTCGTCTTGATCAAATAAGTTTGAAGAATATATATCTATTCAATTGATTAGAGTAACCCTCCTACTCGCCATCATACCTATTGGCTGGTTAAATAGAAAATCGTTATTTATATTCAGATTGAAAATTCTCAAACACTTCATAGAATAATTTACTAAAATATTTGTTTTCTTCTTATGCTTAAGAAATATTTTTTCTGTCGCCAACAGCTCTGCAGTTATACTTTAGAACAATGGGAATATACTTTGTCTATTTTGATTGAGTGATCTGAAAAACACAGACAGGAATTTTCTTAAACAAGCGCTATATCAGTTTTACTTTTACTTTAATAACATCGTCATTGTTTCATTTTCATTCCAATACAGCACCGCCAACAAGCAGTTTTAATTCTGTTGATTCAAAGAACTGTATTTCTGTATGTATGAACCTGTTGGAGTATTAGTGGCGCCGTCGTAACATACGGCATATCTTGAGATCATAAAGCTAGTCTTCCACAGGTAACATTTCCTCAAAATCTCATTCCTATTCCTGACAAGGAGATGAATTATGATATATTCGAAATAAATATGCTCTTGAAATATTGCAAAAGAATTGCTGTAAATTCGAACTTTATTTCATAATTCCATCCCTTCATTTTATTTGCTACATTAAAACTGAACTATGTCGGTGAGATGTAAAGAACAAATTTGTTGAATCGCATTAGCAATACGAAAGCAGAAAAATGTATTTGATCCAGCTCTGTGCGCTCTGAGTTCAAATCCTACTGGAGTCAGCTTTGCCTTTCATCCTTTTAAGTTCGATAATATAAAGTACAAGTTGAGTAATGGAGTTGAACTTTCTCTCTGACTTTCTGTCATTTTCTTTCTCCCAGAAGGAAAGCAGAAATTGTTAAACATGAAGAGAGATAGTCTTTGATAGGTTTTGATACCCAATATTTCATGACATTCTATGGCAACATCAGCAGTCAAGGACACATGGATGGAACGATCAAATTTACGATCATATTTCCCCAAAGTATTTTCTTATTTCTTTCTTTTAACTCCAACTCTGATTTTGAGGAAGATCAAATAAAAAAGTGACACTTTGAATTTTTCCGGTTGTTAATTGACGGAGGTAAGTTGTTTTCAGTTGACAATCGAAATTGTTTTGCAAATTCGACTCATCGGAAGCTTATATTTTTTGCTAAAAAATCTATTTATTATTTTTCTTTTCAAAACGGCTGTGGGTGGCAAAATATACATAAGGTAGGAAAAAGATTTCTTGCGATATTTAGTTACGTTCG
>OZ024746.1:81939782-81959782 GCA_964016885.1 Eledone cirrhosa | reverse complement strand
CCACGGCTCGAAAAGCCCTTAGCCCACACTGTAAAGTGGACGTGTAGGCGCCACGGAAAAAAAGCACCCAGGACTCACTGTAAATGAGGTTGGTGTTAGGAAGGGCATCCAGCTGTAGAAATCAAGCCAGAATCGAGTAATGCCATTGCTTGATACTTAAGCATGCTTAAGTATCAAGCAATGGCATTACTCGAAATCGAGTTGCCGCTATCATATATATATAGGTGTGTGTGTGTGTGTGTGTGCGCGCGCGCACATGTGTGTGTGTATGCTTTGGAAACGGCCGGAGCTCAGCCGTCGGGGTCCTGACTCTTTTCCTATGTATATATATATGTATATATATATATGTGTGTGTGTGTGTATGTGTGTCTATATATATATATATTATATATACTTATGTATCAATACATAATAAAACAAAATAAGCTTTAACTGAACGGTAACATTTGAATTAACCATCACCCTTCTAAGAATATATATATACAATGTATGGTCCCGCAACACCTGATAGATTCGTAAAAGCACCGCAGTGGCACGGGGGACGTTTTAATCCTGAAGGAGGCCATCCACTCTCCAGATCGGAACTCTGTCCATTTCTTCTAAAGAAGGAGAGGTGAGAGAGTGTCTGAAAGAGGGGGAGTTAGAAAGTGATATAGCGGGAGAATCAACCTCAGTGCATACACACACACACACACACACACACACACACACACACACACACAACACACACACACACACACACACACACACGGATGGATGGACGTGCATGGCCACCAGCATATCACAATGATTGCATAACTGCACCAATGATAGCATAAGCATCTGACGAAGTCACATGAGTAACCATCTAACAGAAATATATATAATGCAATAAACAATTATGGTGATTTAACCTCAATATCACTTACCTGGGATTAACTACTGACGTGTAGTGCTTATCACCAGGAAGTTAATACGTTGTGGCACAACACACAACACATGAAAACAAGATGGTGTAGGACAGAACAAAGGAGAGAAACAAAATATAAACCTAGTCACTAAGGAGGTCACAGATTGTGTGACGAAAGAGCTTTGGCAATATATAACAACCTTCCGGTTATCGAACCAACAAGCCAACCAGCCAACCGGAAATTTGTAATAAATTGAAGTGAAAAGCAACAGGCGCGTGTATTTTTATTGACAACATGACCCTCCCAAAGTATAACAAGATATATATATATATATATATATATATATATATATATATATATATATATATATATATATATATATATAATTTTCATGCATGTGCGTCTTTATGTGTGTTATAGTAAAGCGTAGCTTAATATGTAATAATGCATTACAATGGTGCAATGAAAGCCTTTGGAAGTGAGACTACTTGATATGCACCGAGAAATATTTATTATTCATATATGCCTTTTTATAACATCGTCCATATGGGATATAAATGGCTACTCTATAGAATAGTGTAGCAGTTAGTCGAGCAGATAAAATACCGAAATGATTGCCGTTGTGTCTATGGTTCGTTTTCTAATCCCACTGTTACATTAGTATAATATGACATAGGATAATGTTAATGTACATATATGGATTCACAACTACTGATAGATACGTAGGGATGTTGTAGTGACATACGGAGTGTCTTAGATATTTTATATCTGGTGGAACTCATTCTCTCCCCAGATCTGAATACAGTCGATGTTTTCCAGAGGGGAAAGAGAGAGAGAGAGAGAGAGAGAGAGAGAGAATAGACTCCAGTACTCGGCTGGTACTTTTTTATCGACTTCCAAAGGATCAAAGGCAAAAGAGACCTTGGCGGGGAGAGCCGGAATGAATACCGCAAAGTATTCTATCCGACGTTCTAACGAAGTCGCTGCCTTATAGTGTCAATGGCTACCGAACATAATTCTCGTTGGTCTGTGGTAATTTCTATCTGAATAGGTAAAAGGGCGCAGATTATTACTCTAAGTGGTAGCAACACTATTTATGTAATTAACTGGCATTAACTGGTTTCGTCAGATTACAATGTCGAATCTAACATATCCCGCGAGCCCGTAGCATGTTACAAAACTGTCATTCCCTTTACCCCTCAAATTTACTAAACTGAAAAACCTACAAATGCTTCATTTCAGATATGAACAAAAGATGTATATATATATATAACTCGATTGTAACTATTTTTATTGTATTCACTCAATAGTATTAGATTTAAAACGATTGCATAATTAAATAGTTTGCAATTTTGAATTCTTTTGAACTCGATTTTTTCTCCAGTTATGTAGTCATGTTACTATTGATTTCATTCATAAGAATAAACTCAATGTTTAGTAGTGATAGCATATAGTCAAATGAACCAAATTTTATATATTATCGAAATTGAGAAAACTAAATCTTAGACGGATGTAAATAAATAAATAATTTAATATATTTATATCTGGTGCTCTGTGGTTGCTCTACAGAACACTGGATATCTATGATGACAGAGTGACAGGCAATTGAGTGGAGGATTGGCGCTGCGTTGTGTACATTACATTCACACTAATGTAATATACTCAATGGCAGCACAGTTCACCGAACTTCAAACAGTCTCAGGTTTTTAATATATTTATTTAATTGACTCTGGCAAAATCTGAACTAATACATCGAGATATAATATAAACTGACATTCTAAATTGGAAAAGTTGTACTAAAATTAAACACGTACCTATGAATCATTTACAAAGCAAACGTTATTGCTATCGAGAATAACGAACTTTTTTGCATCATTAAAATGGTATATAAATAAAGACACATTTCAGTTATATTGAACATTATTTCATTGTGCCAATGAATTCGCGAGAGTATTCTAAAAGAATAAAAATGTATTATTATTAATACTTAAAGCTACTAATTAGCTAAAACGGAAATACCCTAAGAAACAGCATCAAGTTATATAGAACTTCTTTATTTCTGTCAGTGCATCACTCACCAGCTTGTAGTTGTAGACGTCATTAGTAGTAGGTTAAAGAAACCATGTCGTCTATTGTTAGTGATGCTCTGTTTTAGCTAATTAATAGCATTAACCTTGATATGTTATTGATCATTCTCAGATATTCATTTGCATAATAAAATAAGTAACATTTCATTCTGTCTCACTACGTTTTGAGTTCAAGCTCCTCTAAGGTTAAAATCCGAGACTCTACAAGTCTACAATAAAGAAATAGGTAAAGTCTCTATCTATTTCTATTTAATTAAGCAGAAACCTTCTTTTATGTGTTATCTCCCATGTTAGTTGTTTTCACCAGTTGGCTTTAAAGACCAGGTCCATTCCAATTTATATTGTCTATTGATTTGGGGGGGGGGGAGTTATTTTCTGTTTATTCTGTTTAGATTTTAAACAACCTTAGAGGGAGTTGTTTTCTAGTAATTACATGGGTAATCTCAAGAGATCAAAGTTTTTAAACTCGCTTTATTTCATATATGAAGCATTATCTTATTACTAACATTGAGTGGGCGGCAATGAATGACAGGAAGGGTTAAGCATCAACATTTTTCTGTGGGGTTTAATTACGTCCAGTTACACTCAGAGTTCAAATCAGAGTCAACTTTCTAATTCCTCACTTAAGGATCGATATAATAAATACTTGCCATTTTTTTTAGTTGATTAGATCATACTCCTGATGTATTAATAACTTTGGTAGTTAGTTTTCTTTCACAGTTCTTTATATGTAATGCTAGTGGTATGGGCTTGAACAGGTAGAGTGGTATGCATATATGTATGTATACATGTAATTGTATAAGCAAGTATTTAATTTACTGGATGAGAAGAAATAACATCCCAAAACGCTTTAAATCACATTAGATTGTCTAAATCATTGATTACACTATAAACAAAACAAAGACAGGACGATAACGACTGAAACGACTTAATCATGAGATATATAAAAACAACACCACTTTGATTTTTATATGTGTTTTATGTGTTCATGCGGACATAGGCCAGCAGATGTTAAGGTAGCCCATCAGTCGTACAAAATCACACTTGCTTTTGAGGGCAAGCAAAGGTCATAGTTATTGTCTCGCCTCTCTTTAATTTCAAATTAACAAATGTTTTATGAATTTTATATTGTATATACACAATACTAAATGTTATTTGATCTACATATCTTAGTACCATGATCTATTTTTACGTGTATCTTAAACACCTTACTTTTTCTGCGACCTTCTCTCCTTTTTATTCTCATTGTTTCCATCCTCCTGGCGGAGAACTAACGTCTGATACGTTCAGACGTTCCGTTCACCTTTCCAATAAGCGAAAAACTATTAAGATTTTGTCTACTTGTACCACTGTTTTTGTTTTATTGTTGTGGTAAGGAACCAGATGGACCATAACGTACCAGAGTACTCAATACTTAGGGTAGTAGAGTGGGTAATAGGAACGAGTAGGACCCCGACGGCAGAGCTCAAGCCGTTTCGACGGCTATTTCTGGACTCTGGAGTCCAGAAATAGCCGTCGAAACGGCTTGAGCTCTCACAACGCGCCACCGGGAATCGAACTCACGATCTTAACGATCGTAAACCCTAACCACTAAGCTACACACTTTGATACATACACACACACACACACACACACACACACACACACATATATATATATATATATATATATATATATATATATATATATATATATATATGTATGTATATATATATATATATATATATATATATATATATATATATATATATATGTATATATATATATATATATATGTATATATATATATATATATATATATATATATATATATATGTATATATATATATATATATATATATATATATATATATATATATATATATATATATATATATATATATATATATGTATATATATATATATATATATATATATATATATATGTATATATATATATATATATATATATATATGTATATATATATATATATATATATATATGTATATATGTATATATATATGTATATATATATACATATGTATATATATATGTATATATATATATATATATATATATATGTATATATATATATATATATATATATATGTATATATATATATATATATATATATATATATATGTGTGTGTGTGTGTGTGTGTGTGTGTGTGTGTGTGTGTATGTATCAAAGTGTGTAGCTTAGTGGTTAGGGTTTACGATCGTTAAGATCGTGAGTTCGATTCCCGGTGGCGCGTTGTGTTTTTTTAGCATTGTTATATTTTATGTTGCTCCAGTTCACGCACCTGGCACAAATGAGTTATACCTGTAATTCTCAGGGCCAGCCTTGCAACATTCTGTGTCACACTGAATTTCGCTGAGAACCACTTGAATTGTAAATGTGGAGTGCTCAGTCACTTGCACGTTAATTTTACGAGCAGGCTTTTCTGTAGATCGAATCAACTGGAACGATCGTCGTCGTAATAGACGGAGTACCAGTTTATATATATATATATATATATATAAATATATGTACACACGCACACACACACATAAATATATTCTTGTATGCATTATCAGTTCTTATTTTAATTTAGTGTATCTACTCCATCGGAGTAAATCTGTTCTACGAAAATTGAGGCACTATATGTAGCCTTGGAAACACGATTTTTCGCTAGCGAATACATATGTATATACATACACACACACACACACACACACACACATATATATATATATATATATATATATATATATATATATATATATATATATATATATGTGTGTGTGTGTGTGTGTGTGTGTGTGTGTGTGTGTATATGTATATATAGAGATATGTATATATGTATCTATGTGTCCTTAATAGGCATATGTATTAATATATATTCATGTTATATGTATATATATATATATATATATATATATATATATATATATATATATATATGTGTGTGTGTGTGTGTGTGTGTGTGTGTGTAAGTGTGTATACGTGTATATATCATTATATGAAGTCTATGATAACCATAAGACATAGGCTCGATAAATAATCTGAATGGTTCATATTAGGAATGGATGAATGCCTACGGCAACGGGGCTGTAACATAACTGTTTCTACTATTGGCACAAGGCCAGAAAATTACCCAGTACATTACTGGTACTTTATTTTATCGACCCCGTAAGGATGAAAGGCAAAGTTAACCTCGGCGGGATTTGAACTCAGAATGGCAAGGGCCGTAACTCTATGCGTCAAAGCATGGCGTCCGAACCTCTACCGATACTGCCAATAACGTTGATTGAATATAAAGCAAAATTTGTATCTGACAAAACTAACGAAGTAGTTGGCAGAAAATCATATGTGAGTCTGGTACAAGATAATTACAAACATATTTAACTTCCAGACACGCAGAATTAAAACCACTGCACCCTAGCAAAATATATATGGGAGTTAAAAGCCAGACGATCACCCCATAAAATAAAATGATGATTACTGGAACAACCCAAACCCTACATCAACAGGCCGCATCTAGAATACTTTAGTGTTTAAAATCATCTGAAGAATAACAACTTCAAAAGTGATATTATCAGGAACTGCTTACATATGATAAATATTTACTTACTTTTTGGAAACATCAGCACTGCAAGTCTACAGCATGCAGAGCTAAATGGACGAAACTTACCAAGTTCGCAGTCTTTCATACCATATTTTACAAGATTCTCCACCATAACCTCTCTCAGCATATCACTCGATGTCTATTTTATATGCACCCTTCTTTGCTCGAGATGCGCTTAACACTGTTAGATTAACACCAACTCTCTGATCAAGAACTTACTAACTTCGAATCCTCCTGTTGCATCTCATCTTATTCTTTACTTCTCTGTCTTGCCTCACACACAAAGTAACTCTCCTAAACCTCTACCAGTTATGTCGATGTGAATGTTATATTTATATAACGAAAAAAGATGTTTACGGTAATAATTCAAGGAGTAGAATGGTAAATTCAAGGAATAGACAGGTAATAATAGTTTAGCATGCTAGCCAGTTTTTGTCGGCACGTAGGGAGGTGCGCGCTCTCACTTTATTACTGGCATTATCTGGGGTAACATTGTTAGAATCCAGCTATATCACAAGATCCCATCATGGCCCCACCAACTACCGGTAAAAGAAGCGTGTTTCAAGTTAAAAGCAATAAACTTTGCCAAGAAACATAATAACTGCGCTGCCGCAAGTGAAAAGAAAGTATCTTACTTACTGAATTTATTTAATAAATTCAATACAATGCACTTTAAAATATGGTGTGGGGAGATGGTCGTCTTGTACGACGAATACAACTCAAAACCTACATTTCAACTTCAAAATGTGGGGCTCGTCTTATGATATATATACAGGGTGGGGCATAAAGATCTCCCACATTTTGAGGGCATATAAAAAAGAATATGGAAGATCTTTATATCCCACCCTGTATATATATATATATATATATATATATATATATATATATATATATATATATATATCCTTGAGCAAAGCACTTTATTTCAAGTTGCACCTTTTACCTCGACTTGCGACAGATAGATAGTATTAGCAATTGGAAAGACCAACGGAAACATTGTTTCCTCGGTCCGATTTGACGAAAAGTCGATCAACTGTCTATATATATATATATGTGTGTGTGTGTGTGTGTGTGTGTGTGTGTGTGTGTGTGTGTGTGTGTGTGTGTGTGTGTGCGTGTGCGTGCGTGCGTGCGTGGGTGCGTGTGTGTGCGTGTGTGTGCGTGTGTGTATGCTAGAACACATAGTATATTGGAATATTTTAAAGTAAACTTAATGTAGATATAACTGTCATTGTACTAGATTTTGAATCTGAAGCCTTTACCGTACCAATAATGAAGTGTGAAGTGTAAACACTTTCAACTATTCCTCTGTACACAGAAAATCGTAAAAAATTATCTTGGTGCATCTCAAGCATTACTATGTTGGCAGCAGAACAGAACTTCCCCTATGATTCTGTGTACATATATTTATTACACATATATATAAGCAAAAATAAATAAAGAGTTGAATAGACTAAGAAATATATAGTCATTGTGCCTAAATCAGAAATCATTATTTTAATAAGTGTACTAATAGTGTGCTTTCTATAACACTTATGACTATATATTTCTTAGTCTATTCAACTCTTTATTTATCTTTGCTTATATATATGTGTAATAAATATATGTACACAGAATCATAGGGGAAGTTCTGTTCTGCTGCCAACATAGTAATGCTTGAGATGCAAAATGGTTAAGATTAACTCGGCGGAATTTGGACTCAGAACGTAAAGAGCCGGAACAAATATTGCAAAGAATTTGTCCAACGTTCTAAAGGTTTTGCTAATCCACCGCCCTCACACTTATTCAGAACTGTCAACTCTCCCCGTCCGACGGGGAGATCTCCCACCCACTTTGGAGTGGGGGAAAGACGTCTTGTCTTGTGAAAATGGGTATAGTTTTCATTATGTAAAATCTCCACATTTTGCCTCATTTTGTGGCACTGTTTTTCATGGTACTTCCCGTTTGCGTTTTTAGGGGTTGACAGGTCTACTTATCTACAAAATTATCAGGATATCTATAACACAGATGAAGGAAGCAGAAAGTCAGAATGTAAAAGATGTAGATAACAAATCTATCATTTGTCAGTTACGGCGGTGTGTATGTATTCCAATAATTCAATCTGTGCCGAACTACATACTAACTGGACTGTAATTTATGTGGCTGAATTTTCCACAGACACTTGTATCCCTAAATTAACAACCTCGGAAGCTCAGCAGGACATTGTGTGTGAGAAGGCTCACATCTTGAATTACAGCTGCAGTTTGTCCGACGATTGTCTACGTAGTTTCCGATTAAGGAATTCTAGTAACAAAATACTTTTCCGAGGTATTTTACTTAGTGTGAACGAAGCTTGAACGCCATGATTATGAAGGGTACTTCTTATTCATTTACCAATCCTAGCACTCATCAGTTCATTACTATCTGTCTGTATGTATATATGTATGCATGCATGTATGTGTATGTATCCGTAATCCTTAGGGGAGATGTAGGGTTGCTGTAATGACATGTGGCATTTCTTGGGCATTTAAAAAATCATAATGGAGCCCATCTCCTCTCCATCACATCTACTTTCTTCCAGGGGAGAAAGAGAGTAATAGAGACGTGTGAGAGAAAGATATATATATATATATAAAGGAAAAATCGATCCCAGCATTGGACCAGTTCTTGTTTTATCGACCTTGAAAGTATGAAAGGCAAAGTTTACTTCGGCGCAGAATGGTGGAATGAATAACGCAAATCATTCTATCCGACATTCTGACAAATCTGTCAATTCACCACTCACATATAAGCACATATATATATATATATATATATATATATATAGTTATGTAATAAACAACATAAGATAATTATTTCATTTACCAGTGGTTTCTTGAAAGCAAAAGAAATGTGCTTTCAGTCATCAGAATGAAAAAATCGTGGTGTATTTATTGACAGTGGATTTTAAAAACAAAAATATAATCTATATGAAAGTGAGGCTGGAAAAGGAAGAAGGAAAGGAAACAGAATAAATATAAAAGTAGATAAACACACATGCACACACACACACATATGCATACACACATATATACATATGTATATATATATACACACATACATATATATATATATATATATATATATATATATATATATATATATATATATATATATATATATGGTGGCTGCCAACTCGTTTTCGAGTACGGCCACTACTTTATATCCATGCAGGAGAACCCCTACCAATGCGCTGAACGAGTGGGACTTTTTAGTCCAGCCAGCGACTTGAAAACTTGGTACAAATACTACACTTCTGACAATTATTGACACAGTGCTGGGCCCATGGTACCATGAGACGAAGGCTAAGGGGTCAGCTCTCCCGGTGATTTTGGATGGCCATTGACTCTTAAGAGCTCCTTTGATAGGTTTTGTTTTTAGTTCTGTAGGACGTCCAAAGTCACCCTCCTCCCCAAGAAACCTTGGTGGGGTTGCCAGTTTTGTCGCCAACGACCCGACCATGAGACAGGTTGTACTGAGATATATATATATATACATACATATGTACATACATATCCATACATACACATACACACAAATACACAAACACACACACATGCATATATATATATATATATATATATATATATATATATGTATATATATATATATATATATATATATACACAAATATATATATATATATATATATACATACATATACATACATACATATACACACACATATAATCATACATATATACACACGTACATATACACACATACATACACACATATATACACGCATACATACGCACACACATATATAGATATATGTACACACCCCTACATACGCACACACACAATTAATTATAAGAAAAAATTATAATAAAAAATAATAAAAATAAAAATAAAAATAAAAGACAATGGACAACCATATATGCAAAAGGCCGTCACATCAAAAAAAAAAAAAAAAAAAAAAATATACGACTTAAGAAAATAAAAATAAAAATTATTATAAAGTTGACAGCGATACAGGAGAGGACACAAATAAATAAACACACGTGGTAAGAAATACACACATTTACACATACACATACATACATATAAATATATACATACACACATATACATATATATATACATACATATATATATATATACACATATATACACACATACACATACATACACACACACACACACACACACACACATATATATATATATATATATATATATATATATATATATATATATATATATATATATATATATATATATATATGTATGTATGTGTCCAGAATTAGCCGTCGAAACGGCTTGAGCTCAGCTGTCGGGGTCCTACTCGTTCCTATATATATATATAAGAAAATACATAAATATTATATATATTTATAAAAATAAAAGGGTGGAAGGGGTAAACAAATAGTTGGGAATACGACAAATAATAAATAAATAAATAAATAGATAAAGGTATAAATGTTTATAGCTGATTCAGAGCACTCAACAAGTTCCTAGAGCAAATAATCAATGAAAATAAACATTAAATCACTCTGTATGTAATTATGCATACAGATATATATAAAATTACACACACACACACACACACACACACACACACACACACACACACACACACACATATATATATATATATATATATATATATATATATAACCACACATATACACATATACACATATACACAACACATACATACACACAGAAATAAATATCTATAAATAAAAAAGGTGGGTATGTAAAGGGTAAGGTAGAAATAAATAAATAACAGGAAAAAGTTTAAATATAAGGGGAGATAAGGGAGAAAAAGTATATAAGAGTACAGAAAGGGAGTTCAGAGAGTAATAAAAATCGTAGTGGATGTAAGGCGTAGAGGGCAGAGAAGAATTCCAAGGTGGTTGAGTCATCGTAGGAATGTCAATCCAGTTACAGATCAGATGTGATTTCAGGTGAGGACAACATCTGAAGATCTCGGTCTTGGAGTTCAGGTAAGTTGAAGTGGCTTTCAAGTTTTGTAGAATCCTAAATTTTTCAGTGGTACACAAAGAACAATTCTTTGTGTCCCTTTGGTACTCCCTCGAATGGTCTAAAATAGACCAATCGATAGAGTACGGGATGTTTTTATCTTTGAATTCCCATACCTTATTTGCGAGAGCTGTTGCTGTTCTTTTATCAGTGTTTAAAAGAAGCGACATGTGCATAAAACCTGGTTTTGAACCTGTCCTGAGTCATGCCAACATATCGTTCACTCCTGGCTGGCTGGTTGTTAATTAAAGGTGTCACTTTGGCCTCATATACAACCGATTTGGTATTACATTTGCCCTGTAATGGGCATTCATCCGGCTTCCTGCAACTGCATCCTGGATTTATTCTCGTACGATTAGAATTCGTGATTTTAGACTTCATTGATGGGCAGCAAGAGTAACTGATTTTAACTACATTTCTATTAAATATCTTATAATATCTATGATTAGGAGCAAAATGTTTGTCTAAGAGGTCAAAGAATTTCCTTCCTACATTAGTTTTGACAGTTAGAGAGAAGGGGGTGTAAACCAAATAATTTTCTTTTTCCTATTATTGTGGTTAGTTTTAGGGGGAGGAGTAGGTAGATATTTAATGTGTTCTGTAAATACGCTGTCATTAAGGGCTTTATTATATGAAAAATAAGTTAGTGTCATTAAGGGCTTTATATATGAAAAATAAGTTAGTGTGTCATAAAGAAAGGTTGGTTCTGACATATCGATTAGAGGTTTTCTTTCACTATATGCATATTTAACCGTGTAGATGTGTACATACTTACACAATAATCGATCCTAATCGATTTCGATGATGAGTACACATATGTCTGACCAATTGAACTATCTGTTAATTAAATTAACAGATAAGTACTCCAAAGATATGAGTCTCCGTTACGTACTCTCCTGGCAGAATAAACGTGACAAATACAATCCATCCATCCATTCTATTTTATTCACTAGAGTAAACATAAACGCATCCATATACACATTAAACAGTAGCGGGTGGAGGAGGAAATGGCTATAGTACTGACAGAAAATAAGGAGCGGATAGCGGAGAGTGTAGAAATGAAAATCAACTGGAAAAAAAATAGAAAAGAGTGGAAAATCTGTAATTAAGAAGGCAAGCGATAAAATGATAAAAAACTACACAACCTTAAATGGGGTTTGGTGGAAGACCAATAGTCACCTATACACGGCAATACTCCCCTCTCTGCGCCACCGATGTTATCTAAGAGAAAGGCAAATAACAATAAAACTTGGCAGTAGCGACGTTGCATATAAACCTGACCAACAGGAAATGTAGTGCCTTGCTCAAGGACACAACGTGCCACCCAGTCTTGGAATCGAAACTACATCCTTACACATACATGATGTAACCAACACCTTTCACACACATTATATATGTGAGTATTTATATGAATCTATATAAAATACATGTGTATACATGTATGTATATTGCTATATATGCATTTATGTAAGAATCCATGGATATAAATATGCTATTGCATAATTTACACATAAGAATCAGATGTTATATATATATATAAATTTGCTAACGAAGCCAGCAGAATAGGGATCCGTATATATATATATAGAGACCATTTTAACTTATGTCTATAGCTCTGGTATCTTCTTCATATCCATGGAGCGCTTGTCTGCACAATATGGAAGTTGCGTTTCGCTAATTTCTACCCGCCGAAATGCGATTCTCGCTAAATTGATATTTATATATATATATATATATATATATATAGGAACCAGTAAGACCCCGACAGCTGAGCTCAAGTCGTTTCGACGGCTAATTCTGGACGGCTAATTGAGTCCAGAATTAGCCGTCGAAACGGCTTGAGCTCAGCTGTCGGGGTCTTACTGGTTCCTATTACCCACTCTACTACCTCAAGTATTGAGTACTTTGGTGCGTTATGGTCCACCTGGTTCCTTACCATATTTCCTTCGTTATATATATATATATATATATATATATATATATATATATATATATATATATATATATATATATATATAAAATACATATATATGTTGGTTGTCCAATCATGTTCAAAGAAAGCCATCACACATACACAGATGCATATACACACACGCATGCAAGCATATATACACATATACTTACATACATACATACATATATACATACAACTAGTATTAATACATACATACATCTTGCATTAAAAAATGAACACTAAAAAGCAACAACTGTCGATGTATCTAGAATAATGTTTTATTTTTATAGCCAACGTACATTTTCAAAAATTGTCTCCTGTCGAAAATTGTCTTTTTTTTCTGTGCCAACAATATATAATTATTGTGCTTTTATTTAACTATATTTTGCATGGGCTTCTCTTTTTTTAATTTTCTTAAAATATTTGCTGTCTCAAATGTTAGCTTTCTTCAGCAATCTCGTTTTACGAGAATGGAATAGTCGTTTGCAATACTTTAAGATATAAAAATAAATTTATTGTAAAACAAAGAATGAAATATCTTCAAGCGTTGTTCTTTTGTTTTAACACGAATTGTCTTTACAATGTATCTTTCTAATTTTTTTGTTTTTGTTTCTTACTGTGTTCAGTAATTAGTAAGCATCCTTTGATTTGACCGCGTCTCAAACGTTTTCATGCAATTTACAATTGCAAATTAAATCTCATAAAATAGCCTATTCAGATATTTATTGCATTCGTTTCTGCAACTGTATTTTCTATGGCTATGAATTATGTATGGAACAAAGATGGGATTAACGTCAGCGGTAGGAGTGGCAGCAGAAATGCTTTCGGTTCGACAATTTATCGACTGTAAATTCCATTTACTTTATGTAAGTATGGATGGACCCTTAACTCATGTTGTTGGGACACCATAGTGGCATACGACATTTCTTGGGCATTTTAAAACTTGGCGGAGATCATCCCCTATCCGGGTCTAAACACAGCCGATTTTTACCAGAGAAGACGAGAGAGAGCGAGAGAGAGAAAAGGGAAGAGAGTGAGAAAGAGATATAGAAGAAGAATCAACCCCAGTATTAGACTAGTACTTTTTGATCGACCTTGAAAGAACGAAAAGCAAATGTGATCTTTGTGGGTTTTGAATCAAGAGCACAGAGAGCTGGACCAACTTCTGCAAAGCATTCTATCCGACGCCCTGAGGGCTCTGCCAATTCTCTGTCTCGTTTTCCCTATGTATTTATGATATTGTGCCAATGTAAGAAATAATTAATCATGGTAAGTGTCAGCAATGATAAACGCCGGATAAAATGCTTTGCAATATTTAGTTATGACTCTTTACAGAATGTGGCTTTGCCTTTTATCCTTCTAGCTTCAGTAAGTTAAATACTAGTGGTATACAGCTGTCCAGGATTTAATCGACTGGGTCCTCCGTAGAAATGTACTAATTAAGGCCTATTTTAGAAATAATTGATGATGTATCAAATAATTGTTTCTACTTTAGACACAAGGCCAGCAATTACCCAATGCATTACTGGTACTTTATTCTATCGACCCCGGAAGGATGAAAGGCAAAGTTAACCTCAGCGGGATTTGAACTCAGATCATACAGGGAAGTAACTCTATGCTTCAAAGCATGGCATCCGATCCTCTACCGATACTGCCAATCCACCGCCTTATGTATCAAATAATAAGCGTCATTAAGAGAGCAGAATTGTTTCAACGCTGGAACTCTAGATTATTACTGGTACTATTTTATTGATGGAAATCAAAGAAAATTCCGGCCGAAATGATCTTGGTATGTAGGGAAGGGACACTTAAAAACACCGTGTCAAGTCAAAAGTAATCATTTGTATATAAAACGGTTGTGTATCTAAGAATCTAACTGTGAGTTAATTTCATATATATATATATATATATATATATATATATATATATATATATATATATATATATATATATATATGATAATAATGGAGCTGCGGCGTTGCAAATGGGTTACATATAAAAAAGGGGGGGAGTCCTTCATCAGTGACCCTCCAACCGTCCCAGGCATTTCATCGCTTTAAGGGCCATATACCTCAGGTTGGTGCGAACAACGGCTAAAAAAAGTCGTTGGGACACGTAAATAAAGAGAACGTTAGGGTGAACAAACAAAATGGTTTAAGCAACAGAAAGTGAGAGGAAAGAGACAAGTCCCAGATTTCTATGAATATAAACTCGATAAAATCGTGAACTACTAGAGAATAAAGACCATCAGTCCTGGTTGAAATGTGAGCAAGGAAGGAATTTCGCACAGGTCTAACGGGAGGAAGAAGAAGAAGGGGTCTGGTCTGCGAATTCGGTAAACATAAGTTTTGTGAAGACGCAGACGAGAGAGAGAGAGAAAAAAAATTCATACCGGCTTGGCCAAGAGTGCGCGAGAAAAGAAATCGGACAGGTCAAGCGGGAAGAAAGAGGAGTGGAGGAGAGGTAGTGACAGGGTATGAGTGAGTGAAAGTTGAGGAAGAGGCTAACAGAGAGAGAGACTGCTAGAAAGGGTAAAGATACAAAGAGAGAAACAGACGGGTGGCAGCAGAGGAAAAAATGTGTAAATATGATAATAATGGAGCTGCGGCGTTGCAAATGGGTTACATATAAAAAAGGGGGGGAGTCCTTCATCAGTGACCCTCCAACCGTCCCAGGCATTTCATCGCTTTAAGGGCCATATACCTCAGGTTGGTGCGAACAACGGCTAAAAAAAGTCGTTGGGACACGGAAATAAAGAGAACGTTAGGGTGAACAAACAAAATGGTTTAAGCAACAGAAAGTGAGAGGAAAGAGACAAGTCCCAGATTTCTATGAATATAAACTCGATAAAATCGTGAACTACTAGAGAATAAAGACCATCAGTCCTGGTTGAAATGTGAGCAAGGAAGGAATTTCGCACAGGTCTAACGGGAGGAAGAAGAAGAAGGGGTCTGGTCTGCGAATTCGGTAAACATAAGTTTTGTGAAGACGCAGACGAGAGAGAGAGAGAGAAAAAAAATTCATACCGGCTTGGCCAAGAGTGCGCGAGAAAAGAAATCGGACAGGTCAAGCGGGAAGAAAGAGGAGTGGAGGAGAGGTAGTGACAGGGTATGAGTGAGTGAAAGTTGAGGAAGAGGCTAACAGAGAGAGAGACTGCTAGAAAGGGTAAAGATACAAAGAGAGAAACAGACGGGTGGCAGCAGAGGAAAAAATATGTGTAATATATATATATATAGGAAAAGAGTCAGGACGCCGATGGCTGAGCTCCGGTCGTTTCGACAGCTAGATCCAAACTAAACCAGTGGTAGGACGGTAGTGACCTAGCTGAACTCATCAAGGGGTACAATCCATATATTTGAGCAGGCAATCAAAACATAGCAGTAGTATCGAATCAAACAACCATAAAAATTGTTGTTTTTCTTTTCTGTCACGGGGAGTAGTCAAATATTTTGGGATGTCATATACATAGTTAAATTCCTTCATAGCAGTGGGAGGTGGGGGGGGGGGCTGAACTTTCCTGTAGAACAAAGGGGAGGGAGTAAGATGATATTCTGACCTGTGGATTTCATATTATCCAGGCCCTTCTAGCGGATCCAGCAGGCGACGCCGCCGCTCACGCCACGTAACGTGGTTCAACCCTCCCCACAATGCCGAGGCTGCAATACCACTCTGGTGCGTTATGGTCCACCTGGTTCCTTACCACACTTTCTTCAGTATATATATATATATATATATATATATATATATGTGTGTGTGTGTGTGTGTGTGTGTGTGTGTGTGTGTGTGTGTGTGTGTGCATGCGTGTGTGTGTGTTGGACTTACGTTCATAATGTCGTGGGTTTGATTCCCCGACTCGACTAGGCGTTGTGTTTCTCTCCAGTCTAGTGAAAAATTGAATAGAAAGAACAAAAAGAACAAATATTTAAAAATTACGCATTTTATTTATATACCCGAGGAATATTGAAATTTATAATTTTATTCATTGGAATTTTGTATAAAGAAAAACATTTTTAAATGTCTGGAAGCATTAAAAAAATTATTAAAAATTTGAAAAAATTACTCAGAAATGCACAAATTTGCAAACAAATTCCCAATCCTCAAACTCCAAAATTGGAAATATGTAACTGCTGAATTAACGAATATACGCTGGAAGGCTAAGATTTCAAATTCGAAGTTGGAAACATTTTAAAGCTTTAAAATGATTTAGCATGTTAATCTGGTAATTTTGTCTATGTTTTAACATGCTGCAGGAGTGAGGGGAAATAAATTCAACGTAATTGAGAATAATTTACAAATCCAAGATATAAATAGTAAAAAGGATTCCACTGAATGGACATATAGAGAGGAGCGTTGGAAGAAATTTATAAAACTTTCAAGTATTTTTCCAATATATTAATTCGCAGGCGACCTTATCGAACAACAAAGAGGAAACATGGTGGCATTGTTAATTAACAAATATGTTTAAAGGTTCACAAATAATAGATATAATCCAACATGGATAAAATAACTTTTCTTTGGGTTATAATCATAATATTTAAATTCTCTAATTAAACGACTTTACGTACATTTTAATTTTTTTTAATCCCTAATAAACAAATATTGAATAATATATTCTTTCATTATACTTGCATACGAGATTATTACTCGAGTAATAATAATTGTTTCTACTTTTGGTACAAGGCCAAACATTTGAAGGGAAAGTCGAGTAAATCGACCCCAATGCTGGTTTTTATTTTATCAACGCCGTAAGGATGAAAAGCAAAGCTAACCTTCTTCACCCACCTTTTCCTTCTAGAGGGTCCTGTCAGAAGCAGGTGTCTCCAATTGATCCGGCTGGATCCCCAGGTGAGACCAGCCATGCTCATGGCCATTATCCAACGACCCTGCTCAGGTCAACCCCTGGGTCTCCTGCTAGTTAATTTTGCCTGTAAAATTTGTCCAGCTATTCTTTCTTTAGAAATTCTATCCACATGTACGTAGTATCTGAGCTGTGACCTATCAATTTGGAGAAGTAGCGGTTCTTCTTGGAGCGACTCCCTAATCTCCGAGGACGAGTGTTTCAGTCCGACACCCACATTGAATGGTTACTACTTCACACCATTTATCCGAACACAAATGCTAGAGCATTCATATAGAGACTTCACGGTAATAAGAAGCTGTTCCTAGATCACACACTCCTGCAGAAACTTCCACAGCAGTTACCGTGGAACGCGCTCATATGCTTTTTCGAGGTCTTTAAAACAAGAATATACCTCTTGGCAATACTCACACGTTTTCTCAAAGATCTGACGCAGTGTGCATATTTGGTCGGCTGTACTGCATCCGGGGCGAAAACCGCACTGTTCGTCAGCTCGCTTGGACTCGACAATATCCCTACATCCCTTTGCCTGACACTTAGCATAGACTTTAACGGATAGGCTCAACAAGGAGAACACTCAATAATTGGAGCAATCTCTCTTGTCTCCATTTTGAAAATTGGGATCACTTCCGATTACTATTGCTGAGGTGCCTTTCCAAAAATCCAGGTCACATGGCAAGCACGCGTCAGCCAGAGAATACCTTCTCTATTTAAGGCTTTTAACATCTCTGGGTGAATTTCATCCTCCCCAGCGGCCTTGTCACATTTGAGCTCATTAATGGCTCCTGTGGCCCCACCCCCCGAGAGGTTAGTTATGGTTCCCAGATGCACTTCATGTACATTAGAAGATGCTGTTTTGGCCGGGCTTAGGATACCAAGCAAACTATTCTTCAGTCAGTGAAGCCTATGAAAATAGTTCCTTTTGAGAATCAGACTTCAGCCTGTGAAATGTTTCCTTTCTGAATCAGCTTTTAGTGTCTGGAATCTTTCTTTGAAAAGCAGGCATCAGCCGTTGAAAATTTTATCCTTCAAATAAATGTTCAATCTGTTGAAATCTATTCGTTTGAAGAAGAGGATCAGCCTATGAACATTTTTTACACTACGAAGCTGGCTTTAGACTGCAAAATGTCTCATTGAAAAGTTGGTGTTAAGCTGGAAAAAACTTTATTTGCGAAGAAGACTTCAACTGGCGAACAAGCTTTCATTTGAAAAGATGGTGATTTTTTTCTTCTGAGAAGTAGGCTTAAAATTGAAAATCAAATTTTTTTTTCCTTTGCAATTCAAGATTTTGCAACATGACAATATTTTCTTTGTCCAACAGGCTTCAGATTGTGAAACGGTTTTAATCCTGAGGATGTTTTATTTTCTTTGACAAACATGTTTTGCTTGTCAAACATGTTTGTTTGTGAAGATGTTTTTATCCTGTGAATATTTTTTCTTTTGAAAAACAGATTTCAGGCTGCAAAATTCTACTACCTTGAGAAGTATGCTTCAGTCAGTAAATCTTTATTTTTTCCTTTAAGAAGGAGAATTAACCTGTTATTTTCTTTTTTTATTTTGGGAAGTAGGCTTAAGTTATGGAATGTTTTCCTTCGATCATTTCAATCCATTAAAA
>OZ024746.1:81894782-81937282 GCA_964016885.1 Eledone cirrhosa | reverse complement strand
AAACTTGTAAACTGTATATCTACACTTTACTAATGTATTGAATACCTTACTAACTGTGATTACCCCTGATTGAACCCAGACACGCACCCCCCCCCCACACCCACACACACACCCACACACACACACACACACACACACACACACACATATATATAAATATATATATATATATATATATATATATATCATATTAATACCATATATGAATTATATACATCTCTGTATGGTTCTGTGTGTGAGTGTTTTTGGAGTAGGGTGGGGGAAGATCTGGCTGTATGCTTTTTAATTTACGATTTAATACTTTTTATGAAGCAGCCAAAATACCGGTGAATAAACATAATGAATGTAGATCAGTTTTCCACAATGCTTCTGTGCGATCTTCGGATGAATATAAGAACTACGAGGTTCTTTTTTTTTTTCACATTGACACGAGTCTCAAATTTGCATTTAATGTAAATCGGCATAATGTTATAGGGTGTTAATTGGGCGATAAGGTCACTTCAGAAGCTCTCTACATTCCAGAAACACATCATGAGACTTGTGACTGGCAAGCAGCTCAGCGACCGTATCTGTATCAGTGAGTTACTCAACATTACATCAATTGTCAAGTTAAGAGTCCTCAAACTATACGGTCATATAGATCAACTCGTGGTGTGAGTAGGTGATGCCTGGAAGGAAGGTTGGCTGGTAAGAGAAGCAGAGGCCGGCAGCCAAAACGATGGCTTGATAATGTCAACTTATGGACTGGACTTGGTCTTTGCACTTTAAACTCTGCTGCTGGTGACCGAACTTTATGGAGAAAAATATCTCATGTTGATGCGCAGTCTGCAACTGGCAAAGTTTAGCGAAGAAGAGAGGCATAATGAAAGCCCATGTCAATACAGGTGGAATTTGAACTCAGATCTTAGAAAGATATAATTAAATAATTCAGTGGTTGATTTTTTTCTATAACTCCACTGTATTGAAATTTATATCCAGCATCCTTGCCATACCCATAGCTTTCTTTTCAAATAGTTATACAAGTTGTTCATTCTAAAAGAAATTGGGACCATGATGCAATCTCAATATATGGCTTTCTACCGCTTGCTCTGCAGCACTAACATCTTGGTCATAATCAATAAGTGTCCTTATAAGTTAGTTCGTTGCTTAGCATTCAAATTACCAAAGGGCAATCCTTCTCACCTTAATTTTTCGTACTATCATTTTCTAATTTCCCCTGTATCATTTCAATTTTACTCCTTTGAGAGTTAATTAAGTTTGAGGTCAATCGATTCTTCCTGTGGTGCAATGAGTTACCTAAAATACTAATTTTTGTAGACGCCAGTGTATATTTATTTATATGCCCAAAATCTATAGCTTAAAAAGACTGAAAGTGTACAGCAAACTGCGTTTCAATGTGCGCCTGTCTTCTCTTTAAATACGATTGTCCGTTGTCATCGCTGTGACAAGCTTTCTTGATTTCTGCCTGGTGAACACTCGACCATGAGGTTATGTATCATACGCCCCTATATAACATAAATTAAAATGCCAGTAGTATAACTTAACAGATGAACTAAATATACATTAAGAATATAAACTCACAGCTGCGTTCCAGCATTGCCAGAATCCTGATTGTGTAAATCTTTGAATAAAGAACATATCAAAAAGAGTGTATTACTAAAAGCAAGCCTGTAATAGGTAAGTAAACAAATCATCCCTTACCACCTTAAAAACGGTGTATTCGTCAAAAACATAACAATGATATTGAAAATGAGCATGTTGCTAATAGTATTCAGTTCTGATTCTTCCAAAAAATAAAAATGATATGTTGCATTACATGGATAGGATGTCTCTGTTCTTCGGAAATATTTCTGACCAATTTGAGAGCAAATAATCACACATTATTTCATTTTACTAAACCAGTATTAAATCAGCTTTGATCGACCTCAGCGTTTCATGCGTGATTATCCATCTTTTTGTATATCTATGGCAACACTATTCAATGTGTTCTTTACTTTATTTCAAAGTGGTAGGATATGAGCTGAGATTTGGTTATTATTTCTAGCAGTTCGAACGACTACTTAAAAGCTCTTTCGTTGGATCATGTAGCGAGTGTTATTATTATAGTTATAATTGCGAACAATTAATCGTATAGCGTCACGTTAAATTACAATTAATGCAGAATTAAGCACCTCATATAACTAGATCATTTCTAACATTCAGATTGTAGCCTTTATACTAGTTCCAATTTAAAGAGCTACGATTACTGAAGCCGTTTACAATAACTATTTGAAATTTTCTTAAAGAAAAGCTGTTAACATTTGTGAGGTCTTTATATAGTTCTGAATATAAACCTCACTGGATTCGATATTGCCCTTTATTTCTATACAGGAGGGTAGGGCTATATATAACGGCTAGTAATATAACTATAGCCAATTTAATCGGACTATATTCCTCACATGAAAACTTGGTCATGTACTTGCTTAAATGTAATCAATGTTATTTTAACTCCGAAATTTCGATAAGCTTCATTCTCAACAGATTTATTGTACATTTCTGATGCCACTGATCATCCAATTAATAGATGAAATGTTAATATTCATTCTGTTCTTATCTTCTTGAAATACCCGAAGTAATTGTGTTAATGCTGGTCTGTGCACACTTGCATCCGCAGCAGCCGTTCCTTCTCTCCGTCATTCTACTACACATGCGCTGCCTGCGGGCAGTATACATTTGCAACGGCAGTGACTGTTCGTTCTCTATGTCTTTCTGCTACGCGGGAGCTGACACTGGGTACTGCCTGTGAGTACTGCCTGCAGGCGCTGCTTGCGAGCACGAGCACGAGCTGTGAGCGCTTGCATCGATGGCGATTATTCATTTCCCCCGTCCTTCTATTACGCTTGCATTCCGTATCAGTCATTTGGATAGGTTTTGTTTATTAATAGTATTATTATTATTGGATTGTGGGTCTAAAGAACATGGAAAGATATTTTTAGAGTATATTTTGTATGATATATCCAGGAGTGGTGGAAGCATTTCTGAATTGGGGGGGGGGGGGGGGGGGGGCACATTTTATTGTAGTGATTAGTTTCTCTCTTTAGACTCTAAAATGGTCAGAAAACTTCGATATGCGATAAACATAACATGTACATAAATTGTAGCGCATATTCCAAATAGATATGTGTTTTGGTAGTTTGGGGAAAAATATAATTATTGGAGGGGGCATGCCCAGTTCCACCGCCCATGATATCTTTTGTCGTTTTGGTTTGGGTTGGGTCATTTGACTTTAATTTTGTATGACATGTTTATAGTGAAGCAGCTTTGGTTTAAAGTTATTTATTTTATGTTGGTGATAGGGTCACATAAAAGCATAAAAAGGCATCCAGTTGATTGGCAAAAACGCACACACCAACACACTCCAAGCCCTAACTTACAGACGAGCTGTCTACCTCTGCTGCATTTCCTATATTATTACTACAACGGGCGGTGGATTGGCAGTATCGGTAGAGGGTCGGACGCCATGCTTTCCAGCATAGTTACGTCCCTTTACGATCTGAGTTCAAATCCCGTTGAGGTTGACTTTGCCTTTCATCCTTACGGGGTCGATAAAATAAAGTACCAGTAATGAACTGGGTAATTGCTGGCCTTGTGCCTAAAGTAGAAACAAGTATTACTACAACGGCATCTTCTCTTCTGATTAGGTTACTTGAATACTACTTCCACCACCTCGTCTTATTATCCATATTGAGACATCACTCCTGAATTTTCGTAAAACGTTTCCTCCTTATCTTTTCTCTGGTATGCCCTTCCCGCCCATGTTTTACTTATAGTTGTCAACTTGATTATACAAACATGCGCTCCCTCACCGACATGCATCAGTCATTTGGGCTATTCCATTTAGATCTCTAAAACTGGTCTCTGCAACCCTGAATGAGCTGACTGTGTATCTACACATTTCTCCCATCTTCCCTCTTCGTCAGTTCCAGTCAAACTGTTCCAGTCATACTGTTTTAGTCATACTGTTGCAGTCATACTGTTTTAGTCATACTGTTGCAGTCAAACTGTTTTAGTCAAACTCATGAATATTTTTTTTTATCAAAGCGTTAATGTTTTTAATCCAATGATGATAATGGGAATATTAATCATATACTTTAGACATTTAAAGAATAAATTACTCTGATGAAATCCACACGAAAAACAATAGTTAAGTAAATGTTAACATTTAATATTAAAGAATAAAACACAAAAAAGTGAATTAGAAATAATTATACAATGAGGAAAAGACAATATTCAATATTGACTGATATTCTTTTAATTATTACAATAAGTACGGAAGACAATTGAAGACATACTCTCCACTCCCCTTCTTTCAAATCTCTTAGCATTTTGTATCGGCGGATTTTCCTTTTTTCTTTTTTCTCCATTCTCATGAGAACATGTTTTCATTCCTTCATAGAAACCCAAGAGCAGACTCCGAGGAAGATGGTTGGATAACATACATGAGCTTGGCTGGTCTCGCTTGGGGATTCAGCCGGATCAGTTGGAGATGGTTGCTTCTGACGAGACCCGCTGGAAGCGGTGTTTGAGGACTCTGCCCCCATGACACTCTCAGGGATAAGTGGGCGAAGAAGATGATACTTTGACTGTTCTATACTGTGGACAGGCGGCTGTTCATTTCAGCGGAAGAATTTGTGTCGTCTGGCATATTCATTTTTTAAAATGAGGAGCGTGTTTGTGAAAAGAAACAGAAATTGAGTCCTTAAGGGTTTCTGATAGGGGAAACGAATCAGCTCCACAAAACGATGGTTGGTTTAGCCACAAAATAATATATAATGTTCAGACAATCTCTTTTTTAAAAACACGGAAACAAACAATGAACTTACTCTGCCGATGTGAATCACGTCTCGAGCGACTCAACAACAATAATAATAGTGAATGTTATATTGTAAAAGTGCTTCAACTGGCTATTATGCATCTATTATATACAAATATTCTATTATCTATGTTAATAATTGTGATAAATTCTCGAATTAGACATCAAACTTCCCAATGCATTTAAATGTAGTTAGATCCGTAGAGATCAATATCTGATAAAATTATTTCAGAATCTGTTTACGAAGATACAAAAATTCAAAGATACAAAGTAACCGAGCCATAAAATTCCTACCGATTAGGGGTTTACATAAGAATAATTGTACAAAAATATTGTTTATTTTGAAGCCATGATATACATCACCAGTAACAATAAAAATGCAATTCCTAAACACTTCAGATAAAATTCCTACAAAACATCTTTAAACTGATACAAATCAGGATAGCTCAAATTCGCTCGGTTACTAACGTACACTAACAACTCAGTTTATAATGTTCTCCAAAATTATGGCTCAGATGACACACCCACATATAAATAAAGGCATCTCATCTCCAAATTGTTTTTGAACATATGCCACAAACTCTTAGCTTAAACACACACACACACACAAGTATATTACTTCGAAGTTAGGTAGGGCCCTTTTCAGACTGTGAGTGTCTTTGCTTTATTTATATGTTTAGTTCCAGTGTGGATTATTAGTAATTATGTGCTGATAACAAGATGTGTATGTATCTGAATATAATATTTGTTATGTGGGGCGATAAGGGTGCAAATGATTGTGTTTGTTTATCTGTTTGTCTGTGAGTGTGTTTGAAAGAAGAGGAGAATGAGGTTCTGCTTTGTGGGTAATAAATTCTTGAGGTTCTGCTAGCTGGGTGTGGTGAACTTGTTTTATTATGTTTGTTATTTCGTTATTAATGGTTTCTTATATAGGCACAAGGCCAGCAATTTTGAGTGAGAGGTAAGTTGATTAAATCGACCCCAGTGCGTAACTGGTACTTTATTTCATCGACTCCGTGAGGATGAAAGGCAAAGTTAACCTGGGCGGGATTTGAACTCAGATCATAAAGAGCCGTAACTCTATGCTGCAAGGCATGGCGTCCGACGCTCTACCGATACTGTCAATCCACCGCCCTGTTATTGTGTATTAATAAAAGATTATTAAATGTGTATACGTGTGTTTGTGTTTGCGGGTGTAAGCGTGTGTGTGTGTGTGTGTGTGTGTGTGTGTGTGTGTGTGTGTGTGTGTGTGTGTGTGTGTGTGTGTGTGTGTGAGTGTGTGTGTGTGTGTGTGTGTGTGTGTGTGTGTGTGTGTGTGTGTGTGTGTGTGTGTGCGTGTGTGTGCAATTGGATGAAGGGTTTTTAAATTCTTAATTTTTATTTACTGGTTTCACACGATTTAATGCGCGAAACCATTTTGTTAGTTAGAGAGCTGATGAGTTGAAGATGTGTGTGTGTGTATGTGTGTGTGTGTGTGTGTGTGTGTGTGTGTGTGTGTGTGTGTGTGTGTGTGTGTGTGTGTGTGTGTGTGTGTGTGTGTGTGTGTAAACCTCTCTTGTACATCGCTTTTCTTTATTTCCTTCTTCCAGTCACTTCTATGCGCCAACACACTTCTCCTTGTTCTCCTCCTCTTTCAATCTTTTTTATATTTCACCTGCCTGTCATCCACCTTATGGATTGTCTCTATGCTGACCACTGGCAAAAAAGTTATAAGCAAGGAAAAGTGTGAGATAGGATATACATTTTTTGCCTGTACTTTTTGCTTATACCTCTTACACTTTCAACCAGTGCTGCCTGTAATTATGTTCTCTCAAGTATAACATCTTTTTTAACTCCTGACTCTTCACAGGATGTCTATGACACTAACAATAATTATGCACCCAAAATGTTCTGAATGACTAGGATTTTAGTCACATGTTTCGACATTCCCTAGGCTCCGATGATTCCAGACTTCCCTCTGGAAGAAACAATTGTCAGCAAATAAATGTTCTAAATTAAAATTTGATCGTTTTAACACTTTGTATATATATATATATATATATAATGGTTTCTAATTTAGGCACAAAATCAGTAATTTGGCGGGAAATGGAAAGATAATTAGATTGACTCCAGTTCTTGATTGCTATTTCATATTATTGACGTCGGCGGAATTTGAACTAAGAAAATAAAGAGCCGGAAACAAATACTACTGAATATTTTTCTAACGGCTCAATATATAGGGGCCATCGACCGCCATATATATATATATATATATATATATATATATATATATATATATATATATATATATATATATATATATATATATATATATATATATATCATATGAACAATATCTTACGTGTTATAACCCGTTTCATAGTTCTTCGGTGAGATGAAATTATTGAAATATTTGATAGCTTTTTAAAGAAAGAATAGAAGAAAGGAAAAAAATCATTTATCAAAGAGACGGCATCAACAACAACAACAACAACAACAATGATAATAACGATGTCAATTCTGCGAATCAACAGAAGGAAAATGAGAGAAGTCGTAAAATAAATATCTGTTCTCACACACGCACATTTACACATACATGCATACGTAGATACATACATAAATACATACATATATATATATGCATGCATTCATGCATACATACATACGAACACACATACATACATACATACATACATACATACATACATACATACATACATACATACATACATACATACATACATACGAACACACATACATACATACATACATACATACATACATACATACATACATACATACATACATACATACATACATACATACATGCATACATACATATAAATATGTGCGTGTACTTGAAAAAATCATTATATTTAAATTTATTGATATCATTCAAAATCAGTAAATTGGATTTTGCAGTTATTCTTCATCTCTATATACTATTGAAGAAACTATATATTATACTCAAAAGAAACTTTATATACAAAACATTTTTGAATAATATACATTAAGAGATGAGACTCATAAATATATATTACAAGGAGATTTTTTTTACCATATCGTGAATTTAGCTAGTTTTTGAATATCACAATATTACATATAGTATAAATGAATAAAGTTAAACCACTCTTGGAAGTGGAGCTCGATAATGTAATGTTTATAGTATGATGAAAGTGGTAGAGTAAATGTGAAATCTTACAAACGAAATTCGGAATGAGTTTTGGTAGATCGCTGTCTATATTGTATGAACATGACACAGCCAGAGCCAGCGCTGTCATGAAAGGAAAACCAGGCAGCTACCTTGGGCAGAGACCGTAGAGGGACGCAGAAATGAACAAATTTGTAGAAATTTAGATAATTAAAACAGGGATACAGAGAAAAATATTCACTACTCCCCCTGTTATTATTCACTGAACGAGACAAGAATGGAACGTTTTAATCGTGCGAATCTGTACTGAGAGTATTTACCAAGTGTTATTCGTAATGAATGCAGTTGCACATTTTCCCAGACCATAGTTTCCACTGATCAGATGAGTACATTTGCAACTCGTTTTTCACAGTGGCTGCACAGTGCAATATGTACACGCCATTAACTACAACGCCAGTCCATCTCAGAGTTAAACTCCCAGATACTGCTGGTATTCATTTTCAGCTGGGCAACGTGAAATTGGGTGTTTTGCTCAAGAACACAACACACAACACAGTCCAAGAATCGAACCCACAACCTTATGATCGTAAGTCCAACATACTTACCACTAGGCCACGCACTAAGATAGTTGTTATTTTATGTTTGCACTATGTTTTGTACCTTGTCCTTTGGCCGCCTAAATCATGTTTCTGCTCATGTGGCAATTAAAGAAATCATCATCTTTATCAAAATTATCATCATCATCATTGTCGTCGTCGTCATTGTTACTAATATTGTTGCTGTCGTTTTGAAGATGGCAGCTCTGTGGATTCAGATTCTCTTGTTTTACACTTTATGTAAAATTCTTTTATTTCTAAGGCTTTAGCTTTGAGTGCCGTTTATTTTCAGTTGAAAAAAAAACCCAATTTAGTATTTGTTTTAAACATTTTTAATATAATATTTTGTAAATTTTATACAACAATATGGCTTCCATTTGGGGTAGTAGAAAAATGCATTAACTACAGAGATTGTAACAGCTGACACATTTCAAGAATTGCACAGAAACTTGTTTTAATAATTGTGAAACTCAAACATTGACATTAAAACTAAACATACGAGCACTGACACACATAAAACTGAACAGGCAGTAGCAGACAGAAAACTGGGCAGACACTGAAGCACAGAAAACTGGTCAGACACTGAAGCACAGAAAACTGGCCAGACACTGAAACACAGAAAACTGGTCAGACACTGAAACACAGAAAACTGGCCAGACACTGAAGCACAGAAAACTGGGCAGACACTGAAGCACAGACAACTGGCCAGACACTGAAGCACAGAAGACTGGTCAGACACTGAAACACAGAAAACTGGTCAGACACTGAAACACAGAAAACTGGTCAGACACTGAAACACAGAAAACTGAATAGACACTGAAACACAGAAAACTGAATAGACAGTGGCACACAGAAAACTGAATAGACAGTAGCAGACAGAAAACTGGGCAGACACTGAAACACAGAAAACTGAATAGATAGTGGCACACAGAAAACTGAATAGACAGTGGCACACAGAAAACAGGGCAGACACTGAAACACGGAAAACTGAATAGATAGTGGCACACAGAAAACTGAATAGACACTGAAACACAGAAAACTGAATAGGTAGTGGCACACAGAAAACTGAATAGACAGTGGCACACAGAAAACAGGGCAGACACTGAAACACAGAAAACTGAATAGATAGTGGCACACAGAAAACTGAATAGACAGTGGCACACAGAAAACAGGGCAGACACTGAAACACAGAAAACTGAATAGACGGTGGCACACAGAAAACAGGGCAGACACTGAAACACAGAAAACTGAATAGACAGTGGCACACAGAAAACAGGGCAGACACTGAAACACAGAAAACTGAATAGACAGTGGCACACAGAAAACAGGGCAGACACTGAAACACAGAAAACTGAATAGACAGTGGCACACAGAAAACAGGGCAGACACTGAAACACAGAAAACTGAATAGACAGTGGCACACAGAAAACAGGGCAGACACTGAAACACAGAAAATTGAATAGACAGTGGCACACAGAAAACAGGGCAGACACTGAAACACAGAAAACTGAATAGACAGTGGCACACAGAAAACAGGGCAGACACTGAAACACAGAAAACTGAATAGACAGTGGCACACAGAAAACAGGGCAGACACTGAAACACAGAAAACTGAATAGACAGTGGCACACAGAAAACAGGGCAGACACTGAAACACAGAAAACTGAATAGATAGTGGCACACAGAAAACAGGGCAGACACTGAAACACAGAAAACTGAATAGACAGTGGCACACAGAAAACTGGGCAGACACTGAAACACAGAAAACTGAATAGACAGTGGCACACAGAAAACAGGGCAGACACTGAAACACAGAAAACTGAATAGATAGTGGCACACAGAAAACAGGGCAGACACTGAAACACAGAAAACTGAATAGATAGTGGCACACAGAAAACAGGGCAGACACTGAAACACAGAAAACTGAATAGATAGTGGCACACAGAAAACTGTGCAGACACTGAAACACAGAAAACTGAATAGATAGTGGCACACAGAAAACTGGGCAGACACTGAAACACAGAAAACTGAATAGATAGTGGCACACAGAAAACAGGGCAGACACTGAAACACAGAAAACTGAATAGATAGTGGCACACAGAAAACTGAATAGACAGTGGCACACAGAAAACTGAATAGATAGTGACACACAGAAAACTGAATAGACAGTGGCACACAGAAAACAGGGCAGACACTGAAACACAGAAAACTGAATAGATAGTGGCACACAGAAAACAGGGCAGACACTGAAACACAGAAAACTGAATAGATAGTGGCACACAGAAAACTGAATAGACAGTGGCACACAGAAAACTGAATAGATAGTGGCACACAGAAAACTGAATAGACAGTGGCACACAGAAAACAGGGCAGACACTGAAACACGGAAAACTGAATAGATAGTGGCACACAGAAAACTGAATAGACACTGAAACACAGAAAACTGAATAGATAGTGGCACACAGAAAACTGAATAGACAGTGGCACACAGAAAACTGGGCAGACACTGAAACACAGAAAGCTGAATAGATAGTGGCACACAGAAAACTGAATAGACAGTGGCACACAGAAAACAGGGCAGACACTGAAACACAGAAAACTGAATAGATAGTGGCACACAGAAAACTGAATAGACAGTGGCACACAGAAAACAGGGCAGACACTGAAACACAGAAAACTGAATAGACGGTGGCACACAGAAAACAGGGCAGACACTGAAACACAGAAAACTGAATAGACAGTGGCACACAGAAAACAGGGCAGACACTGAAACACAGAAAACTGAATAGACAGTGGCACACAGAAAACAGGGCAGTCACTGAAACACAGAAAACTGAATAGACAGTGGCACACAGAAAACAGGGCAGACACTGAAACACAGAAAACTGAATAGACAGTGGCACACAGAAAACAGGGCAGACACTGACCACAGAAAATTGAATAGACAGTGGCACACAGAAAACAGGGCAGACACTGAAACACAGAAAACTGAATAGACAGTGGCACACAGAAAACAGGGCAGACACTGAAACACAGAAAACTGAATAGACAGTGGCACACAGAAAACAGGGCAGACACTGAAACACAGAAAACTGAATAGACAGTGGCACACAGAAAACAGGGCAGACACTGAAACACAGAAAACTGAATAGATAGTGGCACACAGAAAACAGGGCAGACACTGAAACACAGAAAACTGAATAGACAGTGGCACACAGAAAACTGGGCAGACACTGAAACACAGAAAACTGAATAGACAGTGGCACACAGAAAACAGGGCAGACACTGAAACACAGAAAACTGAATAGATAGTGGCACACAGAAAACAGGGCAGACACTGAAACACAGAAAACTGAATAGATAGTGGCACACAGAAAACAGGGCAGACACTGAAACACAGAAAACTGAATAGATAGTGGCACACAGAAAACTGGGCAGACACTGAAACACAGAAAACTGAATAGATAGTGGCACACAGAAAACTGGGCAGACACTGAAACACAGAAAACTGAATAGATAGTGGCACACAGAAAACAGGGCAGACACTGAAACACAGAAAACTGAATAGATAGTGGCACACAGAAAACTGAATAGACAGTGGCACACAGAAAACTGAATAGATAGTGACACACAGAAAACTGAATAGACAGTGGCACACAGAAAACAGGGCAGACACTGAAACACAGAAAACTGAATAGATAGTGGCACACAGAAAACAGGGCAGACACTGAAACACAGAAAACTGAATAGACAGTGGCACACAGAAAACAGGGCAGACACTGAAACACAGAAAACTGAATAGATAGTGGCACACAGAAAACAGGGCAGACACTGAAACACAGAAAACTGAATAGACAGTGGCACACAGAAAACTGGGCAGACACTGAAACACAGAAAACTGAATAGACAGTGGCACACAGAAAACAGGGCAGACACTGAAACACAGAAAACTGAATAGATAGTGGCACACAGAAAACAGGGCAGACACTGAAACACAGAAAACTGAATAGATAGTGGCACACAGAAAACAGGGCAGACACTGAAACACAGAAAACTGAATAGATAGTGGCACACAGAAAACTGGGCAGACACTGAAACACAGAAAACTGAATAGATAGTGGCACACAGAAAACTGGGCAGACACTGAAACACAGAAAACTGAATAGATAGTGGCACACAGAAAACAGGGCAGACACTGAAACACAGAAAACTGAATAGATAGTGGCACACAGAAAACTGAATAGACAGTGGCACACAGAAAACTGAATAGATAGTGACACACAGAAAACTGAATAGACAGTGGCACACAGAAAACAGGGCAGACACTGAAACACAGAAAACTGAATAGATAGTGGCACACAGAAAACAGGGCAGACACTGAAACACAGAAAACTGAATAGACAGTGGCACACAGAAAACAGGGCAGACACTGAAACACAGAAAACTGAATAGACAGTGGCACACAGAAAACAGGGCAGACACTGAAACACAGAAAACTGAATAGACAGTGGCACACAGAAAACTGAATAGATAGTGGCACACAGAAAACTGAATAGACAGTGGCACACAGAAAACAGGACAGACACTGAAACACGGAAAACTGAATAGATAGTGGCACACAGAAAACTGAATAGACACTGAAACACAGAAAACTGAATAGATAGTGGCACACAGAAAACTGAATAGACAGTGGCACACAGAAAACAGGGCAGACACTGAAACACAGAAAACTGAATAGATAGTGGCACATAGAAAACTGAATAGACAGTGGCACACAGAAAACAGGGCAGACACTGAAACACAGAAAACTGAATAGATAGTGGCACACAGAAAACTGAATAGACAGTGGCACACAGAAAACAGGGCAGACACTGAAACACAGAAAGCTGAATAGACAGTGGCACACAGAAAACAGGGCAGACACTGAAACACAGAAAACTGAATAGATAGTGGCACACAGAAAACAGGGCAGACACTGAAACACAGAAAACTGAATAGACAGTGGCACACAGAAAACAGGGCAGACACTGAAACACAGAAAACTGAATAGACAGTGGCACACAGAAAACAGGGCAGACACTGAAACACAGAAAACTGAATAGATAGTGGCACACAGAAAACTGAATAGACAGTGGCACACAGAAAACAGGGCAGACACTGAAACACAGAAAACTGAATAGATAGTGGCACACAGAAAACTGAATAGACAGTGGCACACAGAAAACAGGGCAGACACTGAAACACAGAAAGCTGAATAGACAGTGGCACACAGAAAACAGGGCAGACACTGAAACACAGAAAGCTGAATAGATAGTGGCACACAGAAAACAGGGCAGACACTGAAACACAGAAAACTGAATAGATAGTGGCACACAGAAAACTGAATAGACAGTGGCACACCGAAAACAGGGCAGACACTGAAACACAGAAAACTGAATAGATAGTGGCACACAGAAAACTGAATAGACAGTGGCACACAGAAAACAGGGCAGACACTGAAACACAGAAAGCTGAATAGACAGTGGAACACAGAAAACAGGGCAGACACTGAAACACAGAAAACTGAATAGACAGTGGTACACAGAAAACAGGGCAGACACTGAAACACAGAAAACTGAATAGACAGTGGCACACAGAAAACAGGGCAGACACTGAAACACAGAAAACTGAATAGATAGTGGCACACAGAAAACTGAATAGACAGTGGCACACAGAAAACAGGGCAGACACAGAAACACAGAAAACTGAATAGATAGTGGCACACAGAAAACTGAATAGACAGTGGCACACAGAAAACAGGGCAGACACTGAAACACAGAAAGCTGAATAGACAGTGGCACACAGAAAACAGGGCAGACACTGAAACACAGAAAACTGAATAGACAGTGGTACACAGAAAACAGGGCAGACACTGAAACACAGAAAACTGAATAGACAGTGGCACACAGAAAACTGGGCAGACACTGAAACACAGAAAACTGAATAGACAGTGGCACACAGAAAACAGGGCAGACACTGAAACACAGAAAACTGAATAGACAGTGGCACACAGAAAACAGGGCAGACACTGAAACACAGAAAACTGAATAGATAGTGGCACACAGAAAACTGAATAGACAGTGGCACGCAGAAAACAGGGCAGACACTGAAACACAGAAAACTGAATAGATAGTGGCACACAGAAAACTGAATAGACAGTGGCACACAGAAAACAGGGCAGACACTGAAACACAGAAAGCTGAATAGACAGTGGCACACAGAAAACAGGGCAGACACTGAAACACAGAAAACTGAATAGACAGTGGTACACAGAAAACAGGGCAGACACTGAAACACAGAAAACTGAATAGACAGTGGCACACAGAAAACAGGGCAGACACTGAAACACAGAAAGCTGAATAGACAGTGGTAAACAGAAAACAGGGCAGACACTGAAACAGAGAAAACTGAATAGACAGTGGTACACAGAAAACAGGGCAGACACTGAAACACAGAAAACTGAATAGATAGTGGCAAACAGAAAACAGGGCAGACACTGAAACACAGAAAACTGAATAGACAGTGGCACACAGAAAACAGGGCAGACACTGAAACACAGAAAACTGAATAGATAGTGGCACACAGAAAACAGGGCAGACACTGAAACACAGAAAGCTGAATAGACAGTGGCACACAGAAAACAGGGCAGACACTGAAACACAGAAAACTGAATAGACAGTGGCACACAGAAAACAGGGCAGACACTGAAACACAGAAAACTGAATAGACAGTAGCACACAGAAAACAGGGCAGACACTGAAACACAGAAAACTGAATAGACAGTGGCACACAGAAAACAGGGCAGACACTGAAACACAGAAAACTGAATAGATAGTGGCACACAGAAAACAGGGCAGACACTGAAACACAGAAAACTGAATAGATAGTGGCACACAGAAAACTGAATAGACAGTGGCACACAGAAAACTGAATAGATAGTGGCACACAGAAAACTGAATAGACAGTGGCACACAGAAAACAGGGCAGACACTGAAACACAGAAAACTGAATAGATAGTGGCACACAGAAAACTGAATAGACACTGAAACACAGAAAACTGAATAGATAGTGGCACACAGAAAACTGAATAGACAGTGGCACACAGAAAACTGGGCAGACACTGAAACACAGAAAGCAGAATAGATAGTGGCACACAGAAAACAGGGCAGACACTGAAACACAGAAAACTGAATAGATAGTGGCACATAGAAAACTGAATAGACAGTGGCACACAGAAAACAGGGCAGACACTGAAACACAGAAAACTGAATAGATAGTGGCACACAGAAAACTGAATAGACAGTGGCACACAGAAAACAGGGCAGACACTGAAACACAGAAAGCTGAATAGACAGTGGCACACAGAAAACAGGGCAGACACTGAAACACAGAAAACTGAATAGACAGTGGCACACAGAAAACAGGGCAGACACTGAAACACAGAAAACTGAATAGACAGTGGCACACAGAAAACAGGGCAGACACTGAAACACAGAAAACTGAATAGACAGTGGCACACAGAAAACAGGGCAGACACTGAAACACAGAAAACTGAATAGACAGTGGCACACAGAAAACAGGGCAGACACTGAAACACAGAAAATTGAATAGACAGTGGCACACAGAAAACAGGGCAGACACTGAAACACAGAAAACTGAATAGACAGTGGCACACAGAAAACAGGGCAGACACTGAAACACAGAAAACTGAATAGACAGTGGCACACAGAAAACAGGGCAGACACTGAAACACAGAAAACTGAATAGACAGTGGCACACAGAAAACAGGGCAGACACTGAAACACAGAAAACTGAATAGATAGTGGCACACAGAAAACAGGGCAGACACTGAAACACAGAAAACTGAATAGACAGTGGCACACAGAAAACTGGGCAGACACTGAAACACAGAAAACTGAATAGACAGTGGCACACAGAAAACAGGGCAGACACTGAAACACAGAAAACTGAATAGATAGTGGCACACAGAAAACAGGGCAGACACTGAAACACAGAAAACTGAATAGATAGTGGCACACAGAAAACAGGGCAGACACTGAAACACAGAAAACTGAATAGATAGTGGCACACAGAAAACTGGGCAGACACTGAAACACAGAAAACTGAATAGATAGTGGCACACAGAAAACTGGGCAGACACTGAAACACAGAAAACTGAATAGATAGTGGCACACAGAAAATAGGGCAGACACTGAAACACAGAAAACTGAATAGATAGTGGCACACAGAAAACTGAATAGACAGTGGCACACAGAAAACTGAATAGATAGTGACACACAGAAAACTGAATAGACAGTGGCACACAGAAAACAGGGCAGACACTGAAACACAGAAAACTGAATAGATAGTGGCACACAGAAAACAGGGCAGACACTGAAACACAGAAAACTGAATAGACAGTGGCACACAGAAAACAGGGCAGACACTGAAACACAGAAAACTGAATAGACAGTGGCACACAGAAAACAGGGCAGACACTGAAACACAGAAAACTGAATAGACAGTGGCACACAGAAAACTGAATAGATAGTGGCACACAGAAAACTGAATAGACAGTGGCACACAGAAAACAGGACAGACACTGAAACACGGAAAACTGAATAGATAGTGGCACACAGAAAACTGAATAGACACTGAAACACAGAAAACTGAATAGATAGTGGCACACAGAAAACTGAATAGACAGTGGCACACAGAAAACTGGACAGACACTGAAACACAGAAAGCAGAATAGATAGTGGCACACAGAAAACAGGGCAGACACTGAAACACAGAAAACTGAATAGATAGTGGCACATAGAAAACTGAATAGACAGTGGCACACAGAAAACAGGGCAGACACTGAAACACAGAAAACTGAATAGATAGTGGCACACAGAAAACTGAATAGACAGTGGCACACAGAAAACAGGGCAGACACTGAAACACAGAAAGCTGAATAGACAGTGGCACACAGAAAACAGGGCAGACACTGAAACACAGAAAACTGAATAGATAGTGGCACACAGAAAACAGGGCAGACACTGAAACACAGAAAACTGAATAGACAGTGGCACACAGAAAACAGGGCAGACACTGAAACACAGAAAACTGAATAGACAGTGGCACACAGAAAACAGGGCAGACACTGAAACACAGAAAACTGAATAGATAGTGGCACACAGAAAACAGGGCAGACACTGAAACACAGAAAACTGAATAGATAGTGGCACACAGAAAACTGAATAGACAGTGGCACACAGAAAACTGAATAGATAGTGACACACAGAAAACTGAATAGACAGTGGCACACAGAAAACAGGGCAGACACTGAAACACAGAAAACTGAATAGATAGTGGCACACAGAAAACAGGGCAGACACTGAAACACAGAAAACTGAATAGACAGTGGCACACAGAAAACAGGGCAGACACTGAAACACAGAAAACTGAATAGACAGTGGCACACAGAAAACAGGGCAGACACTGAAACACAGAAAACTGAATAGACAGTGGCACACAGAAAACTGAATAGATAGTGGCACACAGAAAACTGAATAGACAGTGGCACACAGAAAACAGGACAGACACTGAAACACGGAAAACTGAATAGATAGTGGCACACAGAAAACTGAATAGACACTGAAACACAGAAAACTGAATAGATAGTGGCACACAGAAAACTGAATAGACAGTGGCACACAGAAAACTGGGCAGACACTGAAACACAGAAAGCAGAATAGATAGTGGCACACAGAAAACAGGGCAGACACTGAAACACAGAAAACTGAATAGATAGTGGCACATAGAAAACTGAATAGACAGTGGCACACAGAAAACAGGGCAGACACTGAAACACAGAAAACTGAATAGATAGTGGCACACAGAAAACTGAATAGACAGTGGCACACAGAAAACAGGGCAGACACTGAAACACAGAAAGCTGAATAGACAGTGGCACACAGAAAACAGGGCAGACACTGAAACACAGAAAACTGAATAGACAGTGGCACACAGAAAACAGGGCAGACACTGAAACACAGAAAACTGAATAGACAGTGGCACACAGAAAACAGGGCAGACACTGAAACACAGAAAACTGAATAGACAGTGGCACACAGAAAACAGGGCAGACACTGAAACACAGAAAACTGAATAGATAGTGGCACACAGAAAACTGAATAGACAGTGGCACACAGAAAACAGGGCAGACACTGAAACACAGAAAACTGAATAGATAGTGGCACACAGAAAACTGAATAGACAGTGGCACACAGAAAACAGGGCAGACACTGAAACACAGAAAGCTGAATAGACAGTGGCACACAGAAAACAGGGCAGACACTGAAACACAGAAAGCTGAATAGATAGTGGCACACAGAAAACAGGGCAGACACTGAAACACAGAAAACTGAATAGATAGTGGCACACAGAAAACTGAATAGACAGTGGCACACCGAAAACAGGGCAGACACTGAAACACAGAAAACTGAATAGATAGTGGCACACAGAAAACTGAATAGACAGTGGCACAAAGAAAACAGGGCAGACACTGAAACACAGAAAGCTGAATAGACAGTGGCACACAGAAAACAGGGCAGACACTGAAACACAGAAAACTGAATAGACAGTGGTACACAGAAAACAGGGCAGACACTGAAACACAGAAAACTGAATAGACAGTGGCACACAGAAAACAGGGCAGACACTGAAACACAGAAAACTGAATAGATAGTGGCACACAGAAAACTGAATAGACAGTGGAACACAGAAAACAGGGCAGACACAGAAACACAGAAAACTGAATAGATAGTGGCACACAGAAAACTGAATAGACAGTGGCACACAGAAAACAGGGCAGACACTGAAACACAGAAAACTGAATAGACAGTGGCACACAGAAAACAGGGCAGACACTGAAACACAGAAAACTGAATAGACAGTGGCACACAGAAAACAGGGCAGACACTGAAACACAGAAAACTGAATAGATAGTGGCACACAGAAAACTGAATAGACAGTGGCACACAGAAAACAGGGCAGACACTGAAACACAGAAAACTGAATAGACAGTGGCACACAGAAAACAGGGCAGACACTGAAACACAGAAAACTGAATAGACAGTGGCACACAGAAAACAGGGCAGACACTGAAACACAGAAAACTGAATAGATAGTGGCACACAGAAAACTGAATAGACAGTGGCACGCAGAAAACAGGGCAGACACTGAAACACAGAAAACTGAATAGATAGTGGCACACAGAAAACTGAATAGACAGTGGCACACAGAAAACAGGGCAGACACTGAAACACAGAAAGCTGAATAGACAGTGGCACACAGAAAACAGGGCAGACACTGAAACACAGAAAACTGAATAGACAGTGGTACACAGAAAACAGGGCAGACACTGAAACACAGAAAACTGAATAGACAGTGGCACACAGAAAACAGGGCAGACACTGAAACACAGAAAGCTGAATAGACAGTGGTAAACAGAAAACAGGGCAGACACTGAAACAGAGAAAACTGAATAGACAGTGGTACACAGAAAACAGGGCAGACACTGAAACACAGAAAACTGAATAGATAGTGGCAAACAGAAAACAGGGCAGACACTGAAACACAGAAAACTGAATAGACAGTGGCACACAGAAAACAGGGCAGACACTGAAACACAGAAAACTGAATAGATAGTGGCACACAGAAAACAGGGCAGACACTGAAACACAGAAAGCTGAATAGACAGTGGCACACAGAAAACAGGGCAGACACTGAAACACAGAAAACTGAATAGACAGTGGCACACAGAAAACAGGGCAGACACTGAAACACAGAAAACTGAATAGACAGTGGCACACAGAAAACAGGGCAGACACTGAAACACAGAAAACTGAATAGACAGTGGCACACAGAAAACAGGGCAGACACTGAAACACAGAAAACTGAATAGATAGTGGCACACAGAAAACAGGGCAGACACTGAAACACAGAAAACTGAATAGATAGTGGCACACAGAAAACTGAATAGACAGTGGCACACAGAAAACTGAATAGATAGTGGCACACAGAAAACTGAATAGACAGTGGCACACAGAATACAGGGCAGACACTGAAACACAGAAAACTGAATAGATAGTGGCACACAGAAAACTGAATAGACACTGAAACACAGAAAACTGAATAGATAGTGGCACACAGAAAACTGAATAGACAGTGGCACACAGAAAACTGGGCAGACACTGAAACACAGAAAGCAGAATAGATAGTGGCACACAGAAAACAGGGCAGACACTGAAACACAGAAAACTGAATAGATAGTGGCACATAGAAAACTGAATAGACAGTGGCACACAGAAAACAGGGCAGACACTGAAACACAGAAAACTGAATAGATAGTGGCACACAGAAAACTGAATAGACAGTGGCACACAGAAAACAGGGCAGACACTGAAACACAGAAAGCTGAATAGACAGTGGCACACAGAAAACAGGGCAGACACTGAAACACAGAAAACTGAATAGACAGTGGCACACAGAAAACAGGGCAGACACTGAAACACAGAAAACTGAATAGACAGTGGCACACAGAAAACAGGGCAGACACTGAAACACAGAAAACTGAATAGACAGTGGCACACAGAAAACAGGGCAGACACTGAAACACAGAAAACTGAATAGATAGTGGCACACAGAAAACTGAATAGACAGTGGCACACAGAAAACTAGGCAGACACTGAAACACAGAAAACTGAATAGACAGTGGCACACAGAAAACAGGGCAGACACTGAAACACAGAAAACTGAATAGATAGTGGCACACAGAAAACTGAATAGACAGTGGCACACAGAAAACAGGGCAGACACTGAAACACAGAAAGCTGAATAGACAGTGGCACACAGAAAACAGGGCAGACACTGAAACACAGAAAGCTGAATAGATAGTGGCACACAGAAAACAGGGCAGACACTGAAACACAGAAAACTGAATAGATAGTGGCACACAGAAAACTGAATAGACAGTGGCACACAGAAAACAGGGCAGACACTGAAACACAGAAAACTGAATAGATAGTGGCACACAGAAAACTGAATAGACAGTGGCACACAGAAAACAGGGCAGACACTGAAACACAGAAAGCTGAATAGACAGTGGCACACAGAAAACAGGGCAGACACTGAAACACAGAAAACTGAATAGACAGTGGTACACAGAAAACAGGGCAGACACTGAAACACAGAAAACTGAATAGACAGTGGCACACAGAAAACAGGGCAGACACTGAAACACAGAAAACTGAATAGATAGTGGCACACAGAAAACTGAATAGATAGTGGCACACAGAAAACTGAATAGCCAGTGGCACACAGAAAACAGGGCAGACACTGAAATACAGAAAACTGAATAGATAGTGGCACACAAAAAACTGAATAGACAGTGGCACACAGAAAACAGGGCAGACACTGAAACACAGAAAGCTGAATAGACAGTGGCACACAGAAAACAGGGCAGACACTGAAACACAGAAAACTGAATAGACAGTGGTACACAGAAAACAGGGCAGACACTGAAACACAGAAAACTGAATAGACAGTGGCACACAGAAAACAGGGCAGACACTGAAACACAGAAAACTGAATAGACAGTGGCACACAGAAAACAGGGCAGACACTGAAACACAGAAAACTGAATAGACAGTGGCACACAGAAAACAGGGCAGACACTGAAACACAGAAAACTGAATAGATAGTGGCACACAGAAAACTGAATAGACAGTGGCACACAGAAAACAGGGCAGACACTGAAACACAGAAAACTGAATAGATAGTGGCACACAGAAAACTGAATAGACAGTGGCACACAGAAAACAGGGCAGACACTGAAACACAGAAAGCTGAATAGACAGTGGCACACAGAAAACAGGGCAGACACTGAAACACAGAAAACTGAATAGACAGTGGTACACAGAAAACAGGGCAGACACTGAAACACAGAAAACTGAATAGACAGTGGCACACAGAAAACAGGGCAGACACTGAAACACAGAAAGCTGAATAGACAGTGGTACACAGAAAACAGGGCAGACACTGAAACACAGAAAACTGAATAGACAGTGGCACACAGAAAACAGGGCAGACACTGAAACACAGAAAACTGAATAGACAGTGGCACACAGAAAACAGGGCAGACACTGAAACACAGAAAACTGAATAGACAGTGGCACACAGAAAGCAGGGCAGACACTGAAATACAGAAAACTGAATAGATAGTGGCACACAGAAAACAGGGCAGACACCGAAACACAGAAAACTGAATAGACAGTGGCACACAGAAAACAGGGCAGACACTGACCACAGAAAACTGAATAGACAGTGGCACACAGAAAACAGGGCAGACACTGAAACACAGAAAACTGAATAGACAGTGGCACACAGAAAACAGGGCAGACACTGAAACACAGAAAACTGAATAGACACTGGCACACAGAAAACAGGGCAGACACTGAAACACAGAAAACTGAATAGATAGTGGCACACAGAAAACAGGGCAGACACTGAAACACAGAAAACTGAATAGACAGTGGCACACAGAAAACAGGGCAGACACTGAAACACAGAAAACTGAATAGACAGTGGCACACAGAAAACAGGGCAGACACTGAAACACAGAAAACTGAATAGACAGTGGCACACAGAAAACAGGGCAGACACTGAAACACAGAAAACTGAATAGACAGTGGCACACAGAAAACAGGGCAGACACTGAAACACAGAAAACTGAATAGACAGTGGCACACAGAAAACAGGGCAGACACTGAAACACAGAAAGCTGAATAGACAGTGGCACACAGAAAACAGGGCAGACACTGAAACACAGAAAACTGAATAGACAGTGGCACACGGAAAACAGGGCAGACACTGAAACACAGAAAACTGAATAGACAGTGGCACACAGAAAACAGGGCAGACACTGAAACACAGAAAACTGAATAGACAGTGGCACACAGAAAACAGGGCAGACACTGAAACACAGAAAGCTGAATAGACAGTGGCACACAGAAAACAGGGCAGACACTGAAATACAGAAAACTGAATAGACAGTGGCACACAGAAAACAGGGCAGACACTGAAACACAGAAAACTGAATAGATAGTGGCACACAGAAAACAGGGCAGACACTGAAACACAGAAAACTGAATAGACAGTGGCACACAGAAAACAGGGCAGACACTGAAACACAGAAAACTGAATAGATAGTGGCACACAGAAAACTGAATAGACAGTGGCACACAGAAAACAGGGCAGACACTGAAACACAGAAAACTGAATAGACAGTGGCACACAGAAAACAGGGCAGACACTGAAACACAGAAAACAGAATAGATAGTGGCACACAGAAAACAGGGCAGACACTGAAACACAGAAAACTGAATAGACAGTGGCACACAGAAAACAGGGCAGACACTGAAACACAGAAAACTGAATAGACAGTGGCACACAGAAAACAGGGCAGACACTGAAACACAGAAAACTGAATAGATAGTGGCACACAGAAAACAGGGCAGACACTGAAACACAGAAAACTGAATAGACAGTGACACACAGAAAACAGGGCAGACACTGAAACACAGAAAACTGAATAGATAGTGGCACACAGAAAACTGAATAGACAGTGGCACACAGAAAACAGGGCAGACACTGAAACACAGAAAACTGAATAGACAGTGGCACACAGAAAACAGGGCAGACACTGAAACACAGAAAACTGAATAGATAGTGGCACACAGAAAACTGGGCAGACACTGAAACACAGAAAACTAAATAGACGGTGGCACACAGAAAACAGGGCAGACACTGAAACACAGAAAACTGAATAGACAGTGGCACACAGAAAACAGGGCAGACACTGAAACACAGAAAACTGAATAGATAGTGGCACACAGAAAACAGGGCAGACACTGAAACACAGAAAACTGAATAGACAGTGGCACACAGAAAACAGGGCAGACACTGAAACACAGAAAACTGAATAGATAGTGGCACACAGAAAACTGAATAGACAGTGGCACACAGAAAACAGGGCAGACACTGAAACACAGAAAACTGAATAGATAGTGGCACACAGAAAACTGAATAGACAGTGGCACACAGAAAACAGGGCAGACACTGAAACACAGAAAGCTGAATAGACAGTGGCACACAGAAAACAGGGCAGACACTGAAACACAGAAAGCTGAATAGATAGTGGCACACAGAAAACAGGGCAGACACTGAAACACAGAAAACTGAATAGATAGTGGCACACAGAAAACTGAATAGACAGTGGCACACAGAAAACAAGGCAGACACTGAAACACAGAAAACTGAATAGATAGTGGCACACAGAAAACTGAATAGACAGTGGCACACAGAAAACAGGGCAGACACTGAAACACAGAAAGCTGAATAGACAGTGGCACACAGAAAACAGGGCAGACACTGAAACACAGAAAACTGAATAGACAGTGGTACACAGAAAACAGGGCAGACACTGAAACACAGAAAACTGAATAGACAGTGGCACACAGAAAACAGGGCAGACACTGAAACACAGAAAACTGAATAGATAGTGGCACACAGAAAACTGAATAGACAGTGGCACACAGAAAACAGGGCAGACACTGAAACACAGAAAGCTGAATAGACAGTGGCACACAGAAAACAGGGCAGACACTGAAACACAGAAAACTGAATAGACAGTGGTACACAGAAAACAGGGCAGACACTGAAACACAGAAAACTGAATAGACAGTGGCACACAGAAAACAGGGCAGACACTGAAACACAGAAAGCTGAATAGACAGTGGTAAACAGAAAACAGGGCAGACACTGAAACACAGAAAACTGAATAGACAGTGGTACACAGAAAACAGGGCAGACACTGAAACACAGAAAACTGAATAGATAGTGGCACACAGAAAACAGGGCAGACACTGAAACACAGAAAGCTGAATAGACAGTGGCACACAGAAAACAGGGCAGACACTGAAACACAGAAAACTGAATAGACAGTGGCACACAGAAAACAGGGCAGACACTGAAACACAGAAAACTGAATAGACAGTGGCACACAGAAAACAGGGCAGACACTGAAACACAGAAAACTGAATAGACAGTGGCACACAGAAAACAGGGCAGACACTGAAACACAGAAAACTGAATAGATAGTGGCACACAGAAAACAGGGCAGACACTGAAACACAGAAAACTGAATAGATAGTGGCACACAGAAAACTGAATAGACAGTGGCACACAGAAAACTGAATAGATAGTGGCACACAGAAAACTGAATAGACAGTGGCACACAGAAAACAGGGCAGACACTGAAACACGGAAAACAGAATAGATAGTGGCACACAGAAAACTGAATAGACACTGAAACACAGAAAACTGAATAGATAGTGGCACACAGAAAACTGAATAGACAGTGGCACACAGAAAACTGGGCAGACACTGAAACACAGAAAGCAGAATAGATAGTGGCACACAGAAAACAGGGCAGACACTGAAACACAGAAAACTGAATAGATAGTGGCACATAGAAAACTGAATAGACAGTGGCACACAGAAAACAGGGCAGACACTGAAACACAGAAAACTGAATAGATAGTGGCACACAGAAAACTGAATAGACAGTGGCACACAGAAAACAGGGCAGACACTGAAACACAGAAAGCTGAATAGACAGTGGCACACAGAAAAAAAGGCAGACACTGAAACACAGAAAACTGAATAGACAGTGGCACACAGAAAACAGGGCAGACACTGAAACACAGAAAACTGAATAGATAGTGGCACACAGAAAACAGGGCAGACACTGAAACACAGAAAACTGAATAGACAGTGGCACACAGAAAACAGGGCAGACACTGAAACACAGAAAACTGAATAGATAGTGGCACACAGAAAACTGAATAGACAGTGGCACACAGAAAACAGGGCAGACACTGAAACACAGAAAACTGAATAGACAGTGGCACACAGAAAACAGGGCAGACACTGAAACACAGAAAACTGAATAGATAGTGGCACACAGAAAACTGAATAGACAGTGGCACACATAAAACAGGGCAGACACTGAAACACAGAAAACTGAGTAGACAGTGGCACACAGAAAACAGGGCAGACACTGAAACACAGAAAACTGAATAGACAGTGGCACACAGAAAACAGGGCAGACACTGAAACACAGAAAACTGAATAGATAGTGGCACACAGAAAACAGGGCAGACACTGAAACACAGAAAACTGAATAGACAGTGACACACAGAAAACAGGGCAGACACTGAAACACAGAAAACTGAATAGATAGTGGCACACAGAAAACTGAATAGACAGTGGCACACAGAAAACAGGGCAGACACTGAAACACAGAAAACTGAATAGACAGTGGCACACAGAAAACAGGGCAGACACTGAAACACAGAAAACTGAATAGATAGTGGCACACAGAAAACAGGGCAGACACTGAAACACAGAAAACTAAATAGACAGTGGCACACAGAAAACAGGGCAGACACTGAAACACAGAAAACTGAATAGACAGTGGCACACAGAAAACAGGGCAGACACTGAAACACAGAAAACTGAATAGATAGTGGCACACAGAAAACAGGGCAGACACTGAAACACAGAAAACAGGGCAGACACTGAAACACAGAAAACTGAATAGACAGTGGCACACAGAAAACAGGGCAGACACTGAAACACAGAAAACTTAATAGATAGTGGCACACAGAAAACTGAATAGACAGTGGCACACAGAAAACAGGGCAGACACTGAAACACAGAAAACTGAATAGATAGTGGCACACAGAAAACTGAATAGACAGTGGCACACAGAAAACAGGGCAGACACTGAAACACAGAAAGCTGAATAGACAGTGGCACACAGAAAACAGGGCAGACACTGAAACACAGAAAGCTGAATAGATAGTGGCACACAGAAAACAGGGCAGACACTGAAACACAGAAAACTGAATAGATAGTGGCACACAGAAAACTGAATAGACAGTGGCACACAGAAAACAGGGCAGACACTGAAACACAGAAAACTGAATAGATAGTGGCACACAGAAAACTGAATAGACAGTGGCACACAGAAAACAGGGCAGACACTGAAACACAGAAAGCTGAATAGACAGTGGCACACAGAAAACAGGGCAGACACTGAAACACAGAAAACTGAATAGACAGTGGTACACAGAAAACAGGGCAGACACTGAAACACAGAAAACTGAATAGACAGTGGCACACAGAAAACAGGGCAGACACTGAAACACAGAAAACTGAATAGATAGTGGCACACAGAAAACTGAATAGACAGTGGCACACAGAAAACAGGGCAGACACTGAAACACAGAAAGCTGAATAGACAGTGGCACACAGAAAACAGGGCAGACACTGAAACACAGAAAACTGAATAGACAGTGGTACACAGAAAACAGGGCAGACACTGAAACACAGAAAACTGAATAGACAGTGGCACACAGAAAACAGGGCAGACACTGAAACACAGAAAGCTGAATAGACAGTGGTAAACAGAAAACAGGGCAGACACTGAAACACAGAAAACTGAATCGACAGTGGTACACAGAAAACAGGGCAGACACTGAAACACAGAAAACTGAATAGATAGTGGCAAACAGAAAACAGGGCAGACACTGAAACACAGAAAACTGAATAGACAGTGGCACACAGAAAACAGGGCAGACACTGAAACACAGAAAACTGAATAGATAGTGGCACACAGAAAACAGGGCAGACACTGAAACACAGAAAGCTGAATAGACAGTGGCACACAGAAAACAGGGCAGACACTGAAACACAGAAAACTGAATAGACAGTGGCACACAGAAAACAGGGCAGACACTGAAACACAGAAAACTGAATAGACAGTGGCACACAGAAAACAGGGCAGACACTGAAACACAGAAAACTGAATAGACAGTGGCACACAGAAAACAGGGCAGACACTGAAACACAGAAAACTGAATAGATAGTGGCACACAGAAAACAGGGCAGACACTGAAACACAGAAAACTGAATAGATAGTGGCACACAGAAAACTGAATAGACAGTGGCACACAGAAAACTGAATAGATAGTGGCACACAGAAAACTGAATAGACAGTGGCACACAGAAAACAGGGCAGACACTGAAACACGGAAAACTGAATAGATAGTGGCACACAGAAAACTGAATAGACACTGAAACACAGAAAGCTGAATAGATAGTGGCACACAGAAAACAGGGCAGACACTGAAACACAGAAAACTGAATAGATAGTGGCACACAGAAAACTGAATAGACAGTGGCACACAGAAAACAGGGCAGACACTGAAACACAGAAAACTGAATAGATAGTGGCACACAGAAAACTGAATAGACAGTGGCACACAGAAAACAGGGCAGACACTGAAACACAGAAAGCTGAATAGACAGTGGCACACAGAAAACAGGGCAGACACTGAAACACAGAAAACTGAATAGACACTGAAACACAGAAAACTGAATAGATAGTGGCACACAGAAAACTGAATAGACAGTGGCACACAGAAAACAGGGCAGACACTGAAACACAGAAAGCTGAATAGACAGTGGCACACAGAAAACAGGGCAGACACTGAAACACAGAAAACTGAATAGACAGTGGTACACAGAAAACAGGGCAGACACTGAAACACAGAAAACTGAATAGACAGTGGCACACAGAAAACAGGGCAGACACTGAAACACAGAAAGCTGAATAGACAGTGGTAAACAGAAAACAGGGCAGACACTGAAACACAGAAAACTGAATAGACAGTGGTACACAGAAAACAGGGCAGACACTGAAACACAGAAAACTGAATAGATAGTGGCAAACAGAAAACAGGGCAGACACTGAAACACAGAAAACTGAATAGACAGTGGCACACAGAAAACAGGGCAGACACTGAAACACAGAAAACTGAATAGATAGTGGCACACAGAAAACAGGGCAGACACTGAAACACAGAAAGCTGAATAGACAGTGGCACACAGAAAACAGGGCAGACACTGAAACACAGAAAACTGAATAGACAGTGGCACACAGAAAACAGGGCAGACACTGAAACACAGAAAACTGAATAGACAGTGGCACACAGAAAACAGGGCAGACACTGAAACACAGAAAACTGAATAGACAGTGGCACACAGAAAACAGGGCAGACACTGAAACACAGAAAACTGAATAGATAGTGGCACACAGAAAACAGGGCAGACACTGAAACACAGAAAACTGAATAGATAGTGGCACACAGAAAACTGAATAGACAGTGGCACACAGAAAACTGAATAGATAGTGGCACACAGAAAACTGAATAGACAGTGGCACACAGAAAACAGGGCAGACACTGAAACACGGAAAACTGAATAGATAGTGGCACACAGAAAACTGAATAGACACTGAAACACAGAAAACTGAATAGATAGTGGCACACAGAAAACTGAATAGACAGTGGCACACAGAAAACTGGGCAGACACTGAAACACAGAAAGCAGAATAGATAGTGGCACACAGAAAACAGGGCAGACACTGAAACACAGAAAACTGAATAGATAGTGGCACATAGAAAACTGAATAGACAGTGGCACACAGAAAACAGGGCAGACACTGAAACACAGAAAACTGAATAGATAGTGGCACACAGAAAACTGAATAGACAGTGGCACACAGAAAACAGGGCAGACACTGAAACACAGAAAGCTGAATAGACAGTGGCACACAGAAAACAGGGCAGACACTGAAACACAGAAAACTGAATAGACAGTGGCACACAGAAAACAGGGCAGACACTGAAACACAGAAAACTGAATAGACAGTGGCACACAGAAAACAGGGCAGACACTGAAACACAGAAAACTGAATAGACAGTGGCACACAGAAAACAGGGCAGACACTGAAACACAGAAAACTGAATAGATAGTGGCACACAGAAAACTGAATAGACAGTGGCACACAGAAAACTAGGCAGACACTGAAACACAGAAAACTGAATAGACAGTGGCACACAGAAAACAGGGCAGACACTGAAACACAGAAAACTGAATAGATAGTGGCACACAGAAAACTGAATAGACAGTGGCACACAGAAAACAGGGCAGACACTGAAACACAGAAAGCTGAATAGACAGTGGCACACAGAAAACAGGGCAGACACTGAAACACAGAAAGCTGAATAGATAGTGGCACACAGAAAACAGGGCAGACACTGAAACACAGAAAACTGAATAGATAGTGGCACACAGAAAACTGAATAGACAGTGGCACACAGAAAACAGGGCAGACACTGAAACACAGAAAACTGAATAGATAGTGGCACACAGAAAACTGAATAGACAGTGGCACACAGAAAACAGGGCAGACACTGAAACACAGAAAGCTGAATAGACAGTGGCACACAGAAAACAGGGCAGACACTGAAACACAGAAAACTGAATAGACAGTGGTACACAGAAAACAGGGCAGACACTGAAACACAGAAAACTGAATAGACAGTGGCACACAGAAAACAGGGCAGACACTGAAACACAGAAAACTGAATAGATAGTGGCACACAGAAAACTGAATAGACAGTGGCACACAGAAAACAGGGCAGACACTGAAACACAGAAAACTGAATAGATAGTGTCACACAGAAAACTGAATAGACAGTGGCACACAGAAAACAGGGCAGACACTGAAACACAGAAAGCTGAATAGACAGTGGCACACAGAAAACAGGGCAGACACTGAAACACAGAAAACTGAATAGACAGTGGTACACAGAAAACAGGGCAGACACTGAAACACAGAAAACTGAATAGACAGTGGCACACAGAAAACAGGGCAGACACTGAAACACAGAAAGCTGAATAGACAGTGGTACACAGAAAACAGGGCAGACACTGAAACACAGAAAACTGAATAGACAGTGGTACACAGAAAACAGGGCAGACACTGAAACACAGAAAACTGAATAGATAGTGGCAAACAGAAAACAGGGCAGACACTGAAACACAGAAAACTGAATAGACAGTGGCACACAGAAAACAGGGCAGACACTGAAACACAGAAAACTGAATAGATAGTGGCACACAGAAAACAGGGCAGACACTGAAACACAGTAAGCTGAATAGACAGTGGCACACAGAAAACAGGGCAGACACTGAAACACAGAAAACTGAATAGACAGTGGCACACAGAAAACAGGGCAGACACTGAAAAACAGAAAACTGAATAGACAGTGGCACACAGAAAACAGGGCAGACACTGAAACACAGAAAACTGAATAGACAGTGGCACACAGAAAACAGGGCAGACACTGAAACACAGAAAACTGAATAGATAGTGGCACACAGAAAACAGGGCAGACACTGAAACACAGAAAGCTGAATAGACAGTGGCACACAGAAAACAGGGCAGACACTGAAACACAGAAAACTGAATAGACAGTGGCACACAGAAAACAGGGCAGACACTGAAACACAGAAGACTGAATAGATAGTGGCACACAGAAAACAGGGCAGACACTGAAACACAGAAAACTGAATAGACAGTGGCACACAGAAAACAGGGCAGACACTGAAACACAGAAAACTGAATAGACAGTGGCACACAGAAAACAGGGCAGACACTGAAACACAGAAAACTGAATAGACAGTGGCACACAGAAAACAGGGCAGACACTGAAATACAGAAAACTGAATAGATAGTGGCACACAGAAAACAGAACAGACACCGAAACACAGAAAACTGAATAGACAGTGGCACACAGAAAACAGGGCAGACACTGACCACAGAAAACTGAATAGACAGTGGCACACAGAAAACAGGGCAGACACTGAAACACAGAAAACTGAATAGACAGTGGCACACAGAAAACAGGGCAGACACTGAAACACAGAAAACTGAATAGACAGTGGCACACAGAAAACAGGGCAGACACTGAAACACAGAAAACTGAATAGATAGTGGCACACAGAAAACAGGGCAGACACTGAAACACAGAAAACTGAATAGACAGTGGCACACAGAAAACAGGGCAGACACTGAAACAGAGAAAACTGAATAGACAGTGGCACACAGAAAACAGGGCAGACACTGAAACACAGAGAACTGAATAGACAGTGGCACACAGAAAACAGGGCAGACACTGAAACACAGAAAACTGAATAGACAGTGGCACACAGAAAACAGGGCAGACACTGAAACACAGAAAACTGAATAGACAGTGGCACACAGAAAACAGGGCAGACACTGAAACACAGAAAGCTGAATAGACAGTGGCACACAGAAAACAGGGCAGACACTGAAACACAGAAAACTGAATAGACAGTGGCACACGGAAAACAGGGCAGACACTGAAACACAGAAAACTGAATAGACAGTGGCACACAGAAAACAGGGCAGACACTGAAACACAGAAAACTGAATAGATAGTGGCACACAGAAAACAGGGCAGACACTGAAACACAGAAAGCTGAATAGACAGTGGCACACAGAAAACAGGGCAGACACTGAAATACAGAAAACTGAATAGACAGTGGCACACAGAAAACAGGGCAGACACTGAAACACAGAAAGCTGAATAGACAGTGGCACACAGAAAACAGGGCAGACACTGAAACACAGAAAACTGAATAGACAGTGGCACACAGAAAACAGGGCAGACACTGAAACACAGAAAACTGAATAGATAGTGGCACACAGAAAACTGGGCAGACACTGAAACACAGAAAACTGAATAGACAGTGGCACACAGAAAACAGGGCAGACACTGAAACACAGAAAACTGAATAGACAGTGGCACACAGAAAACAGGGCAGACACTGAAACACAGAAAACTGAATAGATAGTGGCACACAGAAAACAGGGCAGACACTGAAACACAGAAAACTGAATAGACAGTGGCACACAGAAAACAGGGCAGACACTGAAACACAGAAAACTGAATAGATAGTGGCACACAGAAAACTGAATAGACAGTGGCACACAGAAAACAGGGCAGACACTGAAACACAGAAAACTGAATAGACAGTGGCACACAGAAAACAGGGCAGACACTGAAACACAGAAAACTGAATAGATAGTGGCACACAGAAAACAGGGCAGACACTGAAACACAGAAAACTGAATAGACAGTGGCACACAGAAAACAGGGCAGACACTGAAACACAGAAAACTGAATAGACAGTGGCACACAGAAAACAGGGCAGACACTGAAACACAGAAAACTGAATAGACAGTGGCACACAGAAAACAGGGCAGACACTGAAACACAGAAAACTGAATAGATAGTGGCACACAGAAAACTGGGCAGACACTGAAACACAGAAAACTAAATAGACAGTGGCACACAGAAAACAGGGCAGACACTGAAACACAGAAAACTGAATAGACAGTGGCACACAGAAAACAGGGCAGACACTGAAACACAGAAAACTGAATAGATAGTGGCACACAGAAAACAGGGCAGACACTGAAACACAGAAAACTGAATAGACAGTGGCACACAGAAAACAGGGCAGACACTGAAACACAGAAAACTGAATAGATAGTGGCACACAGAAAACTGAATAGACAGTGGCACACAGAAAACAGGGCAGACACTGAAACACAGAAAACTGAATAGATAGTGGCACACAGAAAACTGAATAGACAGTGGCACACAGAAAACAGGGCAGACACTGAAACACAGAAAGCTGAATAGACAGTGGCACACAGAAAACAGGGCAGACACTGAAACACAGAAAGCTGAATAGATAGTGGCACACAGAAAGCTGAATAGATAGTGGCACACAGAAAACAGGGCAGACACTGAAACACAGAAAACTGAATAGATAGTGGCACACAGAAAACTGAATAGACAGTGGCACACAGAAAACAGGGCAGACACTGAAACACAGAAAACTGAATAGATAGTGGCACACAGAAAACTGAATAGACAGTGGCACACAGAAAACAGGGCAGACACTGAAACACAGAAAGCTGAATAGACAGTGGCACACAGAAAACAGGGCAGACACTGAAACACAGAAAACTGAATAGACAGTGGTACACAGAAAACAGGGCAGACACTGAAACACAGAAAACTGAATAGACAGTGGCACACAGAAAACAGGGCAGACACTGAAACACAGAAAACTGAATAGATAGTGGCACACAGAAAACTGAATAGACAGTGGCACACAGAAAACAGGGCAGACACTGAAACACAGAAAACTGAATAGACAGTGGCACACAGAAAACAGGGCAGACACTGAAACACAGAAAACTGAATAGATAGTGGCACACAGAAAACTGAATAGACAGTGGCACACAGAAAACTGGGCAGACACTGAAACACAGAAAACTGAATAGATAGTGGCACACAGAAAACTGAATAGACAGTGGCACACAGAAAACTGGGCAGACACTGAAACACAGAAAACTGAATAGACAGTGGCACACAGAAAACAGGGCAGACACTGAAACACAGAAAACTGAATAGACAGTGGCACACAGAAAACAGGGCAGACACTGAAACACAGAAAACTGAATAGATAGTGGCACACAGAAAACTGAATAGACAGTGGCACACAGAAAACTGGGCAGACACTGAAACACAGAAAACTGAATAGATAGTGGCACACAGAAAACTGAATAGACAGTGGCACACAGAAAACTGGGCAGACACTGAAACACAGAAAACTGAATAGACAGTGGCACACAGAAAACAGGGCAGACACTGAAACACAGAAAACTGAATAGACAGTGGCACAAAGAAAACAGGGCAGACACTGAAACACAGAAAACTGAATAGACAGTGGCACACAGAAAACAGGGCAGACACTGAAACACAGAAAACTGAATAGACAGTGGCACACAGAAAACAGGGCAGACACTGAAACACAGAAAACTGAATAGACAGTGGCACACAGAAAACAGGGCAGACACTGAAACACAGAAAACTGAATAGACAGTGGCACACAGAAAACAGGGCAGACACTGAAACACAGAAAACTGAATAGATAGTGGCACACAGAAAACTGAATAGACAGTGGCACACAGAAAACTGGGCAGACACTGAAACACAGAAAACTGAATAGATAGTGGCACACAGAAAACTGAATAGACAGTGGCACACAGAAAACTGAATAGTTAGTGGCACACAGAAAACAGGGCAGACACTGAAACACAGAAAACTGAATAGACAGTGGCACACAGAAAACAGGGCAGACACTGAAACACAGAAAACTGAATGGACAGTGGCACACAGAAAACAGGGCAGACACTGAAACACAGAAAACTGAATAGACAGTGGCACACAGAATACAGGGCAGACACTGAAACACAGAAAACTGAATAGACAGTGGCACACAGAAAACAGGGCAGACACTGAAACACAGAAAACTGAATAGACAGTGGCACACAGAATACAGGGCAGACACTGAAACACAGAAAACTGAATAGACAGTGGCACACAGAAAACAGGGCAGACACTGAAACACAGAAAACTGAATAGATAGTGGCACACAGAAAACAGGGCAGACACTGAAACACAGGAAACTGAATAGATAGTGGCACACAGAAAACTGAATAGACAGTGGCACACAGAAAACTGAATAGATAGTGGCACACAGAAAACTGCATAGACAGTGGCACACAGAAAACAGGGCAGACACTGAAACACAGAAAACAGGGCAGACACTGAAACACAGAAAACAGGGCAGACACTGAAACACAGAAAACTGTATAGACAGAGGCACACAGAAAACAGGGCAGAGACTGAAACACAGAAAACTGAATAGACAGTGGCACACAGAAAACAGGGCAGACACTGAAACACAGAAAACTGAATAGACAATGGCACACAGAAAACAGGGCAGACACTGAAACACAGAAAACTGAATAGACAGTGGCACACAGAAAACAGGGCAGACACTGAAACACAGAAAACTGAATAGACAGTGGCACACAGAAAACAGGGCAGACACTGAAACACAGAATACTGAATAGACAATGGCACACAGAATACAGGGCAGACACTGAAACACAGAAAACAGGGCAGACACTGAAACACAGAAAACTGAATAGACAGAGGCACACAGAAAACAGGGCAGACACTGAAACACAGAAAACTGAATAGACAGTGGCACACAGAAAACAGGGCAGACACTGAAACACAGAAAACTGAATAGATAGTGGCACACAGAAAACAGGGCAGACACTGAAACACAGAAAACTGAATAGACAGTGGCACACAGAAAACAGGGCAGACACTGAAACACAGAAAACCTAATAGACAGTGGCACACAGAAAACAGGGCAGACACTGAAACACAGAAAACTGAATAGACAGTGGCACACAGAACACAGGGCAGACACTGAAACACAGAAAACTGAATAGACAGTGGCACACAGAAAACAGGGCAGACACTGAAACACAGAAAACTGAATAGACAGTGGCACACAGAAAACAGGGCAGACACTGAAACACAGAAAGCTGAATAGACAGTGGCACACAGAAAACAGGGCAGACACTGAAACACAGAAAACTGAATAGACAGTGGCACACAGAAAACAGGGCAGACACTGAAACACAGAAAACTGAATAGATAGTGGCACACAGAAAACTGGGCAGACACTGAAACACAGAAAACTGAATAGACAGTGGCACACAGAAAACAGGGCAGACACTGAAACACAGAAAACTGAATAGACAGTGGCACACAGAAAACAGGGCAGACACTGAAACACAGAAAACTGAATAGATTGTGGCACACAGAAAACAGGGCAGACACTGAAACACAGAAAACTGAATAGACAGTGGCACACAGAAAACAGGGCAGACACTGAAACACAGAAAACTGAATAGATAGTGGCACACAGAAAACTGAATAGACAGTGGCACACAGAAAACAGGGCAGACACTGAAACACAGAAAACTGAATAGACAGTGGCACACAGAAAACAGGGCAGACACTGAAACACAGAAAAATGAATAGATAGTGGCACACAGAAAACAGGGCAGACACTGAAACACAGAAAACTGAATAGACAGTGGCACACAGAAAACAGGGCAGACACTGAAACACAGAAAACTGAATAGACAGTGGCACACAGAAAACAGGGCAGACACTGAAACACAGAAAACTGAATAGATAGTGGCACACAGAAAACAGGGCAGACACTGAAACACAGAAAACTGAATAGACAGTGGCACACAGAAAACAGGGCAGACACTGAAACACAGAAAACTGAATAGATAGTGGCACACAGAAAACTGAATAGACAGTGGCACACAGAAAACAGGGCAGACACTGAAACACAGAAAACTGAATAGACAGTGGCACACAGAAAACAGGGCAGACACTGAAACACAGAAAACTGAATAGATAGTGGCACACAGAAAACTGGGCAGACACTGAAACACAGAAAACTGAATAGACAGTGGCACACAGAAAACAGGGCAGACACTGAAACACAGAAAACTGAATAGACAGTGGCACACAGAAAACAGGGCAGACACTGAAACACAGAAAACTGAATAGATAGTGGCACACAGAAAACAGGGCAGACACTGAAACACAGAAAACTGAATAGACAGTGGCACACAGAAAACAGGGCAGACACTGAAACACAGAAAACTGAATAGATAGTGGCACACAGAAAACTGAATAGACAGTGGCACACAGAAAACAGGGCAGACACTGAAACACAGAAAACTGAATAGATAGTGGCACACAGAAAACTGAATAGACAGTGGCACACAGAAAACAGGGCAGACACTGAAACACAGAAAACTGAATAGACAGTGGCACACAGAAAACAGGGCAGACACTGAAACACAGAAAACTGAATAGACAGTGGCACACAGAAAACAGGGCAGACACTGAAACACAGAAAACTGAATAGATAGTGGCACACAGAAAACTGAATAGACAGTGGCACACAGAAAACTGGGCAGACACTGAAACACAGAAAACTGAATAGATAGTGGCACACAGAAAACTGAATAGACAGTGGCACACAGAAAACTGGGCAGACACTGAAACACAGAAAACTGAATAGACAGTGGCACACAGAAAACAGGGCAGACACTGAAACACAGAAAACTGAATAGACAGTGGCACACAGAAAACAGGGCAGACACTGAAACACAGAAAACTGAATAGACAGTGGCACACAGAAAACAGGGCAGACACTGAAACACAGAAAACTGAATAGATAGTGGGACACAGAAAACTGAATAGACAGTGGCACACAGAAAACTAGGCAGACACTGAAACACAGAAAACTGAATAGACAGTGTCACACAGAAAACAGGGCAGACACTGAAACACAGAAAACTGAATGGACAGTGGCACACAGAAAACAGGGCAGACACTGAAACACAGAAAACTGAATAGACAGTGGCACACAGAAAACAGGGCAGACACTGAAACACAGAAAACTGAATGGACAGTGGCACACAGAAAACAGGGCAGACACTGAAACACAGAAAACTGAATAGACAGTGGCACACAGAATACAGGGCAGACACTGAAACACAGAAAACTGAATAGACAGTGGCACACAGAAAACAGGGCAGACACTGAAACACAGAAAACTGAATAGACAGTGGCACACAGAATACAGGGCAGACACTGAAACACAGAAAACTGAATCGACAGTGGCACACAGAAAACAGGGCAGACACTGAAACACAGAAAACTGAATAGATAGTGGCACACAGAAAACAGGGCAGACACTGAAACACAGGAAACTGAATAGATAGTGGCACACAGAAAACTGAATAGACAGTGGCACACAGAAAACTGAATAGATAGTGGCACACAGAAAACTGAATAGACAGTGGCACACAGAAAACAGGGCAGACACTGAAACACAGAAAACAGGGCAGACACTGAAACACAGAAAACAGGGCAGACACTGAAACACAGAAAACTGAATAGACAGAGGCACACAGAAAACAGGGCAGAGACTGAAACACAGAAAACTGAATAGACAGTGGCACACAGAAAACAGGGCAGACACTGAAACACAGAAAACTGAATAGACAATGGCACACAGAAAACAGGGCAGACACTGAAACACAGAAAACTGAATAGACAGTGGCACACAGAAAACAGTGCAGACACTGAAACACAGAAAACTGAATAGACAGTGGCACACAGAAAACAGGGCAGACACTGAAACACAGAAAACTGAATAGACAATGGCACACAGAAAACAGGGCAGACACTGAAACACAGAAAACAGGGCAGACACTGAAACACAGAAAACTGAATAGACAGAGGCACACAGAAAACAGGGCAGACACTGAAACACAGAAAACTGAATAGACAGTGGCACACAGAAAACAGGGCAGACACTGAAACACAGAAAACTGAATAGATAGTGGCACACAGAAAACAGGGCAGACACTGAAACACAGAAAACTGAATAGACAATGGCACACAGAAAACAGGGCAGACACTGAAACACAGAAAACAGGGCAGACACTGAAACACAGAAAACTGAATAGACAGAGGCACACAGAAAACAGGGCAGACACTGAAACACAGAAAATTGAATAGATAGTGGCACACAGAAAACAGGGCAGACACTGAAACACAGAAAACTGAATAGATAGTGGCACACAGAAAACAGGGCAGACAATGAAACACAGAAAACTGAATAGACAGTGGCACACAGAAAACAGGGCAGACACTGAAACACAGAAAACTGAATAGACAGAGGCACACAGAAAACAGGGCAGACACTGAAACACAGAAAACCGAATAGATAGTGGCACACAGAAAACAGGGCAGACAATGAAACACAGAAAACTGAATAGACAGTGGCACACAGAAAACAGGGCAGACACTGAAACACAGAAAACTGAATAGACAGAGGCACACAGAAAACAGGGCAGACACTGAAACACAGAAAACTGAATAGATAGTGGCACACAGAAAACAGGGCAGACAATGAAACACAGAAAACTGAATAGACAGTAGCACACAGAAAACAGGGCAGACACTGAAACACAGAAAACTGAATAGATAGTGGCACACAGAAAACAGGGCAGACACTGAAACACAGAAAACTGAATAGACAATGGCACACAGAAAACAGGGCAGACACTGAAACACAGAAAACAGGGCAGACACTGAAACACAGAAAACTGAATAGACAGAGGCACACAGAAAACAGGGCAGACACTGAAACACAGAAAACTGAATAGATAGTGGCACACAGAAAACAGGGCAGAGACTGAAACACAGAAAACTGAATAGATAGTGGCACACAGAAAACAGGGCAGACACTGAAACACAGAAAACTGAATAGATAGTGGCACACAGAAAACAGGGCAGACACTGAAACACAGAAAACTGAATAGACAATGGCACACAGAAAACAGGGCAGACACTGAAACACAGAAAACAGGGCAGACACTGAAACACAGAAAACTGAATAGACAGAGGCACACAGAAAACAGGGCAGACACTGAAACACAGAAAACTGAATAGACAATGGCACACAGAAAACAGGGCAGACACTGAAACACAGAAAACTGAATAGACAATGGCACACAGAAAACAGGGCAGACACTGAAACACAGAAAACTGAATAGATAGTGGCACACAGAAAACAGGGCAGACACTGAAGCACAGAAAACTGAATAGACAATGGCACACAGAAAACAGGGCAGACACTGAAACACAGAAAACTGAATAGACAATGGCACACAGAAAACAGGGCAGACACTGAAACACAGAAAACTGAATAGATAGTGGTACACAGAAAACAGGGCAGACACTGAAGCACAGAAAACTGAATAGACAATGGCACACAGAAAACAGGGCAGACACTGAAACACAGAAAATAGGGCAGACACTGAAACACAGAAAACTGAATAGACAGAGGCACACAGAAAACAGGGCAGACACTGAAACACAGAAAACTGAATAGATAGTGGCACACAGAAAACAGGGCAGACACTGAAACACAGAAAACTGAATAGACAGTGGCACACAGAAAACAGGGCAGACACTGAAACACAGAAAACTGAATAGACAGTGGCACACAGAAAACAGGGCAGACACTGAAACACAGAAAACTGAATAGACAGTGGCACACAGAAAACAGGGCAGACACTGAAACACAGAAAACTGAATAGACAGTGGCACACAGAAAACAGGGCAGACACTGAAACACAGAAAACTGAATAGATAGTGGCACACAGAAAACAAGGCAGACACTGAAACACAGAAAACTGAATAGACAGTGACAGACAGAAAACTGGGCAGACACTGAAACACAGAAAACTGAATAGACAGTGGCACACAGAAAACAGGGCAGACACTGAAACACAGAAAACAGGGCAGACACTGAAACACAGAAAACTGAATAGACCGTGTCACACAGAAAACAGGGCAGACACTGAAACACAGAAAACTGAATGGACAGTGGCAGACAGAAAACAGGGCAGACACTGAAACACGGAAAACTGAATAGACAGTGGCACACAGAAAACAGGGCAGACACTGAAACACAGAAAACAGGGCAGACACTGAAACACAGAAAACTGAATAGACCGTGTCACACAGAAAACAGGGCAGACACTGAAACACAGAAAACTGAATAGACAGTGGCACACAAAAAAACTGGACAGACAGTTGCATACAGAAAAGTGGACAGACAGTGGCACACAAAAAAACTGGGTAGACAATGACATACAGAAAACTGGACAGACAGTGAAACATAGCTAACTGGGCAGACACTGAAACACAGAAAACTGAATAGACAGTGGCACACAGAAAACTGGACAGACAGTTACACACAGAAAACTAGACAGACAGGGGCACAT
>OZ024746.1:81809782-81887282 GCA_964016885.1 Eledone cirrhosa | reverse complement strand
ACCAAGAAATTCAGCGTCAACGTGAATTCAGTACCTTCCTTACAGTTTGATTTTTCAAACGTCTCACTATGATATAGTATTGATTTACTAGCTTCACTATCTCTGTTTGGGAACTCCATCGAGTTTCAAATACTAAACTAAATGGTATGGAATCTTCCAGTTGTTTCATACAGAAAGCTAAGGAGGAAAATAATGAAGAAAGCAAGTGATTTGCACGAAAAAGAGGTTAACATTAAGTTAACATCAATACATGGTGGTACTACTTCAACCAAATCGGAAAAACGATTATCGCAGTTTACAAATAATAGCTCTGCAATTTTTGTCATTAATCACTTCTTGAACGCACTTTTATGACCAACCATATTTACAATGTTATCATTGTACTAAGATCGATAATCTTCTAATGGTATCTCATCTTTTACAAGTTGTTCCAAAATTACTTCCATCATGTTTCGACATCTTTCATTTAATTAGTTATATTCAGGAAAAGATTTTATAGAACATATTTTCTCCTTAAAACCAGTATAAATATAACAAACTGTTTTTGACATTTGCTTTCAATATGTTTGATCTAAAGTAGAATCAAAGACAAAGTAAAAATAGTTGGTATTATAAATGTAACAATTTCTGGCAAATGACTGAAACCATCAGCTAAATGCATTACTTCTGCACCAATGAGATAAGTATGATAACCTTCCAATGTTCATTTCCACCTTGATAACACACACACACACACACACACACACACACACACACACACACACACACACACACACACACACACACACACACACACACACACACACACACACACACACACACACCGGTCGTCCACGAAGCTCGCAAGCCACATATGGTCCCTCAAGGACGCAGACGTGTATCACTCTATTCAATAGAAAGTTATTACCAAGTCTAAGCCACACCTTTCGAAACACCTATTACGTAATTTCAAAGCCCCACACTGACTACCCGACGTAATCACAGGACTGAATAACATGAACAATCTATTACATTCTGAGTTTTCACAGTTGCTTCCCAAGCATCAATCTAACGTAAGTTGCCTCCCCTTTAGGAAGTGACTTCTTCTGCACATGCGTATTCGATTAATTGTTTTTCTTTTCCCGTATAATCTCATTTAAACTGAGCTGATGATCCGACTAAGGTGAAACAATTGTTCTCGGAAATGGTGAATTAACTGTTGTGGAACTACTTATATATATATATATATATATATATATATATATATATATATATAGAGAGAGAGAGAGAGAGAGAGAGATTTTGAGTATATGTTGCTTGTATACCAACACCTCAGTATGCAGGCTGGAGCACTCGACGAAGTGCGCAGGTTGGTTTGGTTACTCCGGAGTAATGTAAAATAAAGTTAAATAAAAAGTCAAATGTTTAAAATTTAGCTTCGTTTATTACTGCTATATATATTTCAGTGACAGCCATCTTTGGCTGTGACCTCTTCAGGCAGTCCGAATTAGTGTGGTATAGACAAGTACATATGTTGTTGAGGTGTATAATTTTGTCAATACTCTGATATGCCCAGTTCCTTGTTGGGTTGTTATTTCACTGAGGAACTGGAATATATATATATAATATATATATATATATATATATATATATATATATATATATATATATATATATATATATATATATATATATATATATATAGAGAGAGAGAGAGAGAGAGAGAGAGAGAGAGAGAGAGTGATAATAAGAATTGCAGCTTTTTGTGAAACTTTATTTCATATTAGAATTGTTTCTATATCGATCAGCAGCCTCGGAAATGAACAAGCGATCGGATCCCGACTCTTAATCGACACTTCTTCGGATATGAGAGTTTACATGGGTGGTCCCATCCAAACTGTTGACATGTGTCCCATGTTCGTTTTATATACTTGTTATTGGGTTATGGTGGGTGGGTGGGTAATGGAAGTGGGTGGATGGAGAACAGTAATTTTCAATATCACAGAAGTGATGAATTGTAAAGAATTGTAAAGCTGGTCAGTGGGGTTGGTATAAAATGTATTTTGATGAATGTATAAATAAAAAAATTGGAAAGAGTGAAAGGGGAAACATGAGGGGGTAAAGGTGGGGAGGCAACGGTCAAATAGTTAGCAGAAATTCGAAGGTCAGCCAATATAATATCTGTTTCTATTTTTGGCACAAGGCCAGCAATTGTCCCAGTGCATTACTGGTACTTTATTTTATCGACCTCGTAAAGATGAAAGGCAAAGTTAACCTCGGCAGGATTTGAACTCAGACCATAAAGGACCGTAATTCTATGCTGCAAAGCATGGCGTCCGACCCTCTACGGTAAAGTAGAAGATGAACAGGAAGATGGTGGTTACGACTATTGAGATGATGAAGAACGGGGAAGAGGAACCAGTATTTAAAGTGTGGTGTTTTGGGATGGAGCTGTTGTGAATTAAAGGAAATGGAATGGAATAAAATGAAATGAAATAAGGTGAAATTGTATGAAGTGAGTAAAGTAGTTGTGGTGAATTAATATACGTAAGTATAAATTTACAGTAGAATAACATTGCAAATATGCTTTAAATATATACACAAATAACATTACAAATGCGTAAATAAAATTATAAATTGCTCCCAATGCGCTCAGAAGGACGTTACAAATGTAATGTCTCAACCATGTATAAAAATGTAATAATATAAATTCATTGAACGAAAGTGATAAAGGAAAGCAAAAAGATGTTGGAGGTTAAGTGGAAAGGAGTCGGGTAGGATTGATGAATAAAACGAATATATGAATAAGGTGAATATATGAATAAGGGGAATATAGGAATAAGGTGAATATATGAATAAGGTGAATATAGGAATAAGGTGAATATATGAATAAGGTGAATATAGGAATAAGTTGAATATATGAATAAGGTGAATATATGAATAAGGTGAATATATGAATAAGGTGAATATAGGAATAAGGGGAATATAGGAATAAGGTGAATATATGAATAAGGTGAATATAGGAATAAGGTGAATATATGAATAAGGTGAATATAGGAATAAGGTGAATATATGAATAAGGTGAATATAGGAATAAGGTGAATATATGAATAAGGCGAATATATGAATAAGGTGAATATAGGAATAAGGTGAATATATGAATAAGGTGAATATAGGAATAAGGTGAATATATGAATAAGGTGAATATATGAATAAGGTGAATATATGAATAAGGTGAATATATGAATAAGGGGAATATAGGAATAAGGTGAATATATGAATAAGGTGAATATATGAATATGTTGAATATAGGAATAAGGTGAATATATGAATAAGGTGAATATATGAATAAGGTGAATATAGGAATAAGGTGAATATATGAATAAGGTGAATATATGAATAAGGTGAATATATGAATAAGGAGAATATAGGAATAAGGGGAATATAGGAATAAGGCGAATATAGGAATAAGGTGAATATATGAATAAGGTGAATATAGGAATAAGGTGAATATATGAATAAGGTGAATATAGGAATAAGGTGAATATAGGAATAAGGTGAATATAGGAATAAGGTGAATATAGGAATAAGGTGAATATATGAAGTGAAATGGATTGAAATAAGTGGGCCAACATTATGCGCTTGGGGTAGTCCGTTATTGGTAGTTAACACTGTACGTTTGTTGATCGATATGCCTGGAGGATAGGGAAAAACATGTGTTTCTGCATTTTAGAAATATTTTGGAACTCAAGTTCACTTGTTTTGTTTTTTTTAATTTGGTAATTTCCATGTATCTTATTACTTTATTGTCCCAACTCTCTTTTGATAGCGTTAAGTAGGTGGGTGCTCACTGCTATTTCTAGCAGATGTGGTACTCACTCAATGTCCAGCTTTTGCCTCCCTTCTGTGACCTATACCACGTGACGATTTCTCCCTTCAGAGAAATATTCACTATCTTACGGTCGGGTCAGGATACAGTCCACAACATGAGGGGGTCTCCTGAAGATTCGACAGGCTCACAGCGTTGGTGCACTTCTATGGTGCACCGATGTTGCAAAACGGTCGATGAAACTGCAGTAGAGACTTTGAAGAAAAAAAATAGGTAATTCTTTGTCTATTCTATCCTCACTTTTATAATTTGATAAATAGCTGTGATTAAATGATTATTTTAACTCGTTCGGTCATTGAGCAAAGCTGATCAAGGCGGGACATCACACTCGCATATATTTATGTATCTATGTATGTGTGTGTATCTTATTACTCTCTCTCTTTTTCTCTTTATCCCTCTCTCCCTCTCTCTCTCTCTCTCTCTCTCTCTCTCTCTATATATATATATATATATATATATATATATATATATATATAAACATGAGAAGAATTGAGTGCTGCGTGGTTGCATATTGGTTACATATGAAAAGAATAGTCCTTCATCAGTGATTTTCCAACCTTCATTGGTATTTCATCGCTTTAAAAAGCATATACCTCCAGTTGGTGCAAGCAATAGCTAAATAAAGCTATTGGGACAAGTAAATCGCGTAAAGCGAGCGAGACAAGTAAACAAACATATAAGGTATAGCAACGGAAAGATAGGAAGAAACAAGCACATGATATCCGTTCAGGTAAGCTGGGTGAATTTCATGGGCGAGAGAGACAACAGACCGTCCGACGTGAGTAAGGTGTGAGCGAGAAAGGACCCCACACAGGCCAAACGGGAGGAAGTGAGAAGGGGAGAAGCAGAGAGTGAGTGAGTGGAAGTGCGAGGAAGAGGCCAGTCGAGAGAAAGTGTGACTGACAGAGGGGAGCGAAAGAAGGTGAGAGATACAGAGAGAGGGGGGAAGCAGTAAGAGAGAAACAGACAAACACAGCTGGGGAATATATATATATATATATATATATATATATATATATATATATATATATATATATATATACTAGTGAGACCATTATTCAGGTGATTATTCGATACTTGGGATAGAGTGTAAACATATTAAAAAATCGGGGCCCAGCAGTTGAGCTCTTGCCGTTAGGCCCCGGCTCTCTCTCTCTCACACACACACAAGCACACACGCCCACGCACACACACACACACACACACACACACGCACACACACACACACACACACACACACACACACACACACACATATATATATATATATATATATATACAAAGCTGATTCTTAATCTGCAATACCTTAATAACTTTTTAATGATTTTTTTTTTTTAAGGAAGAAAAAATTTATCTCAATCAAGGATTTAGGTTTGGAGATTTAGAATTGCAATATTGTTTTTTTACATAGAAAATAAATTTCATTTGTATTTGAAGTTTTTCATTGTATTTTGTCTATAGTTAATACATTGAAACTGAAACTACATTTTAAATTTTCAGAAAGTGGAACAACCAATGCTTTCATATGTAAACAAAATATATTTCTAGTTACAATTAGTTTTTAATTATATATTTTAAAAAAAATACGATGAGGCTATGTAGCCGGTCCCAGGAAAATAGGCTCCCAGGCTATTTAGCCGGTAAGAGTGTACGACACCATGAGTTGCGGCCCGAGTTAAGACAATTGTTAAGACAATTTGAAATCTTTTCCACCACCAATTGTTAAAAACCAAGTTAAAATCATTTAGTCATCATCTTATTATAATTCTGCTTGCGTTTCGTCCATCCGTAACAGACGTTACGCTTTAGTTACATACACACACATCTACTGAGTTCCATGGCTTAAGAATTTTAGCAGAGTAAAATATTTTCGAAATTAAGAATTTTAGCAGAAAGTAACGACCTGGGTTAAAGATAGTAGTCACTACTTGGGTTCTAAAACATCATTTATTATTTAGTGGTAAAATAAGCTTCCGGGACCCCGGCTAGAGTTGCGTCCCTTTTGGGTTTACCGGTAAAATAAGCTTTAAAAGCATGTTTTTCTATTTTGCTGGGATCGGCTATGTAGCCTATTAAAAAAAAAAAAAAAAATTATACATTTATTATTTCATTTACTTAAGGGCGGTGCATTGGCAGTATTGGTAGAGGGTCGGACGCCATGCTTTGCACCAAAGAGTTACGTCCCTTCATGGTCTGAGTTCAAATCCCGCCGAGGTTAACTTTGCCCTTCATCCTTACGGGGGGTCGATAAAATAAAGTACCAGTAATGCACTGGGATAATTGCTGGCCTTGTGCCAAAAGTAGAAACAATTATTTCATTTACTTATTTATTTGTTTATTTATTTCCAGACTTCGAATCTTTAATGTTGGAAACAGAGAAATTCGATGACCGTTCGCGGGATCCATAATAAAACGAATAAAATACCTAATTTTTTGCGTATAGATAGAAAAAAAGAATCAATAATTACAGTCCGACTGTTCACTTCGATGATTGTAACGCTTTGAGGCTTTCATAGTTCAGTAGTATTTTTTCTTTCCACAGGGACACAACTCCCACAAAATAAATATATGAAATTTAATTATCAAAAGAATCTAATATTTAAATTTTATTATTAATAACACTCCTCTAATAACTTATTTCTTTTTATAGGAAAAAATTAAAAATAAAATTTATTTTCAACTAAGAGCGTAACCCGGAATTTCGACAGAAGAGCGTAACCCGGAAATTGAGTGTAGTTAGTCGAAATAAAGATAAGTTTAAATGAACATGCAAGTTATAAAGTAAATAATATTAAGTTAAAAATATTTATATATTATATTAAATTCATGTTATATTCAAGTTGATTTCAACTTTGCTTCAAACTCATAGGACATATAGAATACATACCTTAAACGGAACGATACGGCGTGAGTGTTTACAAAAAAACATTATTAACATTGTAACATTGTTAACACTATTCTCGAAGATGTCGCAGTACAAGGCAGTAACACATGTGATATTTGATATGGACGGACTTCTTTTGGGTAAATTAGAAATGATTCTTATATTTATTTACATTAAATATATAAAGTTTAATTTTCTTTTATTTCTTTTAAAATATGAATGTTTATGACCCTTATCTATGCTTGTAGTGACTAAAAACAGCACGATATTTCGATTGTTCTTTGTATATTAGGAGCGAAACTTATTTTGTTTACTCTTTGGATACCGAAGCAACTTACCACTTGTAAATTTGAATCTATAATATGCATTTAAAGTAACATTTGTTTGCAATTGTATCTGTGTATAAAACGTTTATAAACTTTTCTGGAAGATATGACGAGGTGAAAATTTTCTTTTGTGCATTTTATTAAAAAAAAAAAAATTCTTATCACCGGTCTTTGTTAATAATTAACTTAAATAAAGAAATACAGTATTGCTACATATACACACGCAAATTTAACGTACAAATAACACTCTTTTAAACAAAATGCCGGGCGGTAGATATGATCTTTGACCTGTCTGGTGAGGTTGATGTAGTCGATTTTCAGTTAAAACATTTGTAGATTAATTAATACCTGTAAAGAAAACGTTAACTAGAAAGGAGTTCCAAAAAGTAGCAAATGTTGTTGGAAAAACCGTGCATTGAATTAAAGAAGGTTCATATAGGTTAGAAGTGGGCATTCTTTAAGTTTAGCACTCTACTTCGGCTTTCATCAATTCGCAGTTAGTATCATTTCTTCTGGCGGCCGTCCGCTACTTGGGGCTAAACAGCAGCTAGTATTTTTTTTCTTCTAATTATAAGGGCGGTGGATTGGCACTATCGGTAGAGGGTCGGACGCCATGCTTTCAAGCATAGTTACGTCCCTTTACGATCTGAGTTCAAATCCCGCCGAGGTTGACTTTGCCTTTCATCCTTACGGGGTCGATAAAATAAAGTACGACTAATGAACTGGGTAATTGCTGGCCTTGTGCCTAAAGTAGAAACAAGTATTTTTTTTTCTAATTCACAGACAAAAGCGAAATCTATGGAACCCCCAACAAACACGAAAATGAACAGCATGAATAATAAACAACAAAAAAACAATTCTATAATAACAAAACAAAATAGTCTCTTTTGTATTGTTAATTTTTGCTTTTGTCTCTCTAACAACTAAATGGAAATTAGATGCAGTTTGATTAAGAGAAAATGAGTTGTTATATTCATGCCCTAGGGACCGCATTGGGCGATTTAGCGATATCTCTCTATAATTCCTAGTCTTTCTTTTTAGATAGATACATAGATATAACGTTGCGCCCTTATAATATGTCTGGCTGTCTGCATTACGTCATTATGACGCGATCAGTGTATGTGTGTATATATGTAGATATATCGTTTCTGAATTTGTTTAGCAAGATTCTTTATCTGAAATCGTGTGTTGAAACCGATATTGTTATACTTTGGGAGGGTCATGTTGCCAATAAGAAACACACGCACCAGTTGCTTTCACTTCAATTTAATTTATTATATATTTATAAATTTACAAATTTATAAATTTCTGGTTGGTTGGTTGGTTCCACAACCAGATAGTTGTTTATATATATATAGTCATAGTTCTTTCGTCACACACTCTGTGACCTCTTCAGTGACTGGGGATTTCTTTCTTCGTTTCTGTGCCTTTCCTTTCTTCTATCCTACGCCATTTTGTTTGTGTGTGGGTTGCGTGCTCAGTTTGCGCATGCGCCACATCCGGGTGTCTGTGTGTGTTTGTGTTCATTTTTCTATTTTTCTATTTATATTTTTCTATTTGTTTATTTATTTATTTATTTATTTATTGTTGGTTGGTTGTTTGTTCTATGTGTGTGTGTGTTTTCATTTTGTCTTGTGTGTGTTTTCATTTTGTGTGTGTTTTCAATTGTAAGTTGTTTGTTCTATGTGTGTGTGTGTTTTCATTTTGTCCTTAATTGTAAGTGGTGATGTTGCTGTTCCACTCATATTTTCTATTTAATTTTGGTTTTAATTCTTTTATGCTTACTGCCTCTGTAATTTGCCTAAACATTGCGTCTTTCTTGTGTGTGGATTCTATTTTTATTTCTATGCTCTCTAATTTACCCCTGTGTTCTATCTTAGCATGTTGGTAGAGCACAGATGATTCTTTATTATCTTGGAGGTCTCGCCAGTGTTCATTTATTCGTTCCCCTATACTACGAGCTGTCTCACCTATGTACACTATATTTTTGTTTCTACATTGTCCTTCAGTACATCTTATGCTATATACTACATTTCTAGTTTTACAGTTAATATGGGGGCTTATTTTACAGGTTATACATTTCTTATCTATACATGAGGGTCTTTGGAACGGGTATGTCTTGCTAATAAGTGTTTTTACGGAGGTACCAGGTCTTTCTACTATCTTAATATTGAGATTATGTTTCTTTAGGGCCCTTCTAAATTTGTAGGCTAGTTCGCCTCTAGGGGTTGTATTGATGAACATTACACTCTGGTATTTATTGCTATCATACCATGAGTTTATTCTATTGGCCTTGTTCCTAGTTCTTTCTATTCTATTCCAAAATTTGCTCCTATACAAGGGGCAGGTCCCATTTATGTCATTATTTACCATTTTTTCCCATTTGGTTCTGGCTCCTTTATACACTCTGATTCTATCTCTCTGATTGTAGCCAGAGAACTGCATACGGTGGATGAAGTGTTGTATGTGTCTCTCTAGTTCTTCGGGGTTGCACATGCGGGACACATTTCTCATCACCCGTACCAAATCCGCAATCAGTATGTTGATTTTGGTATGGTCCGAAATGGCCGAGTTTCGGTGGATCAGATGTTTGGAAGTCATGGGTTTGGCATAATGGGAATGGAGGATTTGTTTTTGGTTAATTGTATCTAACCAGAGCTCTGTGTCTAGTACAGGTAATCGATGGTTGGGGTGTCTACTTGGGTAGTCTATAGTAACTCTAATGCTCTGGTGGATGGAGTTTGCTATTTGCTGGATGCTTTCCATTGTGTTTTTCTCTAGTTCCTGACTGTTCTTTAGTGGGGGTGTCTTAACTACGATGTTTATATCATCTACGTAGCGGGAGTACATTATCAGGGTTAAGCTGTCTTCTAATTGTTCATTAAGTTTTTGTTTAAGTCTACTGTCCCACCATACCATGAATAAGTTAGCTATGTTGCCTTAGACATATTCTACGTGTGACGGTATTTTAACGATAGTTATAGCTCTGATTTATTTGAATTATGGAGCCCTCTGCCGCTCATCTCGAATTTTGTTTATCGTGAACTCGTGCGCCGATTTTTCGATACTCGATTATTCTACTATATATATATATATATATATATTTAGTGTGTAACGTTTTTCGAAATATTTACTTCTGCGTTCACAAATTGATTTTCTTAGTTTCAGAAGATTAAGGGTGAAAGCAACGATTCTTTGCTTAAACTTTAATCTGTTATATGTACAGATATTTTTGCATACACAATAACAAAATATAAACAAACGTATTTATTTCAGGAGGCTCGATAAGGATAAATATATATCAAATATATAAGAACCCTAGAGCAAATCCCGAGCAACGCCGGGCCATTCTGCTAGTAGTCAACTATAATAAACGGACATTTTTGAACACGACAACGACGTCACATTTTGTATATGAGTGTGTGTTTGTGCGTTCATTACATCCACACACATCTTCACGTAAATATTTAATCAGATACGCAGAGAATTAAACACACTCACACATCTACACATATGATGACTGACAAGTATGTGTGTGTGAGTATACATACATTTCTGTGACGACTGACATAACAAACGCTGGGGATGGGGCTGTGTGTGTTTGTATGAACGTATGTATGTGTGTGTTTTGTATAAGTTAGTGTGACTATGTGTGTCTCTCTGTGGGTAAAACTATGTGTGTTTGTATGAATGTATGTCTGTGAGTGTTTTTTTTTTTATAAGAGTATGTTTGTGTGTGTTTCTATGAATATATATCCGTGTTTTTTTTATTTTTATAAGTGTATGCTTGTGTGAGTGTATGTGTGTCTGTTCGTTTATATTTATATTCTCATACCGTTAAATTAGCAGTTACTACATTTGCTTAAATTTGGTTAATTTACATACAAAAATAGAGATTAATATATATTTCTTTTGGATGTTGATACTTATTTGTTTACAATATTGAAAAAAAAAGTGTCTTCATTCTAAAAATTCCTCTCATACCTACATCTGGTCCATTTGAATTTAAGAGGCTTCAGTTTCCAGTCAAACTAAGTTTTGTTATTTCAATTAACAAATCTGAGGGTCAATCTCTCAAGGTAGTTGGACTTGATCTCTCTACTACATGTTTCTCCCAAGTCAACACTATGTTGGTTGCTCACGAGTTGAAAGCAGCAACAATTTATTCATTTGAACACCAACAAAACATTATACAATGAATATATTGTTTATCCTGAAGCGTTTCAAGATTGACAGATTTTCATTTCTAAATTCTATTATTATTACAATTTTGATATTTTAAATATAAAATATAGATATTTTGAAAAATAATTATGAGAAAAAAATATATCTTCATATTTATTGTTTAGTAATCCCAACGTAGCGTCACTTTGAGAACCTCTGCTCTAGAGGGAGTAGTACTGCAAAATTGTCCCTTTGGTATCTAGTAGTGGTTGTGTTTTAGTATTGTTCAAGGAGACGAGTTTGTCATGTCTAATTACTTGGACTATACGGCCCATTACGTTCTGAGTTCAAATCCCGTCACGGTTAGCTTTGCCTTTCATCCTTAGAGTCGATAAATAAAGCACCAGTAATGTACTGAGGGTCGATTTAATCGACTTTCCCCTCCCCCAAAATTGTATGTCTTGTACTTTAAATCATCATCACAAATAAATAGCATAATTTGTTCCGGCATTTTACATTGTGTTCAACTCCCGCTACGGTCAACTTTACTTTTCATCCTTCTGAGATCGATAAAATAAATTACCAGTCAAATATTGGCATCAATATAATCAACTTTCCCTTCTCCCCCAAATTGCTGGCCTTGTGCCAAAATCAATCTATTATTTTATCTTCGTTAATAGATTCTTTAACCATTACCTTGTTGTAATGTCAGTCCAGCATTTCATGAGGACCAAAAATGGAACGTCTACATATTGTTCTAGGTCTTGCTAGAAATGGCAGTAAAATTTTACTTAAATCACACTGTTTCATTTATGGAAAAGACACGTTACTCACATACCCACCAAAAGACGGATCGATCAGGGGTGTTCTGATGTTAAGCAACACCGTGTGAAAATGGCGTTTAATATAATCTGTCTAAGGGGAATAACTCTCCTTTGTTTCGTTTTTTCTTATGTCTGAACATTCACTTAATAGTTTTTATTTTTAATATATCAATTGATATTTTATTTTAACCACAGATGGATGAAAGGCAAAGCTGACCTCAATAAGAGTTAATTTGAGAATTTAAATAGCCATAACTAAATACCACAAAGTATATTGTCTGGTGCTCTAATGATTCTGCCAATCCACCCACCACCATCAAATAATAGTAGTAATAATCATAATAATAATAATGAAATTATTGTGTCCAGTGCTCAGGTGCACTGCAACTCATCAAAGGTGCATGTATAGTATATAGAATAATGTATAAATGTTAGGAAAATGAACAGTGTACGAGTCATGAAATAGATTTGTGAGTGTGTATGGAGGGGAGATATCAGGTATACTGTTGGCGAATCTCAGGAAGCATGGAGGTTTTAAAGGATGCAGTGTCTCGACAGCTAATAACTGATGCAGGTAGTTTGTTCCATGCTTCAGCAATTCTGAGCGTGAAAAAATGTTTCCAAAAGTCATGGGAGCTGTGCTGTTTTCTGGCTTTGTTGGCATGCCCACGTGTGTTAGACATGGAAATCAAAAAGGTGCTCAGGGTTGTTGTTGGCAAGATGGTTAATAATTTTGTGGGTGTTTACCAAGTCAGTTGCCAGATGTCAGAGCTTCAAATGATCCATGCCCAGGGAAGCAAGGCGTTCAGAGTATGGTAGATGCCTGATGGAGGGTATTCGCTTGGTTGCATGTCTCTGAACAGTTTCCAGGCGGTTTAATGTTCTGAGCAAGATAGAGGTTCCAGACTGGTGATGCACATTCAAAGTGTGGCCGCACCACAGCTATATTTTACATGTGTTCCAAAATAAGTCTTTACATATACCACCTCCCTACTTACTGTTATTTGGTCGAAGTTGGTTACATGTATGAGCCAGCGCTGTGAGTTGGAATGGCTATTTTAATGCGTCCCCCTTACTATACTCTGAGGTACCACTTTCTCCATTTTGTCTGCCAGGACCCCAAGGAAGTTTATACCTGGGGTTCTGCATTTTCTGAGTTGGTATCATTGGGGTAGTGATGATTTGAGTTTTCTTTCTAATGTTAGATTTCAAAGATAATAACATACATTACCATCCTTTATTATGTCTGTACTTTCTTTTTTATTATTCCATTATCGTGCTGGACTGTTTATGAAAGTGTGTATGTGTGTGTGGTTCTACCATTTGTCTCTGAAATAACTTCAGATATGAAGGGAAACTTCTAAATTAAATACGATATCACTCACAATCGGCAACAACATAGGTGATGTTTCTTCTTCGTCCACTAATTTCTGGTCTGGTGACAGTCCTTAGACATGTCTTCCAGCAGGTCCTGTCACAACTGCCTCCAATTGTTTTGGCTGGATCTCCAAGCAAGACCGGCTGAGCTCATGGATGTTATCCAACCACCTTGCTCGAGTTCTACCCCTGGGTCTTCTGCCGGTTGGTTTTGCCTGTAAAATAGGTGATACTGATATTCCTAAAAATATTACAGCATGACCTCAGCCTATTGGCTGGAACACATAATAGAGTAATACTTCTAAAATATTGTAATAGAGCATAAAAATATTACTTATTTTCACTTATTAACTGTGATAACAGGTTTATTGGTGTCAAAAATCGACTCAGACCAACTAAACTTATTGACACTAGATTTTATTGATATCTAGTGTAGCAACATATTTCTGAATAGAAGTCGTACTGGAATCTCTACATATTAGAGTTCCTCTTAATTTCTACTGGAATCTTTTTTTAGTAACCCTTTAGCATTTACATTACTCTATATTTACTATTGTATTTTCATGGTAAAGGCTTTATTTCACATAATTATCTCAAATGATATCGAATCTACGAGATTTTGATATTATTTATTTTCAGAACAATACCTTAATGTCACTATGAGTGGCCAGTTACAGCCGGTTTGAACAGAAAGGGATGAGAGAATTCTCTCCAGATATGGCCGGCTTAAATGCTAAAGGGTTAAAGCAGCTAGTATCAGTGCTGGACTTACTTACAAGGTAAATAAGCTATAGCTTAGAGCACATACTCTGGGGGCCTCATTTTAAAAAATATATTTTATCATTAGTTTTTATTCTTTAACACTAAATCATCAAAAATCATATATATATGTGTATATATTATTTATTCTTTATCATTAACATTAATATAAAAAATAATCATGTATGATTATTTAAAAATTGTTTTAGAGAAGGGTCTCAGGAGGTGAAAGCCTGACCCTGCCTAGCATCTGTTTCTGTTAGGATTTAGAGAGAACTCTACTACAGTCTTTTTCTGTACCTTGCAGAATATTTCATCCGTCTGTAATTACTACTTAAATCATCTTTAGTCTTTGTACTACAAAAGGAACAGTTAAGGGAGGAATGGTAATTATATTCTTATTGGTAGAATTTAATGTATTTTCAAGCATAGTTCTGTTTCACTTGAAACATTAAAATAGGATTATGCTTATTTTCAGTGATATTTATATGTTGGTGAGTAGAGTAATATTGTATAAATATTAGCTCGCTATATCCAGACATTTCGCTTTGTCATACCATATCACATTGAATTAGTTTCTTTTGAAATATTATCAATAAACATGAAAAATATACTTAAGAATTTAAATATTGAACAAAGACAAAGACAGAATCCGACTAAAGTTTTAACAGGGGAGGTAAATCTTTCATAGATTTTAGGTAGTCCCCCTTGTAAATTTTTGCTTTTTGTTTATTGTTTATAAAAATAACAATCCTTCAGCCATAGTAATACGCCGCGCGTTTTTATATATATAAATAATCCGTCTGCGACTATTTAAAATGTTTACACACATACACACAATGCATTTCCTATTTCAATCATGTTGCTACAACATAGTTTGCTTTCTCATCACAAGTCTTGGGTTCTAACCTCACATTTGTCTCTAAATAGTTATTTCTTTTCAGAAAAACAAAAACAAACTATTTTATAAATAAAATAATCTATAATTGTACTCACTTTCGGCAGTCTTTTTATATTTCATTCTGCCTTCGTTATATGTTTGTTAAAGTCGTGTCTATTCCTTGGGTTATTATTATACATGTAGTGGTTTATACTTCGTCTTCAGCATTCAGATTTTTATGTACAACTATTGATGGATGCAGCATGGTTGAAGGGTTAACAAGTTCACTTTATAACTTTTAGGTTCTGGGTTTGATCCTACTGCATGATATCTTGAACAAGTATCATTTATCATAGCCTCATGTCAATTCATGCCTTGTGAGTGAAATTGTAGAGACAGAAACAGTTTGGAAGCTTGTCAGATGGACTGTACCTGCAATTCAAAGGTCCAGCCTTGTCACACACTGTCATGCTGAATCTCCCAGAGAAGTACATTATGAGTACATGTTATTCTGAAATTCTCAACACGTTCATTTCATGAGCAGGTTGTTCCATTTGTTGAATAACTGGAATGCTCATCGTTGAAACCACTGAAATATTTCAGAATACATTGAATGTGCTGCATTAACTTGCATAAAACATGGGGTAGAAGTGAGATAAGAAATCTGCTGGGCAGTTACCCATGTTGTTTAAAACCTAGGTTAGTCTTTATCAAGAAGGTTTTTAATCAAAGCTGCTTCATCCATGATCTTCTTTAAAAAGGACCTTTAAACTCCTGGTGAAGTCATAGGACTGCTGTGCTGAGAGGATACAACAGCTGATTTCTTCCAAAGAAGTGAAAAAGAAATAACAGAAGAAATTACCCCTGTATTGGACTGGTACTTTATTTATCAATAATAAAAGGTTAAAAGGTAAATTGACCTGGGAGTGTAGTAAGCTGGAACAAAAAACCAAGGCATGTTTAATCCAATGCTTTAATGACTCTTCTAATTCACTACCTTCCATGGTCATTCCATCATTTTGTATATCTATGCCTACATTATCCAATGTGCTCTTCCTATTTTTTTCTTTCTTTTTAGTGATTAAAGTGTTGAGCTTATAGTTGTCGGGTTGTGAGTTTGATTCCCAGACCAAGTGGTGTGTTGTGTCCTTCAGTAAGACACTTTATTTCATGTTACTCCAGTTTACTCAAATGTAGAGAGGAGTTGCAACATCACTGGTACCAAGCTGTATCAGCCTTTGCCTTTTCGTTGGACAACATTGGTGGCATGGAGAGGGAAGGCTGGTTCGCATGGGCGACTGCTGGTCTTCTACAAAAACTTTGCCCAGATTTTGTGCCTTGAAGGGGAACATTCTAGGTGCAAAACCCATGGTCATTCGTGACTGAAAGGCGTCTCTACTTGAGTTTTGAAGAGGATCAGGCCAAAAACATTTTGACCCTGAAAAGAAATCCTAGTCTTCAGTCTGCAGCAGAAATCATAGAATACTGGTAAAACATTGCAATTTAGTCTTGCCTCTTCATTTTGCTAAGAATGACTTTGTTTTTTATTCATTCAGCAGTGATAAAACAAGTGACTAAAACTAGTAAAACACCTGAGTTAATTAATGTTTTGATTACCCTTCCCATATGAACTTTAATATTGTATCTAAGAAATCACTACTGTGAAATTATCTTAATACTTATGTATTTATGTAGTAAATGTCTCATGTGAGCTATTTCAGGTTTCGTCCTTCTCATTTCAGTGCTTCTGTAGATCTATTTCCCATAACCTTTGTGTTGTCTGGATCTCACTAAATATGTATATCTCCATGTAGTAACAAAAGTAATTCAGTTTAGTAGATCATGACCATTTCCAACCTATTGTCTATAACCTAAAAGAAATTGTGACAAGCATAGTCTTTTTTTTCTTTTTTTTTCAATCAAATAGCATTAGTATTGTGAAGAACACAAACAAGTTAATCTCTTGTCATATCACAAGGGTCTATGGAGACTGTGCATAACTCTTGTTTCTTCAACAGTAAATACATGGTATAACCTTTATCATACCAGTCTACCCAAAATTGCTTCTGGCTCAATGAAACATCACCCATTTTAAAGGATTCCTATATAAATTAAAATCCTCAAACATAACTTTATTTAGGAATCATATTTTATGTTACCATCTTAATGAAATAGTTAATAATTTTTGTAAATCCCTTCAAGTTCTTCATTAGCTAATTCAAATACAGTTTATTTCATTAAAATGCACTATGAATGGGTTAAATAGTCACTTGGTATAACTAGTTAGTCTATGTATGGCAGGTAAATTTTCTTTTTATAAAAGCCAACTGTTTTTCACATGCAGCTGAACTGGTACAACATACAGTTTCTGCAGATTTGAAGTCTTAACCTAATGAACTAGAAGTGTTGTGCCTTATTTATCCTCTTGGTTATTATGTCAACGAAGTGACATAGTTGCAATCAAGATTCTAAAGTTAGTGGGGATTAGGTTGGTCCTTAACTCTAATGTAATCATATAATTTGTGTGTGTATAATACGTTAAGGTTTTAAAAGTAGAAATTTGTTTGTTCAATTTAAGGCAGAAAATCAAAATTGATATAAAACCTGAAGAAAACTAGCAATAAAACCAGCGAAATATTCTACAGTATTTCCATAAGACCAGCTTTTGTATAATGTCCCTCTATATATATTGGCGACTAACTTGTTTTGAAAACTGATCCTGTGTCACATGTTATCAGATAGCTGACAGTGACAGGTGTGTCCTTTAATCTTTGGTTAATGTTGATAAATAGGAGCTGGGTTAACCCTCTCTGATATACAGATTAGCTTACAGAATGTTATTTTACTGACCTAGAAGGAGTGGTTTTGGGTGAGGCTTTGTGTGAAAGGTCATTGTGGGTGTTTCTTGTTAATAAAAGATGTAATTGAGTAACTAAGTAGCATTTAAAACATACACAATCTCTGCTCATCTTTGAAAAAATAAAATTGGAGTAATCTACTCTCACTACTCAACTCATATATAGTCCTTAAACCGAAGGATTTCCAGTCCTATATATACTAAAACTAACTCCGTATTGAAATATTATCTGGAACTCCCCTATGTTGATTATTTTTAGAACTACAAGATATTTTGATCCTGAATATTTGTTTAAAAAATTAATTAAAAATTAAGAAAGCATATATGTTTAGGAAACAGTAAGTGGAATTCGAAAATTGAATTAGAAGATCTCTGTAACTGTGATTGAATAAAATAGTCTAATAATTGTTTCTACATTTGGCACAAGGCCAGCAATTACTGGTGCTTTATTTTATCGACACCGTAAGGATGAAAGGCAAAATTAACCTTGGCATGATTTGAACTCAGAATGTAAAATAGTCTAATAATAACAGATTAACTCTCATGAGTTCCTCCACCCTTTCATGGGTTTTATTTATCATCCCACGGGATGAATTATAGCAACTGACTATAATTGCAGTTATTTTCTGTATCTGAGCTTCGTACATCTTCATGTAAATTTATTTCCTCAGTATGTTTTAAATTTGAAAATTCGAGCTTCACACACAACTTTTGTTTATATTTTCAAAAGCTGTTTGATTCAGCTCCTTATTTTGATAGTAAGATGTTGTCAGGAGTCCCTTAGCTCAATGGTTAGAGAACCTAGCAGTTATCTGAGAAATACGGAGTTCGATACTTTATAGTGGCCACTAGCAACATTTTTCCATCTCTAAGGGTCTTTGCCTGATTTTTATAAGCTATTTTATAACAACTGGCTGTAATTGCAGTTATTTTCTGCATCCGAGCTTCCTACATCTTATAAATATAATCACCATTTAACATCCATTTTCCTTGCTACCCTGCTAGTAAGGGTTGGATAGGTCATCATAAACCATGTCAATACTTAATTGGAACCACTGATCTCTCAGATGGACTATAATCTCATTTTGCTTAAGCATGTTTCTGCACTACAGAATATGCCATGCATTTAAGCATGGCACCAGTAATAGGGAAATGTTTCATGTAAATTATTTGAGGGCTTGGGTGTATGGGAAGGAAGAGAGTTTCAAATATACTCTAGTTTATCTCCTTAATGGTTGACTGGTTATAACTTGATATAACCAGTGGTAGACTTGTGGATTTGGAGGTTATGCCACCCCTCACCCTCATACACATACATAAACACAGAAAATACTGCCTCTCTTCCCTCCTTTCTCTTCCTTCCCTTTTCTCTCTCTTTTCCCTCCCTCTGCTACCACTAACTCCTGTCTAAAACAAACAAAAGCTTGATTAGTATCAAGTTGTCATTTTGCTGTTTATATTAGGTAGGGCCAATAGGACTTAGTCAGCCACCTACCCACATTCACCTCCTTCACAGGCATGCTTCTCATTTCACTCTCCTTTCCTACTTTGCTAAATCTTACTCTTCTATTTCTTTCTCATCCATCTCCCTCTCACTTATTTCCACTTTGACTTTATCTCTCTTTTCCCCTCTTTTCTCTCTCATTAACCAAATGATCCCCCCCCCCCCACACACACACACCATATCTTATAAAACATTCTATTTATTTGGAGTTTCTATCAATTCCACCTTTTGGCCCTTTGAATTACAGTAGAGTCCATCTAACAGGTTTCCAAACAGTTTCTGTCTATCCACTTTCACTCACAAGGTATAGATTGTTCCAAGGATATGGTAAATGGCACTTGCCCAAGATTCCACAGAGTGGTATTGAACACAGGACCTAATGATTCAGAGATATGAAACTCTTAAACATTTGGGCATGCTTTATCCACTCTAACAGACCACCAACAACATTACCTACAAATATCACTACCACAATTGTCAACGCTAACTCTACTATTTAGAAGACAACTTCACTGTTTCTACATAAAATGGTTATTTGAACAGCTTTCCCCTGCCTCTAATTACAGACAGACATCATGACTGTTGTTATTGATGACGATTATTATATTAAAATATTGCTGGTGATATAATACAGTAGCATATTTTCTCTCCTATTATTGCCACCTCCACCACGACTGCTCTTGATATTACTATATATATATATCATCATTTTACGTCCACTTTTCCCTGCTTGCAAGGGTATATATATATATATATATATAGCTGCCGGGGTCTTTAATTTTCTTATTATCCACTCTACTACCCCAAGTATCGAGTACTCTCATGAGTAATGGTATAACTGGTTTTTACTGTCTCCATTCTGATATAAGGCGAATTGGAAGAGTCGTTAGAATGTTGGATAGAATGCTTTATGGTATTCGTTCTAGCTCTCTGAGTTCAAATCCCTCTGAAGTCAACTTTGCTTTTCATCCTTTCAAGGTCAGTAAAAAAAGTACCAGTCTAGTACTATGGTCGATTGTTCCTCTCTCTGGAAAAAATCTGCTATACTCAGGCCTGGAGAGGGATGGGCTCTGCCAGGGTTAAAATGCCCAAGAAATGCTGTATGTCAATGTGGCACCCCTATGACTCCTTCAGGAATTAAGGGACATGCATGCAATCAGGAAATCAAACTATTTGATGCATTAGTTAGTTTATAGGTATAGCACCAACATCTGCCTAATGTGTTTATTTTTTACCTGATCTCTTCTGATTTTACCAGCTGCTTATTGGAAACATCTCACCTCACAGGTCAGTTTTTGCTCCTAGAGTTTGTTCAGAATCCAGGTCTGGCACAGTTATGTAAGAGTAAGGATTAAGTTGATCAGTCTATTTTTCTCCGTAAGTATGCTTTGGTGCTTCAGGACAGGTGCTAGTTGATAGCTGAATTTGTCTTCTGAACTCTAGTCTCTATTTTTCTGTCCAGCTTTCCATCTCCTGCAAAGATTCTCTGCTTAAGTATAAACGCACTGTGGTTTGTTTAAGCAGCTGTTTAGTGATGTAATATCCAACTTTTCATGAGTATTTCTACTTGGGTTGGCATTCACCCAGAATTAGGTATGCCGACTCCTACCAGTGTATCTACAGCATTGCAAACAGTGGTCACTATTGCATGGTGGTTTCAGATGTTTGACTCAGATATTGTCAACCAGTCATGATACAAATAGTAGACACCATAGATGTGAGGACCAAATATTAGCTCAACATCTGATTTGATCATGCAAAGCCACATTTTTTAATGTTCATCTTGCTGTATATGTCATTCAGGGAGTGGTTCAAGTACAACTGTATCATTGATGATTTAATCTCAAGGGTGGCAGGGTGCATGACCAAACCAAATTACACCCTCTTCATTCATAGAAAAATGGCCTTTTGCCTTATGAAGCAAAATATATTTTAAATATTTTACAACTTGTGTGGAGTAAATATATATATATATATATGGCTAGTTCACAACCTCTCATGATACTGATCCATGAGAGGAATAATTTGACTTTAACAAGTTTTAAATACTGAACTTTTAGTTATTCAGCAAATTTGTTAGAAGAAAGCTTCCTCTTAACCAAGTTATTCACCTAATTTCAACTTTTTGCTGTAATCATTTCATCACTTATGTTTCACTGTATCCCTGAGAAGGGCATGAACAATACACAATCTCATTTTGCCTCCTCTGCACATTTAGGGCATTGTAACCTAAGTATTAAAGTTATACAATTCTAACTAGTGCTTTACTTATTAGTCATTGACCTGCTCTTCAAATCTAGCATGCTCAGTTTGGTTAATATTCCAGCTATTGCCCCTTTAGTCATGTACTAGCTATGCCCTGCCTCTGCCTCCATGCCTCAATGATTACAATTTGGAACATTTGATATTTTGCTAATACATTAACAGGTTGAAATAAGCAGTCCTTTCTTGGTCCATGTGAACTGGAAAATTATATAGGTATTTCAGTTCAGTGTAATTCAGTTGTCTCCATATACAAATACAATGAAAAATGGATAAACATTACATTAATTAACAAGATTGGTTAATTAGTAGTCATATTGATTTACAATCCCATTGTTTTAACCAAATTAGGTTCTAATTAACAACACTTCTCTTTTATATCAATGAGTTCCTTAATAGATATACAATCTGTTAGCCTCTACTTATCTTGGGTGCAATCATAAGATTTAGGCAAAGAAAATGTGTGCATTACTTATATTTGCTTAAGGAATACTGTTGCTGATGATGTGTATGACCTAACTGTTTGGTATTCCTTCAGTGTCAAATTGTTTCTTTTTATTTCATTTGCTATTCAGCTGTTATATAATTGGAGGTACTATATATACTTATACATAATTTACAGCATTAGATAAATCACATTTTCTTTGTGTTTATAATATTTTGGCTTCAGCTTTTAACCTGTACATAATCCATGTTGCTTTTTGTAAATACTATATGCAGCTTTGCTGGAGGTCAGATTTAAATGGAATAAAAACCATATAACTGAAATAATCCTAATCATTGCCAATACAGTCTGGCAAAGTCCTAGATATTGTAGTAATATGATGTTATGATCTATGCATGGAATGAACAGATTGACCACTGCCTTTGACCCTATAGCATTCACATTATTCTATATTTACTATTGTATTTTCACGGTAAAGGCTTTATCTTACATAATTATCTCACATAATATTGAATCTTCAAGATTTTGATATTTATTTTGAGAACAATACCTTAATGTCGGTATGAGTGGCCAGTTATGGATAGAAAGAGGTAAGAGAATTCTGGCTAGATATGGGCAATTTAAATGCTAAAAGGTTAAATTGAATGACAATATATGCAGCATCTAAAGAGCATTAGGATTACAACCAGTCAATAAAAAACTGTATATGTTTTATGCACATTGAAGGTGGGTATATACAAATTAATGATACTACATGTCATCAAAGACATGTATATTTTATAGCAGAATCAGATTCTATTTAAGAATACATTTTTGTTTTCATGCCTTTCATCAAAATATATATGCTTACAAGTGTATATTCATAGAGAGTAGTAATCCACCCTACATAGTCAATCATTTTATGTGTCTGTGTATGCTGAAAATTTCAAGCTTAGAATAAGGTTTGGCAGATCAGTTTCCTGTGAGGCTTTTTTTTTTCAGTTTTTTCTAGCAAAAAGTTGGGACTTATCTCCAAATATATATAGTAGTTTGGTAATGCACTGTCCTCAAACTTCAATATTGTCTCGATGCTGTGATTGAAAATTACATTTCTTCTGAAATTGGTGCAAAACCACAAATTTATAAAGGAAAGATATATTTGAGTTGATCCACAGATTTGGTATTTATTTCATATTGGCTCTACAGGGATGAAAGACAAATTTGAACCACATGTAAGGATGAAACTAAGTATTTGAAGGTAATTTCATCAAGTGTTCTATTTCTGAGAAATCTAGTCAATCAAAGGGGATCTCTAAATATCTCTGAAGTGTTAATAAGTGCTGCTGCTGTTCTGTTTTTTCTGTCACTAGGATCTTGTTGAATGTCCAGAGGGACATCTAAATACATAGATTGAGTATTACCTCATCATGCCTGGCAGCTGAAGACATGTAATAGCACACCTATCTATCATGTTTTACATAACTCTCAGTGAAAACTAGTAGGCAAAAATAATGTACACAAATTGACCACTAAGTGAAATTGTGTGTAACTGTATGTTATTTGTCGGTCAAGATAACTCTGTAACTCTATCTGAAGTAGGCTTATTACAACATTTGGCTGTTCTTATGATGGTTTTTCATCCTCTTTGCTATCACCTTACCCTACAATAGTTATGTTGATTTAATATAGACCATCTTTTATAGTGATAATTAACCTTAACTTCATAAAGCCATTTTATTCTATTGTTTAATAAGAGAAGTTGCTCAATATAAATATTAAAATTTTACTAGCATTACTGTTCTTCTTCTTTTAGGTATTGTAACTATCATTATATCCATCTCAGTTGACTTGACTAGCTGAGTATACTGAGTAAACAATCTCATTAAGTTGAAAATTGCATATTTGAGATAGGGGAAACCAACGAAAACCTTGATGCGAATTTAACTAAGCATAATATTATTAAAATTTAACTGGCTCTACTAAAACAGCGCAAGGGTATGACATTTAATTGACTCCCCCAAATGTAGTCTCAGGGGGAAATTTAGCTCTATTATAGTCTCAATTTTCCCATTTCTCATGGAAAACTCCACAATTAGGGGTGCCACATTTCAGTTTAGTGAATAAGTGTTATTTCTGTTAAGTGTGTCTTTTAGCTGCTATCAGCCTACAATGCTTAGTACCCTATCATAGGCCTTACCCTGGTCAATGAATGCCAGGTATATTTTTTGCTAAGTACTTCTGTATTTGTCTCCCTTAACTGCTAAAAATTGTATATATGAATGTATATATTCTCTAGCAGTTAAGGGGCACCAATGCAAGCACAACTGATAACATGAATGATAGCTCCACCATCTTGCCTCATTCCTATCTTAACAATTTGTGTCACAGAACTCCAAGAACCTTGACTTATTTACATTCTGTATACCATAACCATAGCAGTGTTGCTCGATATGTCTTATTAAAGTAACTAGCCATGATAATGAGCTTGTTATCAAAGTAGTTTGCAAGAAGACCTCATAGAAAAAGTCCTTTCATTCATCTGTCCGTCCTGATTGTGATGCATATAGAGATCACTATAGCTCTTATGTTACCTGTAATTAATCTAAACTTAATTATTCTGTCACATACTCTGACTGACTTTTATCTGTTAGTCTCTGACCAATATTATTCTTAATTTTTCTGACAAATAGAAGAGATAGTTCTGAACATGTTTCTGCATTTTCTGGCTTCATCGGTGAAGTATATTATTATTCATCGTTTATATTTTTTCTTTTCTTTGCTGAAATGGGTTGGAAAAGACTCATTTGAGGCAGTTTTCTACAGTCAGATGCCCTCTCTGGCACCAACTCTTACTTATAAGTATGCTACTTATTCCATTGTCTTTTAAAATAGTGTCAATGTCAAGATACATGCGAAGACTAGCACTTACACACACAATGGGCTTCTACATAGTTTCCGTCTACAAATTCTCATTCTTAAGGCATCAATCAGTTCAAAGCTGTAGAAGACGTGACCTTGTTAATATGCAGTGGAATCAAACCTGTGACCATGTGGATACAAAGCAAACTTCTCAAGCACACAGCCATACTTGTTTATTACTTTTTGGCAATATTGGTAGAGCTTCAGACTAGAGTTATGGCCCTTTACATTCTGAGTTCAAATCCCGCCTAGTTTAACTTTGCTTTTCATCTTTACAGGATCGATAAAATAAAGCACCAGTAATGCACTGGAGTAATTGCTAGACTTGTGCCAAAAGTAGAAACAATTATTTTTCTCATTGCTTATTTAGATTATTTTTCATATGGATGGCATTACCATAAATCTAAGGTAACAAATTGTCAGAGTTAGGGCATCAAATTAAATGCCTTGGTATATGTTTCACTTCACTGTGCTTTGAGTTCAAATCCTGGCGATGTCAGTTTTGCCTTTCATCCTTTCAAGGTTGATAAATAAAGTACCAGAGTCCAGTACTAGGATTGAATCTTTCTCTTGATTTCTGTGTCTTCCTTTCTTTCCCTGGAATAAATCAGCTGTGTTCCAACTTGGAGAGAGATGGGCTCCACCATGACTGAAATAGCCAAGATAGAATGATGTTCCCTGATGACTCTATCAGGAGGTATGGGCCCATTTACCTTACCTGCCATAAATCTGATCATATCAGCTGTTGTGATTGAATTCTTCATGTCAGATCAACATTTTAACCAATCTCTTGGAGCTCAACTGATGCAATGTGAAACTTAAAGTTTTGCTTTAAAATACAACAGCACACACCTACAGTGGATTTGAAACCAAAAAAAAGCACCCAGCACTCACTGTAAATGAGGTTGGTGTTAGGAAGGGCATCCAGCTGTAGAAATCAAGCCAGAATCAGTTCCAGTCCCACCCTTGCAAGCAGGGAAAAAGCGGACGAAAAATGAAATGATGAATGATGATGATATATTTTTATTAATGGAGGCACATGGCTTAGTGGTTAGATCATTGGCCTTGCAATCGAAAGGTTGTGAGTTCAATTCTCAGACCAGGTTATGTGTTGTTTCCTTGAGCAAGACAATTTATTTCACATTGCTCCAGTTTACTCAGCTGTAGAAATGAGATGATAGGGACTGGGGTGCCTATTATTCCACTGCAAAGTGGTCGTGGAGGTGCCACAGCAAAAAAGCACCCAGCACTCACTGTAAATGAGGTTGGTGTTAGGAAGGGCATCCAGCTGTAGAAATCAAGCCAGAATCAGTTCCCGTCCCACCCTTGCAAGCAGGGAAAAAGCGGACGTAAAATGAAATGATGATTAAGAAAAATGAAAGTGTCACAATTTCCTATTTCTCCACTTCCATTACAAATTTCAAGCATTCTGGTTCCCTCTTAATCGTTTAATTTTTGTTTTACTCATTCACGTAACTTCAGTTTGATATTTTACAGGCTTGAGCCGCTGTAGTTAGTTCAACAGACAGTATCCACAAGTTAAATTAGCTTTAGGCTAAAGAAAAACAGCCAAAGTTGGTCCACATATTTATTTATATTTCCATCATTTTCAGACTACCACCCATCTCCACTACCACCTTCACAACTTCGTAGGGGTACTTGAAAGGTAGACAGTAAACTATTGCAGAATTTTCTTGATTTCTAACAGGGCGTCGTGGTGTTTTTGTTGGCAACTCTAACTTGCCAGACATGCAAATCACTGCGATTATCTACAAGATTAATATATACCTCCATCCCACCCTTCTTTTCTTTCTCCCACACTCTCCCCTACCCCTCTCTCTATGTGTGTATATATATATATATATATATATAAAAGTATAAATATGTATGTGTGTGTGTATATATATATACATATATATACACACACACATACATATTTATACTTTTGTGTGTATATGTATATATATACATATATATATATATATATATATATATATATATATATATATATATATATACATATATATATATATAAAAGTATAAATATATATGTGTGTGTGTATGTGTGTGTATATATATATATATATATATATATATATGTGTGTGTGTGTATATACACATACACCGCTGTAGTAAAAAAAAAATATATTTGTTTATTTATTTTAGTCTTTCAATATTAGAAAATATATTTCTAAATGTCAGTTTATTCAAAATATTGCACAAACTGTTTGTCTTAATTACAGTTATATAGCATTATTATATTCTTCTTAGTCTTTGTGATATTTTTTGATTATAGATAAAGGGAGATAAGCTACATACAGTACCCTGTCAATGTTCCAGTGAGTTCATAAGCTTTCTATTTACTCAACTAAACTATCCTTGGTACTCATTTAACTACTGCAAGTTGCTGTTGTGTTTGATGAACCTGAGATAACTCTGCCAAAGTAGAACTATGGTGTAGAATGATTCATTTAGCTGGTTTAACAGAAATTGGGCTACTTGTAAATGTCTCCAAAACTAAATGTATGTCAACAGATAAGAATAATCAACCTCTACATCTTACAATATATGATAAACCCATACAAGTTTCAGCCATGTAATACATCAGCGCCTGCCACCCCTATATCTAGAGAGACCTGCAAATTGTAAATAATATACAATAAATAAAATCATTAATTTATATATAATAAATTATGATATTTACTATGTATAAACAAATATATATTTTTTTATTTTACTATATTTATATATAATATGTTCTGGAGTCAGCTGGATTATCCAGAAGTGATGGGAAGAGACTAGACAGATTTACCCTTTGTAAGTGGGTGAGAAGTAGGTGTCTCATCTGGGACGTCACAGTCAGTGACTCTTTTGCTTCCTCCCACATCATGGACGCTGCACTAAATGTGGGTGTCACTGCTTTTGTTGCCAAACGGAATAAAATTCAGAAATACCTGGATTATCTAATCATGCCTGTGGCATTCGAGATGTTTGGTGGAGTTGGGCTAATGACAGTGAAGTTCTTGTCATCACTGGTGGCTCACCTTACTTAGCCTCGCCATCACTCGTGGTAATGTTGTGAGTGTATTGGCTTGCCTCAAAATATTCCATTGACCCTTATGATGTGCGATCCATTGTCGCACTTGGTGGTGAATTGATGGTCGTTTTTGTTTTTGCCCCCCCCCCCTCTTTTTTTTTCCTCTCTTGCTCTGGTCATATATTTTGGTGCATTGTTTTTGTGAGGTCCCTAGCTATTGGTTATTGTATTTATGTTGGGAATGAGGAAGACGTCCATGTTTTTTTACTAACAATGGCACCAAAAGATCTTCAATCAACAGTCCAGTAAATTTTACTAATTTTTTTAAATAATTGATCATAAGGCTATTTATTTTGGACACACCTTCCAGAGGATCCTGTCAGAAGCAACCATCTCCAAAAACTGCTGGCCTAAATAGTTAATTTGTATCAAGATACTACTTCTACTTGAGCAACAAAGTTTTGCTTGTTCTTCACCTTTGATTGTTTACTCTTTCTTTTTTTTAGAATTCTTAAGTGTCAAGTTTATAAAATAGGAAACAGTATTTCATTTTCACTCTTTTATTTTGACTGCTAACCTTCTAGGGTCATTGTAGCTTCTTTTTATATATCTATTTATTTACTATTTTTGATGATTTGGTAGTATATAACTCCTATCCCAGTTCTGGTGAACTAATTGTGACAATTAGCAGTCTATCAATTTCTACTCAATTTTGTAGCTATATCTCTCTTTTTGTTGAAACAAAAAACAAACAAACAAAACAAAACTAACATTACAAAGACAGAAGAATATAAAAGAGCGTAGGGGTGTAATATTAATTTGGAAGTAGCTAGATTGGAGCAGGTCACACTACATTTACAGAAGCTGGAACTCTGGTAGAATGAGAACCCAACGTAGCTTCAGTGACAGTATGTACTTAATCAAGAACAATAAGTTAAGAATCCATTTATTCATCAAAAATATATAAGAGAAGGGATATTTATTAGTAAGTAATTTTACATCTGCTCTCCTTTCTGGTATGAGTTGGATAGATTATCATGCGTTAGAGAGACTTCATCTTGCTCATAATGTTCCATATTTAGCATGGTTTCTGCAGCTGAAATCCTTTCCTAACCACCTTACAGGCTGTACTGAGTGTCTGTTTTGTTGCACCACCACTACCACTATACAGAGTGCATTGGGTGCATTTTATTGTGACAATAGCACTAGAGAGGTTGTCACATGCTTGTCCAAACGGAAGAGTCTTCTCAAACCCCATATTGTTTCCATTCGATTTCCTACACATTTAGTGTCACAGAGCTTGTACTGGTAACTGAGCCCTTTGTAATATTTCATATCACTCATCACAACTCTTCTCCCACTTAATATTCATCATCATCATCATCATCATTTTTTACATCCGCTTTTCCCTGCTTGCAAGGGTGGGACGGGAACTGATTCTGGCTTGATTTCTACAGCGGGATGCCCTTCCTAACACCAACCTCATTTACAGTGAGTGCTGGGTGCTTTTTTGTAGTGGCTCCTCCACAACCACTTCGCAGTGGAATGATAGGGACCCCAGTCCCTATCATCTCATTTCTACAGCTGAGTAAACTAGAGCAATGTGAAATAAAGTGTCTTGCTCAAGATGTGAATAGAATTACCCTTCTTAATGATGAGTGCACTCACATCGGCCTCTACATGTGTGAGCCACACAAATGCCTTTTTGAAGCTGTCATTGACGACTTCAGCCTGCATCCACTGTCATGCTGCCAGAGTGCAGGCCAATTCACCTGACATGCTGCTCTCAATGACATAATGAGAAGGAACCTAGATGCAACTGGCTTCCCATCACTATGTGAGCCAGCAGGCCTTGACCGTGGAGATGGCAAGTGCCCCAATGGAATTGCCCTCTTCCCATTCAAAGGAAGTAAATCCCTCATCTGGGATGTGACATGATGTGACACAGTCTCTGCCTCCAACTTCGTTGCTTCGACAACAAACCACAGTACCGCAACCTGCAATGAAGAGGACAGAAAGACAAGCAAATACCGGGGCTTGTCCCTCTGCTTCCTCTTTGCACCAGTTACCTTTGAGACCTCAGGCATCCTTGGGCCCCATACAACTGACATCCTCCATAAAATCGGAATGAGAGCAGCCCATCTGCGGAAGGAGCCTTGTGAGGTGGTATGGCTGTTGCAGTGAGTATCGCTGGCCATTGTCTGGAAATGTCTTTGCCATTTCATCTGTGAGGGCGCAGCCAAGACACTGCTCTGACCTAGGTATAGAGTCTCCCTTCCCTCTTTCTTTCTTTCATTGCTTTAATAGTTTCTACACTCCTCATTTATTACATTCTCTCATTTATTACATTCTCTCATTTATTACATTTATAGTCTTTTCCAAAGCTGCCTTCTTTTTCTGTATGTTTAATTAAATATTAAATTTTTTAATCCTTGATTAATATATTATGCTGCTTTGCTATCCTCAATATATAATTAGGCAGTGGATTAGCAGTACTGGTAGAGCTTCAGATAAAATGCCATTGAGGTCTTTGTTTTGCCTCTTTACATTCTGAGTTCAAATCCTGCCCAGGTCAACTTTGTTTTTCATTCTTCTGGTTTGATAGAATAAAAGTAAAAGTCAAGTACTGGGGTTAATTTAATCAACTTTACCCTCCCGCCAAATTAGCTGGCTTTGTGCCTAAACTGAAATCAATAGATATAGTTGACATATTTAATGCCGACACTATCAAAGAAGCTAATTAGAAATAATTATGTGAGGGAAAGCAATGAGATCACATCACATATTATGTGGGAGAAAACTCTAACCTTAACCACTGTCATTCTTTTCCCAAGTTTTCTCAACCTCCAGAGAACCTGACATTATGCTTTCACTATGGACGCGGCATGACCAGATGGTTAAGAAGTTCGCTTCACTATCATTAAATTCTGGGTTTAATTCTACTACATGGTATCTTGAGCATGTTTTATTTACCATAGCCCCAGGTCGACTCATGTCTTGTGAGTGAAATTGGGAAACTGTTTAGAAGCTTGTCAGATGGATTATACCTATAATAAAAAAAGGACCTGCTTTTTCACACACTGTGTCATGATGAATCTCCCTGAGAATTATGTGCCTGGAATTAATTTCATGTGCAGTCTGAAACACTAATCATCGAAACCAACAGAGGTCTATTCCACTTGCCTCCCCTAAAATATTAACATACATAAACACTTTTTTATATAAGGTCTTGAACATATGCTATTTTGGAGGAACCAGTTGACCATGTAAGATGAAGGCCAACTACAATTGTGTGCTACCTTACACCATGGCACCTAATGGAAGGAGATTTGCAAAACTTTCATATGTTTGAGTTTGTAAACATTAACATTGCTGGGTATGCAGGTAACAAAAATGGTTAAGGATTTTAGTTGGAACATTTTTCAACAACTTAGTTTTAATTGTAATTTGTAATTAATAGTGAATCTATGAGATTTTGATATTAATTATTTTGAGAACAGTACCTTAATGTCAGTATGAGCGGCCAGTTTGAACAGAAAGGGGTTAAAGAATTCTGGCTGGTTATGGCCAGTTTAAATGCTAAAGGTGGTTTTGTTTCATAGCAACAGAACTGATTTTGGCCAGGTTGGTATAAAAAAAAAGTCAAGTCTGTTCAATTCTTGGTATTATCCTATTCATTAATTTTTGGTTTTCTTCTTCCTCTCTTCTGATTAATTTTATTTTCTATGAATTGTTTCTTTAAAGTTTTTTCTTCTAATTAAATGTCCTAAATATTTTAGTTTTCTCTCTTACGTGGTGTCAAATTTTTCTTAGTTTTTGCTATATTTAGTACTTCATCATTGCTCTTATGTTTTGTCCATGATTTTCTCAAAATTCTTAAAATGCCCACACCTCTCAATGCCATACCTAACGGCTATTACTATAAGATATAAAAACAATGATATCCTTCTTTGTTATATTTGGTCTTGTCTCCTTCTAAACTGGAACTTTCTTGTTCAACATCTGTTAGTAGTTAGAAACACAATCATCTTCAACATGGCACCACCTTGAAACCAATAGTATTGTCGAGTCTATTCTTTTTTCTGCTGCCTTAGACATACTCTCCAACCTTGTTCCCTCCCTCTCTCTCTCTCACCGTCTCTCTCACCGACTCCCCCCCTCTCTCTCTCTCTCTCTCCGTCTCCCTCACCGACTCCCCCTCTCTCTCTCTACTCTTTGTCTCTTTGATGTTTTATTTATATATGTATTAATTTAATATAATCATGGCAGCTGGAGTCAAGTACATATTAGTGTGTAGTTAATAGTTATAAAGTAACTAATTATTACTTCAAAAGCCTTGTGCTTATGTAAGAAATTAACTTTAACAATCATAAAAAAAAACAATATTGTTATTATCATTACTATCATCACTATTGTTATTATAATTATTACTATTGTTATTATTGCTGGACTTATGCCTAAATTAGAAATAATTGGCAATATCGGTAGAGGGTCAGACGCCATGCTTTCCAGCATAGTTACGTCCCTTTACAGTCTGAGTTCAAATCCCGCCGAGGTTAACTTTGCCTTTCATCCTTATGGGGTCGATAAAATAAAGGTACCAGTAATGCACTGGATAATTGCTGGCCTTGTGCCAAAAGTAGAAACAATTATTATTATTATGATGAATTGGTAGTATCGGTAGAGCGTCAGACACCATGCTTTGCAGCATAGTTATAGCCCTTTACGTTCTGAGTTCAAATCCTGTTGAGGTTAGCTTTGCCTTTCATCTTTACAGGGTCGGTAAAATAAAGTACCAGTAATGCACTGGAGTAATTGTTGGCCTTGTGCTCAAAGTAGAAACAATTATTATTATTAGAAATCTTGAAATCCAAACACAGACTTGTTACATAGCTGGCCCCATATTTGCTGTCCCAAGATATTTTACCCTATTTTCTAACACTGTGATCATTGTTGTAAATCTCTGTTTGGATTTCAAAATTTCTAATATCAAATCATCTGAATACCTCAATAAATTGTAAGATTGTTGTTGCTGCTAGGACGATGGAGGATTGGCAGTATGGGTTGGGCATCGGACAACATGCTTTGCAGAATAGATACAGGCCTTTACTTTCTGAGTTTGAATCTACTGAGGTTAGCTTTGCTTTCCATCCTTCTGGGGTTGACACAATAGAGTACCAGTTTCGTACTGGTTTCAATATAATTGACTTTCCCCACCTCCCTTAAAATTGCTGGCCTTATGTCAAAATTAGAAACAATTATTATTATTGCTTATGTGCCATTCAATCTGAACATTTAGATTTGGATGTAATTGTCACTCTAAATATAAGTACTTGTCCTCATTCTACTTGTTCCATGGTTACTAGTATTTTCCCCCAACCTCCACCCTGTGCTTTCCTCTCCTTTTTCCACTCCCTTCTCTTAGGAGGTGGGGCTGATAATGTCTTTTTTTTTTTTTTTTTTCCAAAGACCTTCCTGGAAAAAAAAGAATAAAAGCACTGGCATTTCATATATCATATCTGGTATCAAATCATTTTGCTTCCTTCAATCTACAAATGTCTCCTCATCATTATCAACTAAATATATATATATATATGTGCACACACAAACACACACATATATATATGTGCACACACAAACACACACATATATATGTGTGTGTGTTTTGTGTAATGCCAAAGTGAGAAGGACCTAAATGATGGGTCAGCTTCAGTGGTGTCCTTTTTCTTCCTGTTTACTGAACCAACTCCCAACTCTCTTCTACCCCTCTTCCCCCACTCTCGCTCTGACTTTCTCCTCTCCGCCCCCACATCTCTCCATCCCTCCCGCCTCCTCTCTCAACCAATAATTTCATTGTGTCCAAATGTTAATTAGACAGTCTAATTGTAATTCATAAAATACAAGTAGTGCAATGGTTTTTTCCCCTTCATTTTTCTTTTTTTTTTTTTTTCAATGAACATGACTGCAGTTATACATACAACCATATCCATTGCTGTCCAACTGTTGCTTGTCAAACATAGTTATATACACATTTGGAGTTTTCAATTGTGCATAAATATATTTTCCAAATTGTACACGCACACACACACACACACACACACGCAAACCCATATGGTCATTCATTCATGCCCAAACATAGTCATACACTAATTGGTTTTCTGGATCCATGGGATTGGCAGTTCCCTCAAGACTCAAGAGGACTGAGAGGTTTTGGGGAGGGCTCATAGTTATTCACAAACCCTTCTTTAGCTCTCTTCCCATTCCGCAGTGGTAAACCCCTTGTCTGGGTTACCACACGCAACGACACATTCTTGAGTGGCAACCTAGTGCAGCCTGCGACTAAACCAGGCTCTGCTGCGCTTCAGGTCAAAGAGGGTAAACTCTCCAAAATATTGGTTGTTCTCTGACAGGTTTGTGGTTGAGGCCATAATGGTGAAGACTTCTGATATCCTTGGCCCTAGGGCTCACTTCCGTCAACACAGCATTGGCTACCTGCAAGTGTGACCCTCGCAACCTGGAATGGCCCTTCCAGCGCATCTCACTCACTATCCTCTGGGGAAACGTTTTCTCTTTTCTGTCTGCTGGGGCTGTGTGGTGGCCAGTGAGTGAGCCTCTATTTGCTCATAATAGTGAGAGAAGGGGAGAGCGGGAGAGACGGAGGCAGTGATAGGGGGAGTTTAGTTCCTTTGAGTTTGGACCTAGTGTGTCATCATCATCATCATCATTTTACGTCCGCTTTTCCCTGCTTGCAAGGGTGGGACGGGAACTGATTCTGGCAGTGGAATGATAGGGACCCCAGTCCCTATCATCTCATTTCTACAGCTGAGTAAACTGGAGCAATGTGAAATAAAGTGTCTTGCTCAAGGAAACAACACATCACCCGGTCTGAGAATTGAACTCACAACCTTTCGATTGCAAGGCCAATGCTCTAACCACTAAGCCATATGCCTCCATTGTGTGTGTATATATATATAATGAGTTATATGGTTTGTTGATTATCATTCAACAAAGTTAATATTATAACAGATTTGAAGCATTCTACAGTTTTATCTGGAGTATTATTAATATTAACAATAAAGTACCAGTAATGAACTGGGTAATTGCTGGCCTTGTGCCTAAAGTAGAAACAATTATTAATATTAACAATATTAATAAATGGAAAATATCTTTATAATACCATATTTATTTTATTATACGTATTTCAAGGACACAAAATTTTACAAGCTTATACTATTAAGTCTATGCTAAGGTATGTCAATATCTTAACACCAAATATATTTTATCTGATGAAAGCGCACTAAAATTTTGAGTCCTTGAAATACATATAGTAAAATAAATATGTTATTATAAAAATATTTTCCAGTTATTAATATTGATAATATATATATATTTATTTGCCGTAAATATCTATTTCTGTAGCAATAAACACTTGAAACCATGTTAGCAAGACATTCCTGAATAGTACAAAATGGTACTATGTGTGTATTTCATTAAAAATTAAAGTATCTACTTTAGTTTACAGCAAATTTTCACAACAATGTGTTCAACAGTAAAGATACTATGAACATTTAAATTAACAAACCTAATTTTTAGATATTTTCTGCTAAATCAGTACATTATGTTAAGGCTGAAGCCATACTTGCACCTATAATGGACTGTTGATATTTACTGTATCTTGAGAAAAGTTAAGTACTCTTAATGTGATTTGAACTAAGAATGTAGGAAAGAAAAGATAAATACTACAAGGTATTTAGTATGTTTCTCTTTTTTTTACTCTTTTTTTTTTAAATACATAGCTCAGCAATATTAATGTCTGATTATTATAAAAATCTAACAAAAAAAAAAAAGAAGCCACAAAAAATACCCCCAAAAAACAAAATAAAACAAAATAAAGTAAAAACAAATGAGATATTGAAAAGTTCCCTTAGCTCTCTTTATTTTTGCACTGAAATTTTAAAAACAAATTTACTTCTTTCCTACTTTTCGAATTTGGTTCCTTCACTTCTTCCTTTATGTTTCTCACTTGTTTGTTTGTGTTTATTGTAATTATGATTAATAATTATTGTTGTTGTTTTGTTGTTTAGTTGTATGTTTTGAAAAATCTGCATTATGAAACCTAAGCAAATTCTGAAGATCATAGTTCCTATATGTATATATATATATATATATATATATATATATATATAATATGTTGTGTGTGTGTATATATTTATAATACTTTAGTTTTAATCTCATGGTATGCTTTGAATTTATCCCTTCCATATTGTTGTTGTTATTTTAAATTGCTTATCATTTTGCCAAAGGACATTTTCATAATGGAGTATCCCTTTGGGAAAGATACATATAGGTTATGGGGGTAGAAGTGATCATTTCAGCTCTGTATACTACTGCCCTTTATATTGTAATTACCTTACAGCTTTCGAAATCTTATTTAGGCTTGCATAATCCTTCTGGGTTATATCAAGAGCATTAGCTTATCAAGAGGCTTCTCTTTCTGACGTCAACATTCTTAACAAGAACATTTTTTTTTTACATTACAGCAATTAAAAAAGCTTGAGTATAAATATATTAATTAATATATAAATCTTTGCTGACATAAGATAAGGAATAAATCCTAAAGAATCAATGTTTTCTGGCAGGTGTCAACAACTGTTAAAATCTAAAAAAAATATGATTTAGCAATTTTTTTTTCGTCATCACTGCTGACAGTTCATCTTTGATTTTCTTATTACTTCCATAATAAATTGTTTTGTTGTGTAGCTCATGTTAATTCTGCTTTCATAGATGTAATCTTCATTCACACCAATGGATATGCCAGAATTCAGCCTCGTATAGAATCATACAGCTGAGTTTATTATTGTTTTAAGTTATTGTTGTTGGTGGTTATTAGTCTTATTTTTAGTTCTCTATGAGCAGAATTGTGGGGGGGGGGGGGATCTCATCAAACAATGAACAATTCTCAGACATGAATATAGCGTTTAGCTACCTTTTTTTATTTATTAGATTGAATATGTTCATTATTTTCATGAACAGGATTGACATGCGCAGCCAAGTTGGAAGTGGTAAAATCAGTCAGCTGGAATTTGCAGATGACATAGTGTTACTTAACTCAACAGAAGGTGATATCCAACTTGCACTTGTAGGTTTGATGCCAAGTGCTGCATAGCTGGAATGAAAATCAGTGTTGTGAAAACTGAGATGCTCATCCTCTCAAAGAAGCCTGTGCAGTACACTCTACATGTGAGTGGAGTTCTACTGAGGCAGGTGGAGAAGTTCAAGTATCTCGGGGCCTTGTTCACAAGTGATGCAAGGCAGAAGGCTGAATTAAGTGCAAGAATTCCAGGTTCTTGTGGAGCAATGTGCCAGCTTCAGCATTCAGTAATCAGAAGGGAGGTAGGTTCAAAAACCAAACTCGCTATCTTCAATTCGTTAGTCATGCTAACCCTTACTTATGGTCATGAATCTTAGGTAATGACCAAAAGTACATGATCGCGAAAACAAGCGGATATAAAGGGGTCTTTGGAGTAATGTTACTCGATAGAATGTATAGTTCGGAGATCAGAGAATCACTCCAGGTAGAGCCACTATTTCTCCAAATTTACAGCTCTAATACTAGGGGCATGTAGTTAGAGGGTCTCAGGAAAGAATCGCTGGAGAGATTTTATGGGCAAAACCAACTGGTAGGAGACCCAGGGGTAGACCCCGAGCAAGAGGGTTGGATAGCATCCATGAGCTTGGCTGGTCTTGCTTGGATATCTGGCCGGATCAGCTGGAGACAGGACCCGCTGGAATGTGTTTTTGAGGACTCTGCCCCCTTGACCCTCTTAGGAATAAGTGGATGAAGAAGAGTGTTTATATTTATGTATTAAATTATTGGAGTGTGTGTGTGTTCCTAATCAGTTTCATTACACACAAACCAAATAGTATACACTTTATTTAAGAGATCTGACAAAACCAAAAGAGGTATGTTGCTCTCACTGGCTGGCTTTAAAAACCAGATCCACACCCATCTGCATTGTCTATATTGTCTAAAAATTTTGATCAACTGATTTTATCAAAGTTATCTTACTTGTTTGCTGATTTTAGATTTTAAATACATTTGGAGGGGTTTTTTGTCTACTAATTGTTAGGATAATCCCAGTTGATCAAAGTTTTTCAACAGTCTTTGTTATATATGTGTGAGACTCTACCATTTTAGGTTTTATAAATAAATAAATAAAGAAAGAAAGAAACCATTATTGATAGCTCTTTCATGATAACTTATTGTAGTCATGTTTGAAGATTGGGAATCATGTGGATTTTTTTCCTGTTTTTATAGAGAAGAGACATGGATATATATTTGTCTCTAAAGAACAAACAAAACAATCATCATACTAATTCAGGAGTAAGACAAACTTTAACCATTTGTTAATGATTTCTTAAATTGACACACAAGTCCAAAAAGATGTAAAGGAAAGAAAGATACAGTTGACTGAATTTACCACAAAAGATAAATACCAGTACAACAACCAGCATTCTAATGCCATCTTCCCTGTTGAAGAAAGGGTTAGCCTTGTAGGCTCCACTTTTCCTGTCTGCATACCCATCCAAACACATAGCTAGTATTTTACTTTGGCAACTCTGAAGAGATAAAAAGCAAGGTTAACTCTGGCTTTGATTTCAACTCAGAATGTAGAGATAACATTAAATATTGTTATATATTTTGATGCTTTATTATTTCTGTCACTTCAGTGTGTAGTTGGCAGTATCAGTAGAGCTTCGGACACCATGCTTTGCAGCAGAAAGTCATGGCCCTTTATGTTCTGAGTTCAAATGCTAAAGTTAGCTTTGCCTTTTATCCTTATGGGGTCGATAAAATAAAGCACCAGGGTTGATTTAATTGACTTTCCTCTCCCTTTCAAATTGTTGGCCTTGTGCCTAAAGTACAATTATTTCTGTCACTTTACTATGATTGTTTAAAGCTAATTAACCCTTTTGATTTAAACCTGCCAGGAAACTCCTTAGTTTTATGATACACAAATGATCATTTTTAAATGTTCGTACTAATATTAAAACCTTACATGATTATTTTTATTTAAGAAATTTTGGTTAAATAATGTTCAAACATCAGCTTACTAATGAAAAAAATTAGTTCCCTCATTAAATTATTCAAAAATTATTGATACACATTGGCAATGTGTAACAATGGTAACAAAAAGGTTAATGATAACTTTAATACTACATAAGTGTAGATAGGAAATAGGAGGGTTGACAGAAGTGGTAGTGTATCATAATAAATAGATTTAGTATTTAGTTTTATGCCTCCAGTTTCTTGATTTAAATTCCAGTGATGTTGTTTTCGCCTTCCATTTCTTTAGAGTTAATTGTTTCTACTTTTGGCACAAGGCCAGCAATTATTCCAGTGTATTACTGGTACTTTATTTTATTGACCCCGTAAGGATGAAAGACAAAGTTAACCTTGGCGGGGTTTGAACTCAGTCCGTAAAGGGATGTAACTGTACTGCAAAGCATGGCGTCCGACCCTCTACCGATAATGCCAATCCACCGCCTAACAATATACTTAGCTTGGTTTAATTGACTATTGAAATCTTTCTCAAGCCTAGAGGCTCAGCTGAATGGAGCTTATACTGATTTCATGTGGCATTAAGTGGCTGGAAGTACTAGTCTTCCCATGGATGGGATGCCAGTCCATCACAATAGGAAGTTGGCACTGGTACTACTCATTTTAGCAACTGAGTCAACTGGAGCAATATGAAATGAAGTGCATTGCTCAAGGACACAATGCACCACCTGGATGGTAGATAGAGCTTCATGACATTTAGACTGAGTGTCTTCATGCTATTCACATTTTATTTGCTGTCTAGTCAAAGAGTCAGTGTTCTGTAATGTTGCAGTTTATAATCTGTTAAGGGTTTTTTTAAATTATGATATATATGATTATTTTTTTAAATTTTGAAAATATCTTGTCTCTATGAAAAATCTAAATTAAAAAAATCATGTAGAAAACTGTATGACAGCTGTAAAATTTTCTGAAGATATTTGGTGGTATTGTTTTGGGTATTGGAAATATTTACTTACTTTTACATTTCTTGAAGTTGCTGTAGGATTACAGTATGTTCAACAAACCTTTCTATCACTATTTGTCTGACTAATTAGTTTCATACCTATTTCAAGGTTGCTGTTTAGTCCATGGTTTGCTATGGTTCAGCAAACAATTCCAACTGTGATCATCTCATCTTTTACTTTTTAGGCATAATGTATTGTGGACTACATTATCCAATACCTCATTCCTTTCTTTTTTAAGAGTGTGATTTTGAGATAGATTTGGTTGCTATTTCTAGCAGGTTATGTGACCATGAAGAGTCTCTCTTGTTGTCTCAGTTACTTTACTATTAGTTCAAGCAGTGGAATATGTTTTATGCTCTGAGGAAGAAAACAAGTCTAACATTTCAGATGTTTGTTCTTTGCAAATAGAGAGAGAGAGAGAAAACAAATAAAGGTCTTATCACTAACCAGCACAACTGTTAAATGGTTAGCTGTAGTTTCTAGCTGTAATGAAAGCAATAACTTCCAAAAAATATGCAATTTTCCAAAATTTCATCCTCCTCATTTCCTAGTTGAAAAATAAAATAGATGTTTAACAGTTTAAAAGACAATATTGAAATCACTAGTTTTTCTCATCATGGTCCTTTATTTTGTTCAAACTTTTTAGTCATCATCATCATCATCAATGTTTACAAATGAATGGTTATCATTTTTACATCTGTTTTTACATATTGGCATGGGAAAATCTTTGAAAAAAAAAAAAACTTCTTCAAAACAAATTTGACCCAGAGTTTATGTTGTCCATCAGAGATAGGAAGGTGGTAGTTGTTGTGCTGGTAGATTTTTCATTGTCCAGATGGCATAAAGGTTAGTGGTAATCAAGTCCTTTTACAGCTTATATGGTAGTGATGTTCTTGTAACTTAATATTCTGTTTGAATGTGTGTGCCTGTGTGTGTGTGTGTGTTTCTACAAAACCAGTGGAGGCGGGAGTAATGCAAGATGTAAACCTTGGGGTGGATGACTAGAGGGTGGCTCTTTGTAAAGGTAGCAAGGTGCCAAGTGAGGTCAGAATCTATGCTAGTAGGTTATTACAAGGATGTGGGTCAATGCTATGTGTATTTAAACTGTCTAAGTTAGACATCTTCAATGGTGAGAAGAGTTGGTGGTTGTGATGATGATAATATATGGAGGAGTACAGGAAAAATGGCTTCTTCATAATAGTAACAAACAGAGAGGGAGCAGTGGGTAGAATAGAGGTAATTGTACAGATTCCCTTAATCAGAGTTCTATCTAAAATAAACATTATGGTTAACTTGACATGTTTCAATGTTCATCTTAAATTTCCCTTAGAAAGTTCAGTCCTATTAAATTTTCCTTTCTCTGACCCCTCATAGATCGCCCCTCACTTCTATCGCTCATATGCTCTTTTTTATTATGGATCTTATTAACTGTTGGGAGTACTTTAAACTGTTCTGTTCTATATTTCAATGCATTTATTTATTTGTTTTGTAGCTTAAATGTCAAGATTTTTATTACTTAGGAAGAAATGAGTATTCTACATCAAAATAAGGTGGAGGTGGGGTGGGGATATAGCTAGTTAGTAATTTACTTATGAGGGTGAAGCAGAGGTAGGAAAACAAACTCTCTTCAACCTGCCATCAACTGAGTAAACATAGGGGTATATGTACTATCATCCCTATATATCTTCAAAACACCCCCACATCATTTGGAGCTAACAAGGGATCCTTTATGTTGTTGTTCTGACCTGGTTGAGAAAGTATCCTAATCTCCATCAAATTACACACTATTGTAATTAGAAAGGAAGGACATTAGATACTTTAGATCTCACAAATAAAATGGGATGGTTGCAATTAGAATGCTTTTTTTTATCATAAGTTGACTCGATTGGGGATGACCTGGTGTTAAGAATGAACAACGTATTACTACTATAGGTCCATTTTTAAAACTCACACACACACACACTCTCTCTCTCTCTTTCCCACTCAAACTAGGCAAACATAAAATAATAGATACATCCCAAAATTACAGCAGCTTCGAATAATTGTTTCTACTTTTGGCACAAGGCCAGCAATTACCCACTACTTTTGGCACAAGGCCAGCAATTACCCTGTACTTTTGGCACAAGGCCAGCAATTACCCAGTACTGGTACTTTATTTTATCGACCCCGTAAGGATGAAAGGCAAAGTTAACCTCGGCGGGATTTCAGCAGCTTCAAATAATCTCAAATAATAATATAAGGATAAGTACAGAAGATTAAAAACTATCATGTTCAGACCTAGTTCACTTTGCTTAACTACACTCTGGTCACAATTCAGACCTACAAAAAAAGAATTGAACCAGTGAAGAAACATTTATGAAGTTGCTCAACCTGCTACAAATAGCAGTCAAATTTCCCTGAAATCATACTTATTTTGATAAAGGGTGGACACATTGAATAGTGTAGTCATAAATACACAAAAGGACAAGATGGGGTGGTTAGAATTTATAAGTCAGTTTGATCAGGGTTGCACTAAGACTAAACCACAACTGCAGCCATAACCATAACCACAACATTCGCAAAAGTAGGAATAGACAGGACTGAAAAAAGAAGCAGCATGCTCTAATTACTACATTGCACCCTAAACAATAAACCACTACTATATAAGAGGACACACAATGGCTTTCAACAAAGCCAAGCCATGTTATATCAGGAGCAATATATCTGTGTATTGCACATAGGGGTTAATCAACAATAACATAGGATTACAAAGAATAATAAAAATTAATAAATGATTTCAAAAGACAATAAGTAGCTGAATAGTTCAAGCTTATAATGGATTGACAGTATCGATAGAGTGCTGGATACCATGCTTCACGGCAGAGAGTTACGACCCTTTACGTTCTGAGTTCAAATCCCGCCGTGGTTAGCTTTGTCTTTCATCCTTACGAGGTCGGTAAAATAAACTTTCCCTTCCCCTTCAAATTGCTGGCCTTGTACCTCAATTAGAAGAAAAAAAATTCTTTCATTAGGCTTTCCTATCTTGGTTTCTTGGTTGTTTAAGCTCAATTATTAGAAACTGTGAAGATCCGTCCAAACCCATGCTAGCGTGGAAGATGGACGTTAAACGATGATGATGATGTGAAGGTCATTCACCAAATATTTTCCTATTTATAAATATTCATTCAGGTGATGAAAAACAAAAAAGCACCCATTCCACCCTGTAAGGGGGGAGGGGGGGGGGGGGGGGGGATCGTACTGGTACTACAGCAAAAACCACCCACTCCACCTTGTAATGTGATAGTGCTGGTGCCATGAAAAACCCTCTCAATACACACTATGGTGGTTGGCATTAGGAAGGGCATCCAGTCATAGAAAACCAAGCTGAAAACAGAGTGTATGGACAAGACATGGTCATCTGATATGTTTGGTTTCATAATGTAACAGCTTATCTAAGGCATGCCAGCATGGAAAATAGATGTTAAACTGTGATGATAATGATGATGATGATGATGATGAGACATGAGACATTAAATCTCAAAGAGTATCAATCAGTGATTTACTACATTTGTTTGAAGAGGAAAAGTGATAGGAATTTCTGCACTTCACTACTGAACATTTGTATTCTATTCTTTGTGATGATCTTGATTGCATCCTCCAGAAGCTTGTTCCATAAGCCAATGACCAAACATAGTAAATTACAATCCCTATTTGTGGGGGTCATTATCAGTTAGTAGAGAGTGTGTTATATGTGTGTTGTAAGTAACAATGTAAGACAATGACAATGATGCTGATTATGATGATGATGAAGTAATAGTCATAGTAGTAGTAAATGTAAGAGGATTATCTATTTGTTTATTTTCTATTGTACTTGCTCAACAATAGCATCGTTGGTTACAGATTTCCAGTGGGTCACACAATGGTTTGCTGTATTTCAATGTAACTTGATGTGAAGGATTTTGTTCAGAGCACTGGTTTTTCACTGATGTTTGCATTCTTTGCATATATACATAAACAAATGACACACACACACACACACACACACACACACACACACACACACACACACACACACACACACACACACACACACACTTATATCATCATTATTATTATCATCTGTGGTTTGGCAGAAAGGGCAGTGGTTTGGCAGTGTCAGACACCATGCTTTGCTGCATAGAGTTATGGCCCTTTGTGGTCTGAGTTCAAATCCCGCCGAGGTTAACTTTGCCTTTCATCCTTACAGGGTCGATAAAATAAAGTACCAGTAATACACTGGGATAATTGCTGGCCTTGTGCCAAAAGTAGAAACAATTATTATTATTATCATTATTATGAAGGCAGTGGACTAGCAGAACTAGTGGAGCATCGGACAACATACATAGCGACATAGAGTTACGGCCCTTTACATTCTGGGTTCAAATCCTGCTGAGGTTAGCTTTGCCTTTCATCCTTATGGAGTCAATAAAATAAAGTACCAGTAATGCACTGGGGTCAATTTAATCGATTTTCCCTTCTCCAAAACTGTTGGCATTGTGCCTAAATCAAAAACCATTATGATGTCTGTCTGTTTTCTATGCTGGTATGGGTCAGACAAACCTTCTCTAGGACAGTTTCCCTTTCTTTGTCATCTTCTTTGAGAGGTTTCGATTAGCTTTCACCAGATCAGCCCAACTTTTCCTCTTCTGTGGTTTCTTTCCATGTGGAACTTTTGGAATTTCTTCACTCATCATCCATATATATATTATGTGTCCATACCAATACAATCTTCTCTCCTGCTTACTGCATATGGTTCTTCTTATACCCAGTTTCTTTTTCTCAACTCATCTTTGTTATTCATGCACACTGATGTTACACATCCAATGGAGCATGCTCAATTCATATCTAATACTCGGGGTAAACATTTATGGGCTGAGAATGGTGCTCTATTCCATCTCCAAATGTTGTAATCAATATTTCATCAGGCAGTGAAGCAACTCTGTAAGTGTTTTGATCCCCTTTTTTTATATAAAACAGGTCTCTTAACAGATACCATGCACCATATGCACTCATAAGAAATTGGTCAGGTCATGAACAAAATCTTTAAACAAAATCCTTTGCATCAGGTTACATTGAAATATAGCAAACCAGTGCGTGACCCACTGGAAATCTGTAACCAATGATACTATTGTTGAGCAAGTACAATAGAAAATAAACAAATAGATAATCTTCTTACATTTACTACTACTATCACCATCATAATCAGAATCATTGTCATTGTCTTACATTGTTACTTACAACACACATATAACACACTCTCTACTAACTGATTATGAAACCCACAAATTGGGACTGTAATTTTCTATGTTTGGTCATTGGCTTATGGAACAAGCTTCTGGAGGGTGCTATGTAGAAGATCCTTGCTGAAAGTGTGACACAGAGGGAGGGAACCGAAAACTATGTGGTTGTGAAGTGATCATATGGTTTCTGTTTCCATTATTCTGCGTGACACCTTAACCATTAGTTTTCTACTATAGTTATATATATATAATCCTTATCGAGTCCTCTTCAAATTTTAGTCTTTGTATTTAATATTACTATATATATATAAATAGATAATGTTCAGATCTAGTAGTCATAGTGGTCTTAAAAGGGAGGTAGGATCCAGTATTGATAATAGAGTAGAGTTTATTTTGCCACGGAAAAAAGCACCCAGCACTCACTGTAAAATAGGTTGGTGTTAGGAAGGGCATCCAGCTGTAGAAATCAAGCCAAAATCAGTTCCTGTATGAGCAAGGCATGGTCAGCCGACCAGACACTACCCACAACAGGACAACCCGTCTAACCCATGCTAGCATGGAAGAACGGACATAAAACGGTGATGATGATGATGATTCAAAGAAAAATGAGAAAACTCAATGCTAGAACACCCGTTAAAACAGCCAAATACTGTCAAAGACAGTATTTAGGTGAAGATGTGTGTGTGAACTTATCTTTTCTATATTTCATCTGCCGATCACTGGGCGCTGGTCCCTGTCCTCTGAGGCATTTTTGCCCATTGCTGTTTTTGACAGTATTTGGCTGTTCTAGCATTGAGTTTTGTCATTTTTCTTTTAATTCTAATATACTCTTCCTACGTCTCAAGGAGAGTCATCAAGGTTTATTCATATATATATATATATATATATATATATATATATATATATATATATATATATATATATATATATATTGATACTTAATAAATTTGGCATACATTTTCATAAAATATTTAAGTTTCATGATGCTAGTCCATCAATAGGTTATTCACATTATTGGAGGTAATTCACTCGTGTATGTGTGTATGTGTGTGTGTATATATATATATATATATATATATATATATATTGTTATACTTGGGGAGGATCATATTTGTGTAATAGTATTGCCAGAATTAATAACAGAACACACTCACTGTTTGGTTGGTTTTCGCTTCTGTGTCTTTTATATCGGTTAATTTAATTTATTCGGTCCTCAATGTTGCCATTGACTGACCAACGGTCAAAAATACAGATACAATATAGACACAAACACATATATATAGTCTATCAAAGTTCTTTTGTTGCACATCTGCAACATCGTCAGTGTTGCGATTATGTTTCCTCTTGTTGCATTGTATGCTTACGCCATCTTTATACTCTGCTATGTATTGAGTACCTTACTTACTGTGGTTACCTCCGATTCAACCCGGAATAACGTACCTATATATATATATATATATATATTTATATATATTTATATATATATATATATATATTTATATATATATATGTGTTTGCGTGCTTGTGTGTGTATGTTTGTATGTATGTGTTTGTCTCTCTTCACATTTAATACTCATATGGACAGTGACATTTGTTTATCATCATCGTACAATGTCTACTATTCATGCTGGCATGGGCTGGACCTGCAGAAACATAAACCCCAGACCCAGCAGATTAAACTTGAGAAGATGCTTACCCAACTTTGAAAGTATGTGTCATCATCATCATCATTTCATTTTACGTCCGCTTTTTCCCTGCTTGCAAGGGTGGGACGGGAACTGATTCTGGCTTGATTTCTACAGCTGGATGCCCTTCCTAACACTAACCTCATTTTACAGTGAGTGCTGGGTGCTTTTTTGCTGTGGCACCTCCACGACCACTTTGCAGTGGAATGATAGGGACCGCAGTCCCTATCATCTCATTTCTACAGCTGAGTAAACTGGAGCAATGTGAAATAAAGTGTCTTGCTCAAGGAAACAACACATCACCCGGTCTGAGAATTGAACTCACAACCTTTCGATTGCAAGGCCAATGCTCTAACCACTAAGCCATGTGCCTCCATGTATGTATATATATTTATAGTAGTGCATTGAAGTTATATTTGCCCTTCAGCAACACAAGTTGAAAAAATTTGAGGTAGTTCCTATACACTCAATGATGTGAGAAATAAATTCTTGGCATCAGAGTGGACTCAGTTACAATATTGAGGAAAACATCATGAATAAAATTTTCACTGCATGTATGCCAATTACAATAGGACGCAACAATATCAATGAATACCAAAGGCAAGAGAATTTGTATATTACTAGGACTGTAATGGTTTCTGATGCACCATCCCTTGTGCAGTCACAAGTTGTGATTGTTCATCCACAAGCTGTAAATGCACCTAATAAGGTATTGCATAAGCATTTTGAACTAGCACCATCATCCTCAGCAGGCATTCATTCAATACATGCTACTTTCAACAAGCTACCCAGACACTACTACACCATAGTAGTTGTACAGTTGTGCTGCTGTATCACATGACCTTGAACAGGGGAGACCACTTAGCATACACAGATATATAGCTCTCTGTATGTATATATCTGCATGTGTGTATGTATATATATATATATATATATATATATATATATATATATATATAAAAGTGAACAGAAATAACAACAGAATCAGTACAGTATATGGAAGGAATATATTAGTTTAATGCTTGAAATAGCAGGAAGAGGGTTATATATATATATATATATATATGTGTGTACACATCAATTATATATATATGATACACACAGCAGGCTTTGGGTAAACTTTCATTATAACTAAGGTCTCCTAACCATATACACTAACTACCTCAGTAGTATTTTATAGTCTACCATCTGTTAGAAAATTATTTATATTTGCTGTAATGTTGTGCTTCTTTGTGTGTGTGTGTTTCTTTGTTAATTTTCCATTCTATATCCAGATGTTTAGCAGCTCACCATTGAAACTTCTCTATCATTAAACAGCAATCTGAAACAAAGTGTTTCCCAACTCTTACCAGTATTTCATAAATGAGCTGAAGTCTAAGTATAATTAGTCTATTATTAATATTCGTATGAGTTAGTGTTAGTTGCTTCAAAAGTCATTGATGTAATCACATTCAGAATGTTTTCCCAATTTCAACAGTGTACAATAGATTATCATTAGTATTACTAGTTCATAAACCATTGTTTTAGGAACAGTAAAAAAGTAATATTCTCTTTCATCATAATTCTTCACCAAACTTTAAATAATATGTGATGTTTTAGGGTTATTTAAGTTTATATATATATATATATATATATATATATATATATATATATATATATACATAGTGTAATGAATATATATATAGTGTAATGAATAAAGGAAACACAAACAGAAAGATAGACATTTCCCCTCTTCAGTTGTCTCCTTTTCAGCTTTTCTTTCCTTAATAACTTTCTAAGTTATTAACGCACTGAGGATAGATGTATTGTTTTTAATGCGTCAAAACATCCGCGACCCACAGCAGACAACGGAAGAGGGGAAATGTCTATCTCTATGTTTGTGTTTCCTTTATTCACTACACTTGTTATTAGTAACCACACAGATCTAGGTTCAAATCCTGCTGAGGTTAACTTTGCCTTTCATCCTTATAGGGTCGATAAAATAAAGTACCAGTAACGCACTGGGGTTGATTTAATCGACTTTTCCCCTCCCTTCAAATTGCTGGCCTTGTGCTAAAAGTAGAAACAGTTATTATTTATGTTCTAAGTTCAAATCCTGCTCAGGTCAACTTGGCCTATCATTAGGTTTGGGATAAAATAAAGTATTGCTCAAGTATTATTATTAATAATTCTTTCTAACATAGGGACAAGACCAACAATTTTGAGTTAAGGCGAAAGTAGTTTATAAGAACCCCTGTACTTAATAAAAAAACAAAATTTGCTAAGGTAAGATTCTATTGTTATCTTGGCACCTTTAATTTTCTAATGCATTGTATGGCTTTTAAAATTATTAAAAAAAAAAGATAGTTTGAACAAAAACTTATTAATTTCCACTGTGTACAAATGAATCCTTTATTAAATTTTTGCCTGAAAAAAATTTTTTTGTTCTTTACTTTTTAGTTACTAAACACTGGAAGCTCTCTAAAATTTTATTATTTAACTTTTACCTTTTGTCTTTGAAATAAATTTCAATCTCATGGCAGTTTTTTTTTTCTCTTTAGATTCTTGCCTTTTATGTTGAATTTCATTTTACGTCCGCTTTTTCCCTGCTTGCAAGGTTGAGACGGGAACTGAGTCTGGCTTGATTTCTACAGCTGGATGCCCTTCCTAACACCAACCTCATTTACAGTGAGTGGTGGGTGCTTTTTTGCCGTGGCACCTCCATCACCACTTTGCAGTGGAATGATATGGACCCCAGTCCCTATCATCTCATTTCTACAGCTGAGTAAACTGTTTGTGTAAATATTTCCAATATGGGACAGTTGATTAAATTTAGTAGTAAGACTACATGGATGGATGTCATCTTTTGATGAATTGTATTTTCATTGTTTATTCGAAGTCTTGATGGCTGTGAGGTTATAAAACAAGAATATTACTACTACTACTACTTCTACTACTACTACTACTAACCAACTGAGAATGAAGGAGCCTCTACATAGCTATTCTATCTGTTAGAAATATTAGCTAAGACATTGAGGTGATGAGAGCTGATTTCAAATTGCTGAAACTCTCAGAGGAGGTAACAAAGGAACATGGTGAGTGGAGAGATTCTGTGCTGAAAAGGACCCATCTAACCCATGCAATCATGGAAAAAAAAAATGGATGTGAAAACGATGATGATGATGATAATGATGACAGTGAATTGACTGAAGTGTTAGCATTTTGGACAGGAGGATGCTTTAGTGTTATTTGTTCTGTATCTTTGCATTCTGTGATCAAATACTATCATGGCTTAGGTGATAGACCTAATCTGTCACCAGGTTTAACCACCTGGCTTTTGGTTTCCTGTGGCACACTTCACTCTGTTACAAGCATTTGGACCAGATTTTCAGTTTACTAGTACCCTCCTTCTTCCCTTCAACAAGTCTTGACAGCTTTGAAATGGTTCAGGGGCCATTGCTCCTCATCCTGACTAAGCAATAAAGAAAAATCACAATCTACTATTGTAAAGAAAGGAATACGTTCAATAATGTTGTCCATGGCAAACTTTTTTTTTTTTAAATGGGAGGGTAACAAAATTATGTTGGTTATCATGTCACTGCTTGAATACCTTTGATCATATACTGAGTAATGGCTTAACCCTTTAACATTCACATTGTGGATTGGCAGAATCGGTGGAGGGTCGGACGCCATGCTTTCCAGCATAGTTACGTCCCTTTACGATCTGAGTTCAAATCCCGCCGAGGTTGACTTTGCCTTTCATCCTTACGGGGTCGATACAATAAAGTACGAGTAATGAACTGGGTAATTGCTGGCCTTGTGCCTAAAGTAGAAACAATTATTTACTATTATATTTTCATGGTAATCTTACACAATTATTTCACATAATATCGAATCTATGAGATTTTGATATTATTCATTTTGAGGACACTACCTTAACATTAGTATGAGTGGCCGGTTACTGGTTACAGCTGGTTTGAATAGAAAGAGGTGAGAGAATTTTGGCTGGATATGGCCTGTTTAAATGCTAAATGATTAAATGCTGTTAAACACAAGTTTGTACATTTATAACTGACCTATGGCTAAACTACTACTACTCAAATGGTTATGTTTTTAAACTTTGTCTTATATCTTAAAGCTACCAGTGCTTCTAGAAATGATTCTTTCAGCAACAACTTGTATGCTTCTAATAAAAGTGAGATTTAGCATTCCTCTCTGCCATGAAAATGGAGTTAGATAGATCACTATTTCTTATGATCTTTTTTAATTTTAGATGATGTTGGTAGTTCTTTTTTTTTTTGTTTTTTTGTTTGCCAACAGCTGTTTCTGGCAGCTGAAGTCTATTTCATTAATGGTTTGCAAAGAAAAGGTTAACAGAGCTGAGAAGAGGTCTTGTCATTTGCCATTAGCTAGGTGATTAAACCACAAATGTAGGGAAGTGGTGGCAGTCATTATCATCATCACTTTTATTATTTTCGTCATTATATATATAAAAATATCATCATGAACATCATTATCAATGCCCTTCTTTAACCCTTTTGATACCAAATTGCCCGAAACTGCCCCTCATTCTATGATGAAAAAACTTTTAAATTTATATAAAAACCTTCCACAATAATTTTATATAAGAGACTTGTGAAATTATGTTCCTTAAAACCAAATTAATAAGAAAATTAGTTATATTTCTAAATCTCTACAAAGTCTTGATTATTTAAAAAATTATTTGAAAATTATGGGCAGTGTCTTTCATTAGAAAGAAAGGGTTAATATAAAATATGTCATACATTGGAGACCATCTTACCGGTAGCAAATGTTTAGTTCCTGGTCAGTCCCAACCATATGATCAAAGGAATTCCAGCTGTGACCATCCCGTCTGTTTCTTTCTTTTTTTTTTTTTTTATCAAGCATAATATGTTTCTGAGGCATATCATGTCAGCTTATCTGGCATTAAATAACTGAGAGTATAAGACTCACTTTAGGTATTCATCCTCAGGTTAATGAACTGGAACAACGTGAAATGAAGGGCTTTACTTGAGGATACACTGCAGCATCTGATCTGAGAATTGAACACACACGCTAAATATTGTGAGACCAACATCCTAACCAATAGGCCTTCACTGTAGATTGTCTAGGACTACATTATCCAATGTGGCCTTCCTTTTTTAAAAGTTGCCTAAAGGATAATTTGCTACTATTTCTAGCATGTCGATCATAGAGGTTTCCTCATTGGCTTATACACAGATTGCATAAACCATACCACTCACACACTTTTGGTTTTTATTTGTGGTTGTTATTGTTGTTGTCTTGTCCTGGGATCAACTCCTGAGCAAAAATTAATTGAATACATTTTTGGGGGGGTACGTGATGGGGCCCACCCACAGCCCTGGCGGACAGAATGGAGAAGGCATTTCCCGGGAGGACGGCGAGGGAGACATGCTGGAAGAGCCACTTCAACTCGCGGGGCTCACACCTGCGGCTGGCCAGCTCAGCACCTATGGAAGAGCCACTTCAACTCGCGGGGCTCACATCTGTGGCTGGCCAGCTCAGCACCTATGGTGGTGAGTAAGGAGGTAGCCCTGGGGCCGAGGACACCAGAAGTCTCCACACACTTTTTAGATTTCTTTAAGATATTTGAAGATATTTGTGTGTGTGTGTGAGAGAAACACTGGTGTTTTAATCAGTTACTTGTTGTTTAGTAGGTTTTCATTTTGACAGTCTGTCATAACTCTGGACATGCATTGTCCATGTTTTCTTTTATATCACTAAATATCTAAATATCTAAATATATCTATATATGTATGTATATATACATACACACACACACACACATTTATATATGTGTGTTTGTGTGTATATATGTGTATATATATATGTGTGTGTGTGTATATATGTATATATATATCTGTGTGTGTATATATGTATATATACACACACAGATATATATATATATATACATATGTACACACAAATACATATATATATATATATATATATATGTGTGTGTGTGTGTGTGTGTGTAATCAGTTAGAAGACAGGATTAAAAAGAATACCAACAATTGTTTATTTGTTGTTTAAGTTTGTGTCTTGATATTTCATCCACTGCTACAGTAATCTCTATATGTCTGTTGTCTCTATTATAGATAGATGATAGCCCTGGTTTGGTTTGACTAAGCTTTGTGGGGTGTAGAGAAGGAGAATAAAGAAACTGAAACTAAATAGGAGGAAGAAGAAATGACAACTTTAAACAGCAACAATAACAATAACTGCAACAACACTAAGAGTAGGATTAAACAGCTACAACACTAACTATGAAATTAAATAGCAACATAACCACAACTTTAACAACCAAATGTGTATGTGTGTGTGTGTATATATCTCTATATATATAGATATATACACACACACACATGCACTCACACACATGCACATATAAATATATACATATATATATATATATCAATAACAATACTAATAATAAAATTAAAAAGCAACACAATAATATGAAAAAACTGGTTCAAACCCTTATAGCTATTTAAAATTGTTGTTGTTGTTCCTATGAAAAAGTTTTTTTCTTATATAATGAGACATAGTTGTACATAGTAGTCATTCTAAATATGTTCCTATCATTCTTTCTATACTACTATTAGTACTAATAGTAGCAGTGGGTAGTTCTTTAGTAAGGTTAATGGACCTCTACTGACTGAATTAGGGGTATTCAGCCCGTGTACCAGGGGTTTCAAACATGCAGCCTGCAAACTACTTTTCTATGGACCATAGCAGAACAATTTTTGTGGCTAATATTTTCCTAAAACTTGGTAATTTCTTTCTGTTTGAATAATATTTATAGTATAAATTATTGCAATTTACCCATAAAATACAGAAAAATGGAAAAAATTGAATATATCAAAAGTAAAAATGAAAAAGGGGAATTTACCAAAAGTTAAAATGGAATTAAGGATAATTTGTCCCCCTACATTTTGCACTAATTCATATATTCCACTTACTATCATATGCACAATAATTTTGATGAAGTATATATATACATATAGGTAGAACATTGGAAAGTAATATCCGTAGCGGTAGAGCACTCAGTTCATGGGACGAGTTAGGTAGAAGTGGTAACACAACAGTTAGTTCACCATACTGAGAACAGTTGTTTCACCTTAGCGGATCTTCAGCTCGTACTGGTCATGGTTATAGGGAACAGGAAGAACAACCATATGAACGCGCATGCACAGAAACGGTCACTTCACCCAAGCGATACAAAGCCACGGGCGAAGGGAGACAACTGCAAAAGTCAGAAAAAATGTTTGAGTTGATAAGAAAAATAGAATGTTGTTTTTCAATCCGGAGATTTGTAGTTATGTAAGAGGTGTTTCCAGACATGTGGACAATGTTCTAATTTTCTTATCAACTCGAACATTTTTCCGACTTTTGCAGTTATCTCCCTTACACCTTTCGCCCGTGGCTTTTTATCGCTTGGGTGAAGTAACCGTTTCTGCGCATACACGTTCATACGGTTCTTCCTGTTCCGTATAACCATGACCAGTACGAGCTGAAGATCCGCTAAGGTGAAACAACTGTTCTCGGTATGGTGAACTAACTGTTGTTTACCACTTCTCTCTCTCTATATATACCTACTCTGCATTTTCCCATGTATTGAGTATTCCAATAATGTGTCGTCTCCCTGGTCTCAGGCTGTTCTAGCAACGAGTTTTCTCATTTTTATATGTATTATATATATATAGATATATATATATGTATTGTGATATGTGAAAGGGTTAATTTAATTTTTATGGCAATGCAAGTTGGACTAATATTTGCATCATTCTTTTTTACTCCTTGTATATAAAATCATTTACCTATATTTAAATTAAAAGCCAAGGGAAAATGACCAGAAACTGGATTATTATAATTTTTCTGTCTTAGATATTTTCAGTTTTTCTAGTTGACACATTATAAGTACTGTTTACAGAATATAATGTTGTCTCGACAAAAAGGGGGCAATTTTAATTATGCATTGTATTACCTTAAACAGCACGTGACAGTTTATTGTGTGCATAGAAACAGTCTTGATCTGAAGGTTATTTTAGATTAAAATCCAAGTCAGTGAGAGCACATGGTATGGAAATAGCCTATTCTGATTTTGAGTTTTCTTGCCTAGTCGTATTTTGCTACTAAATGCTTTTCATAAAAATTCTTAAACACTTTGTTAATGTTTTTTTACAAAACAGGACATTTAACAATAGTTTGAACCAATAACTTTTTGGTTTAGCCTTTTGTGTTAAATTAATACTTCCTAGTGACTACCATCGTCTAGTATCATCATCACCATCACCATTTTATGTCCACTTTTCCTTGCTTGTATGGGTCAGATGAGTTATTTCCAGCACAACATTCCTCCACACATCGTGGTCCTTTGTCGTCTCTTCTGTGAGTTTCAGCTCTCTCAACTGCTTCCCAAGTCTCTCAATTGCTTTCTTCTACTGGGATTTTTTAATGCTTCTCTCAACAATCATCATCCATATCAGCACACTCTTCTCTCCTGCACACTGCATTTGATTCTTCTTATTCCCAACTTTTCTCGCAGCTCATTGATGCTTTGTCATTCATACACATTAACATTACACATCAGTTTATAAAATTGTTTGGCAGTGTTGAACAGCTTTCAGTGATTACATCTCTGGCTCATAATACATCTGACCTGTACAGCAAGCATGTCTGATTACATGTTGCCAATAGGGTTTTTCCAGTGGGGAATGGAAATTTATTTGGGTCTCTATGAGGACAGTAATGCATTTAGATAGATGTTTTTTTAGAAAATCTGAGACATGTCAAAAGTTATGGGGAAAGGAGTGAGTGATGCTATGTAGGTAAATACTGACTGAAACCTCAAACTATAAATCCACTCCTTTTGACATATTAATGATTCATAATCAAGGACTAGACAAAAGTATATGTTAGGAACTAAGTCTACTTTCACTGTTTGCTACTATTAACAGTGTGTGTGTATAAACAAGGATGTATCTACTACATTTCATATGAAGTGTGTTTTGTATGTATGTTTCTTATACAGCAGACCTATAATCAAAGGTGTTCTGATCATGACCATGTTGTCTTTTTGTATATCTTCATTGTCCTATGTGTTGTCCCTTTTCTTAACCCTTTAGCATTCATATTACTCTATATTTACTATCATATTTTCATGGTAAAGGCTTTATCTCACATAACATCAAAATCTATGAGATTTTGATGTTATTTATTTTGAGAACAATACCTTAACATAAGTATGAGCAGCCAGTTACAGCTGTTTTCAACAGAATGAGATGAGAGAATTCTGGCTGGATACAGCAGGTTTAAATGCTAAAGGGTTTAAGATAGAAGGGTGTCATCTGAGAGAGATTTTGCTGCTATTTCTACCAAGTCAAGTGACTGCGTAGTGACATTCCGCCCTGGTTCAATGTCCTTTGTGTCCTTCACCCATGTCTGTTTATTCGTTTTCTTTTGTGTATATGTGTATATTTAAGTGTACACACAGTGTATACTGATATATGTCCTTGAATATGTTCATATCTGCATTTGTGTCAATTAACTCAGTTGTGTTAAAGTCGTTAGTTTATTTCTGAATGCTGTTGTTGCTGTTGTCATATTACCTTAATTGTTTTAATGTTTTACTGTTCTTTCAACTTAATCAAGAAAACTTATTGCTGCAGTTCACTTACCCTTTTTTTTTTTTTTTATTCCTTTTCTTTACAAATAATTAGATTTCTTTTCAAATAGAACATCATTAAAAGATTTTCTTGTGTTTAAGCACTCCAGCGGATTATTAGGCTTTAATGAAAATAAAATATAGCACCTTTACTAAATTTCAAGTAAGATTAGTGTCCATTCTTAGCCTTTTGTATTATCAAAAGAATAAAACTGTCTTCAGGTTGCCTCTATTGAAATGTAGATTGCTTTACTTTATCTTTGCTTGTCACTTCTAACAATGTTTCTTCCTAAGAAGATGATAGCAGCATTTACTCTTCATTAGTCTTCACTCTTTAATAGCATTCAGTCTTATCCTCCACTCTTCATTAGCCTTCACTTTTATCCTCCACTCTTCATCAGCCTTCAATCCCAACTGCCACTCTTCATTAGCCTCCACTCTTCATTAGCCTCCACTCTTTAATAGCCTCCACTCTTCAATAGCCTCCACTCTTCAATAGCCTTTACTCACCATTAGCTTTAATTCTTCATTAGCCCCAAACTCAGATCTTGAATTACTATTAGGTCCCCTGCATATCTAGTGTCTGCTATTTGAATCACTATTGGCAGACAATGTGTTGGATGTCTTCAGTTCATGGTGCTGTTGATTCACTGATTGCAACTGACTCAATCCAGCCTGAGTAAAGGACAACACAAGTACAAACAGGTGTCATTTACTCACAACCTAAACATTTACCTCCATGAACAGAAAGACCTATAATTGAGTCATTGTCTTTTTCCTTTGTAATGACTCTACTTACATCAATTCTACCTAGCTGAAATTCTACAACTTAATTGAGGCATTAAATTGGAAGACACTTGATCCAACTGTATTCCAATAGTAATGATTAAACCAACAAAAACTTATTGTTGTTGAGCTGCAGGTCAGGTCAGATTAAATAGATCTGTTGGTCAAATGCATTTCAGCTGTGTTAATCCCATCATATTTTCAGACAGTTTATCTAGCATTACATTATACTTTGTGTTCTTTCTTTTTTGAAGATGATAGGATATGGCAAGTAAGAGGGACTTAGCTGCTATTTCTAGCAAGTTCAACAATCATGTTGAGGCTCCCTTGTTGGATCTAAGCAGTGGTACCTAAAACCCCTGAGGGCTGAGGTGACATTTACATAAATTTCTTTTCCACCTATTTGGTTCTGCCAAGGTTCTCATTCTGAAGTCACCAATTTAGGTGTTTCCCACCTACTAATTCTATTTCATTTCTGTGACAATGATTGTTCCTATATCACATCTAACTACTTATACCCAGCGAATATTATCTATTAAAGTCAACAAATAATCTACTAAGTATTAATAGTTGTTTATCTTGCTAGAAATAGGGCACCTTGAATAATGTAGTCCTAAGCAGACCCTGCTTGCAAGGGTGGGACGGGTCCTATTCAGCACAGCATCTCTCCATTTGTCATGGTCCTTCGTCATCTTCTCTGTGAGCTTTAGTGATCTGAGGTCCACTCTCACCACCTTCGCCCATGTTTTTCGTGGTCTTCCTCTACTGCATCTTCCTTCTACTGGGATTTCTTGGCACTTCTTTACCCAGCATTCATCCTCCATGCGCTGAGGTGACATATATATATATACATGTCCATACCATCGCAGTCTTCTCTCCTGCACACTAGAACTTATCCCTCTTATACACAGTTCCTCTCTCAACTCATCCATGCTTGGTCGTTCATGCACATTGACATTGCACATCCAACAGAGCATGCTTGCTTCATTTCTCTCCAGTCGTCGCATATCCTCTGCAGTTGCTGCCCATGTCTTACTACCATGCAGCATCGCGCATCTCACACAGGCATCATATAACCGGCCTTTTGTATGCAGGGAGAAACCCTTCTTTGTCCTAAATATAGTCCTAAATACACTATGCCTGAAAAGGAAATTAAGATGTTCCTGTCTGGAATGCCTTTGATCATGGGTTTGCCCAATAGGTTTGATCTGGGACTAAGCAACAACAAGATCACCTATTTCTCTCCCTCTTTCCACTTTTAGTAATGCTTTCCTCTATATTTCAAAATACATGTTTATAATGAGCCATTGAAATATGATAGGGAAGTGCTGTTAACCTTCTTGATAAAGGCATCATTTGCAAAACATTATTTTCTCCTTCTTTGAAATATAGGGCTTTGTGTCCAGTCAAAAGAAACCTATAATGATTTTTAAAAAGTTCACTTTGCAATCACATGGTTTCAGGTTCAATACTGCTATGCAGCACCTTCAACTAGAATTATCTTGAGTCCACCCAAACCTTATGAGAAAAATTGGGTAGTCAGAAACTGTGTGAAAACCCATCAGATAGACTTTACTTGTGTTCTTAGGTAATAGGCTTCATCTATGGCTCCCTGTCTGGCTCTTCAATTTCTTTGTCAAAATTTCCAGTCGCCACCACCACCACCACTGCCATCAACATTACTACTACTACTACTACTACTACTACTACTACTACTACTACTACTACTACTACTACAAAGGATGCTATTAAAGATAATCCTTCTTAATAAAACTGCCTAAAGAAAATCCTCAAAGTAATCAGAGCTTGGGAAACATGCTTGCAATATTGTTACACTTAAATGTGTATGCCATGCGTGTTGTTCCTGTGTGTGTGTGTGTGTGTGTGTGTGTAGCCTTCTTCATCTTAACCCCTGAAGTCATGGTTATACTTAGTGATAAAAAGATTCAACCCCTTTAACCAACACCCTACCCACCACCACCTCTGTAACCAGCACCCTACCTAACCACAGTGGGAAGAAAATGAGGTTTATACGGAAAAATGACTTAAAACCTACATAACTCTTGATCTATGTATTATCACTGATCACCTTTTAAAAAGTTACTTCACCTTTGCTCAATAAGATGGTGATGTAACTGAGAGTTGAGAAATCAACAGGTTTTTTTTTTTTTTCTAAAGTTTTATTTTTTTCTCCCCCAGTGAAAATATCATCTTCTCAGCACTACAGCAGAAATAAGAACAGCATCAGCTTTTTTATGTCCACTTTTCTATGCTGGCATAGGTTGGACAGAATGTTTCGAGACTGTTTTATAGCCAGCCTGGTACCCCATTTTAAAATGATTATATTCATATTAAAATGATTATACTTATATTAAAACCTTTTATCATGATTTTCTGTTTTGATGCATACCGCATGTACTCGTATATAAGGAGGGAAATATGTGACAAAAAATCGATGGTAAAAGGGTTTATATTCAAGGTCAATATTTTGCTGATTTTCACCAACTTGAAATTCTATGTAAACGAGGTGCTAAAATATGTTTGCTTTGGAGGTGAATATTATACCGGTTTTACTTTGGAGGGAAGTGAATATTACACTGGTTTCATTTTGGAGGTAAAATTTGTTTCGAATGAATATGGTCTTCAAAACGATCAGAAATTGGTAAAAAAAATCATTATGTAATGGAGTTGTGAATCAGAAACTATACTCTGATTGACAAAACTTCATAAATATATTCTCCACTTTTGAGAATTTCAAACTGCACCATTTAAACATAATGTATTGATTAACTGCCTCTGCTTATACATGGGGTTTGGATTTTTCCCATTTCTCAGACATAAAATAAGGGATCAGCTTATATTCGAGTATATATAGTAAATAACACATCTATTTTACAATATGTCAGCTCATCTATCTGTTTGGAATTGAATAACTGCTGTATTTTTTATTCATTGAAAAATTCAACTGCATCAGATTAAAAATTAGTCTTTACTTTAGTTTACTGCACATTTTCACAACAATCTGTCCCAGAGTCTACAAACACTTGAATTAACAACCTTTTTTTTAGATATTTTTTGGTAAATCATAACTGGATGTTAAGAGTTAATTATTTCAAGCTATGAAATCAGAGCTACACAGTTGTCCTTAACTCTTTGAATGCCCCTGCTCATGGGTGCTGCCCTTTCCTTGGGTAAAAAGAAAAAAAAAATATATTCGTCTAACCTATGCTAGCATGGAAAAATGGATGTAAAATAGTGATGATGATATACATAGTTGATCAACATGCATGCTAGGCAATCTATCTCAAATGTACACTTTGCATTTTAAAAAGGTGGTCATATTAGATGATGTAGTTAAATATATGTAATTCTTGAGAGAAGGATGTGATGATCATGATTTGAATAGGTCTGTTGGTAGTCAGGGTTGACTTTGGGCTAAACAACTACTGCAGGTGCTTATTTACTATAGGTATTCAACTCCTATTTTTATGTACACTCTTAGAACAAGTGCTATTTGTCAATATTATGTGAACAGCAAATGAAAAAAATGTTACCAAATATGTCATTTCTTTCCTATTTGCCATGCTGTCATCAATAGTTAAACTTTATTTGCTGAGTTAGTGAAGATATTATATAGCCCACCTCTGCCAGTCACTAAGTTGTCATCAACTGTCAAATACTTGCAGTGTCTACTAGACTAAATCAGTTCTTTTATTACAGCTTTCTTGGCAAATGAATATTTAACTTACATGAGTATATTTTGTATATTTTAGATTGCATAATTGTTTTTAGAATATGAACTTCATAATTTATACAAATTATTGAAGCGCTGCGAGATTTGAAATTCTTTAGAAAATGCAGGAATCCCAAATGCATAAAATAACTATATCAACAGTTGATTGCTATAAATAATAGCTTAGGAAATCAGGTGAAATACACCTGCAGATGGAAAAATGGAACCAGCAGCTGCTGTGAAGAATTAAATTCCATATCTCTCAAATTCCTGAGGTCCTTTAGCTCAAGAGTTAGAGCACTTAACTGGAATTTGAGAGATACAGGATTTGATTCTCTTTAGTGGTTGCGGGCCACTTTTTTCTACCTGATTTTCTACGCTATTATTTGTAGTAACTGACTGTTGTTACAGTTGTTTTCAGCATTTGGGATTCCTACATATTTGGAAGAATTTCATTATTTTTGCTTCTATGTATTCTCTTTTTAAATCTGGTTACCGCCTAATTACCTTCAGATATCCTAGATATCTTAGAGCTAGTTAAACTCTTTCTGTTCTGATTTCAAATCCCACCAAGGTTGACTCTTGTTCATCCTTCCACTATTGATAAAATATATCACGAGTCAACTACCATTGGCTGATTTAATCAACTTTCCTCTCTCCCAAATTGTTGCCCTGGTGCCTAAATCAGAATGGCAGTATCAGTAGAGGGTTGGACGCCATGCTTTCCAGCATAGTTACGTCCCATTACGGTCTGAGTTCAAATCCCGTCGAGGTTAACTTTGCCTTTCATCCTTACAGGGCGATAAAATAAAGTACCAGTAATGTCAGTAACTGCTGGCCTTGTGCCAAAAGTAGAAACAATTATTATTATTGTTATTATTATTAGGGTGATAAGGGTAGTGGATTGGCAGTATCGGTAGAATGTCAGACATGTTTTGCAGCTTAGAGTTACAGCCTTTTACATTCTGAGTTCAAATCGCATTGATGTTAGCTTTGCCTTTCATCCTTAGAGGGTCAAAAAAATAAAGTACCAGTAGCACACTGGGGTTGATTCGGTCAACTTTACCTTCCCCAAAAATTGTCGGCCTTGTGCCATATCAGAAACTATTATTAAGGGATCTGAGTTCAAATCCCGCTGAGGTTAACTTTGCCTTTCATCCTTACGGGGTCGACAAAATAAAGTACCAGTAATGCATTGGGATAATTGCTGGCCTTGTGCCAAAAGTAGAAACAATTATTAAGGGCAGCAGATTGACAGTCATTGGAGCATCAGACAAATAAGTAGCACTATTTTTCCAGCTCTATATTCTGAGTTCAAATCCTGCCAAGGTTAGCTTTGTCTTTCATCCTTACACTATCAATAAAATAAAGAACCAGTAATGCACTGGGATCAATTTAATCGACTTTTACCTTTCCCCAAAATTGTTAGCATTGTGCCTAAATCAGAAACCATTATTATTAGGGCATTGTACCAGTAATACACTGGGATAATTGCTGGCCTTGTGCCAAAAGTAGAAACAATTATTATTAGGGCATTGGAGTCGTTAGAGAATTGGTAAATGCTTAGGCTTATTTATTTTGTCTCTTTACATTCTAAGTTCAAATCCTACTGTGATCAACTTTACCTTCCAGGGTCGATGAAATAAAGTGCCAGTCATTTACTGAGGCTAATGTAATCGACTTTTCCCTCTTCACAAAATGTTGGCCTTGCGCCTAAATTATAAATCATTATTATTTTAACATCCAAGAAAACCTCATATGAGATGTGACCTTGTAAATGGCCAACTAAACCTGCAAAATAAGTATGTGCTGTAAATTTCATTATTCAATAAATGAAATCATTATTATTATCCGGGAAGGGCAGGCAGTTTTTATCTGTCTGGTGGCGAAAGAGATAGTATGGTGGACATGTTTGAAAGGGCTGAAGACGAGCACTTACCTCTTCGGTGATGCCCTGATTAACTTTTTCAAATTTCATTTGAGAAGGAAAATCAGGGTAGAGAGGGAAGTGCTCTCTTCCCAGCATTTTGTTGAAAGATGGGTGAGAGAGGCAAGAATGGCCCGAGTGAATACTCTGAGTATGTGTCTGTAAATTAAAGGTGGAAAACTGGGAGAGGGCACTTGCCTTGGTGGTCAGGGTCATTGTGGCTTTTTAATGGGCTTTCTCCACGAATGTCCCTCGGAAGTCTCCCCCCTATTGGGGAATTTTTTCATTGTTCTATTATTACATCCTCTGTTTCTTGTTTTTTACACGCAGAAATGCCCATTTGTACCGACCTGTATTGTCCTTAATGTCTACTTTATGTAAACCCTTGTGGTTAATAAAGAAAGCATTATTATTATTATTATTAATGAATTTGAAAAATAACCCTTTGATCTTGGAAAACTGAAGAATTAATATGACTTAACTGATATTGGTTAATATTAGCATTGTAATTAATATTTTGACATCCTGTATGTGGTTGTAAGATCTGAAAATAATTTAGAATTTGGCAATAAACTACTTGAAAGAATTGGTTTCAATATCAGACAGATAACTGGGTTTTTTTTAATTTATTTGTTATTGTTATTATTATTATTATTTTTTTTTTATTTTTTTTGTGGTGGTTGGGGGGTAGCGAACATTTTTAGAATTTCAATTTTCCTTTGATCTGTTTAAGCCTTGTTGTTTTAAACTATTTGTCTTTGTATTCTATTGGTTGTATTCTATCTGGTTTGTCTATATTTTTTATTTTACTGGTTTCAGTCATTGGACTGTGGCCATGCTGGAACACTGCTTTATACAGAGTTAGATGATCATCTAAACCACAGTACTTTTTCAAGTCTTGTATTTATTTTATTGATTTTCCTTTGTTGAACCACTAAGTTATGACACATACACATACATACACATACATGCATTTTCATTTACAGTATGGACCTCTCAAACAATAACTGTATATATATATATATATATATGAAGGGCTTCTTTAGATTCTGTCTAACAAATTTACAAGTCATGGCTCAACTTGGGGCTTCACGCAATGGGAGTGAACCTGAAATCACATGGTTGTGAACCAAAATCCTTAACCACACAGCCATACCTGTAGCATCTAATGTACTTTTCTGGATTAATTATGTCCTTCATAGTATGTAGCATCTAATGTACTTTATTGGGTGAGTTATGCCCTTCATAGCATATAGCATCTAATGTACTTTACTGGGTGAGTTATGCCCTTCATAGCATATAGTATCTAATGTACTTTGTTGGGTGAGTTAAGTCCTTCATATGACAATGTCTTACAATTGGGTTATGTCGTGAGGAAGATTAAAAGTGACCAGATGTGAAGAGTGGTGGTAGGGAGTAGAGGAAGACCCCCCCCCCCAAAAAAAAAACATGGCCAAAGATATAATCCTTTTCAAATCACAATGTTCCATTAGGTCTTGGTTTAATTCTTGTGTATGTTATGTAAAGCTGTTGAGATAAACCTCCCTTATAGATAGGATAGTATTTTTTTTTTAGTAATACTTAATACGTATTTCTCAGGTGAACTGAAACACCATCTCATCAAATTTTGTGATAGTGGATATTTCATTGGATAGTTCATTGCCTTTGAGTATCTCCACTGCTATTCACAGCTTAGCCAAAAGAAAGCTGTCATGTAGTCACAAGACCTGCTAGAAATAACAACAAAATGTCCCTCAAATCATATCCTATTGTCTTATTAAAATGACACATTGGGTGATATAGTATAGTGTATACAATACCTAAAAAAACAAAACAAAAGGCAGTTGGTTACTGCTGGAAATTGTACGATCATAAATTTGCTTGATTAGGAATAATCTGGTGCTAAACAACAACTATCAAAGATGATTTAGTCGTTCTGTGTTCAAATGTGTTTCTTTGATGTCAAGATATTTTCAATGTGATAACCTTATGATGTATAGAATCAGTAGTAGTACCATATTCTTTATTCTGTTTTTAGAACTGTATATAATGTGATGAAAACTCCGAGATAATTAATGCAACGGTTATGTGTTATGTCCTTAGGAAAGTAAAATTATTTATTTATCAGCTTAAAAATAGATACTGCAATCTTTATGAATGATTAGTTAGTACTACAAAGTATTTAGCTTTAAAACTATCTACTCCTACAATTGAATGATTTGTTTACGTCTTCAGAACCATCTATAGTAGCATGGGAAAATTTAGAAAGAACACTTGCTAAAATCTTTTATACCTGCTCTTAACTAATAGCCCATGAATAGAATACTTATTATTCAACTTTGTTCTGGCCTTTTCACATACTAAATACTCTTACCTTCCTACGCAGTTGGAATTACTCAACAGAAAATAATATAAATCAGAAACACAGATTTCTATTTATTCTATCTTCTATGAATATTAATGTTGTTTATAAGGTTCCTGTGAATCATTTTCTTATATATTCATCAGGTTTAATTAATATATTTTTTTTGTCTTGTGATAGTTCAAAATTGGTGAGTCTATTGTATTGGCCAATAAAGGGGTGGGGTGGAAGAGGGGAGGTGCTAAAACAAGAAAATAAAACAAACAAAAAGAGGTGGGGTGGGAAAAAGAAATATTTATGTGTTAAAGGCTTCAGAGACTTGAGGTCTGTCCCACTTCATAAGGGAAGTATGTCATGAGATAACAAGAGCTAATTGTTTTCATTTGACAGCAAGAAAGTTTGGTCAGAAACCATCTGGACATTACCAGAACTACATCATGCTAATGAGAATTTAGCTTTATCTGTAAACAACAGGAATGATGCTGTTATTGTCAGGTTGACAGAGCTAGCTTCTCCTCAGTGCCAATAAACACAGCCTATTATCAGAACAGTGGATTGGCAGAATCATTAGAGCATCAGACAGAATGCAGTGTATTTGTTCTGGCTCTTTACATTCTGAGTTCAAATCCCACTGAGGTCAGCTTCGGCTTTCATCCTCTTGGTGTTGATAAAATATAGAACCAGTCAAGCACTTGGGTTGATTTAATCTCACAAATTTGCTTCCCTTTGCCTGCATTAGAAATTATTATTATAGTGTCTGTGTGTGTGTCTTTGTTGTTGGAACTCCCCTCCTCTCGTGAAGAAGATGACCATCTGATGGTAGGTAGATATGTGTACCAGAGGTTCAACCTAAAATAAGGCTGTTACACTTGAGCCCAGCCATCACAGAACTGTTTCTCACCCCTCCCTCTAACAGTAAACCAAATTTGAGATCCAGGGGCAAGACAGAGTGAAATAGATTGGTGGACTGTTCTTAGGCGGAACAAGGTTGATCCTGTTACTCATTATTCTAGCACCTTCCCAAATTCTGGCAAAGGAAGCTCCTCCCCACCAAAATAACATAATAATAATAATAAATAAATAATAATAATAATTTTAAAAAAGCAACAGATCATAAAAAAGAATACCAGTTGAGTACTGGGATGAATTATACTAACTACACTCCTCTCTTAGAATTTCTGACCATGTGAGTATGGCAAGAAATATTGTTATTTTTGTTATCATTCATATATTTTTTGAATTTTCTGTTTGACTTATTGAACAACCTTAGATCAACTTGAAATCAAATGGTGACAATATAGGACTGATATGCACCTTTTTAGTGCTGGTACTACAATAATATGCACCCAGTACACCCTGTACTGTAAAGTGTTAGTGTTGGTACCACAATAAAATGTCCTAGTCCATGCTGTAAAGAGGTATTGCTGGAGTCGTGATAAAACACACCATACCTGGTGTTGCAAAACACACTGCAAGGTGGTGTTAGGAAGAACATGTAGCTGTAGAAACCATGTCACACTGTAAGGTGGTGGTGTTAGGAAGAACATGTAGCTGTAGAAACCATGTCACACTGTAAGGTGGTGGTGTTAGGAAGAACATGTAGCTGTAGAAACCATGTCATATTGTAAGGTGGTGGTGTTAGGAAGGACATGTAGCTGTAGAAACCATGTCACACTGTAAGGTGGTGGTGTTAGGAAGGACATGTAGCTGTAGAAACCATGTCACTGTAAGGTGGTGGTGTTAGGAAGGACATGTAGCTGTAGAAACCATGTCACACTGTAAGGTGGTGGTGTTAGGAAGGACATGTAGCTGTAGAAACCATGTCACACTGTAAGGTGGTGGTGTTAGGAAGAACATGTAGCTGTAGAAACCATGTCACACTGTAAGGTGGTGGTGTTAGGAAGAACATGTAGCTGTAGAAACCATGTCACTGTAAGGTGGTGGTGTTAGGAAGAACATGTAGCTGTAGAAACCATGTCACACTGTAAGGTGGTGGTGTTAGGAAGAACATGTAGCTGTAGAAACCATGTCATATTGTAAGGTGGTGGTGTTAGGAAGGACATGTAGCTGTAGAAACCATGTCACACTGTAAGGTGGTGGTGTTAGGAAGGACATGTAGCTGTAGAAACCATGTCACACTGTAAGGTGGTGGTGTTAGGAAGAACATGTAGCTGTAGAAACCATGTCACACTGTAAGGTGGTGGTGTTAGGAAGAACATGTAGCTGTAGAAACCATGTCACTGTAAGGTGGTGGTGTTAGGAAGAACATGTAGCTGTAGAAACCATGTCACACTGTAAGGTGGTGGTGTTAGGAAGAACATGTAGCTGTAGAAACCATGTCATATTGTAAGGTGGTGGTGTTAGGAAGGACATGTAGCTGTAGAAACCATGTCACACTGTAAGGTGGTGGTGTTAGGAAGGACATGTAGCTGTAGAAACCATGTCACACTGTAAGGTGGTGGTGTTAGGAAGAACATGTAGCTGTAGAAACCATCTCACACTGTAAGGTGGTGGTGTTAGGAAGAACATGTAGCTGTAGAAACCATGTCACTGTAAGGTGGTGGTGTTAGGAAGAACATGTAGCTGTAGAAACCATGTCACACTGTAAGGTGGTGGTGTTAGGAAGAACATGTAGCTGTAGAAACCATGTCATATTGTAAGGTGGTGGTGTTAGGAAGGACATGTAGCTGTAGAAACCATGTCACACTGTAAGGTGGTGGTGTTAGGAAGAACATGTAGCTGTAGAAACCATGTCACACTGTAAGGTGGTGGTGTTAGGAAGAACATGTAGCTGTAGAAACCATGTCACACTGTAAGGTGGTGGTGTTAGGAAGAACATGTAGCTGTAGAAACCATGTCACTGTAAGGTGGTGGTGTTAGGAAGGACATGTAGCTGTAGAAACCATGTCACACTGTAAGGCGGTGGTGTTAGGAAGGACATGTAGCTGTAGAAACCATGTCACACTGTAAGGTGGTGGTGTTAGGAAGAACATGTAGCTGTAGAAACCATGTCACACTGTAAGGTGGTGGTGTTAAGAAGAACATGTAGCTGTAGAAACCATGTCACACTGTAAGGTGGTGGTGTTAGGAAGAACATGTAGCTGTAGAAACCATGTCACACTGTAAGGTGGTGGTGTTAGGAAGAACATGTAGCTGTAGAAACCATGTCACACTGTATGGTGGTGGTGTTAGGAAGGACATGTAGCTGTAGAAACCATGTCACACTGTAAGGTGGTGGTGTTAGGAAGGACATGTAGCTGTAGAAACCATGTCAGATATTGAATGCAACAAACAACACACTGATTCATCTAATCCATCTGGTCGCAAACTACGACAACTGATCCGACCCATGCCCAGCGGGATGTAGAAATGAGGTTGATAATGATGATGTTGTTGTTAGTGTTGACTGTACAGCTGAAATCAGTTGCCTCATGGTACATTGCTGGATTTCTATCTAACTAATTCAGGTGCACTGAAGGAAACACCTGGGTAGATTGGCTGGCAAACACACACACACACACACACACACACATACTCTATCTTTCTCTCTCACTCCCTCTCTTTCTCTCTTTCTCACCCATGAGCATACATAAATCTGTTTGACTGTGTGGCACTAGTTAGTTTGTATTTCTTTGGTTAGCAGCCAACTTCTCTGTCTTAGCACTGAGGGGGAAGTTCACAACACTATGCTGCTTTCTTATTTTACTGTTTATTCATTTATGTGATCATGTAGGCTTGCTGTACACAGTAGTAAAATGTGTTTGCCTATGTGTATGTGTGTACATAGCAGTGAGTTGTGTTTTGGGTTGATACCTTCAAGTGTCTCTTGTTGAGTGTATGTTTTGTTTTTACAAAGCTCTGTGTAAGTGTGTGTGTTTCTTGCAATTTTGCAATATATATTCATATTCACATACAATTACACACACTTACTTCATATAGGCAGGCACTTATGTATATAGTTACTTCATATTACAAGTAAAACCTGTTGTATTTCTATGTATATATTTCTCAGTATATTTGTATATTATATGTGTCTATCTATATACAACCATGCATATTCATACAAGTATGTGAATATGCATAGACACATGTGGACAGACACACGTGGACATACACACATACTATATTTAGTTGTATTTATTTTCCTGATTGTTTGTGCACATTATATATCATATATTATTTTATTGATTTCAGTCATTCAACTGTGGACATGCTGGGGCACCCCCTTAGAGAGTTTAGTCAATTATATGGACCCTAGTACTTTTATCTAGTACTATTTTATCACTGGGTTAACTGGTATAGACATAGACACAAATACACTAACATTTATCAAACTTGATATTCAGTGTGCCCCTCAAATGTTACCTACCAGAACTGTATTCTTCTTGAAATGATTTTGAAATGATTTTGTTCAGAGATACTAAGCTGTAACAATTTGTATGGAAGATAAACAATACTAACTTCATTCACATACCTGAATTTAAAAAACAAAAAAGAAACCCATAACTCCTTGTGGAGTCGTAGTGGCACCGTCATATGGCATGTCTAGGGCACATTTAAACCTGACAGAGCCCAACCCTCTCCAGGTCTGAGCACAACTGATTTTTTTCTATAGAGGAAGAATCAACCCCAGTACTGGACTGGTACTTTTTTTTATCGACCTTGAAAGGATGAAAGGCAAAGTTGTCCACAACGGTATTTGAACTCAAAACACTCAATTAGGTGGGACGAATACCGTAAAGCATTCTATCCGACATCTTAATGACTCTGCCAATTTACCGCCTTATACCTTAATTTAGGAGGTCCTAAAATGCTGTTATGCACTTCTTGAAAAAAAAAAATGGTCAAAGTCTATCCAAAGACTGGAGGCTAATCTAGCCCAAGCTTATACTAGTTTGATTGACATTAAATGAATGAGAGTACAAGACTCCCCTTGGACAGGATGCTTGTCCATTGTAGAGCTATCCCTCAACTGCTATTGCTGGTGCTACAAATTTACAGCTGTGCTGATTGGTGCAACATGAAATGAAGTGTTTTACTCAAGAACACAACTTGCTACCTGATATAGGAATTGGATCCACAGTTGTAAGCCAGGCACCTTAACCAATTGGCACCCTGCTTTCACTATGTTCTTTGTCACAACCCCACCCCACCCCAAAAATAATAAAAAAAATATTACATCCTTGTTGGAATGTTTGAGCTCACAAAAGGAGCTCACTTAACCAATCAATGGTTTACTACATTATGAAGGGTTTTAGTGACAAGAGGTGCTTGTGCACCTGGCATTTGAAAACTTATATATCCTTTGATAAGATGGTTCAAATTGCAGGTTCTGGAAGTGTGCTTACACTTATTATTAGGCTTGTGTAAAAAGCCGTTATCAAATATCTGTTTGAAAGACCCCCCCCCCCCCCCCCCCCCAAAAAAAAACATGTGACTGTAACAACAACAAGACCAAGAATGGTTGTAGCTGGTTTAATTAATCGTAGGACTTAACAAGTACTTATTTTATTGAATTCATAAAAATGAAAATCAAATTCAGCCATGGTAGGATTTGAACTCAGAAAATAGATATAATTGACTAGACTTATGAAGGTTGTACCCTAGCATAGCCACAGCTCAATGATTGAAACCAGTCATTATTGTTTATCCCAAACTCAGCCCTGATCCAGCAGACCTGTGATCAAAGGCGTTCCAACTTGATTTGCCTGTTTGTTTTATATATAAATATATATATATAGTTTAGGGATTGCAACATCAAGTTACTGTAGGTTCACCAAAGTGAGCACTTGATACGTGGTTTCCAGTATGTATTTTTGTTCTACTAAGTAGAGTGTAATAATAATAATATGGATGGGATGTTAAATTTTCATTACATTTATTGAGGTGTGATTTGATTCCAGAGTTGGGCTAGATCGATCCATATGGATTGAACCTTGTGCTGATCAATCACAAATCGCACATCACACCTCAATAAATATAATGAAAATTTAACACCTCGTCCATATATATATATATATATATATGGAGGCACATGGCTTAGTGGTTAGAGTATTGGCCTTGCAATTGAAAGGTTGTGAGTTCAATTCTCAGACCGGGTGATGTGTTGTTTCCTTGAGCAAGACACTTTATTTCACATTGCTCCAGTTTACTCAGCTGTAGAAATGAGATGATAGGGACTGGGGCCCATATCGTTCCACTGCAAAGTGGTCGTGCAGGTGCCATGGCAAAAAAGCACCCAGCACTCACTGTAAATGAGGTTGGTGTTAGGAAGGGCATCCAGCTGTAGAAATCAAGCCAGAATCAGTTCCCGTCCCACCCTTGCAAGCAGGGAAAAAGCGGACGTAAAATGAAATGATGATGATGATGATATATATAATAGTAGAACACTGGAGGGTTATATCCATAGTAGTAGATCACTCAGTCTATGGGACGAGTTTGGAACTACTTCTATATATATGCAAACATGGGCCCGCAAATCCTGAAAGAGTTGTAGGGGTGCCATATTGACATACACCGTTTCTAGGGCATTTTAAAGCCTTGTGAAGGCTTTGCCCTCTCTAAGTTTGAATATAACAGATTTCTTCCAGAGAAGGATAGAGAGTGAGAGAATGAAGGAGAAAGATGTATAGAGGAAGAATTAACCCAGTACAAGCCTAGTACTTTTTTTATCAACCTTGAATGGATGAAAAGCAAAGTTGACCTCAGCGGGATTTGAGCTCAGAGAACAGAGAGCCAAAATGAATACTGCAAAGTACTCTATCTAATGTTCTTATGACTCAGCCAGTTCACCGCCTACATATATACATATATAGGTCTACATTGTCCAATATGTCTTTTCTGTTTTTTAAGATGGTAGGTGTGAGTTGAAAGGCAATTGTCTACTATTTCTAATGAGCTGAGAAAATGCATAGAAATGTATTCTTTGGTTCACACCGTGTCTAATTATTGTGGTTGATTCATATCCATCCTTCATATTCATTCATTCATTCCATTTCTCTGAAATGGGAGAGTAATTTCCTCACTGTATTTAATTTTAATTGTACTGGTTTCAAATCTTGCTGATATGTGTGTGTATGTATATATATATATATATATAGGAAAATATATATATATATAGGAAAAAGTATGACCCCGACGGCAGAGCTGAAGCCGTTTCGATGGCTATTTCTGGACTCAGTCCAGAAATAGCCGTCGAAACGGCTTGAGCTCTGCCGTCGGGGTCATACCTTTTCCTATTTCCCACTCTACTACCCTAAGTATTGAGTACTCTGATTCGTCATGGTCCATCTGGTTCCTTACCTCAATTCTTTTGTTATATATATATATATATATATATATATAAAATAATGGTAGTTAAGACAGGATTAAATCACCATAATTGTTTATTGCATAATATATATTTCTGTTACATGGTTATTCATGTGAATTCGTTAGATGCTTACGTAATCATTGGTGGCCATGCACATCCATCCAGTAGTAAAGTGATATATAATATCCGTTGTTATCATTTTTAGTTTAGACAAATGAAGTGAATTGGAAGAGTTGGTCAAACCGGATAGAATGTTTTGTGGTATTCATTCTGGCCTTCTATACTCTGAATTCAAATTTGATTTTCAATCTTCCTGAGTTGGTAAAATAAAGTGCTAGTCACATACTGCAATCTATCTAATTGACTTTCCCTCCGTCCTCTAATTGTTAGCGGGCCTAATTAGAAATCAATATTAGTTTAGATAAGGCGGTGGATTGGCAGTATCGGTAGAGGGTCGGACACCATGCTTTCCAGCATAGTTACATCCCTTTACGATCTGAGTACAAATCCCACCGAGGTTGACTTTGCCTTTCATCCTTACGGGGTCGATAAAATAAAGTACCAGTAATGAACTGGGTAATTGCTGGCCTTGTGCCTAAAGTAGACACAAATATTAGTTTAGATAACATAAGGCAGAAAGCACACTTTGGTTTGGTTGAGGACATACTCTCTTGTGTTAGTGACATGCACCCATTCTATGCTGTAAAATGGTTGATCATAAGGAAGAGCAACCATAAAAACTAGGATGAAATTAAAAACATATACAATGACACAATGACACATTAAGCTGATCCTCTCTGTTGTTGCATGTACCTGATGATAAAGGACTGCAATGAGTTACAATATGATGTGAGATGAATTCAGCCTGTGCCAGTATAGTAAAATGGATGTATTGCAAAATCCTTTTGACCTTGATGAAATGTTTAAAAGTCATCATCTTCATTTTATGTTCAATTTTCCATGTTTGCATGTATTGGGTGGGACGTGATCTCCTTTATATGGTTCAGTATTTTGAGATCAATTCTAACCACTTCTGCCCAGATTTTCCTTGGTCTTCTTCGATTGCAGCTTCCTTCTACTGGTATCTCCTGGCAATTCTTCTTTTTAATGTTCCAGTATTTAATGTGGAAGCCCTAGATTAAGTTACCTTACAGGCTAGTAAATAGTTGACTTAGTGGATGTCCAAAGTTGTTCAGGAACTTTATATGTCATACCAAGGTGATCTCCTTGAATGTTAGATTGCCGAATCAGTTCTTATCTTTTCTCTTCATCTATCTTTTACTTTCTAACTTGAAAGTTCAACAGATGAGCCGGAAAAGGGAAAAGATGTATTACTTGCAACTTTCTAGGTTTTATATATTTTCTAAACTTTTTTTTTTTTTTTTTCAAAAATACTGATAACACCTGAGATGCCATTTACAACTAAATCATGTATGTGTATGAGTGCATGTATCTATATATCAGTGTGTGTGTATGTATGTGTATATATATGTGGGTGTGTATATGTGTATATATACTTGTGTGTGTATATGTGTATATACACTTGTGTGTGTATGTGTATATCTATATATATATATATATATATATATATATATATATATATATATATATATATATATAATCTGTAAGTGTATATGTGTGTCTATGTTTTTATTACTTCGTCACTAATAAATAGATAACTAGAGATAAGCAAACATGGATATATACACTCACACACCTATGATATATACAGATATATTATAAACACACTCTCAGACAGATTTGCCAAGTAACATATATTTTTGTACACATAGAAATATCTCTCCCATAGTAATAACTACTAAACTACATTACACACAGACCCCATCCCACACACACACATACACATGGCCACTGACATGAAAATAGTGAACATATATCTGTAAACACATACATATACACAACCACACCCACATCTTATATTAATTGAAAACATACACAGACATACACATGTAACCACACCCTCCCATTTAATAATTCTAATTCTAAAGTCATACACACACCCCATCTCTCTCAAATCTGGTAGTACTACTAAACACCATATGTACATATTGAACATATCCAAACATTACCACTGTTTATATTATATTGCTCTTCAATAATATACAAATAAACTGCATAGACAAACAACTTATATACACACAAATATATTTATGAAAGAATATGAATATATGTATGTATGTATATAATGTATGTATATATATTTATATATGTGTGTGTGTGTGTATGTATGAGTGTATGTGTATATGTGTATGTATATATATTGAGGCTACCTCAACTATACTGAACAAAATAGTTAACAAATAATAATATATTGGCTTAGATGAAGGCAACTTAAACAAAGACACTACATCCATGTTTCATCCTTCAAAATGCAGATAAGAAAATCATCACATTATTATCGAACCTTGTATGAATATCTCTATATTCAGTACTGTCACACTCTACTGTTAACTATCATTCTCTATTTTCTATCCTAATTAAGACACTTCATTGATAGTCACCCATCATTTGCACTCTTTTTTAATACCAAAGAACAGAAATATATGTAGAACAGAGAGGGCACTTTTGCCAAGGATGGCACAAGACGATCTCTCTGGTGGTGGTACAACGATGGTGTATTCTGTAAAGTGCTTCATAATCAAAGATAATGTCAATGACAAGGCAACTTCTCTTGTACTGATGCCACAATAAAATGACCCATGTTCATTCTACTTAGTAGTTGGTGTTAAGAAAGGCACTCATCTGTAGGAGGTGTGATCAAAGTTGGAATGTACAAAAGAGACATTATCCTTCAGCATGGCTAGGAAAGTAGTAACTCTGAATAAAATCTGATTCAGACTGTAATGACACATCTAAACTGTGCCAACATGGAAAGCAGATATAAAATATGATTTTTCCATTCACTTGCTAATCATTTTACAGAGTGTACTGGGTCCACCTTATTGTACCACAAACATGTGTCTGTATATATATATATTTGATGGGTTAAATATTTCAATGAAGCTTTGGTGTAATTGGTTACACAGTCATCCAGTATATGGTGTACATGTGGTTCAACTCCCAAAGGCATTTATGTTCACTTTTTCTCTCTTATGTTGTACTTATTAATGTATAAATATTAGTGTATACCATAAATCTTAACTGTTTCTATTATGGTTACCTAAAATACACCAAATACACTCTGTAAGGTTGTTGGTGTTAGGAAGGGCACTCTACTGAAGAAACCATGCCAAAGAATGGAATGAATCAACTACTAAATTTCTTAAAATTATTTTTTGCAACGGTTGTCTTTAACAGTTGAAACCTGTAAAAATATTTGATAAAACTTAACTGTGTTTGATATATCAAATATATAATTATTTGTTTTGACTGATTAAAGAAAAAGAGAATTTTAAAATACATTTCTGTGTAATTCTGCACTAGTTTTTATCCATATATTTGCGTGTATAACCAGAAGGAAAAAGTTCAAGGAGCTGCTACCTCTGCTGGTTACAAAGGGTTTTTTTTATCAGAATGAAAGGCAGATCACATGATACTTATCTGAGAACATTCCTTCATGGTGAGTTCTCTCTTTAATATATGGAAGATTGTGGATATCATTCTGTCATTGAGGGCTTTGGTAGAAGCAAATAGTCACGCAACTGTTTGTGAGCTTGCAGGAGAGCTAGATGTTAGCTCAATTTCTGAACAGTTGAACCAAATTGAAAAGTTGAAGAAGCTTGACAAGAAGGTTATGGTAACTGTTTGTTGGTCTGCACCTGGATTAATATACTACAGCTTTCTGAATCCTAGGAAAACAATCACAGCAGAGAAATCAATGAATGCTTTAAAAATTGCAGCATATGTAGCCAGCATTGATCAGTAGAAAAGTTCCAGTCCTCTTGCATGACAACACTCAGTCATACATCGAATAACCAATCTTCCAGAAGTTGAACGATTTGAGCTACAAAACTCTGCCTCATCCAGCATACTCACTGGATCTCACACTAATCGACTAATTTTTTAAGCATTTCGACAACTTCTTGCAAAGAAAAGCCTTCAACAACTAAACAGGCACAAAAAAAAAAAAAAATATGCCATTGAATAATTCACCTCCTCCAGAACTTCACAATTCTATATTACTGGAATAAATACACTCGTACTATGTTGATAAAAATGTGTAGATTCAATGGTTTTCATTTCAATCAATCAAAGTTCATTCAGGACTGAGTTATGTAATTTTTAAGTTAATGTTTCAAAACCTGCATACATTTTTGAACAACCTGATACTCACAAACACATACACATGTAGAACATATATATACTGTTTGAAGCACAGCAATACTACAAACCACAGTGTCAGTCTGTTACTATTTTTACTATTGCCATGGTAACAGAAACACCAAAGTGTGTTTACTCAAAGCTAGTTTCTTCAGAGAGAGAGAGGAAATAGATGGGGGAAGAAAATGTAAATACATTGACATACACATGCATGCATGTGTGTATACATCTATACACACACATATATATACACACACACTCTCATGTGTGTGTGTGTATAAAATTGTGCCAACTATTTTTTAGATAGATTAAGAATA
>OZ024746.1:81802282-81804782 GCA_964016885.1 Eledone cirrhosa | reverse complement strand
TATTTTCCCTTCCTTTGAAAGGCTGCTGCTGCTTCTTCTTCTTCTTCTTTGCCTTCTTCTTCTTCTCCTTGAGAGGGTCGTGGAGACCGGGTCCTGTCAGAAGCAATTGTCTCCAACTAATCCGGCTGGATCCCAAAAGTAATGACTGAAAGAATTCAATTGCAAATACAAGCAGCCGAATAGGATTCCTTTGAAGGGTCCTATGAAAGGCAATCTCTTAACCTTTTAGCATTCACATTACTCTATATATCCTATTCTATTTTCATGGTAAAGGCTTTACCTCAAATCTATGAGATTTTGAAAGTATTTATTTTGAGAACAATACCTTAACATCAATTTGAGCGACCAGTTACAGCCAGTTTCAACAGAAAGGGGGAGAGAATCCTGGCTGGTTTGAACACTAAAGAGTTAAAAGGTAGATTTATTCTTCATTCTGTGGTGCAACAACTTATGTGTTATTTACAGTCTGATTTGTACTATTGCTAACCTTCACAAGCATACTAATGATTGTAATTATTCTTATAGTGGAAGTCTTTACATAGTCACTCAACCTGCTAGAAATGGTAGCTAAATTTCCTTCATCGCACCCTGCCTTCTTTAACTCTCAACATCCTGTAAGGATTTAGCAGGAAATATCTAAAAATAGATTTGATAGTTTAAATGTTTATAATATCTATTCTAGTGGTCATATCATTGTGAAAATTTGCAATAAATTAAAGTGATAACTTTAATTTTTAATGGGATGCAGTCATAGAGCTGTTTTGTACTTTTTCAAGAATGTCTTGTTAATGGAGTTTCATGTGGTACAGGAGATTAAGAGTTAAACAGGGAAGGGTGCATTGGCTGATATGTCCTTCCCTTCTTTAAGATGATGAATTTGAGGGAGATTTGGCTGCCATTTTCAGCAAGTTTTATATTTTTAGTATGGCTCAACCATACATAGCCATATAGCACTGTAAAGCAGAGAGGGGGAGATAGAGCAAATGTATATGATGTGGTTTATGCAGCACCAAGCTGATCGTTATACATCTGCTGATCTGTGCACTTTTTGCTACATGCCCAGATGTTAAAGATCAATATCACCAGCATAGTCCTGCTCTCTCTTTCTCTCTCTCTTTCTTGCTCTCTCTGAGAGAATCAGATGAATCTTTCATGGCGGTCTTATATTACCAAAATAGTAATTTATTTTGCAAATTTTGATACGTTATTATTTTTTTTGTAATGTTTTAACTTGTTTTTATTTTAAGTAATATAATATTTTGTTTAATTTATTTTAATGTTTACTATTTTAAGCATGTGTTTATATATTGGTGTGTCTGTATGTGTGTGTGTGTATATATATATATATATATATGTGTGTGAGTGCACTCATCTGTATTATATTACTAGTCAGGCTTCTCTATACCTATTAACAAAGAAATATTTTTTTAAAAAAGCTTACTCACACACACACATACACATGTGTGTGTGTAAATACACTCATACACAATCCCATCTCAGATATCTATATATGTATGTATGAGTATGCCAGAATATTTCCAGTATTTCTTTAAATTTATTAAACATCAGTCCCACCTGAAATTGAACTCCTCATGTTATGTTTAATTTACTTTGTGGTATTTTGTCAAAATTACATTATAGTTCGAGGTATCTACATCTGCAATAGTACAAGTTTAATTTAAGTGCTGTTCTACATAAAAATAATTGTTTCTACTTTAGGCACAAGGCCAGCAATTACCCCAGTGTATTACTGGTACTTTATTTTATCGACCCCCGTAAGGATGAAAGGCAAAGTCAACCTCGGCGGGTTCTACATAAAAATAATGATTTCTATAGGCACAAGGCCAGCAATTTTTGGGGAGGGGAAAGTCGACTCCAGTGTATTACTGGTACTTTATTTTATCGACCCCGTAAGGATGAAAGGCAAAGTCAACCTCGGCGGGTTCTACATAAAAATAATGATTTCTATAGGCACAAGGCCAGCAATTTTTGGGGAGGGGAAAGTCGACTCCAGTGTATTACTGGTACTTTATTTTATCGACCCCCGTAAGGATGAAAGGCAAAGTCAACCTCGGCGGGTTCTACATAAAAATAATGATTTCTATAGGCACGAGGCCAGCAATTTTTGGGGAGGGGAAAGTCGACTCCAGTGTATTACTGGTACTTTATTTTATCGACCCCGTAAGGATGAAAGGCAAAGTCAACCTCGGCGGGATTTGAACTCAGATCATAAAGGGGCATAACTCTATGCTGCAAAGCATGGTGTCCAATGCTCTACTGATACTGCTATTCTGGCACAAGACCATTAATTTATGGTGGATTGGCAGTATCGGTAGAGGGTCGGACACCATGCTTTCCAGCATAGTTATGTCCCTTTATGTTCTGAGTTCAAATCCGCCCAAGGTTAACTTTGTCTTTCATCTTTACGGGGTCAATAAAATAAAGTACCAGTAATGCACTGTGTAATTGCTGGCCTTGTGCCAAAAAGTAGAAACAATTA
>OZ024746.1:81779782-81797282 GCA_964016885.1 Eledone cirrhosa | reverse complement strand
AGAAAGTATTTGGAAAAACCGAAATTTGAAAAATTTCCCATCATTTCACACTATAGAGTTAATACTTTTTGGAATCCTCTAGCCATGGTGGACTTTTGAGCAAACAGTTAAAAGGACTTAAAAGCTGAAGTTTTATACTGACTTGAATGTTCTTTGTTGGAGATTTTAACAGGTCAGTTCCCCATGAAAATAATGCATATTTTTGTGTTAAGCCATAGTTTTGTGGAAGGTACTTCTCACTATGCTGGGGAACTGCCTGTACATATTTTTATAGAGTCTGGTACTTATTTAATCGATCTCTATTTGTTGAAATACTAATTTACAGGACATAAAAATACAACACCAGTAGATGTAATCACATATGATAACACACATACACACACATGTACTTATGATGGGCTTCTGCACAGTTTCTGGTCACTAAATTTTATCCCCAAAGTATTGGTTAGTCTAGTGGTTCCCAAAGTGGGTTCCATGGAACCCAAGGGTTCTGCAAAGGAGTGTCTGGGGGTCCGTGAAAAAATGTAGAGGAGTATCTTTATATTATGACCATATAACAGTATAAGACTTTGGGGTTCCCCCAAAAGGTTTCTGAACCAAAAAGGGTTCCGCATTTGAAAAAATTTGGGAAACCCACAGTTAGTCCAAGTCTATAATAAAAGACACTTGCTCGAGGTTCCACACAATGGGACTGAACCAAAAACTATGAAACAAACTTCTTAACCACCACCATGTCTATTTTTAAAATAATTGTTTTTTTGGAGGGTTTTTTCTGGTGTTATTTTAATTTTTTACTGGTTTCAACAAGTGTTCCATAATGGAGCAGCACCATAACAAACAAATGCAATAATATTTCTCAATAAAAATTTTTGCTAACTTTTTTTTTTAATGATATTTGCTGATGCAAGCAGTTCTGAATTGTTTAATTGTCCTCTCTCTCTCTCTTCTCGTAGACATTTGTGTGCATACAGTCACATGAATAATCTTGCACATACACATACACATGCAATCAATCCTACACATACATAGCCACATATGCAGATACATAAGCCCATACACACTAAAAATGCAAATATTCACATACAGAAATTTCATAACCATCATCATCATCATCATCATCTTTCTGGTTGTTGTTGTTATAAATGATAAGATATTTTAATTTACATACGATGTAATTAATATATTTGAATTAGCAAATATAAGAGCTTTCTATAATCTTTTTAATAAGACTTTCATCTTTGAGTTTTGGCCTTGGGACTGTCTCAGCATCTTTCTAATTGCAAAATTCCTAACTCATTTAGTGTGTTTAGGTAACCACCAGCTACTTGTTGGTATTAAACAGAAACCATCTAAACCCCTTTGGCATTCCTGCTTAAGTCCTAAATATTTCTTGTCTGATAATGCTTGATAAGAAATATTCCTTTAAATTCTCCCAAGTGAAATATTTGTTCAATATTAGCCAATATTAATATTGCAATTTGTTCCTGTTGATTTGTTTGTTATTTGACTTCATATACATACACATATATACATAGATCTATATATAAACACACATGTATATATATATATATATATATATATATATATATATTTGTATACATACATGCATATACATACTTTAATATGTGTATATATATATATATATATATATATATATATATATATATTTGTATACATACATGCATATACATACTTTAATATGTGTATATATATATATATATATATATATATATATGTATGTATATATATGTATGTATATATACACCCACAATTACATAGTTATTTATGCTATTATAATTATGATGTTTTATATATATATATTTTTAATTTTTGTTGCCGAAATTTATCATGTTTCTATAAAAACTGGAATGTTCAATTTTTTAAATAAGAAACCCAAAATAATGCATATTAATTTACAAAAGAAAAACTAAACAGCAATAATAATTGTTTCTACTTTTGGCACAAGGCCAGCAATAACCAGTGCATTACTGGTACTTTATTCTATTGACCCCCGTAAGGATGAAAGGCAAAGCTAACCTCGGCGGGATTTGAACTCAGAATGGAAAGGGCCGTAACTCTATGCTGCAAAGCTTGGCATCTGACCCTCTACCAATACTGCCAATCCACTGCCCCTAAACAGCAATAATAATGATTTCTAATATAGGCACAAGACCAGCAATTTGTGGGGAGGGGCAAGTTGATTATATTTACTCCATTACTTGTCTGGTACTTTATTTTAGTGACCCTGGAATGAGGAAAAGCAAAGTTGACCTCAGTAGGATTTGAACTCAGTATTGTTTTTTTTACGGTTTAGTAAAGAGGGAAAGACACTGCCCATGGCCCTTTTTCAGGGATTCTGAGACTATGAGGAGGAATGTATTCTCAAATGGGTAGCTTGTCTGAATGTTTACAACAGAGTGGACTCCTTTAAAAGTACCCAGTGGCTAGGTGATGGTGTTAAACTTGTGACATTATAATAATAATAATAATGAAATTATTATGTACAGTGCTCAGGTGCACTACAACGTATCAAAGGTGCATGTATAGTACATAGAATAATGTACAAATGTCAGGAAAGTAAACAGAGTATGAGTGATGATATACACACAGATACATGCATGTCTATGGAGGAGGAATATCAGGTGTCGTGTTGGCGAATTTCTGGAAGGATGCAGTGTCCCGACAGCTAACAACTGATGCAGGTAGTTTGTTCCATGCTTCAGCAACTCTGAGCATGAAAAAATGTTTCTGAAAGTCATGGGAGCTGTTTTCTGATTTTGTAGACATGCCCACTGGTGTTAGACACATAGAATTCAAAAAGGTGCTCAGGGTTGTTGTTGGCAAGATGGTTAATAATTTTGTGGGTGTTTATCAAGTCAGTTGCCAGATGTCAGAGCTTCAATGTATCCATGCCCAGAGAAGCAAGGTGTTCAGAGTATGGTAGATGCCTGATGGAGTGTATTCGCTTGGTTGCATGTCTTTGAACAATTTCCAGTCTAGAACCAGTCTAGAACCCCTATCTTGCTGAGCAAGATAGGGGTTCTAGACTGGTGACGCAAATTCCAAGTGTGGCCACACCATAGCCTATATACAGATTTAAATAGATAGCTGGAGAGTGGCTGACAAAAGTCTTACTGAGTTGTACCAAGACACCTTCAGCCTTCTTAACAATTTTAAAGATGTGCTTTGTTCTCTTCAGCTGTGTCAAAGATATGACAACCTCCTAAATGCTGGTTCTGCAATAAAATGCATCTGGTGCACTCTGTAAAGTGCAGCAACATGTGTAAATGATAAACAGGTCCCTGGCCTGTCTGAGAGGTCAGTAGCTCTGAGTAATAACTGACGTATCCTATGATGACCTTTCCAACTCTTATGAGCAGAAAAAATGGATGTTAAATGTTGACAATGATGATATCGATAAATGTTGGTCATTTGATATTTTATAATTTCAATAGGTTTTGTTCTGTCTGTTGCATGACAGCACCAGCATTTCTTTGATGTAAGTCTTAATTCAACAACTTAATTTTATCATATAATATTCCCTGAAATATTCAAAGATGTGTGCATGTATGTGCAAGTGAATGAGTTAGTCTTTGAAAAATAAATCACAAATTCTGAACTTCACTATAAGATTTAGTTGTTGTTTAGACCCTAGATCAGCCAAGAATGAACTGGCCTATGATCAAAAGCATTCAAACTGTAACTATTTCATCTGGGGTAGTGTAGAGGAGTGGGTATCTTGGACTATATAACCCAATGTGTCTTGTGTGATTTGAGGTCGATTTGACTGCTATTTTTAGCAAGTTAAGCATCCATGTAGAGACTTCCTCATTGACTCAAGAACATCCTATTCTTGTGGTGTTAGCAATTGTTAATCTTTATCTTATTATGTCACCACTCTACCCCCTAACAGTTCTGCTGAATTGTATGGATCACTAAATAAACAAAATAAAATGCTAAACCCTGATACAACTTTTCAAACATTTGTAGTCATTTACATGGCAGAAAGTAATTGGAATTAAAAGCAGATCTTTATCTAGCTGTGAAATGATAAGACTAATTCACTGATGTATCACAGCATTATATGCAGGAATATGGTGCATGACTAAGAGCTGGTAGGTAAATCACAGATGCTTAAGTTGAAACTAGCTAAAAGTCCAAAAGTCCATGGAAAACTGCCAACTGGAGTGTGGGGGAAAGGGCTCTTCATTGCCAAATAATTCTGGATGTCTTAGTAACAGAAAATAATCAAAAACAAAAATATAGTCTTAAAAAAATGCAAACATAACCAAAGAAACAAGGCCAATTTGAAATGAGAACAGCAATTGATAATATCTGGCTATCTATCTGACTATCTGAGAAAATCTAAGAGTTTTTAACTATGAAAACAGTATTTGCGTTTCATTAGTAGTTGGCATATCAGGTAGGAATGAAGGCTTTCAAAATCGTTGATTCTATCACCAAACTTGAAATTCTCCAGAGTTGTTCTGATAGGTTGTGAGAGTAAGAGAGAAATTAGTCAACAAGGAACCTGAAGTGCTTTTTAGTAGAACCTAACCTAGCTGAGAAAAGATAAGAATGAAGGTGAACATTTTGGAGATGATGAGAAAGAAATTAAAAGTTATAGGAGAAGGAGTGAAGTGAATGACCTTGAATAAAAGAAAATACACTGAAAAATTATAGAGTAATAATTTCTAGCAACCAAATGTATTTAAGAATGCATTTCTGGTGGCTGACCCATACTTATGAGAGACATGTTGACAGAATCACATATGAAGTGAATCCATATGAGAAACAAAATCATTTAGGATGTGACACATGTATTACTTCTATCTCACCAGGATGATGGGAATTGCTGTTGACATAACAGAAGACAAGGAGAATAACTGATTAATATGTAATATATCAGACCTATGTAACTCATGCTAGCATGGAGGAAGAAATGGTTGTTAAAACAACAAGATTATGATTTCCTGGATAACTCAAAAGAGAGCCTCTGCATGGTCATTTGATCTGCTAGAAATAGCAGCACTATCTCCCTCAAATCCTATGTTATCATCTAGATACACTCATTCAGACCTCATTTGCTTACCAAGTGGGGTGGAACAGATCAGATTGGACCAAGGAAACAATGTTTCCATTGGTTTTTCCATTGCTAATATTATCGACTAGCAGAAGGACAAATGTGAAATAAAATGTCTTGCTCAAGGAAATATAGCATTGCCCAGCCCAGAAATTGAACTCACAACCTCGCAATTGTGAATCCAACTTTCTAACCACTAAGCTACTCGTGATCACAAATAGATACACTATGTTTGAATAAAAGTCAAAATAATTACCTTTGATCTTAGGTCTGCTTGAGCAGCACTGAACTGGAGCTAAATAATAACAAATTATCAAATCTTAAGAAATGGGGATTTGATCACAGAAGTATCATTGTTTCACTATTTTTTATATCCAATTTTCCATGCTGGCATGGGTTGAACAGAATAGTTTGCAATAATGTTTTAAAGCCAGATGTCCTACTTGATGCCAACTCATTTAGTTGCCTCTTATGTTATGCAGGGAGACAGTGTACCTATTCAAAAAAATAGGATACCCTCGACCACCAGTATATATTTTTAATCATTGAAAATCTTTATTAAACCCCTTACTAAAAATATTTATTTAGAGAAAAAAAAAAACATACATATTTGAGAACAGGCAAGGCTGTGTAGTCAGGGTTTAGTCACAATAATGTAATTCAGGATTCAATCCCACTGAACAGCACTTTGATCAAGTTTATTTTACCATATGAGGTTGTATCACATGGGAGGTGTTTGGGCCCTAGACCCATCATGTCACCATTTTACCATTGACAGAAGGCAGTATTTGAACTCAGAAGGCATAAAGTCAGAACATATATGTTAGATATCCTGTCTGACATGCTAACTATTATGCCAATCCACTGCTTTGGACAAATATTTTATTTACTGACCTGAAAGAATTGCAGAAGCTGGTGGAGTAATGTGCTAGCTTTGGCACTTGGTCATCAGAAGAAGGGAGGTAGGTGTAAAAGCCAAACATGCTATCTTCAATTCAGTGTTCATGCCTACCTTTACTTTGGGTCATAAATCTTGGGTTATGACTGAAAGAGTACAATTGCGAAAACAGGAGGTCAAAAAGGGGTTGATTCAAAAGGTTTTTGGAGTCGAGTTATTCGATAAAGTGTGTAGCTCAGGGATCAAGGAGTCACTTGAAGTAGAGCTGCTACTTCTCAGAATTGAGAAATCACAGCTTCAATAATATGGATAGGTCATTAGAATGTCCAAGGAAAGAATTACTAAATAGATTTTATTGGCAAAGCCAATCGGCAGAAGACTCAGAGTTAGACCTCAAGCAAGATGGTTGGATAACATCAATAAGCTCAGCTGGTCTTACTTGTGGATCTAGCGAGGTCAATTGAAAATGGTTGCTTTTGATAGGACTCTCTGGAAGGCATTCTGAAGACTCTGCTCCCACAACCCTCCCAGAAATAAGTGGTCAATGAAGAAGAAGACAACAATGGTGGCGGCAGTAGAGTAAAAGGCAAAGTTTATATACATACCTAGATACAGGCCAAGGAAGACATGAACAGAAGTAGTGGAAGTTGACCTCAGGATGTTGCCCCTCACGAAGGAGATGACAAAGGAAAGAAACAAGTGGAGAGATACTGTACTGGAGAAAACATATCTAACTTATGTGAGCATGGAAAATGTAAAAATAATAATAATCGTGATATCTGGAATTTCTTCTTTAAATCCTCCATGTATAGAAATTCCAATGGATTACCAGTATTGATCTCCTTCATAATGATCTGGAGAATTATAATGAACAGAAATGGGTTGTGTGGTTGAGTAATTCGCTTCAAAGTTACTGGTTTGGTGTCCAATCTCACTGTGTGAAGCAAAGCCTTGAATGAAATTTGTTAGCTGGAAACTGTATGGAAGTTTAAGTGAGGAACTGTTTTAGGTTGGTAGAATTAATCCATTATCCAGTTTCACGCAACCACTTGGATTTTGGGAGCCTTTAGTGCAGTCCACTCTTTTGCAAATATTTGAGCCAGATCACTGGTATTAGAATAACTGCTCTTTTCCTCTGACTGAACCATTCATTAAAATTAAAATTAGAAATAAAATAAGTATTGGGGGTTGATATGATCACTTATACTCTTGAAGGTGGAAACTCCAGCATGGCCACAGCTCAATGACAAAAAACAGTAAAAGGAGAAAAGAATAAGCTGGAGAAAGAAAAAAGCTATCTGCCATGCTTTCCTATGGTTAGAAATACTAATTTGCTAGCAGATTTAAGCTTTGGACAAGAACCAACAACCATGAGCAAATGTTAATGTGTGTATACATTGTGGAAAACATCTTATATATAATAAACAAGCACACATACACACATTTGAAAGCACACTGATACAGGTTGGCATTATTGTTCATGCACGCTTTGCCAAAAACACTGCATATACACAAATTCTTCCTCTTTCAGAAAAACACATATGTACACAATTTTTTCTCTTTTTCTCCTAGCAAAAAAAAACAAAAACAAAAAAAACATCAAACCCATCAAACACACAAAAAAAACATCCATTTTTACTCTTGTTCAAAAAGCAAATTTCCTAATCTTTCAGACACATACTCACATGCATATATATGTTTCCACTCTTTAAAGTACACACACACATTCCTACTATCCCAGAACACTATATGTATATATGTATGTATATGTGTATGTATGTATGTATGTATATATACACACTCACACACAATCATCCATACATACTCATCCAAGCCAATATCCATTCCCTCAGGTGTAGTTCTGGAGTACAACTTACCTGAGTAATGTTATGTGGGAGGTTACCTGTTTGAAAGTAGCCAACTCGGTCATTGGCTAACAACTGGGTAGTGGTAGTGGTTGTGTTATTGTTGTGGTGTTAGTGGTAGTGTTGTTGTTGGTGGTGGTGATAGTGGTAGTGTTGTTGGTGGTGGTATTGTTGGTGGTGATAGTGGTATTGTTGTTGGTGCTGGTGGTGATAGTGGTAGTCTTGGTGGTGGAGGAGGTGATAGTATTATTGTGTTGGTGGTGGAGGAGGTGGTAGTGTTATTGTGTTGGTGCTGGTGGTAGTGTAAATGCCATGGTAGCAGTGGTATTCTTCATTTTGTTATAGTGATAATGCTGGTAGTGGTGTCAGTGTGATAGGATAAGACTGGTTAGTATAATGAGGCTGTGGTAGTAGTAGTGATGGAATTTCTGTATTCTCTTCTTGCCATGCAACTTGCTCTTGTTTTAACAGCTTCAGTTTCTCAGTAAATAAATTTTCTCTAAGGGACACTAACAACTCAACCACATCATCTTCTATGACTTCTTCAAACCTTACATCATTTGCAAGTGCCACAGTATCTTTTCAAATTGGAAGTGGACTTCCTGTTTTAGGAAAACTTTTAAATTCACAGACACAGTGAGGCCATATATTTTTCCAAACACCGTTCAAAGCTGAGGGTTTCACCTTATCCCCTGACTCAGTTATGTTATCTACAACATCCATAGTGTTGAACTTTTTCCAGAGGTCTCTAACTGTAGGTATATGCTCCCCATATGCTTTCATAAGTTATTTAACCCTTTAGCATTTAAACCAGCCGTATCCTGCCAAAATTCTCTCACATCCTTCTGTTCAAACCAGCTATAACCAGCTGCTCAGACTGCTATTAATGTATTGTTCTCAAAATAAATAATATCAAAATCTCATAGATTCGATATTATGTGAGATAATTATGTGAGGTACAGCATTTACTGTGAAAATATGATAGTAAATATAAAATAATGTAAATGCTAAAGGGTCAAAAGTTCTTCTCAGATACATTCTATTTTCACATTATCAGCAAGCCTATTTAGGTTTATTGAGTGGCTTGGTGTATTGTCAAAAAAGATCAGTGCATTATTGGAAATATGTTTGATATGTACCTTTCTATAGTAGGACAAAAAAATGCTTGAAAACCACTCTTTAAAAAGGTCAGCCTTTCAATGCCAAATAACAGGTAGAATAAAATTTTCTTAACTCTTGAAATCTTTTGGATTTTAGGTTGATATGTGAGTAAGAGCTCTAATTTCATGCCATGAGCAGTATTTCCTCTCAGAAGATATATCAGATGAATTTTGGAAGCATTAAATCCAGGTGTTGATTTCTCTTCTCGAAAAATAAAAGTGAGCCTGTACTTCCAGAAAAGTACAATTTGATCAACACTGTATAGTTGCCCCGGTGTGTAGCCCCCTTCAGCAATAACTTTCTTCAGTTCCTCTGGACAATTAGTAACAACTGTATTTACATTGTCAGCTTCACTGGTCATTTTAATAATCTTAATCTGCAAATTCAAATGCTTCTTAAACCTTTCAAACCATCTTTTACTAGCTAGGATGGTAAGAATAGCTACTACGGATAGACGGGGATAGTGGCAAAGTGGGGTTATGGATGAGGTGTGGGTGTTATGTGTGGGTGAGAGTAGCTATTAAGGAGTAATAGTGGAAAGGAGGATACATGTATGGGTCAGGTAAAGTCACATCCCTCTCCCACTCTATCCAGCATCACGCCAACCCCTCTAAAATTCTGACACACCTGTCCGCCGGGGCTGTGAGGCGGCCAGTGCTTCAGACTTCATTTGCTCATAATAGTGAGAGATGGGGAGGGCAAGAGAGATGGAAGTAATGACAGTGGGAGTTTGGTTCCTCGGTATTCCAACCTGGTGTACATGTGTGTATATGTTTCTTCCATTTATTCGATATTCTACACCATTGGTAGGTCTCCAGCCCATCTGAGTGGTCAGTAGTTCACATGAATACTGACTGGTCTGTGGTGACACATCCAACTCTTGCTAATAAGGATAATCATGATATATATATAATGTGTGTGTATATACATACATATCATGATTATAGCTTTTGACATTATTGACATTAACTATACTTTGTTTGCACTTAGCTTAACCCTTTAGCATTCAAACTGGCCGTATCCGGCCAGAAATGTCTCAGCTTTTTCTGTTCAAATCGGCTGTAACTGGCCACTCATACTGATATTAAGGTATTGTTCCGAAAATAAATAACATCAAAATCTCATAGATTCGATATTATATGAAATAATTATGTAAGATAAAGTGTTTACTACCAAAATACAATAGTATATATAGAGTAATGTGAATGCTAAAGGGTTAAATGCTGAAAAGTGACTTTTAGCTAAGAAGGAACTTTGTTATAAAATTGTTAAAATTTACCTGAGTTTCCGTAAGGATGAAATTTTATAACCTGAGTTAACAATTACATGACATGGGGTGGTGGTGTCTATATATACATACACATATATATATATATATATATATATATAGTAATAATATATATATATATATAGTAATAATAAATGTGAAGATTAAAATCTAAAGAGGGCTCGATATATAAAAACACATAAAGCAAATATTTATTATATGTAGTTTAAAGTTTAAGTAAAAAATCGCTGCTTTCACCCTTTTACTGGATCTTCTGAAACTGTTTCAGAAGATCCTGTAAAAGGGTGAAAGCAGCGATTCTTGGCTTAAACTTTAATCTGTTCATATAATATATATATACACTAACTACATACCACCCCACTGTTATTAGCTGTCAACTGGTCACTAGATCAACATATAAAATCTCCTAACCCTTCTTTCACTCTCTCTCCCTAAAGCCACATCAACCCCATTAAGATAAAATTACCACACACACATATATCAAGTCTCTCCATCTCAACTCTTATCCTCTATCTACCTATCTACTCCTTCCCCATCCTTAGCCCTATCCCTTATGTCTCCCCCCCCCCCCCATATATCTTCCCCTCTTACTTAATTTTTAATTTATTATTTTTTTATCTTTTATCTGTCATTTGTTACTATTTTTATTTTCTACTCTAACCCTCTGGGATTTGACCACCACGTATATTTGTATGTATTTGATGTTGCTTTTCATGTTAGTATTATCTTTACACATACACTTACTCACCACCATCACTATTATCAGCAATCGCATTTTGTACTTACTATTTTTTTACTTATTTTTTTACATCTGTACCATCTTCACTCTACCTTCTTTACCTCTTTATCATTATCTTTTATTATTGATGTTATTGTTTTGATTCTCCATTGTATCTCTATATATATATATACCAATGCCATATGTAAAAACTCTAGTATTCCAATGATTTGATCAGAGGTAAACACTGTATTTAAGGTGGAGTGAAGCAACTTCGAGTGATTAGCGGCCTTTAGACTCACCTGATCAATGAAACAATTGTTAATACCTGAAATAAAACCCTTTTTGTACAGCCGACCGTGTTATTCTTCAATCTTTCACTATATATATATGTATATATATTTCGTTTCTGAATTTGTTTAGCAAGATTCTTTATCTGAAATTGTGTGTTGAAACCGATATTGTTATACTTTGGGAGGGTCATGTTGCCAATAAGAAACACACGCACCAGTGCGTGTGTTTCTTATTGGCAACATGACCCTCCCAAAGTATAACAATATATATATATATATATATTGGTAAATGGAATAGAAAATGCTGACAAATTGTTCACATTTGAAAAATGGTTTAATTAGGAATAAAAGAGTATTAGTGATTGTATGGGTTAGTATTCAGTTGTGGATCTCAAAATTATTTTTGAAAAGCATTTAGAAATGCGCAACCGGTAAAAACTTAAAAACTTAAAACCACAACTGAATACTAACCCATACAATCACTAATACTCTTTTATTCCTAATTAAACCATTTTTCAACTGTGAACAATTTGTCAGCATTTTCTATTCCGTTTACCAATATATAATAACTTGTGTGTTACACCTCTATTCTTTTAACTATATATATATATATATATATATTCATCATCATCATCATCATACGTCCACTTTTCCCTGATTGCAGGGATGGGACAGATATAACGGTGATGCAACTTCGAGTGATTAGCGGCCTTTAGACTCACCTGATCAATGAAACAATTGTTAATACTGTAAATAAAACCCTTTTTGTACAGCCGACCGTGTTATTCTTCAATCTTTCACTATATATATATATATATATATATATATATATATAGTTTTAATATAGATGAGATTCTACAGGACTAGAACTGTTTCATTCTTTAGAAATCATCAGGAATCTGGGTATCAAAAAATAAAAATGGTATTTATAGGTCTCTACAAGTGGTAGGAGAGGGTGGGGAGTGGGATGGGTGTAGGTCATTGGTTGATAGAAAATTCATTAAAAGCTAATTCTACAAAGCTATAGTTTATTTTTATTTATTTATGTTTTTAGTAACAAGGGCAGACAGAATTCTATAAACAGGTTCCGGATGGCATACCATTCCTTGTCATTAAGTTTCTCTTAAGCTAACATATTAAAACTTTTATACTCTGCTATGTATTGAGTACCTTACTTACTGTGGTTACCTCCGATTCAACCCGGAATAACGTATATATATATATATATATATATATATTCATCATCATCATCATACATCCACTTTTCCCTGCTTGCAGGGATGGGACAGATATAACGGTAACTGCATAAACAGTAATAAATAAATAAATAAATATATATATATATTCAATCCAATCTAGGACCTTCTCACTCCTGTTAGTGGAACCCGTCTCTAGTTGACCTCCACTGCATAAGGCAGTGGAAGTTTTTTTGTATGACTTTATACTTGAATATATATGTATAATCTGTGTATATATATATATATATATATCATCATCATTCCATATTTTTCCGAAACAAATGAGATCATGTAGGTGTCACGACAAAAAAACGCACAGTCCACGCTGTAATGTGGCCGTGTAGGCAACACGGTAAAAACCTCCCAGACCCACACTGTAAATGTGGTTGGTGTTAGGAAGGGCATCCAGCTGTAGAAAACCCGCCAGACAGTCCTATGCGAGCAAGACAACCACTCTTGCCTCAAGTGGGAAAACTCCCGTCCAAACCCATGCAAGCGTGGAACATGGACGTTAAACGATGATGATGATGATTTTACGTCCGCTTTTCCTTGCTTGCAAGGGTGGGACAGGAACTGATTCTGTCTTGATTTCTACAGCTGGATGCCCTTCCTAACACCAACCTCATTTACAGTGAGTGCTGGGTGATTTTTTTTCCATGGCACCTCCACGACCACTTTGCAGTGGAATGATATGGATCCCAGTCCTATCATCTCATTTCTACAGCTGAGGAAACTGGAGCAATGTGAAATAAAGTGTCTTACTCAAGGAAACAACACATCATCCGGTCTGAGAATTGAACTCACAACCTTTCGATTGCAAGGCCAATGCTCTAACCACTAAGCCATGTGCCTCCATATATATATATATATATATAAAGAAAGGAGACCAAATACATACACCCACATAAGCAGAAGCTGCGCAGAGATCATACATATATATTCATGTATAGACTCACACAAAACGTACACTCTCATATACATATAGTGATATAGTGATATAGTGATACTGTATATACAATTATGACACACACACACATACAAACGCTTTGTGTTTATATCACCTTCTCTACATACAAAACATGTAATATGTACTCAGGCAGCAGAGATCAATGAGATCTTACATCCTGTCCAGTTGACTCCCTCTTTAGTCTTCTCCTCTCCTACCTCCCCCACCCCATTGCTGTGCTTAATTCTACTCCAATGCAACTCTCTCAATTCCCTCTGCCTCCTACTCCTCCCACCTCGCTTCTTCTACCAACCCCACCTCCACCACCTCCACCTCCACCATCACCAACGCCGCTTCCTCTTCCTCCTACATGTCCCCATCCTCTTCCTGCACTACAACTCCTCCTCTTCCTCTGTTCCTTACCTTAGTATCTTTGTTCATTGTTCACCTGATCTCTGTCACTTACCTACCTGTAACTGGAATATCCCCCCACCCCACCACCACCCCGACACACCAATAAACCACCCACCCCTATCCTTTAAGGAGGGTGTGGAGGGTGTAGGAGAAGGATTGGTGGAAAGATCCGTCTGCTGTGTGTATCCTTGGTGACCACTGTCTGTTGGTGATGTCTCTTACATGTGTACATATGTGTTTATGTACACATATGCAGGCGTGTGTGTGTGTGTGTGTGTCTATGATCATAGCTTCATTTGTGTAATTTACATGGGTGTGTATCTACTTGTATTTGATTATATGTGTGTGTGTGTGTGTGTACAATTTACACAGACTCATAGATATACTCAAATTTATGGTCTCCGTATTGCTCTTTCACATGAACAATCTATACATATAAACATATACAATACACATATCTATACATATATACATATACAAACCACACACACACGCACATATATATATAAAGTGACAATGAAAATTGCAGCTTTTTGTAAACTTTATTACATACTAGCTGACGTACCTAGCTTCGCCTGGGCAAACAGATGATAAGAGAAGACAGGTAGAAGAGAAAATGACTGTATTAGATGTTGTCTGGTTTACAGTATGAGACGAGACCATGGAGTGTGTGTGTTACAAAAAAATAAACAGTAAAAAAAAATCTTCCAGATACACCAGATTTTTCATTTTACCGTTTTTGCATAGTATATGAAGATTGCAAGGTGTTTCCACTCGTGAACAACCTACATATAACTGTCCATGGGTAAAAAGAGATTCTCTTGTATTCAATTCTACAACTTTGAAACTCTGAGCCTGAGCTTTATTTATGGTCATAGCAAAACTGGCTCTAACAGGGAATTGAAGTCTTGAGAATTTGAATGGCATCTCGGTAGAGGAAGGGATAAGAGGAAACTTGGGAATAAATGCATTTTCTCCTTGATGATTGCCTCCAAGGATAGATCTGGAGGAAAGGGGCCATGCCTATGACTATTGCAGACCTTCCAACAACAGTGAGATTGATACTGCTGGGATTTAAATTATTGAGGGTCAACTCCTGCTGGAAAGACATGTGCAGGGAGAGAATTCTAGAGAGACGACGGTTTAGAAAGGACGGACTGGGTATCCCAATTTTCAAAAAGAGAGACAAGAGAGATTGCTCGAATTATTGATGAATCTTCTTGTTAACCCTCCTCAGTAAGGTCTTTGCTAAGTGTCTGGCATAGAGATGTATAGATGTTGTTGAGTCCAAGCTAACTGATGAACAATCTGGTTTTTACCCCAGACATAACACAACTGAACAAATATTCACTCTGTGGCAGGTCTTCGATTGATCATGAAAAAATAGCCAAGAGGTGAATGCTTTTTTTTTTTTTCTGGACCTTGAAAATAAATATGACTGTATTCTATGGGGCTTGTGGAAGATTTTCAACATACAGCTTCTTGTTGCCTTGAGGTTTCTGTATAAATACTCGAGTATTTGTGTTTGGATAAATTTCACCCTACAATCTTAAGAAAAGAAAGATATATTGAATATTGTATCATAGATGTACAAAAGTATGGGATGTTTCTGTCTGGAATGCCTGTTATTACATATCTACATAAGGTTTAACCCTTTAGCATTTACATTACTCTATATATACTATTGTATTTTTGTAGTAAAGGCTTTATGTTACATAATTATCTCACATAATATTGAATCTATGAGATTTTGATGTAATTTATTTTGAGAACAATACCTTAACATCAGTATGAGTGGCCAATTACGGCCAGTTTGAACAGAAAGAGGTGAGAAAATTCTGGCCAGATACGGCTAGTTTAAATGCTAAAGGGTTAACCTGATGCTAGACAACAACAATAATAGCAACAACCACTACTAACAAAACCACTATGTGATCTGTTAGTCATAAAATAACAGTATCAGTGTTCATGCTGTCATTGTTATATGTGTGGTACTTTGACCTCTGTCATTGCCAACGTTATGCAGATGACAGAGTTGGGATGCATTCTATCATATAAAAATAGACCAGGCAGCAGTTAATGCATTTGATATTCATGAAGAATAAATGGAATATTGTTCTGTTAATGAAATGTATTCATATTGTTATATTTGGAGATAGTCATTTTGCTAATTTTGCCAATAAAAACACATGTACTATTCGATTTTCACTTCAGCTTTATTATTAGTTAGTTCATCAAAGCTCTTTTGTCCCATGTTTGGTGACTTCCTCAATGACATTTGTTTACTCCATCATGTCTTTCTGTGCTATGTTTTCTTATCTGCACATGCATTTGTACCTGTACCTATGTGTGTGTCTATGTGTTTGGCATGTGTATGTCTGTCTTCTCTGTGTGTGTGTGGGGGGGGGGGGGGAGTATATTGTATCTGGCATTCATATTATTTACTATTATATTTTCATGGTAATCTTACACAATTATCTCACATAATATCAAATCTATGAGATTTTGATATTATTTATTTTGAGAACAATACCTTAACATCAATATGAGCAACCAGTTACAGTCAGTTTGAACAGAAAGGGGTAAGAGAATTCTGACTGGATATGACCAGTTTAAATACTAAAGAGTTAAGATTATTTTGAAGTTGGATTCATTTATTCTTTCTTCATGATTTCCTATGCAATATTTTTTTCCATGTGAAACATATATAGAAGGTGAGAATCTTCCATTCAGCTAATATGTTAAGCTATGTTCATGTCTGTTTCTTAGGATTTCAAGGCTGAGAAAGTTAGGTAATTGTTTACCATCTGATTGATGTTCAGAAGTGCTCAATAGTTTAATTTGGGAATTTTTTTCAAGTCTTTGTGCACTACTCACACCACCTCATAGCTACAGAGAAGCAAAGTGGGAGATATTTTCATTTTCTCAGTGACAGGTAATAGTAGTTTCAGTCTTCACCAATTCCTCTGACTTTTCCCTATTATATTATCCCATTCTGGTTGTTTTCTTATGACAATCTGTCTAACCCATGCAAGCATGGAAAAGAGACATTAAATGGTGATAATGTGTATGATGTACATGTGTGTGTGTGTCTTTGTTGTAGTGGGGGTATCCAATTTCAGAAATCCAATGTAACCTACCATCAGTTTGCTACTAGAGACAGTTTCAGGTAAACTCTCTCTTTACTCACATCCTCACACACAAGCATGCACACAAACACACACACTCACACACACACACACACACACACACACACACACACACATATAAATGGGCGCTGAATGATGATATATATGTGTGTATGTATATATATATATATAAATTTGATAATTATGATAATGATTTCTAATGTACACATATATGCGTGCATCTGTGTGTGTGATTGTATTATATGTATGTGTATATATAACCTATACACATGAATCTGTAAATCTTCACAGTAAGTATTTTATCTAATAGAATTCAAGGCTATAATCTGTGAAACAGCTGGTTTGTTAGACTCCACCCTGCCAATGTATTTATTCTTAACATTACCAATCACACAGAGCCTAACTACATAAATACAGCACATTTCACACATGCATCCATACACACAC
>OZ024746.1:81754782-81777282 GCA_964016885.1 Eledone cirrhosa | reverse complement strand
ACACACACATATATATATACACACACATACACACATGTAAATGTACACACATACACACACATATACACCTACACACATGCACATGTGCATATATATATATATACATATATATATACACACATATACACACACATGTACACATATATACATGTATATACACACACATAGCACATACACACAAGTACACACATAAGCACATACACACACATGTACATACTCATAATATGATTAGTTTTCTGGATTTCATTTGAAAAGATATATGTGGAAAAGTTAAGGAGGAAATGTGTAAGAAAGTGTAATTGGGTGGAATTATTGTTTTGCTGCATGTGGAAGTGAATATGGTTAGAACGTGTGGAATTGTGTGCATTAGATAGTCAGTGTGTGTAACTGTAGTGTATTACTGGTATTGCTGATATTGAATTAGGATGGTAAAGTAAAGCTTGTACTAATTTTACAGTACCAAATTGGATTCTTCACATCATCATCGTCGTTTAAACGTCTATCTTCCATGCTAGCATGGGTTTAGACGGGAATTGTCCCACGTGATGCAAGATTGGTTGTCTTGCTTGTGTAGAACTGTCTGGCAGGTTTTCTACAGCTGGATGCCCTTCCTAACACCAACCATGTTTACAGTGTGAACTGGGAGGTTTTTACCATGTTACCTACACGGCCACATTACAGCGTGGAGTGCGTGTTTTTTTTTGTTGTGATACCTACACGACCTCATTTATTTAGGGTTGGATGTTGTGGTACCAACATAACTTTACAGAGAAAGGGGTGGTGTAGATGGGGGTAGGGGTAGTGGGAGGAGGGTGTATATTTGATTAAGAGGTGCCTACTGACTGTAGGTTTCGCTTTGTACTTAGGCAAGGCGGGCCTTCTGTATTACTGCGTAGCGCCAAAGATCTCGGTCCAGTGACATTGTCTTGGAGAGGTGTGTAAAGTCGGAATTTATCAAGTCATCCCAGGTTTTTCTGGGTCTGCCTACTCCGTAGCTACCGTCTATTTTGATCGTAGTGTTTCAATTTTATATCTCATGATTTTGAGTTTGAATCTAGCAAAGATTAATTTTTTAAACCATTTGTATAAGAGTAAGAATTCCGTACCACTTACTCAATGTAGACTATGGATGCTTGTTATAATGGTGTGACACTCCTGTTTATTATATCTGTATGAAATGAGGGAAACACCAAAGCATTCAGTAGGTGTAATTCCGAACTACCAACGAGATACTACGAGAGACTATGTACACACAGTCTACCTGAGAGTTCATGACTTCTGCTTGCATGGGGGTGTTCAGGGTTTTTTCCCTACAACAGTGCTCAAGAATCATAGTGGACTTATGAATAGACTAACAGAGAAAAAAAGGTTCTGTTTGCGATTGATGCCCAAGAGTAGTTAGCAATAAGAGCCCCAGTGAAATATATTCTGTCCTCTGGTTCTATAATAGCCTTTAATTTTTAAGTGTTCATATTTAGATTAAAACTTTACATCATTATTTTATTTAAGACTCTTTTAATGAGGTTCTCTTTAAAGCACCTCTAAATTCTTGATTATTTCAAAATTATTTGAAAAACATAAGCAGTGATCAATAAATGGTTGATGAAAACTGTTTTCAGATTATTTGAAATGATAAAATATTTTTAATTTGTGCACCCCAACGCAAGTGACCACAATAATAATACTTGACCACTAAAAATCGGGTAAAATTCTTCTGGTAACAGAATAAGTGTACAGCGGTACCTGCAAGTATATGAAATCCCACAAGCGAGTGTGTAGTGGTTAACAAACTTATCCAGCATCTAAGATATGCAAGATTTGATTCCCCATTGGTACCTCTGTCTATTTACTCTGTCTCCAGAAGTTCTTTACTTGATTTTCTCAACTATTATTTAGAGTGATTAAGTATTATCTTGATCACAGTATTAACTCAGGCATCAGATGAAAGGAGGTAGGTTTAAAAGCTGAACTCGCTATCTTCAATTCAGTGTTCATGCCCACTTTTAGCTATGCTCATGAATCTTAGAAAATGACCAGAAAAATATGATCGCAAGTACAAGCAGCTGAAATGAGATTCTTTTGAAGGAGGAATATCACTCGATAAGGTGCATAGCTTAGAGATCAGGGAATCACTCCAGGTAAGTGCCACTATTGCCCTACATTGAGGTATCACAGCTCTGGTACTAATAGCATGTGGTTAGACTGTCTAAGGAAAGAATTGTTAGACATTTTAAGGGCAAAGCAAACTAGCAGGTGACCCAGAGGTAGACCACAAGCAAGATGCTTGGATAACATCCATAAGCTTGGTTTTGCTTGGGGATTATGGTGGATCACTTGGAGATGGTTGATTCTAAAGGACCCTCTAGAAGGTGTGTCGGGGGACTCTGCCCCAACAACCTTCTCAAGAATAAGTAGACAAAGAAGAAGAGTATTATTAGAGTAATTTGCACTGGGACACATAGATTTCAAATTTTCCCAATGCTTCTTAAGTCAGTGGTTTATAAAGTATTTGTTTTGGCATTGTTTAGTCCCAGTCAGCTCTGATCAAGCAGACTTATGGTTAACTCTTTAGCATTCACATTACTCTATATTTACTATTGTATTTTTGCAGAAAAGGCTTTGTCTCACATAATTATCTATGAGATTTTGATATCATTTATTTTGAGAAAAGCACCTTAACATTGGTATGAGTAGCTGGTTATGACTGGTTTGAACAGAAAGAGGTCAGAGAATTCTGGCCAGATACGGCCAGTTTAAATGCTAATAGGTTAAAGGTATTGAGTTGTGATTATCCTGTTATTGTTCACGTCTTATTGCACATTATCAAACTTTCCCCTCCTTTTCTAAGATGGGTGTAAATTTGGTGCTATCATTAACAATTAATGTACCTGGGTAGTATTATTTTTTTGTCTTGTCTTTGGAGTTTCTCGATTAATTCTAATCCTCAAGAACATCTTATATTTTACTATTATATTTGTTTTAAGGCACTGAATCATTTCTGTTAGCACAAACTTGAGTTCTGAATTAAAAGCCACACCTCTAACATAAAAAGTATGAATTTCTGTTGATCTTTTACTAGTCTTATATTATTTTTATTTATTTCATTAATATTTTAGATTTTATTTATATTTTCAAATTTCTTTGATCAGTTATTAATAGAAAAGAAAATGCTGTTTAAACCTTTTGATACCAGAACCCCCCTCTGGTTCTACAATACTAAGCTGTTTATTTCCAATTGTTTTTATTTATCTAGAAATCTTCCATCATAATTTTATGTAAGAACCTTTGTTAAGGACTTGATCCTGCCCTGGATTCAGACATATGTGTATGCCTGAGAGAGTACTTTATTACATTGCCTCCACTTGCTTTAATTGTAAGAACAGGTACCAGATGATGTGGTAATGTTATCTTCAAGAAACTGGACTCAATCAGGAGATTATCTTTCATCCACTTAATGTAATGAAACTAACGTTATCTCAAATAAACTGCCCTCCTAGCCAGGAGAAGATTTATCTCTCATCTGCTTAATGTAATGAAACTAGAACTAAGCACTGGTTCTTGAAAAATCGTTAGGCTTGGGAGGTATTTACATTTGAATATATCTACTGTGTCATTGTGACTTACAAAGATTTGTAAATTCAATCTCAGTTTATGGCTGCGTGTGTACATATATATAAAATGACACTTGAAGTCATTTAGAGGATATACCACTTGTATCATAGTTATTCTGTTTCTGTATTTTAGTATTCATCTTTGGATTTCTATTATGTAGTTTCATTAGATATGTTATATGTATTCACATATAAATTTATTTTAATAACTTTGTAAATTTTTCACGTTGTAGACCAAGTTAATATGTGAATTTCAAGGCCAGTAGTTACAGTATAATTATTTGAATCATTATTTGGGTCTTATCAAATACATAGCATTGTTGAAGTCATAAAAATATTGTAGAAATTTACATGACTATATTTACTATTGTATTTACGTGGTAAAGGCTTTACCTCACATAATATCGAATCTGAGATTTTGATATTATTTATATTGAGAACAATACCTTAACATCAATATGAGCAACCAGTTACAGCCAGTTTGAACAGAAAGGGGTAAGAGAATCTGACTGGATATGGCCAGTTTAAATTCTAAAGGGTTAAGATTACTTTGAAGTTGGATTTATTTATTCTCTCTTCATGATTTCCTATGCAATATTTTTTTCATGTGAAACATATATAGAAGGTGAGGATCTTCCATTCAGCTAATATGTCAAGCTATATTCATGCCTGTTTCTTAGGATTTCAAGGCTGAGAAAGTTGGGGCAGCTACGACCAGTTTGTACAGAAAGAGGTGAAAGAATTCTGGCCGGATACAGCCAGTTTAAATGCTAAAGGGTTAACCATTGTTGTATATGGTGATTACAGTGTTTACCTGTAAGCCACTCATTGTATTAACTATGACCAACGGATTTATGCGCAGTTGTGTGAGAGGATTTGTGACATTATGTAATGCAACTTCTGCTGTTTAATTTAAAATAAATCTTTAATTCCTTGTGTGTTGCTGTCACACTGTTGGTGAAACCATATGATATAGTTGTTTTTGTATTAGCCTGGCTGGCAAACCACCCTTAGAGTTGGATACCTATTACTACTACTAATAACAACAAGAGCAGCAGCAGATTTCTGTCTGACAGTTGGGTCACTCTGTTAGCAATTACAAAACCCTAGCAACTATAATGTGAAAACTAACTGCAGTTTATGTTTTGCTTTTGTTTTTGTGATATTTTTTCTTTCCTGTATTCCTTTTTTTTTGTTGTTTTTTTTTGTGTGGTTACCAATCATGTAAGCCTGCTGTTGTGTTGTTTGAGGACTGACTGACTCAGTAGGTGTGTCAAGCCAGACTGCATTATAAAATAGTGTTCAGTTTGCAGGTACTTACTTAATGAAAGCCTAGTTTTCACAACCACAGCCAAAGTGACATTCTTTATAGCCACAACAATGACACAGAGAACATTGTCTTATTTTCTTTGTTTGTTTTATTCACCTTCTCACTAATCCTAACACCATCAGTATTATATACTTTTTAGAGCTAGTCAGGTTTTAATTTTATTGAATTATATCACAGCAACCTGACAGATCAGGTGATATAGAAAGAATGTTTGTTAGCTAATCATAAAACTCTGACATCAAATTCAGTGTCTCTTGCTTGAGAATTAAAATGCTATTTGAAGAACAGATAACAACTATACATGTTGCTAGTAAATACTGTTTATAATCAAGACTTTAGTTGTTCTTTCCTTTGATATTCTTCTGGAAAAACTCTGTTGCTTTAGCTGATGTCCAGTTTTAATAAAAAAAAAAAAACTACCCTAGTAATAAGTGTAAGTCCCATGATGGAGTGCTGCAACCTATTTAACCCTTTAGCATTTACATTACTCTATATTTACTATTGTGTTTTCACAGTAATATTATTGTATTATCTCACATAATATCGAATCTATGAGATTTTGATATCATTTATTTTGAGAACAATATCTTAACATCAGTATGATCAGCCAGTTACAGCCGGTTTGGACAGAAAGAGGCGAGAAAATTTTGGCCGGATACGGCCGGTTTAAATGCTAAAGGGTTAATGATAAACACTCTTAACTGCATTTAAAAAATGAAAGCCATTGAAACCAATAATAAACATTTATCTGCCATAAATTCAATATCTGGTCACCAATGAGCTGTAATGTCCTTGCTTTGTCTCTTCTAGTGTTACTAACTTTAGTCTCTACTCTGACCTTACAGGCTACATCCAGTTCAAATCAAAATATATCATTTTAATTACAGATATAGCTCTGGGGTTAGAAGTTTGCTTTAAAACTACATTGTGCTTAGTTTTATTCTCTCTGTGCTGCAGTTTTGGCAAGTGTTTTCAACTATAACTGCAGGTTGATCAATGCCTTGTGAGTGGAATTTGGTAAATGGAAACTGTATTGAAGTTTGTTGTATGCATTTTGTATAGTTGTTTCTTGTGGTCTGTTTGCTAATAACTAGCACTAACTACTGATACAGATACATGTCTGGTCCCACCATTTGCATTGAAACCAAGTTGTTACATAACCTATAGTGAGTGGCTGAAGAGGTGAGCACTGTTTTCTATGTTGTCTCCATGTGTCTGTGTCTTGTTGGTGTTTTTATTCTCATTGTGTTGATTTTGCTATATGAGAGTTGGCTGAAATGTTCATAGGCTGACTATGAAAGAATGATGCTAGAGCTGTGAAATCTTGCATGCACTAATTTCAACTATTCTTAATAACTGCATTGTTTTTTTTCCAGGGATTATGTTAAAAAAACAAACCTAATTTGGTCATTCCATGAGAGTATCTTGGTCAGTCTATGAATTTTTCAGCTGACCCTTGTATATATATATATATATATATATATATGTGTGTGTATGTATATGTTCAAGTATATGTTTACACTGCTTAAAAACCAGTGTTGTTTTTAGATTATGTCCCTTTATGTCCCATGTCTCAACGGGTTAATAAATAGAGATTAATGAAATAAATATCACTGAAATATGTATTAAAGTTGACATAATTGACTAAAAGTGGTGCTCCACCATATTTTTTATCATTCTTCTGGCACCGTTCTAACATGCTTAGTCACAACCTTCCACAGAACTAATTCCGTTTGTTTACAGTCATTATTGCACATGTTTTCTACTTTTTAATGAAGTTTAATGAAGTTAGTAAAAAAAAAAAAACAATATCTATTCCAGTTTAGTGTAGACTGTTTTGGTTTTTTAGATTATTAACATCAATTTTTGTGTTTTTGTTTTCATTTTTATATATATATATATTTTTACTATTTAGTTAGGCAGGACATGTCATTGTCCATAACACTTTTCAGTGTCTCCAAGGTTGGTGGGAATTTTGCAACAGAGTGGATTCCTCCAGAGACCTCCAAGGGCCAGTTAGTGGTCGCAAACCAGGCAAGGGATTAAGTCTACTACCCAAATAAATCAAGAGGTGCCTTAGCTAATTAGGACACCTTTCCAGACTGCTACAAATGACACCAGCCAACAAAACTTTGCACTGGGTTGCAGGAGGTAAAAGAAAGTGAGGAAAGTCTAAAATAAATGTGCAACAGAACATTGTATAAGATCTATGACTGGTGAACAAGTGAAAAAAGGATGTATCAGACCTGGCTGGGGATTGGAAAGGCTGGATTTCCCTGACTGCTTCCTATGTTTCAAGACGTGGGAGCATCTAAGTCTAAGAAAGGATGAAAGACAAAGATAAATTCAGCCATGTGGTTTTGAAGTTGACTTTACAATTCCAATGTTCATGATTCAATCCCTATGTCTTCATGTCAGAGGGTAGAGAACCAGAAAAATACTACAAAACCTTTCGGTTTATATTCTAATGTTGTTATTAATTGCATCCTGAGATTGATCACATTTTAATTAATATGTTTTCCTGGTATTTAACAAAGGCACTATTTTAACAGGTGTGGGTTTGAATTGATATATTTTATTTTTAACCCTTTAGCATTTACATTATATATACTATTATATCTATTATTATATTTTCACAGTAAAGGCTTTACTTCACATAATTATCTTACATAATATCGAATCTATGTGATTTTGATATTATTTATTTTGAGAACAATACTTTAAGATCAATATGAGTGGCCGGTTACAGCCAGTTTGAACACAAAGAGGTGAAAGAATTCTGGCCGGATATGGCTGGATTAAATGCTAAAGGGTTAATGTGGAAATTTAATGTACTTATCTTCCCTGAAACATCTAATATATATATATAATTACACTGCTCTTTATTTGATAAAAGTAAATGCTTCTCATGGAAATCAAAGATTTCCTTCCAAGAGAGGAAATAATATTATTTTCAGCTTGTAACAAGGCTATTTAACTTTGTTCTGACTAGCTGATGTCTCTTCAAATCTTTGCTTCAAATAATTTCGTATTGAGTACAATATATATCTCTTTCATCATAATCAGTATTACATACTACTATGGTGATGATGATAACAAGGAATTGTCTATGCTAGAAATAGTAATCAAATCTCCTTCAAATTATGACATCTTAAAGAAGCGAAGGACACATTGAACATTTTATATAATCCTGAATATTCAAACAGATGGGATGATCACAACTGGAATGGCATTGATTTGCTGGTTTGGCACTGACCCAGAATTTAAAAGATTTATTATGAAAGGAACTGAGAGGTCAAAAAAGTGTCCTCTATTGAATAACATTTAATGTAATTGTTCAACTAAAGCTAATGTAGAATAAAAAGAAATTAATTTGAGGGAGATTCATTTCTCCTCTTTTATTTATTTATTCATTTATTTATTTTAGTTCACCATTTCCTGTAAATATAAGAAATTCAAAATAAATTTAAAAATACCTAATTATTAATTAGCTGTAAACTTTGGTGAAATATGACCTGGGCCATTTGTAAAATTAAAGCTAATTTTGGCATTGACTTCTGGAGAGACCTACCCCATAGAGGATAGAAAATTTTGAAAAGCTTATTTACAGCTGGATTACTTAAGGATGTTGGATTCAATGATTGCCAGAGGATTTGCTCTTATCTTAATGTTGAACTTGATAGAAGTAGATAAGTGAAAACAGCACTAAAGTTCTGGTACTAATAGAAGTGATGTTGATTGTGGTGATGGTGGTGGTGGCGGCAGTGGCATTATTGCTATGCTAGTGCCAGTGGCAGTGATGCATGGAAGGGGATAATATTTTAGTGCTTATGGTTTTCATAGGACTGGTTGTTGTGCTTGAGATGGTAATGTGGCTTGCTGTAGTAGTTAAAGAAGTTGTGATATTCATAGGTAACATTATAGCAGGCAAATATTGCAGACTTGAAAAATGCAAAGGACATTTTCCCTTGAGTTAAATAAATGTCAAATGAAAGCAAATTTAATATACTTAATTTTATTTTCCTTCTTTATCTTTTGTTATCTCTTGTTTAGATTAAATAAACCATGATAACATTGAAGGAGATGTGACCAGCTAGATCCCTTAGCTTTGAATGTAACTTCTCTTCATATTATTTTGTAATGTTTGAGAATCTTTTAGGTGGTTGCACTGTTGTCATACATTTATGTTTCTGGATGGTTTAATCAAATTTCATGATGCCTATCATTTCTTTATGACTTCCAGTCTTGGATATTATTTTAGTAATCTCTAACATTGGAAATCACATAACTATTTTTCTATCTTTCAATTTGTTTGGGAACTATCATATACATACTTCTATTCAAATACTTATTTCTTTAACTTGTTAGAGGACAGCAGTAGTAAAAGTTTGGTATTTGGTTAAAGGACATACATAGCAGGACATTAATGATATAATGTACATTCATGATCTATTTGTGAGACAACTAAAATTTTGTTTTCATCATCATCATCATCATCATCATCATCATCATCATCATCATCATCATCATCATCATCATCATCATCATCACCATTTAACATCTATTTTCCTAGTATTGGGGGCCAATTCCTCCTCTATATCTCTTTCTCACTTACACTCTTTCTCTTTCCACTTCTCTGGAAGAAATCACCTAGAGAGGGATAGGCTGTGCCAGGATTTTCAGTGTCAAAGTCATGACAACCTCATTTGATTTGCTGCCACGATAAAATGCACTCTGTACAATGTGGGACTGTATGTAAGTGAAATGTAGACTCCTGGCCTATCCAGGAGATCAGGAGCCGTGCTTCAGTACTGACTTGGTCTATGATAACCCATCAAACCTATGCTAACAGAGAAAGCAGACTTAAACTTTAATTGATGATGATAATGGGAAAGATGTTAGGCAATCCAACACTTCTTTTTATTGTTCTAGAGTTTATCTTGCTTTGTGCGGGTGACCTTGTTTTATTGATACAACTAAGATGTTACTTCAATGAACACATCCCTCCATTTAATATGGGGGGCCTTTTCACTGTTAGCCAAATCCCCAAAGTCATGTTTCGTACTATGTAGAGGCCAGTTGTAGGGAATCGAATTTGAATTCAGAATACAAAGGCATCTTGTCTATTACTGTAACAACTACCCTAGACTGATACTTTATCAACCCTGAAAGGATGAAAAGCAAAACTGATCTTAGCAGGATTTTAACATGGAGCAACTGAGCTGGAACAAAGACAACCAGGCAGTCTATTCAATGTTTTAATGACACTTCCAATTCACTGCTTTCATCTCAGACTTAAATAATATATATATACATATATATATATATAGTCCACACTGTAAATGTGGTTGGTGTTAGGAAGGGCATCCAGCCATAGAAAACATGCCAGACAGTCCTATACGAGCGAGATGACCAATCTTGTCTCAAGTGGGACAATTCCTGTCTAAACCCATGCTAGCATGGAAGATAGATGTTAAACGATGATGATGATATATATATATATATATATATATATATATATATATATATATATACATATACACACACATACATACACACCAAAAAAATATTCATTTTTGAATTTCATTATCTTCTTAACTGTTGTAGCTAATGCCTAAAATTTGTGTTGGCTAAATATCTTTAATATTTTATCATCATTCACTCAGTTGATACAGAGATTTTATCTTTAAATTTCTTTAATATCAGCCCCATTGAATAATTTGTGTCCAATTAAGCTCTTTGTTTGCTGCAAAAATACAATATTGACAATCAATATTTTCCAACCAATATCATAGTTATGGTTAACTGGGTTCAAAATTTAAATTTCCTATGTATGAGAGAGCACACATTTTATACATATAATTGTTTCTACTTTTGGCACAAGGCCAGCAATTATCCTAGTGTATTACTGGTACTTTATTTTATCGACCCCCGTAAGGATGAAAGGCAAAGTTAACCTCGGTGGGATTTGAACTCAGACCATAAAGGGCCGTAACTCTTTGCTGCAAAGCTTGGCGCCTGACCCTCTACCGATACTGCCAATCCACCGCCCTTTATACATATAATACCTATAAAGTATATACATTGCCAACATTGCTCTTCTCAATAAATGTGCAGTACCAGTTAAAACAATTTTTTGCACCTTTTGGAGAGAGGGTAAACCAGGGCTCATTCTTAAATACTGTTCTGTTCCTTTCTTGATCATTCCCAGTGTTCCTACAATCACTGATTTTGTAATGGTCTATAGATGCCACAATTTCAATGAGAAGAGCTTTATATTTTCTTAGATTGTCAAATTCTTTTGCTGCGATATTATTATTATTATTGGCAGTATCGGTAGAGGGTCGGACGCCATGCTTTCCAGCATAGTTACGTCCCTTTACGATCTGAGTTCAAATCCCGTTGAGGTTGACTTTGCCTTTCATCCTTACGGGATCGATAAAATAAAGTACCAGTAATGCACTGGGTAATTGCTGGCCTTGTGCCTAAAGTAGAAACAATTATTATTATTATTATTATTGTTCTTTGAGTCTCAGTCATTGATGTTATTTAACTGGAAAGTTTGTTGAAATGAATATCAAGCCACTACCTGCAGCCTCAGATATTCAGGACATATCGGAGAGTTCTTGCTGTTCCCAGCAAGCATGCCTTTTGAAGTGTTCCAAAAAGCGGGGCGGGACCAATTATTATTATTATTATTATTATTATTATTATTATTATTATTATTATTATTATTTCAGATACCGAAAGGATCTATACGGAGGTTTCTGAAGAGATATGTAATGAATTTGGCTCGAAATTCACGTGGGAAATTAAAGCCAAAATAATGGGTAAGAAAGAATATGATGCTGCAAAAATCTTAATTGGTAAGTGGAAATATTATTGTTATATAGGGGAAAGGACTTGTTCTATGACACTGGCTTACCTGACCAAAAAACAACTAATGCTGTAAAGTGCTGTAGTAGAGTTCTACTACAGCACTTTATCATTTCACATCATACATGCCATTTTCAAATGCCCAATTTTAAATGTGTGTATCCAGTTTAGATTTAGTACACCATAATGGAGGCACATGGCTTAGTGGTTAGAGCATTGACCTTGCAATCGAAAGGTTGTGAGTTCAATTCTCAGACCGGGTGATGTGTTGTTTCCTTGAGCAAGACACTTTATTTCACGTTGCTCCAGTTTACTCAGCTGTAGAAATGAGATGATAGGGACTGGGGTCCCTATCATTCCACTGCAAAGTGGTCGTGGAGGTGCCACGGCAAAAAAGTACCCAGCACTCACTGTAAATGAGGTTGGTGTTAGGAAGGGCATCCAGCTGTAGAAATCAAGCCAGAATCAGTTCCCGTCCCACCCTTGCAAGCAGGGAAAAAGTGGACGTAAAATGATGATGATGATGATGATATCCCTGCATGATGTAAGAAGTGACTAAGAGGGTTAATTTCAGGAAAGGAATCTGGCTGTAAATCATTGCCTCAAAAAGTCCCATCCAACCCATGCTAGCATGTAAAGATGATTATGATGACTGTGCACTGAAATCAGAATTATCTTCTATATCCTTAAGTAAAGCTCTTAACTGAGTCTTAAGTCTGCTATTTCCTGCATACTCATAACATTCCGAGAAATAGGCATTTAAACTGATTAAAAGAATTGTGAAGCACCCCACCCCATCTCCTCCTGAAACAGAAAGGACTATTCCTTTATGTAATAAATACTGGAAGGTTGAGCATGAAGTAGAACCTACCTCCTGAAGAGAAAACATAAGAATGAAATAAATAAGATAAAATGATTAAAGAAAACCCTTTTCAACATGTATATTTACATCTATCTAGATATGTATTTATGTGTGTGTGTGTGTGTGTGTGTGTGCATAGAATGAGAAAAGAAGTTGGACATTAGGAGATCTAACCATTCTCAATCATTGAGTTCTAAGATTATAAAACAAACAGATTTTAGTTTACAGTTATATGATGATGTTTCTTTTTTCACTAGCTGTGAGTGCTTGCATACAGTACATTTGTGTGTGTGTGTGTGTGTGTGTGTGTATTTTATTGCTTCTATTGTCCCTTAGAACCAGCTGAAAGGTTTCTCTGTCAAAACAATGAAATGTCAGATGACATCTCTAGGGTGCAGAAGTGGAAGACAATCAACTTGGTGAAGACCAGTGTAGACAGCTGAACTAACAAAAGCAAGCATAACTTCAGTGTATCATCATGATGTTGAGTTAAGTTCACTTAGTCTTTTTTCTTGGAGCTAACCAAAATTTATAAAGGAGCAGTGATGGAGGTAGTGGAAATGGTAGTATGAGAAATCATGATCTCATCTGCTTGTTTGTATTCTACTTGAAACAATGACCATTATCAGATCAGCTTCTTAGTGTAAATGTTACAGTTCCTATTATTACATATGGCATTTACTGCCCTCTGTGGGCCTCAGAATGGTGATGTCCATCTATAATTTCACAAAGTTCTTTTGTCTTGGATTGCAGTATTTTGTTACTTAATTTTTTCTTTGAAAAACTTTACTTTGTCATCAAATTTATAGTAAATCTATGTTTTCACTTACATAGTCACAGCTTTTAGATATCATTACATTTGTTAACTGTTATTTTTAAATATATGGGAGCATCTTTCCCATCCCTCATTGTCTCTGGAGAAATAAAAGGTTAAGTCAATCTTCACTTGAATTAGTTTCCATAAAATACCATTGCAATGAAAATAAAAATTTATATAAGACAGAGAAAAATTATTGTTCAATATCTTTGTTTCAGTTGAAACAATAATAGTATAGGTTGCATGTGTTTGGTAATTAAGACATTTTGCTAAAATATTTGAAGCAGTGGGATCAGAGTATTAGGCTGAATATCTATTTAGTTTACTCCCATTCCTCTCTGAAATTAAACTTTATTGAAGTCAGATTTTACTTTTGTTTTTCCTGGGATGATAAAATATTTAACAGTAAAATACTGAGGTTTATTCAATTGATTTTTTTTCCATTGCTTATTTTAAAAAAAGCTTTTAAGACTGGTAGAATGACATCATCAAACTAGAGACCTGGCTTAGATGCTTGTAACAAAATGGACACTGCTAAAGTTAACCAAGGTCCAAGTAATGGTGTTAAACTCAATGACAAATTTAGTCTACACAAAAAAGCCAAAACAAATACTGCAAGGCACCCCATCCAATTCTCTAACAATTTCACACTGTCCTGACTGATACTCTAGTAATACACTCCAAAAGAACGAAAGCAAAGTTAACCTTATCAAGATTTGAACATGGAATGCAAGGAGCTAGAGCAAATAAATACTGCTAGGCATTTTGCATAACACTCATAATGCTTCTGCCAATTCACCACCTTACAAAAATTGGTCTTGTACTAGTTAAAGGAAATCAATATTGAAAGCAGACTGAAACATCAATTATATTGTTGATATACTTAACCCATGCTAGCAGTGATGATGACGATGATGATATCAACTATAGAACTTTGATAAAAATGATACTATAGCCATTGAAAAATTATCAATTAACTAATATTGTTGCTAGAAGCAACTGTGGGGTATGATTGTCAGCTTGTACAGTTGGGTTAACTGGAGAAAACCAAGCAATGCACAGCAGATAAGTGAAATAGTTCTGTGTTCATCATCATCATCATCGACGTTGTCATCATTATTGTCATCATCATCATCACCATTATACATCTATTTTTCATGCTTGCATGGGTTAGATGGATTGTTGTGTTCTGAGACCAGACAGGTCAGATGACTGCGTCTCACTAGAAAATTTCATTCTTACATAGTTTCTATGGCTGGATCCTTTTCCTTATGCCAACCAACCAACAAACCAACCAACCACTTCACTGTGTGTACTGAGTGTTTAGAAACTGAATGATGTGTGTGGATATGCTATTGAACTATATCTGTGTAAGACAATTTTTATAAAAAATATGTGTAGAATGATAGCGGTACATTCACTGTCAATGATGCTGAGAAGAAAGAGGCATGGAACTGCTATTATATTGTTGATGCCAGCTTAAAAATCCTTCATTGTATATTTGAACTATCTGAACACTATTCACTTTATCAAGAATAGGTACTAGGTAGTTTGAAAATCTTACAAAGAACAAGCTAATTTATAGGCTTATTGTATGAGATTATTGGCAGAAATACTACGTGTACTTACCAATTTGAGGGTGTTTACATTTTAGTTAATTTAATATTAACAACAGTAGCCTCATACAATCTATAGATATATACAATCAATAAACATATAATTTCCTCTCTGGATGGGTTTTTTTTTGGGGGGGGGGGTTAATACTTGTTCAAAAATAGATACTACACTTTCATCAGGGTTGTCAGACATAATCAAAATGTTTATGAAATGTTTAAAAAAAAATCATATGACTTCCTGAATTTACAGAACCATCCTACTTATATAGGGTCGGAGGCAAAAAGAAAAAGGCAGCTGTAAAGTTATTAGGAAATGAAAATGATATACTAAATTTATTTACTATTATAGTTAATATAATTATGTTGTCTATAGAATATCACAACAAAGTAGATCTTATGGCCAGTTAAAAAGCAAATTTACATAAATTCCATGCATCAAACCTGTGGAAGCATCTGAAAAGAGTTCTTCAATCTGAAATTCTACATTATTTTTTATCTTTGCTTTACTAACATGGCAGGACTCTTCGGTTGTGCTATAGATATGACAACCTCCCTAGTGTTGGTGCTACAATAAATTCACTCAGTAGAGCACAGAATCATGTCAGGGCTTCTGACTCATCCTAAGGTCAGAGTCTCTGCTTGAGTATTGACTGATCTGTGGTGACATGTCCAACCCTTGCTAGCAGGGTAAATGGCTATTAAATAATGATGATGATTGATAGTAGACTTCAATACAATGTCCCAAATTTATAAAGAAGGTTGTTGTTGTTTGACTGGACCATAAAGCATTATTAGTACTTATTTAATTGAACATGGACAGATGATAGATAAAGTCAACACTAGTAGGATTTGGACTGAAATTGTAAAGGATTTTAATTAAATAGAGCAAACCATTTAGTCTAGACCCTTTGCATTTCTGTCTCTATGATGATGATGTCTGCTGTTTGTTTTCCTATTCTATTGATATGTAATTGGACTGTTTGATATAATTGTAGCTTGATAAATTTTAAACAACTTTCTAATTAGTTTATGGTTGTAACTTTGGTCATGAGGCATTTTCAAATTAGTCTTTTAATGTGGGTCATGACCTATAATTCAAACAGAACTAAGGCTGTAATTTGGTCATGATCTATTTGTATGGTTAGTTTTGTAATTTTAATATTGACCTATTTTAAAATAAGGTTAATGTTGTAGGGCAATCTATTGAAAGGGATTTTTCTATATACACAGTTTTCTAACTTATGATAGGTCTCAAAGTCAAGTTTGCTTGTATGAAGATTATAAATAAGCTTAGTTAGTTCAGTTGGAAACAGAACTCAAACAAAAGTTACAGGGTTCAATCTCTGTTAATGATTACTTTCCTTTTCATTTTATATTTTTATGTAAATACAATACTAGAAACTGTAATGAGATAAAGAATTGAAATAGTCCTATCTTACATTTAGATAAAAGCTAAAGAAATTCTTTGGAAAAATTAATGAAAATATTTTGAATTGAAATTTGTAACTGCAGTGTCCATTTTTTTTAAATTTATTTAATTCCATTTTGATAATTTGAAAATGAGAGCGTTTTGAACACATAAAATAATTGTAATATCAGTCAATCACTACTAAGAGGACTGTTATTACAGTTATTTTCTGAAGTTTGAGATGCTCACATTTTCAACTTAACAAATTTAAAACACTCCCACCACTTTGATAAATCATAAGGTTTGTCTATTTTATCTTATTTTATTTTATAGTGCTTGCTACTTTATAAATGAATATAAGGATTTTTATCTGCTCTTGCACAATGCTCATTCTAAAATTTAATTACCATATATACTTGAATATAAGCCAAGGATTTTGTGACCAAAATATTGATGGTAAAATGGGGGTGGGTGTCAGATTATATTTATCATCTAAACATAATTTGTTGATTACCTGCCTCTACTTATAAATGAGGTTTGTATTTTTGTATTTCTCAGACATGAAATAGCGGGAGGGTCAGCTTATATTTGAGTATATACAGTATTTTAATTGACCAACATATTACTGGTATTCATTTCCTAATCCTGTGAGGAAAAAATCAATGTCTCCTCAAGTAGAATTATTCTTTTAGCCAATGCTCTACTGTTTGTACCAAATTTCTACCCTTTTTACTTAAGAATATAATATTTGAAACATAACTAAGTAACATTTTTCTCTGAGAGTTCTTCATACTCTGAAGAAGTGAATTTTAAGTCCCGAAATATTAGTACGAAAGAAACAACAGCAACATAAAAACAAAAAAAAGATTACCAGGTAACTAACTTTTTTTGTTACCTTCATCTTACTGTCCATTTTGCATTGTTTAGCCTTATATCACTTTCCACATTATATATTATATACAATACTTCAAACAAGCTACAACATTTTATTTTAACTAAGTAAAATACCTGTTGCTCACACTTGTCTTGTTTTCCATATTTTCTTCAGATGAAGCTCATCTTCCTTTGACTGTTGAGGAATACCAGGAAAAGACTGCAAAACTACACAAAGAAGCTTTTCCTAATGTTCCAATTTTACCAGGTAATACAGAAAATGTTTCACCCTACCACCATTTAATTTTCATTCTTTTTAGCCATAGATCAACATTTCAAATAAACATAAAAATATTAAACTCATTTGAATAAATCTCCTAATTTTGGAAGATATTAGCACTTTATGGTCCCTATTCTTCCTCTTCAAACTAATATATTTTAAAAAAAATTGTCATCTCACATTGGAATGGAGTTGGGGCTTTTAGAATAGTTGATTTAATTGACTCCTATACATGAGTGTTTTTTTTTATTTTAGCATCTCTGATAAAGAAATGTAAACACTGCTATATATATATAAATATATATATATATATATATATATATATATTGGATGTGCAATAGTAATATACGTGAACGGCTAAGCATAAACGAACTAAGGAAAAAATTAGAAATAAGAGGGATCAGCTGTTGTTTACTCGAGAGAAGACTACGTTGGTATGGTCACGTTATGCGCATGAAAGACGACAGCTGTATAACAAAGTGCAGGGCAATAAAGATAGATGGTAGCCACGGAGTAGGCAGGCCCAGAAAAACCTGGGACGACATGATAAATTCCGACCTCACACGCTTACACCTCTCCAAGACAATGTCACTGGATCGAGACCTTTGGCGGTACTCAGTAATAGAGAAGACCCGCCTTACCTAAATACAAAGTAAAACCTACTACAGTCAATAGGCATCTCTATCAAAACACACCTCCGTCCCACCACCCCCACCCCATCCACACCGCCCCTTTCAATGTAAAGTTATGTTGGTGCCACAACATCCAGGCCGAAACAAATGAGATCGTGTAGGTGTCACGACAAAAAAACACACAGTCCACGCTGTAAATGTGGCCGTGTAGGCAACACGGTAAAAACCTCCCAGCCCCACACTGTAAATGTGGTTGGTGTTAGGAAGGGCATCCAGCTGTAGAAAACCCGCCAGACAGTCCACGCTGTAATGTGGCCGTGTAGGCAACACGGTAAAAACCTCCCAGCCCCACACTGTAAATGTGGTTGGTGTTAGGAAGGGCATCCAGCTGTAGAAAACCCGCCAGACAGTCCTATGCGAGCAAGACAACCACTCTTGCCTCAAGTGGGAAAACCCCCGTCCAAACACATGCAAGCGTGGAACACGGACGCTAAACCTTGATGATGATGATATATATTATCATCATCATTATCATTACCGTTTTGTCTATTTTTTCATATTAGCATGGGTTAGATCAGCTGTCCTGTTGTGGGCAATGCCAGGTCAGGTGACCATGTCTTGCTCATAAAGAACTAATTTTGGTTTGATTTCTACAGCTGGATGCCCATCCTAACGCCACCCTCATTTACAGTGAGTACTGGGTGCTTTTTGTCGCTTAATGCCAGAGGTCTTGAGAGGTGTAATTGGGCAAGATCGGCTTTTATCACCTCATACAGGTCTTCTTGCCCTAACAGCGCTCTTGATCCACCCCTCACCTGATAAGTGCCCCACCCTAGATCTACTTCAATCCCCATGAACCTCCCCCACCACAATCTACACTATAATGTGATCGTTTCTGGTGCCATGACAAAAAGCACCTAGTCCACACTATAAAGTGGTCGTGTAGGTGTCACAACAACAAGCACCCAGTCCACACTGTAAAGTGGCCGTGTAGGTGTCACAACAACAAGCACCCAGTCCACACTATAAAGTGGCCGTGTAGGTGTCACAACAACAAGCACCCAGTCCACACTGTAAAGTGGCCATGTATGTGTCACAACAACAAACACCCAGTAGTAGAAATTAAGCCAAAATCGCTCCAGTGTGAGCTGGAGACAATCATTTGCTCTGGCTTGGCTCTCATCTGGACAACTCGTCTAACCCATGCTAGTGTGGAAAAATGGATGTTAAACAATGATGATGATGATGAGGAGGAGGATATATATCTATATGTGGTTGACAGCTGAGAGAAACAAGTACTTAATAACAAAGTAGAGTTTTAATATTAATTTATTAAGGCTAAAATGGTGAGTCTTGTTACTCTGGAGTTTCACCTGTTTATACAGGCAAAACTCCAGAGTAACAAGACTCACTATTTAGCCTTAATAAATGAATATATATATATACTAGCCGAATTACCCGCGCATAGCTGCGTTTCACACATTTCTTGTGTAAGAAAATGATGATTGATTTTAAATCAGTGATATAATTTATGGAGAAAAACTCTGCATTTCAATATTACTCAATGTAAAGTGCAATGCATGAAAAATTGGAAAACATTATTTTTTGTAATATATCAAATCAAAATTACATTATTAAATCTTATTCTTATTTTGTTTCTTGTAAATAATTTTTTTTCAAAATATCAATTCAAAACTTGATCATTTCATTTTTGTGTAAAGCATTATTTTCAAATTAGAAATTCAAAGTTTAATTATTTATTTTTTAACTTAATAAATACATGAAAATATATTTCATACTTTGTCCAAATGAAGAACTTCAGGGTAAACAACATTTCTTGTCTTTCTTTGATTGGCTAAAATGTAGAGATGTTTTGAAGTTCCAGTCCTTGAAACAGCCACATAAAACATGCCATGACTGAAACATGGGTTTGTCAGATCTATACCAATAGTTTTGAAAGTTTGACCTTGACTCTTATTGATGCTCATGGCAAAGTATGGCCTCACTGGGAACTGCAGCCTCATAAATGTAAAAGGCAACTCGCTTTCACTTGGTATAAGTGGAATCCTCTGAATGAGAAGAGCTTGACCTTTGTAAGCCCCGAATATAGTGGTTGCTTCAATCAAGTTCTCATGCAATCTTGTTACAATATATCTTGTTCCATTTATTGGCCTAAATTTTCACTATAGGGGGTTTAACCCCCATTAGGGTGTCTTAATATTATTGAAATTTGCTGAAATAGGCATCATATCTTGTCATTACGTAAGATTTAAATTTCATATAAATCAAAGGGAAAAATTTTCAGCGGGGGTTTGTGACCCCGGGGAACCCTTTGATTAAAATGAAATATACTTATCCAAGTACCCTTGACAATGTAGTTTCAGAATATATATGGTTATGGGGGTCTATCTCCAAAACCATAGGAGGAGTTCGTGAACAAATAAACAAACAGACAGAAACTACAACTTTATATATATATATATATATATCATCATCATCATCATATTATGTCCGCTTTTCCCTGCTTCCAAGGGTGGGACGGGTCCTATTCAGCACAGCATCTCTCCACTTGTCACGGTCCTTCGTCATCTCCCCCGTGAGCTTCAGCAATATGAGGTCTACTCTCACCACCTCCGCCCATGTTTTTCGTGGTCTTCTTCTACTGTGTCTTGCTTCTACTGGGATTTCTTGGCACTTCTTTACCCAGCAGTCATCCCCCATGTGCATCACATGTCCATACTATCTCAGTCTTCTCTCTCAAAACTCATCTATGCTTGGTTGTTCACGCACATTGACATTGCACATCCAACGGAGCATGCTTGCTTCATTTCTCTCCAACCGTCGCATATCCTCTGTAGTTGCTGCCCATGCAGCATCGCGCATCTCACACAGGCATCATATAACCAGCCCTTTGTACGCAGGGAGAAACCCTTCTTTGTCAACAGAGGAAGAGGCTCCCTAAACTTCTTCCAACCCGTCCTTATTCTAGATACTATGGCCTCGGAAAACCTCCCTCCCATGCTAATCTGATCACCTAGGTACCGGAAGCTACCAACCACTTCTATAGAACCCACCTGCATTTGAAAAATGCGTCTATCACTGCGATTACTACTGTCAAATTTCCCTGTACATCTACTGCATACGTAGTTTTCCCTACCCGTTAGTTTGCCTGCTATCCCTCTACATCTCTTGTGTACCCAAGATCTGCATTGTGTACATTTTATAGAATTTATGCCAGTTCCTTTTCTACATATCGAACATGGCCATTTCTACATATTGAACATGGCCATTGAATCAGAGTTTTGTCCTCTTTTCAACTTATCAACATTTTTGTCTTAGCTTTGTTCACTCTCAGTCCTCTTGATTCCAACTGCTGTTTCCATAGCCAGAATTTCTTCTCTAGTTCCTCTACTGATTCTGCTATAAGAACCAGATCATCAGCATAGAGAAGTTCCCATGGGCAGCCAGTCTTAAACTCCTCTGTTATGGCTTGGAGGACTATAATGAACAAGAGCGGGCTCAGGACCGAACCCTGATGAACTACTTTTACCTGGAATTTCTCACTAAACTCCATTCCTACTCTCACTATATATATATATATAAAGAGAGAGAGATTAATACAATACTAATTCTGTCCTTCCACATATATATATATAAAGAGAGAGAGATTAATACAATACTAATTCTGTCCTTCCAAATATTTAATAAGGATTTCTTTTATATGAACAAATCTACAAAACAAAAAAAAAGATCACGATATATGCAGCAATAAAGCCTGTATACCTTGAATCTTTATAACTAATTAATTCTCCTACAGGTATTCAGTAATTGATTTGGGGTGTTAAACAGGGCAACAGATTACGTCTACAACCCATGAACGGCTCATCTGACAAGCTTCCACATTGTTTCCGTCTACTAAATTTCATTCACAAAGTTCTACTAAAGTGGAAAAGACTTGACAAAGATCTGCTGTGGGATTGAACCGGAAACCAAATTGTTGTGAACCAAACTTCTTTAGCTACACAGCCATATCATGTGTTTCAGGTAGTATTAAGAATATGTAAGTTAAGAGGAGAAAGAGGGAGAGAGAAAGAGTGGGAGGTGATGACCATGGAAAGGGAGGAAGATAATATATTTATAAAAATAAATCACTGAGAGTGGGGTGTATAATTGTACTTAGTAGGTCAGTGGCCTG